>OY728146.1:448091923-448835400 GCA_963277665.1 Viscum album | reverse complement strand
TATATGGATGGATATATTTCAAGGGTGGTAATGGTATTTTTATAGGATATATTTCTATCCCATTTTTGGTTGGGAGCTTGAGAACTGCTTGGGTTTCATGAGGCCAACATGCAAGAGGCATGGTTTGTCGTTGAATTAGGATCCTAATCCCCATTTTGATATGATGAAACTCAAAGAACCTTGATTTAGGGTATGATTGATGGGTGGTATTGGAGGATACATCCATCATGTTAATTCAATACACATTGGTTACATGTGATATCCATGGATATAAATATGTTATGGTTGGGTGAAAACTATGGGACAATTAAAACTGATGAGATTCCATGGGTAATGTTTCTATGGATTTTTGATATAGTAGGAAACTTACCTTATTAGTATATGATACATTATGAAGTGTATAAATTTTGGTGAAATTATTGATTTTTCATACTATAGGTATGATATTTATTCAACAGGGATCAAAGATCTAGACGAATGACATGCGTTCCATGATGGAACTCTTGAAGTTTTTCTTGAGGATTAGTGATTGGGGATTCATTTAATGGGAATGGAGGTGTCTCTATAGAGAGAGTTGGGACCATGAATAAATTGGGTATAAAACCATGCCCAATCTAGGTTAGACCAATACAAATTATTAATGGTTGAAGTAGCAATGGAGTGGACATGATATGGTATCACATGACAAGTTATTTCTTAGAGTGGTGCTCAAGTGTGATTGGGTTGGAAATGTTTGGCTACTATGTTTAGTGACTAACGAGACATGGGATGTATTGATTGAATTCAAACAAGTGATACTACAAAAATTCCATATCTATGTTAGGGATCATGTCCTCATTCATGATTGGTATGACCCTAGAGAATTAGGGGTATTCAAAGAATTGATTAATTTATTAAACAATCATTAGTGAAGTTAGATGATGACTGATATATAATAATTAAAATATAATTGGATTATTAATGGGATTATAAGTATAGTCGCATATTTGTTTTTTGGAGGAGTATTATAAATTGATTTAGGCTTAGGGTAATTTCAAAATTGTTTAATTATGATCCAATTATGAATGTGTTGTTTCCTACAGAATGAAAGGGTGGTGGTTTTGGCTGATTGAGGTTTCAACCATGAAATTAGATAAGAGTTCAGTTTAGACTTAATTAGATGTAAGGACATGGTTTTGGGGTTCATTTGGGAGTAAATACATCAATACAGTGTAATGGATGGATCATTAACAATGGAAGTTGATCATTTTTGAGATAGGTCATCCTTAAAAGGTTTGAAAAGAGACCTTATGTGTAATTGGGAATGGTGATTTGGAAACTGCATGAGGGATATTTTTTGGATGTTATAAGATATTTTGTTTTATGGTTGGGCTTCTCAAGGAATTCATTATATGATTTGGACAAGTTTTATTAATTCATTTTTTTGAATTAGTTGGGAATCAAGAACATGGCATAATACCAAATAAGTGGTGGTGGGTTTCACATTTTTTAGGGGTGGTATGATGGGAAATTTTTTGAGTTAGTCGAGGGAATTTTGAGATCATTTTTCGATATGAAACTCAAATGGAAGAAGATATGAAGCATCAGAGTAGGATATAGTAAGCTAAATACTATGATGGGAAGAACTATAAATCGATAGATTAATTGGATAATGACATGGTCTTGTATCAGGGTGGATGGGAATGAGAGAGATCTATACACATTGTTCAAATAAAATGATTGGAATTGATGTTGAGTTTTTTTGTTACATTAATTCAAACTGGTAATTTGTATAAGGATTATTTTTAGCATTCAATTATAGAATTTTGTTGTTTGAATAAGAGTTTATGACCAAATTTAGGTCATTGATGATGTCAAATTACTTAATGATCTTTTTAGGGGTGAGAAGTTCTATAGTGGGGATGTTATAAAACCCCATGTGTACGTACATGATAAATATTTCTAATAGGATCTTGAGATTTTAAATTAGTGGGCATGACATATTTTGAAAAAGTTTTCAAGTAATATTTTCAGAGGTTTCAACACCTCAAAAATGTGTTTATTCATGTGAAAAAGAGGTTAAATTGTGGATAAAGTGATTAATATAGAACTAGAGGGATTCCTAGCTATCTAGGATTCACTTTACATATTTTAGATTGAGGTACCATATTACCATCTAGATATTGGGGTTGGAAGTAGCTTGGGTGGCACTAAAAATGCCACATGATAGAAAATTAACTTTTTACCACATATACATAAGGATTAAATGGGTAAAGTTAATTTTCCCCATAATATTTTTATGGGAGATGACCACTCCTCTCCCTATCATTTTTCTGACATGGACATGGTCTCCCCTCCCCTTCTCGTTCTTATCCCTTGATCAGGGGTGGCCTTATTTGGCATGTCATAATGTTCTAAGGCATGTATTAAATGTAAATGAATTACATTTTTTTCCATCCTCTCATACTATCATTGTTCACGTTATATTATATTTTTTATTTTGATTCCACTAAATCTTGGTTGAATCAGACATTTGATATGGTAATTTTTCTCTACCTTTAAAGGGAACATCCTGAGAGTCTTTTTGGGTACCTCTATTCATAAAACCATAAAATGTACATTATCATACCGATTTTACTTGATTTTTCTTAATTTTAAATTGAAATTCCTATGGAACTAGTGATGTGTGATATGGATTTTTCCTAGGACATGGTCAGGGTGTTCGATGGGTCATTAACCTTTTTTTGTTATAGTTCTAGTGTGATGAGGCTTACTCTTTGTTTTTTAGTGGTCATTACATTTTTGAATTAATTTTATAAATTAATTTTAAATGTTTAATTTAATTTTTTGTTTTTCATTGGAATCAGTTAGGGGATTAATATGTAGTGTGATACTGGATGAACCCATTTGATCTTATACAGGTCATGGAAGTTGTTGTAGGCCCTTTGAGTATATTAAGAATTATTTAAAATTGATGTTGGTTATCTCTTTAAATTAACACCTTTTATCACATTGTTAGATAATTGATGTGATTTGTGGTCCTGTTTTCTCTATTTTTATTGGTATGGTTTTAATTTTTACTTAATTAATGTATTGAATTATTATAAAATATGTAAATTATAATTAAATATATTAAAAGAGAAGTAATGATGTGAATCGGTGATTTTGAAATGGATTTTCATAATCATCAATATTTGGGAGATAGTTTGAAGTTGGACTTGGACCTAATGAAATGGTAATAACCAACAAAAAATAAATGATTTTGGGGAATTTTTTTAGAAATAATGTTTTGAAAATGGTTTTGTTTTTATGAAATAAAACTAGGGAGTGTAAATGGGTTTATATGAGGTTTGATTTATAATGTTAAATTTTGTTTATCATTGGGAGAAAAAATATTGCAGTGGGAAGTTTTTTTATTTAAATGTAAATGAACATTATTTTTAAAAATATATGTTTTGTATATTTGATTAGGTATTATGGGAATGATATTTTGAATTCTTTTCCCATAGATCATTATAATTCCTCATAATGAAGATTCTAAGGCAATCCTTATACACTTTTGGTCTTTATTTTTATGGATTTATTTATATGTGTTTGTTTAGTTGGTTGTGTGTAATGTAAATCATGGGTGATCATATCCCCTAGGGGATTATGGAATTTATGGTTAACCCAGGGTGAATGGGGACCCAAGGGATTCATGAATTATTGTCAACCCATGATGAACAAGACCCATAGGTGATGCATAAGATTAAGGATAACCTGTGGTGAATGCAAATGTTATGGGATGAAGGGACCTAAGGGTAGGTATATAACCCCTAGGTATAGTTTGGTCCATGTAAGGGTATATTAACACAAATTGGGTGAGGTAGGGTTTCCATTGTAATCTTAAATTGTGCAGAGACACTTGGACTCTGGCCAAAATAGGTACGCACCATTCCTAGGGGACCCCGTACATTGAGTTCAGTATTTAAATTTTGTACATTTGGTTTATGATGATTTATTATTTGTAAAATAATCTTTCATAATAGGAATATTTTAATTAAATTTTATTCAGATTTTTTATATTTAGGGAATCTATTTGTGGTGGCCTACTATGTTTTTCTCACACCCTGCTCAGGATTCCATGGAACCAGGGAACACAAGAGGCCCCACACATGATGCAAGATATTTTTGGTTATGGCCTTGAGATTTTAGATTCCTGTTAGAGTAGCTTGGATGGGGTTTTGATTCCAGAATGAGGTACGATTTAGGGTTATAGAGGATCCTCTTATACTTGATTTTATTGTCTGTTTTGTTCATTTATTTATTTATTTACTTGTTTTCAGCCTAGTGGGTGATCCACCATTTCTTTTTTTATATCAATATTAATTTTTATGATCTTATTTATTTATATTCAGCATGTTGAATTTATTATTCCTTCAGCCTAACACGAGGGATGATTATTTGGATGTTTGAGTGTTGATGATTTTTATATGACTCATGACACTACAACAGGAAACCATAAGAACAAATGATCCTTTATATAATATAAAATTATATCATACCCATGAAAATTTATGTTATTAAAGTTAATAACCAATTTATAAATAATTATATATAAATATTTTATATAATGCATTGATAAACTCATAATAAATAAGTTCTCAATTTTAAGTATTGTCATTCAATGCTTAAGAAATCAATTTTCTTAAAAAATGATTAATATGGACCTTTGTGATGGAGTATTATAAATAATTTTTACCGTTTTTAGATATAATATTTTATAAAAATGATATCATTTTTGAAATTAATATATCTATATTTTAATAGCATGAAATTTTGGTATTTTTGATTGGATTTATTTCATTTAATAGTGAAAAATATGAATTTTTAAACATACCATTTATTTTGATTAAAAATAATGATTTTATATGGATCATAAAATTAAATTATTATCCTTTTTTAAAATAATATAATATATTTCAAAGTAATCAACTTTATAATTTTTCTGTTATTTCATTTTTGGTCTAAAAAAAATTTCATGTGAAATACTTATGTGTGAAATGTTATTTTTCAATAATAAAATAAATTACTATAATTTAATTAATTATTTAAATGAAATATGTAGATTATATATTTAATAAATTTTTTTAACATTAATCCAATTGAATTTACATGGATAATAATAAAGGTAGAATCAATTTTTTTCATAAATTACATTTTGTAAAAAACTGTTTTCATTTCATTTTAGAAACATATTTTAAAATGTATATATACCACCTATAGAATTTGAATCTAAAAACAAGGATTATATACTTATAATGATCATAAATAATATTATTTTACATGTTTAACAAATATTTTTTTCATAATTAAATATAACTAAAGTAACATTATTTGCATTGGTTTAAGTTATAATTTCTTTGCATGGGGGGGGATCAATGAGTTTAGTGTGATAATTCATTATTCACTTCTATAAATTAAATTAAATTTCTTTATTTTTTACCCCATGTAACATATAATTATAATATAACTCATTTGGATGAATTTTTCATTAATTAATCATTATTATAATTTAATATTTAGAAAAATTCTAAGTCTGTCCTTTCACTCCATAATAAATGAATACTACTTGTACACTATTGTCAACAACTCATGAACTATATTTATATTCCAATATCTATAATAATAAATTCATAATATCTATATTTATTTCTTAGATTTTATGGTATTTTAAAATTATAATCCTTACAAGGCTTAAGGTGAAAATGAAAAGAGGCTTCTTAATAAAGTAGGATACCTCTTGACTGATTACATTCAATTTATTTCATATTTTTTCACCTACAAATATATAGTATCCCTTATAAAATATTTATTTAAATATCTTAGTTATATTTAATTGTTATTATGTGTATGAATAAAAAATTTCAATATTTTCCATCAAATTGGAATCAAAACATACCGCTTGTTCGTATGTGTGGACTACCACCTCAACATAGCGATATGATTCATTATGAATCTCCATAATTAATGGTTGGTTATTATGATTAACTTAAATGATATATATTATACTTATGAGATAATTATACATATATAATTAAAATATATTATCTATCTTCTTAACTTTCCATCTGTTGAAAATCTATAATGCTACTTGTGTGTACATGAAGACTACCACATCTTCAAATCCATGTAATTATTTTTTAATTTTTTCTCTACATAGATGGTAATAAAGATATATTTAATGATTATATTTTATATATATGATATTAATAAGATAATATAATGTTAAATTAATATATCTTTATTTTATCCCATCCATCAAAAAGTGGAAACATCACTCATGTTTATGTACAGACTACCATCTCTACAAAGTAATGTAATTAATTTTCAATCACCTAATTACATGAATAATAATATAATTTTATATTATGAATAAATATGATAAATATTATAAATATTTAATTATTATGTTTATATGAATGATGAAATCCTTAACAGGTGTCATTTCCATATACTTGATAACCGATACATACAAGAAAAAATGAAGCAATTATCAATTAGAATAGCAATTTTAGTAAAGAATTGTTAACCAATGGCTGATAAGATATTATAAGTAAATAAAATATAGTATGATATATATAAATATTGTTGTATAATGACTTTATAAAAAATTAGTATTTATTATAAAGTGTATTTTAATGTGTATGATTCTAGACGACACATGAGGTGAGAGATTTATGAGCCAATTTCTTTACAATCATCTCTGTTTAATCTCGAGTTTCCATTGAGTAAATCATATAATAATAATTTGATAAACTCCAATAATTTTTATTATCATATTCATATATCTATAATTTATATGTTTTACTAAAATATTTCTCTTTTTATTAATCAAAATGTCTGAAAAGTGTTTTTGAGAAAAGACCACCTTATTTATCATTTTTTGTTAGAAAATAATTTTCTTCGAAATCAATGTTTTCAAAATAATTTTCAAGAATTTTATTTATTATTAATAAATTATTATTTAAATTAAATTTTACACATATTTTAATTTCATTATATGGTACTAAAAATAATATTATTTTCATTTTAAAAAAATGTATATTTTATCAATGGAGTGAATAAAGTAATTTATTTAATGATTAAGACACGAAAAAATTTCCCATCATCGTGAGAAGTCAATGGATTTAAACTTCATTTAAAAACTTAAATGGTTATTATCAAGGAAAAAGTTATCAATAATATAGATTATATATTTTAATTATAAAAAAGTGATTTAAAGTTTAAAATATTATTTTTCTCAAGAAATATTTCAATAGTATTTTTTTCTATCTATGATATTATAAGTTGATGTTAATTATTCCATATTAGGGATATGATAAAATGATACAATACTTTTCCTTTATGTATATGTTTTAGGATTATGATGATGAGTTTTTTAGGAAACCCATTTAATTTCTATGATATATTCAATAAAGAATTGACGAAATGTTTATAAAGCCTATTTTTTTCCATGGTTTATAAAATGATGATATATTACTACCCATTGGGAATCATTATTATCCAATGGGCCCAACTAATTTTTTTTATAAACTAAATAAATTAAATTAATTAATTAAATCATAGTATTGAGTGAGTCAAGATAGAACAAATAGAGAGAGTGTAATTAATTTTATAGGTTTTTGTAATAAATTATTTTATTTAACTCATTTAAAGAAAGGGATAAAGAAAAAAAAAATTGGTTTTGAATACTGTAAGGTAAAATAGAAAAACAAAGGGTATATAGTTTGTTTTTTAAGAGTATGTTTTAAGACAAGAAAGAGTTTGGTAGTTTTATGTTTTATTTTCTATTGGAAATAGAAAATAATTCATTTGTTTAGTATTGGTGATTATTTGAGTTCATATAGATTAAATGGTTATGAAATCCCCTCATCGATGTGGAAATACCCTTTCTCCCATGGTAATTTAATTGGGGGAATTTCAACATCAAGTCTATCTCGATAACAAATTTAAAATTGATTACCCTTTATATGATAATGTTCATGCCTTATATATGGTAATTAGTTGTGAAATTTTATAACTGCTTACAAATTCAATTCAATGATCATGAAAATAAAAATAAATAGATTGAAAATTAAAATTGAAACTATGGTTACACAAATACATGAATACAAAAAATATAGTATAATCGAAATGTACCTTTCACCACAGGCTACATAACCCTAGAACATGGTGAGAATTACCCATTCATTCTAGTAATGAGAGAGTAAGAGGGATTGGGTAATAAAAATGATAACATGAAAAAAATAAAAGAGGAATTATTGTGGACCCTACACAATGTAGGTTGTCACCCCATGATTTGGTGTTAAGTTTAATCCCTAGAAGTAACACAACAACTCTATATTTATAGAAATCAATGGGGATCATTTTGGATTTATATCATCATAAATTCAGAAATAAATGATGTCCAGGTCATTCCTAGGTGTTGAGCAGAGGATTATGAAATAAAATATGGGTCCCAGTTAAATTTTCCAATTGAATCATTTGAAACTAAGATATCCTATCCAAATTTACCGTGTGAAAGTGGGTTTCACACTGAAAGTATCAAACCCCAATTTTTGTGATTTTATTCACCTCACACCCTAAAAAATCTCCACCTCATGTAATATATTTACATCCCAAACATGATTCAAGACATGAATATCTATTTTATAGAACTAGAATCCCCACTTCCTATAGTTTCATTGGTTTAAACTCTAGTAACTTCCATATGATCATCAATTATCAGGGTATGCCATATATTAGTTGAATTCTTGACAATTTCTGTCATATATTCATCACTATCATTTAATTATGGTAACATTACAAAGAATAACTGAAAATTTAATAAATATGAATGAATTAAAAATTAACTTACCTAAATTAATTTATTTATATATAAAAAAAATTTCAAAATGAAATATACCTACCATATTTCCCTACACTTGAATTTAGGATTGTCCTGAAGAATTATATATCAACATAATACAAAGGAAGATCAACTTACCATGATTTAAATTAAATTTGAATATAATAAATTTGTTAAATGGGAAATTAAATGTTCAATCACGAAATTGAGAAATTCATCGATGTATTATTTTAAAAAAAAGTATTTAAAATTTATTTTTTTAAAACACCCAATGTTTTTCATTAATCCATTTTTTAATTTAATATTATTAATAATTCCATTTTCAATTTATCTCATATTAGTTTTTGAAATTGTTATCATGGTATAATTATAAATTTATTTTAACACATACCATAAAAACATGTCACATACCACATGGTTACAAGTCATCTAGAATCTTCTCCTTGTTTTGATAAAATCTCAAATAATCTTGAGGGATTAAACACTAGGTTTTAATGTCCCAAGGGATTAAGGTAGGTGGGTAGTAATGTAAAAATAAATAAATATCAAAAATGAGGTTTGACTCAAAATCATAATTCATGATATCAAATGATAAGGTCAATGGAAATATCCCATTATAGATACCATCTCTCACTTACCCCAAAAAGTTCGAGGTAGACTCAAGATAAAAGTAAGCACAGTGAACGAGATATCCTTTCTTGCTTATTTTTTATAAAAAATTGCATTTGATAAAAATCTAAAATCCACTACCCATCCATAAAATATCAACAAATCTTCAGTTTGAAAATGGTTATTTTTGATCTTCCTAAGATACAACCCATTTATTATAAAGGAAAATTAATATTGATAAAGTAAGGTGAATAATATCATAGAATCTCCCCAAATCTCTTGAAATAATACAAAAAAGTCTTTTCAATGAATTATATCCCAATAAACAATTAATACAATCTCCTCTACACATAATATATTAAATATGATGAAATTAACTATGAGTATGGTAGTAATGGATAAAATAGGAATATAAGATGTCTAATTTCCTATAAAGTCCATTTATGGCTTCTATGGACATAAAAATTGTTATTATGATGTTAGACCATGGATAAATGGTTAAAAAGGATTCCCCAATAATATTAAAATTTATTATTTTTAGTCATATCTATAATAATATTGAAATCATGTTATAGAAAATAATATGCCTGAGTCTCACAAGAAATGTGCTATAGAAAAGAGTGTGAAATATTGGGCTCTATAGATGTCTCAAGAATGAGATGAATTAATATGAAAATAGCTTATGGAAATGCATATGAATAGTAAAATCCGATGATGAAAATATCTTAAATTCAAATAATGGGAAATATTAGAAAGTTTTCTTTTACAGAAATCAAATTTTCTCCCTGAAGAAGGGTTTTCCAAATCATATTCATTATTTTTATCTTTACTAATTATTTTCTAAAATTTTATAAATTAAATTCATTGAGAATGAATTTAAATTCATTTAATGAAAGTTTACAAACCAATTTATGTCTCATAGTTTATTTGATTGAATAAAAAACCAAGGAGTGGCATGCCATTGGTAGTTTAAGGTTATAGTCATTAATTATAGTGAATACATTTTAAAATTTTAACATTGAAATACTTACTCTCCTTTGAATGATTCTTGAAATTCTACTCTATAGGTACTTCCTACACAGAATTTACAATGTGAATCTATATTGTGATGTGTATTTTATTGAATTTACAAATTTTATATAGTTCATGACATGGTTTGGTTGTTTACCTTCCTCTCATGGTTCATACCAGTGTATTGATTGTCGTAAAAAAATAAAAAATAATTAAGTTAATGTACCATCCATTATTAATGAAATTTTAATGATTTGGGGGAGGGTCTTATGTGCCCATAAATTAATAAAAAAATCATAAAAAATCAGGGTTTTTCATGAATTCTATTTTGTTTAATATCATTGGATCAACCTCAACTCTTTTTTCTTCAGCTCATGGGAGTGACAATTAGATATATTTTATCTGGTTGGGGTCTATAAATTTTCTTATCTATCAACTATCTATTTAGGTCAATACATTTCCTTTATAACTAAATTGATTAACTCTTACCAATAGAAGAACAATATCCATTTCCTCTGGATAATCTAATATTTATTCCTTAATAGAAAAATAATAAATAGAAAGTCATGTACCAACCATATATATTTGAATTTTTAAACTATGTTGGATTTTTTCACTCTTTCAATGTTAATGGTATGACCCCTCATATTTCATTTCATCCATCTTTTATTTTTAATTTTCTATTTTAGGAAAGAAACTACATCATATTATATTTAAACTTTAGTGGCCTCATCAACTATTTGTATTTTATCCTCTTTAAGTTCATCATCTTTTATAACATCACAATTATTCACTATTCAATAAATAGTGAAACTTACTTTCTCACTACCAACTCTTAAATAGAGTTCTTTACTTTGTAAGTCTATTAGCACATGATCCATAGCAAAAAATTATCTTCCCAAAATGAGTGGGGTACTATACTATTTTATATAATGATTAAGTAAATGCATAAGTAAGTATAATTTTTTTTGACTTTGATTATAATTTCATCGATTATTCATCATATAAATTTTATTTTTGATCATAAAATTGAAGTGTGAATCTTATAGGGTTTAGTCCCTCTTATCCCAGGGTCTTGAAAGTACTGTAAGACATGAGACACTCAAACATAAAACAAATAAATTTTTTTAAAACATTTTTTCATCAATAATTATAGGGATTGAAAAACTACTAGGGTCCTATTCCTTAATAGGTAGGTCCTTTAATACCACCGTTGAATATTCTCTTGAAGTTGTCCCCCAATAATCTTCAAGTGTTTATTAATCTATGAATTTTTTTTCTTTTTTTTGACTAATATTCCATTTCTCCATCTATTTTTGAAAAATAATTCTTATCTCGTACTGTGGTGGTTCTTCCTTTTTATCTTCTATAGTGAATTCCTTTTAATTTATTAATTATTATTATTATTATTTTTTTTATATTACATGATTTAGGAGATTCATCTATGTATTTTACCCTTCACATAGTAATGAATTTAATAAAATCTCATGGGTTCACTTTAGGAAGTCCTAGAAGTGGTACTCTTGTTGTCTCTCTAAGCTGTTAAACTATTTTCTAGACTCAAGTCTTTAGATTTCATATTCTGGAATTTTAGTTCATTGGGTATTTTTTATCTTGTTGATAATGAAATTATTCATGGTCATGAATGTAAAAATTATATCATCCAATTTATTGACTTGGATACTGAGTGAAGTTCCCTAGGGTGGTTGTGACTAGAACCCCTATTCCCTTTTTAGTACCCTTTACCTTCTTTTTATTGTGGAATATAACAATAAAAATGATTTTTATTTTATAATAAATATAATTTCCCTCTTTATTAAATGTTTCTTGTGGGTTATGGGGGCCCATCATGGAATCTATATTACTCATCATAGATTCTATTTGTGCTGCAATCTAGTCATTATTATGATCATGTGAATGATATTTCCTTACATCCCTTCAATTTCACACTGAAAGATGATAGTTTCAATTTCATATATAAATATTTAGTTTTTCTTCATTGATTTATTTATTTGGAACCCCGCACCTGTGACATGTAATATTGAACTATTTCTATATGAAAAAACCTTATATAATTTATTGATTAGCAGACACAACTTTATATCATAATGCGTTCATTTAAAATTTAAATCCTTAATATGTTCCGATGAAGTGTATATTGATTCATCTTTTAAATAATTGAAGTTTAAAATTTTTACTTGGATATCCATGGATTTTTATGGTGGGAATAAGTGAGAGACAAAGTTCCATGTATACTCATCCAATGTGCTATTACAATGAGAGGTCAAACTCAAAATCCACTTAGGTGATCAATCTAGAAATGAAAATTCAAACAATAAAAGTTTTACCACATAACCCAAGACATTCTATAATTTAAATGTATTGTAGAGCTTAATAAATCATTCTATGTGAGTTTTTGGGTATTCTTGTTGTAGTCTAGGGAATTTCACAGTATTCATGATCAGGAGGATGGTCATAGATTTGATCTCAAAGTGATTTTATACAATGGATAAGACTAGAATTATTGGTTGAAATATTGTATTTTATGGCCACCTATAACCTACGAGCATATGAATTCCCATTACACTTACTTAAATAAACATATCAGCTAATTATTATTCCAAGCTTGGCATTGAAACAATGAATGTCTCTTTGAGTTTAACTCAAAATATGGATTGATCTCATTGATTTCATTTCCTTTCTATTTAGTGTTATTATTGTGGATATATTGAAAAATATGAAATTGCCACACGAAATACCCCATCATAAAAAGAGTAACTGAATATATATATATATATATAAATTAAAAAACAAAAATACTACTTTGAACTGTTCATAGTAATGATGTCAATTATTATCACCCACGTGGTGTCATTATTTCCCTACAGGGGAAACCAAAATAAAAAATTATAAAACTCCACATGTGTGATTAATTAATTAAAACATAGTATGTATCAAATCAAGGATGAACCCACCAAGACAGTGAAATTAATTTACTATCTTTTAAAAAATGGTTTTGTGAATTTCATTTAAATAAAGATAGAATGGAAACAAATTTTGGTCTTGAAGACTAATTGTAATGAGTGATAAATAAAGGATAAGATATTTTGTATGAAATAATAGGTATGAATTAGTGTAATACATTTTTAGTATTAGGGTTTAGGAGCTGTTATATTTTTAAAACAATTTGATTGTTCAATATTGGTTTTTGAGTTAAGACAAGATAAATTAAATGGTAATGAAATCCCCAACTTGATACTGTAATCCCCTTTTCCCATAGTCCATTAATTTTGGGCATTGTCGAATTAGGTTTGTATCGATACCATTTTTAAACCTAATTACCCTAAATGCGAAAATGTTCTAGTATAATTTATGCTTATCAATTTTACAATGAAATTAGCACTTTTAGAGTCAATTCAATGATCATGAAATAAAAAATATTGGGATTTTAAATTAAATTGAAATTGTTAAAACCCCAATAATTCATTAAAATAAAGAAAATAAAAACCAAAAGAAACTTACACCTATTGCTATATCATAGTAGAAAAAATCTAGAGTTACCCACTCATTCTAGTAATGAAGGAGTAAGAGAGAAGAGGTAAAGAAAAGTAAAACATGAAATAATACCCGAGAAGGAGAACTAGTAAGGACTCTAAATAACACAACTTCTCTCCCTAGGCTTTGGTCTCCACATCGATCCATGGTAGTAACACAACATCACTCTATTCATATAAATCAATAGGTCTCATGTTGGATTTATTTAAACATAATTTTAGTGATAAATAAGGTCCAGGGAATTACCAGGTGTTGAGTGGTAGTCCATGTAATTAAATATGGGCCTCTATTGAAATCCCTCATTTAAATATTCAAAACTGGGTCTGACTAGACACATTTATGTAGTGAAAGTGGGTGCCACACTGTGAAAGTTTCAAACCCCACTGTTGTATTCCTATCTTTACTTCACACTCTAAAATAAATTTTTACCTTGTTTTATATTCATCTCTTGAACATGATTTATGATTTCAATTTAATTTTACTAGCTCTAGGACCTAAGTTCCCGCTCGTTTCTTATGTTTCAACCACCAGAAGTGTCCCATGATCATTATTCATCCTAAAAATCGATATATCAATAGTATTATTAATCCGTTTAGGTTCATTTTCTTTGATATAATTAAATTTATGTATCCTCATAAATATTAATATAACATTAAATTAATAGTTAGTATTTAATAATTAATTTATAAAATATCACTATATTTATATATCAATGATTTTTACATGAAATTTATATATAAATATGTTAAATGATTTTTTATCTAGTAGAACACATATATATGGTTTTCATCATGTAACAGGTGGTCCTGGAATTATATATCCCATCAATGCATTGGGTAATGATGGATACCTCATGAGAAAATAATAAAATAAAAGGGTAGGTAACCCAGTTTTGTAAGCGAATCTATATACTATGATAGTATCTAAAGTGAACATTAACCAGAAATATTATGGAGTGTTTAGTTAACCCAATCCTCTATGGTTGCATTAGAAGACATACATGTCTATAAAAATGATTCTATATGATTATGTGTATTAGAGAAACTTATTTATTATGATGATGATATTTTATCATGGAATATGAATTATTATGATGATTCCAAACAATTATTACTTATGAATTTTTTTTGAAAAATACTTATGCCATGATTGTAATTAATGATCTTTGACTAATTATGTATGATTATTTTATGAAATGATATGTTCTTATATCTTTATTCATAACTTATTATTAATTATGATCATCATTTGATACCCTATATGTATACCCTTACCAATAATTTGATCTCTTCCTTTCTTATGTCTCCATTCCTTTGGTTATGAAGAATGGTTTGATGTAATGTATGTCTAAGAAGAGAAGTATTTGAGAAGATCTCTACGGAATATGCTGAGGATATTTCATGAAATATGTTTATTATTTATCAATTATTCACAGATGCAAGATCACATACTTCTGGTGAGGTACTTTCTAGTTTTAATTTTGGTATAAATACACTAATGGTGTTTAATGAAATTTTTTACAATTGTATGAGGTTTCTCAGTGGTGGTCTAAGAATTCAGGGCATGAAGGAAAGGGGAATCTGGCCTTCTTATGAATGTTACATGGTTTGGGAACATTTAGTATTAATCATGTACCCAAACCATGAAAGGTATGAGGAGGGGTTAAAAATTATTTAAACCATGCAAGGAGGAAGCCTAAGCCATGTGGTATTGGGAAGAGCCATATGACATGGTTGGTGCATGGTTTGTAAAACCACGTGGGATCTCTAGGTAACTGTATGACCAAGCCCATATGGGATAGTGGCTGGAACACTGTTAGTGCATGGTTTAAAAAACTGTGCATCCAAACTTTGCGCTACCTTAAATATTGTATTTTACCCCTTTCCCCAATGTTGATTTATGATTTATCACCTGATTTCCTTCCTTATATCACCTCTAGCAATCCTAGCGATGAAACAAAATTCCTAAATCATCCCAAGGGTCGATCTCCTTCATTTCTAAACCGTTTGGAGTTCTATTTCATGTGAATCAAAGTTCTAGGTAATTATAATGCATAAAACTCCTCCATTTTCTATATTAGGTCTTGTAGAATAATTATTCAATGTATAAAGATCTAAAATAAGTTTTATAGCAGTTTCGTAGTTCCTTGAAATTTGTGTTCTAGCTTTAAGAATCACTGCTTTGAGGTGAGTTCCATTAGATTTATTCATCGAACTGGAAACACCCAACATTTCTTTATCCAAAGGGGACCTACTTTCAAAAGGCAAGCGTTCATTAAGTTTAAACTTTACAATACTTAAGAATGTCTATTGGTGAAGAGGATGGGAGGTCAGACTCATCACACCCTTTTGGGGGGAAATATTGTCTACTCCGAGACTCTAAAAATTTAAGATATTTTGATGAATCCTTATTAATTTTCCAAGTATAACATAAGTTTACCTTGAAATTTTAAATTACTTATTAACATGTGTGAAATTCTAAATAATCCATATGTATTCGAGGCTCTTCATTAATGGAGATATCTGTATGTATTGGAGGATCTCCATCAGTGGTATAATCTCATATACTACTTAGAGATTATTTTAATTGTTTCTATGATAATACATGGGAGAGACTTGACTCAAGCCTTTAAGAGTATTCATAGGTATTCCTAGACATGGGTCACTCAAATTCTAGTGAAAGGAATAGGTGGTGCACATGTGTTTCAGATTTAGGGAGGTTGGGCGCTTTAGGTGTGCTAGTGTTATGGATTTTAAACACTAAAAGGACTTACATATTATGATCCTCCTTCAATTCCTATGCTTTAGGTGTTAAAGAACTACCTTGAAAGCTTCAAAAGATTTGGGAGAAGCACTAGGGTGACCAGAGCAGCAATTAAGATTCAAGAAAATTTTTTCATACAAATGAATGCCCCAAGGGTCTATTTATAAGAAAAAAAACCTTGTATGAAATGAGTTTGGTCACACAAGTGGGTTGCACACCAAATGTTTGGTGCACAAGTGGTTGCACATTGAATGGGTGGATCCCAAGTAGTCTTTCTTTCCACCAGTGATTTGGCCAAACTAGGGAGCCTCTTGAGGACTAAGCAAAAATAATACTTTCATTCTGCTTCATCATAGTGGCACACAGGTATTTTCATGCAGGTACCTTGGGTGATGCTTTGGAGAATTTTCCAAAATAATTTCTCCATACCACGGGGGATGTACCCCCACAACCCATCTTGGGCTCACTCACGGGCTCCAGTCTTGGCCCTTTGGGCCGATTCCTTCGCTACCATCTCTAACCCCCAAGAAAACTGCAGAGTCTCACTACAAACTTTTCAAGCCCGGTTGACGACATTATGCAAAAAAGTGCATGGAACATATTTCATGGTGTCTGCAAAATCCCCCCCCCCCCTTAGAATTTGATTCGTTCAGAATAAAAAGAATCTTTTTCTAAGGTAGAAGTAGGCCACTTTGATGCATTCCAACATCATTTGGTTAGATTTGGAGCAATGTCATGTTTGGAAGGATGATTTAATTTTTTCCAAATCCATAGGGCCTAGTGAGCATAGTTTTATTTTTACTATGGTTATATAAACAACCCCAGAAACATTATATCTTTTGAATTTTTTTCTTAATATTGACTAAACCATACTATGATGTAAGTTTTTTGTGCTGATACTTGACTTTTTTCCAAAGTGACCTTTCTGGGTTCCCAATCTGGTGAGTACCACGTCTCTTATTGTTGGTAGTTTAGAGTCATGAATATTGGACTATAAAAGTCTAATGTTTACTGTCGAATAACATTGACCATCAAATTTTAAATTAAATCCCAAACAAGACTCAGTGGCTAAGAATTTATCTAATATTATTTAAATATTTCCAAGTGGAATCTTGAGTCATGATTTTTATGGTTAATAAATCTAAAACATGTATAAATATAAAGGAAGTCTCTTACAATAGTGAAGTTACCATCATTTGACTAACCTGTTATGGGAGTTCTATTATACAGGGATGACTAGGGAATATACTGCATAGTCAAATAGTGGAATCTTTTGACCAAGAAACCTGTTATGTAGACAAATTATGAAATTCCACCTAAGGGAACATACTACATAGTCAAGAAAAAGAGATCTTCAGAATTTAACATTTTAGCATCGATAGACAAGAGAAAATAAGATTTGGGTGACTCAATTACACAGTGTATGGTTTTTATAAGGAAATGGGTTTTGAGAATAAAGGGTTATCTAATCCAACATATTCCATGAATAGGAAAATAACTTCCACACAAATTTGGTGTATATGAAATAGTTAATTTCTTTCAGAAAAGAGAATGTCTGATATCATGTTATGTAGTTTTAATTCTTGTAATAAGGAAATCGTGCTGTGTAGTTTTAAGTCTTGTAGTGAGGACATTGTACTATGTTTTTTTAAGTCATGCAGTGAGGACATTGTACTGTACAGTTTTAAGTCATGCAGTGAGGACATTTTACTATGTAGTTTTAAGTCGTGTAGTGAGGACATTGTGTTGTGTAGTTTGAAGTCATGCAGTGAGGACATCGTGCTGTATTGTTTTAAACCATTTAGTGATGACATTGTACTTTGTATTTTTAATTCAAGCATTGGGGACATTGTACTGTGCTATTTTAAGTCATTTAGTGAGGACATTTTGTGGATTTCATTTAAGGTCTTTAGATTTGACCATAGGTATGAGACTCTCCTAATTTATTGATAATTTTTTTGAAACATAATACCATATTCAGGTATATAAGGGAAAATCATAAACTGTGATTTGGGAACTTATGGAACCTAGGAATAATATGGAAAATGAGATAAAATAACTATAGGAAGTCTTTTTCAAGAATGAAGTTACCATTATTTGTCAAACCCATTATGGGGGATGTATTATGCAGGGCCAACTAGGGCATATGATGCATAGAAAAATAGTGGCATATTTTGACTAACATGCCTATTATGTAGGAAAATTTTATGCAAGGCCACTTAAGGGCACATACTTCATAGTCAGGACAAAGCGATTTTAGAAGTTTGACATTCTATTGCTAAAATATGAAGAAAGTTTAGGGATATTTAGATTTTCCAAATCACAAAGTTTGGTTTATGAAGAAAGGTACCTTAATATGGAGAGAGTATTTCCAATCATGATTTCCAATGAATCATAGGAATAGTATTTCTACGAAGGTATGAACCAAACGTAGGAAGTATGATGTTTGTAGTTTTAGGTCATTAAAATAGGACCATAAATTGAAAAAATATTTAATATTTGATCAAGGGATCAAAGGTTATTTCATATTTCTTTGAAAAAATGGAGATAGAGATATGTAAACCATGGTCTTGAAGACTTTTAGATCGAGAGAATGATAATGGGACAAATATACATGAATTACTATTTTTAAAATACATATTCTTGTTTATTGTCATCAAAGTTTGAAGGGGACAAAGACACTATAACCAAGAACAAAATTATCATCATTTGACAACCCTCTTATAGCGGATGTGTTATGCAGGGCCAACTGAGGCATATGCTGTATATCCAAATAGTGGAATCTTTTGACTAACATTCCTATTATATAGAAAACTTATGCAAGACCACCTAAGGACATGTACTAAATAGTCAGGTAAAAGAGTTCTCAAATATTAGAAACTATGTCACCCGAAACTATAAGACAGATTATGAAGATCTAAAAATATTCAAGATTAAGAGTGTGAAATATGAAAGGGGGTTATGCTCAATGCACCTGAGAAATATTTGGATCAATTTTGGTAATGAGTTTGATGTCATTTACATAAATCTGAATCATATGTAAAAATGGATACTTTCATTGTTTGCTTTGAATTAATATTATGCTATGCAATTTTTGAGTCATGCAACAATGACATTGTAAAGTGTAGTTTTAAGACATGCAGTGAAGACCAGTGATAACCCCATAAGAAATTGAGACACCTTATTTATACAGAGAATCTTTTTTTACTAAATTTATAAGCCCATGTCATCTATGATCAGTGTGAGAAATAAGGAGCAATAATTGATTATTCTATAACTCAAATATGACAAAAGTGAAGAATAAGGGTATTATGATTATGTGATAGATGAGCCAGGGCATAGGATTGGGGATTACTATGTATCTCATTGGAGAAATAATCAATCAAAATGTAGTTCATAGATTTTCATGCAGTTTAACATCATTTGGTAAGGCCGAAGATGAACCAATGTGAAAATAAAGGCATATCATAGCTGGACTAAGGGACAAAACCCAAGTGTCACTATGTGTCTTTATGGGGGAAAGAATCAATCCATATGTAGTTATTTAAACATTCCATATGTGGGTTTGGATTCATATATAAGGAATAAAATGGTTTTTTATCATGGAAGGGCCCAAAATTGGAGATCCGGGGGTCTCTACATATCTCATATAGATGAGAATCAAGCTGTACGTAGTTCCTGAGAAATTCATTTACCACACCAATAGAGTTTGAAATGGGAGACAGGGGATTTTAAAACATTCTAGAAGAATAATTAAACTTAAGACACAAAATGGTATAAATATGAGACCATGTATCTTAAGGTAACACTCTGTATAGATCTGATTCATATAAAAAATGATAAAAGGAAATAAAAATATTGTGGTTGTGGATGGGACCAAGATTGGAGATCCAGGATTCTCTAAGCATCTCAAATAGATGAGAATCAAGACACATGTAGTTATTTAAATGAGGTCCCTATGCAGATCTGATTCAGAAATAGGGAATAAAAGGACTCATGTGACACTAAGGAGTATCAATGATGTCAATGATTCTTGCATATGGAAGCTCTTAATGTCATGTAGAGAAGAAATTAGCCGTATAGTTTAATGTCGTGTAACAAGGACAAATGATGTCATGCAGTTTAACATTGTGATAAAAGGACAAAGATGATATTCATTTTATCATCATGCATGCTGGATGCTTATGGTTGTTATAAAATTTAACATCTTGTGACTAGGACCTTGTGCTGTGCAATTTAGAGTCATGTAGGGAGGACGATATGTGCAATTACACAATTTATTTCTTCAAGAATCTCTCACTAGTTGGAGTTGTAATAAGCTATCTATCCATTGAGATTAAGGCATAAGCTCCTTTCAAGTAGACCTTATGTATGGAATAAGGTCCTTACCAATTTGACTCAAGCTTTGGAGGATTCTTTCCTGGTATCATTGGAGTCTTAAAGAACCAATAAAAATTCTCATTGAAGAAATGAATATAGGAGAACTTTCTTGTTAAAGGATCGTGCTGTTAAGTTCTGATAGAATTCATAAATGATGTAAAGTATGTAGTCTTTTCTCGTCTAATCATTCCAGCTGATCAAACCATTTCTGAGACTTCTCATCTATAGACAACTGATCACAGATTTCAATTTTGAGTGAAGGTAAATGAATTTCAATTAGAAAAATTTCTTCTATTTTGTACAATAATGAGTAAGGGTTTGTCTGGGTGGAAGTACGTGTAGTATACCAATAAGCCCATATAGCATGTGAAAGTTTATCAGGACTAGATTTATTATCATTATCCACCATATTCTAGAGTATATTTTATAGGGTCTTATTAAAGGCCTCTATCTGTCCATTGGTTGCTACATGATAGCAAGATGAATGGTTGGATTTGATATTGTGCTCCTGATATAACTTCTTTACCTCAACAGTATAGAAATTGGTTCTATTGTCTGTCAATATAGTACGAGGGATACCAAATCTGGTGATGATGTTAGTTTGGAAAAAACTAAAAATGATTTTTGCTTCAACATATTTGAGAGGTGTTTCCTCATCCCATTCAGAGAAGAAGTCAGTAGCAGTGTGGATATACTTGAACTGATTAGTTTTAGATGGAGGTTAAGGTCATACTACATCCATTCCCCATGTGGAAAATGGCCAGTAGTATTTAGTTGTATATTGTAATGATGGGGGTTTATGAATGAATATGGAATGCTCTTGGTAGGTACGACATGTCTTGGGAAAATCTATGTAATTCTGCATCATTGAAGGCCAGAAGTATCCCATCCTTCGGATTTGATTAGAAATCCAATGTACTGACTAGTGAGCACCAAAGGCTCTTGAATGTACTTCTTTTATGACATATGAAGTTTCTTCTCCATCAATACACTTGATAAGGATTCCATAAAATCCTAATTTTTATAGGATATTTTGGGGATCTGGACTATCATAAAGAGTAAAATTGGCCACTCATCATCAGACATGTTCTTTTTCATCCCTATTTAGTGGAAGTACTTCGTTTTGAATGTATTCCTTGATGGGTGTTCCCCATCCTGTGGTATTACCATATGGCTCATAAATAGGGCTAATTTCATTAATTTCATCCATTATAGTTTGAAAAAAAGGTGATCCCACACGGAGATGGGATATACTGATGGTTATCTCATCCCGATTTAGATCTGACAAGGCTGTAGTTGCATTAACCAGTGACTCATCTTAGGAATTTTGTGATCACGGAACAAAGGAAAATGTCAGATCTGAGGTAAATTTAGCCATTAATCATATAACATAATCACACAAAGGTCTTAACTATTATTTTTTTTGGAATATGTCCTATTGATTTGTTTGATTACCAACTTTGAATCACCTTTTACTTTCAGGTGATTCACTTTCACCTGAAGTGCCAATTTTAAGCCTGTAATGAGAGCTTGATATTCTGCTTCATTGTTGGTACTGCCTACTAACAACAAGAAGGAATAAGGCAACACTACCTTTTATGGAGAGATATGTACAATTACTAACCCAACTTTGTTGAGTTTAGGGGTTTCCATTATCTTACCTATTGGACTTATAGAGGCACCATCAAAGTACATTTCCCATGTTTGGGAACTATCTTGAATAGGGAAGACCTATTCATCAGGAAGTTCATTATTCGCTGATGTATCTTCCACATAAGGATGTTTAGCTTAGAAGTCGACCAAACTTGGACTTTTATTGGCTTCTGAGGTAGAAACTAGATATCAAATTGTTGAAAAATAACTGCCCACCATGCTAGATGCCCTATAAGAATAGGATGACTAAGGATAAATTTGAGTGGGTTCTTGTTAGACACCAGTTGGACCTCATGATGTTGCAGGTAGTGCCTCAATTTTTGAACTGTGAAGATTAATGCCAGGAAGCACTATTCAATACTTGAATACCAATTTTCTGCATCAAGCATAGTTCGACTAAGAGAGTAAAAGTTGTTTTCATTCCTGACATTGTTCTTTTGGGAAAGGAAGGAACCCAATGATCACTCTAAAGATTTCACATAGAGAATAAGTGGACTTCTTCAATAGGTGTCATTAATATCAGCGGTCTCCAGAGATATTTCTTGAGGGTATCAAATTCCTCTTAGTAGTCTTCAGTCCATTGATAAGTGACTCCCTTCTTAATTAATCTGGTGAAGGGTAAACACTTGCCTACCAAATTGGCGATAAAGAGATGAATATAGGCCAATTTTCCTTAGAGTCTTCTTAATTATTTAAAATATCTAGGAGGTGACATGCCAAGGATTGATTTTGTTTTCTCAAGATCAACTTTGATAACATGATGGAATACCATGAAGACAAGGAACATCCCTGAGGTTACCCCAAAAGCACAATTCATGGGGTTCATCTTTAAATTATGTTGCTATGGTTTATTGAATATGGTCTCTAGATCAGCCAAGTGATCAGAACGTTGTTTGTATTTAACCACCAAATAATCCACATAACATTCGACAAATTTCCCTAAGAAGGGTTTAAAGATGTGGTTCATGGAATGTTGATACGTTGCACCTGCATTCTTTAAGACAAAGGGCATTACCACATAGAAAAACAAACCTTGAGGGTATCTGAAGGCTATAGATTCTTAGACCTCTAAGGCCATACAGATTTGATTATACCCAGAGTATCAATTCATAAAAGAAAATAGTTGCATAGCCAACTATTTCATCAATTAAAAGCTCTGTGATTGGAACTGGAAAGTCATATTTAGGACAATGCTTGTAAAGATCTCTAAAATCAATAAAAACTTTAATTTTCACATTATTCTTTTTCAATAGGACAATATTGGCCAGACATTTGGGATATTGAACCAACCTGAAAAATTTATCCTTTATAAGATTATCAACCTCAGCTTCAATTTTAGAGGCATGAGTTGGGTGTGTTTTTATTACTGCCTAATTGAATCCTCGATGTTCTTTTGGAAAAACCAAATAATGAGTAGATACATTAGGATTAAGTCCTTGAATTTTTGTATAATTCCAAGAAAATACATCTCTATGTTTCTTTAGAAATTAAGTATACACTTCATTCTCTTTAGGAGTCATGGCCGCACTAATTAGAGTGAGGCATGGATCTTCTTTTATACCCAGATTTATTTCTCTAAGCTCGTCTACAGTGGTAGAGACACCTTCCTCAAATGGTGGAAAAGAATTACATAGATCTTCTTTTTCTTGTTCCTCTTCCTTATGTGTCACTTCTTCTATTTCTAATTGCATATTAGGTGATCAAGTAGAACTTTTAGAGTTAAGAGAGGTGCCAGTATTTGAACATCCTAAAGAAGAGGCTACCATTTATGACCCTACTGATGATGAAGGGTCATCTTTTGGTAATAAAGAGGATATGATGGATTTAGAATCAACATCCTTTTATTCCTCTAGTATTGATACAATTTTTCGAAATATTATTAACTAAGTAGAGACTTTCTAAAGTCTAGTGGAGAAAATGAAGACGTCTCCATTTAAACTTTCACCACTACTTGGTGAATCAACAATTTCTCCCACACTGTCAGGCTTTATTGCCGCAATTGACATTATGGTAGTTATTGGATGAATTCTTGGATTTCAGTTTACCCTTTAAATTTGATTGATAGGTAATAAATAATCTGTGCTCAAATGTATGAATGGTTTTGTTGGGATCTTTTCCAAGACATTCAGAGCATTGATTCTAGTTACCCCCTTTATCATAGACCTCATTCCCTTCATATGATAAAACTCTTCCTCAATGTATTAAGATTCACACGTTTTGAATGGATCCTTGTCACCATACAATGTTCCAATTTGACCATTGAAATAGTACTTGAAACATTGATGGTATGAAGAAGGTATGGATGCATGTTGATGTAGCCAAGGTCTACCAAGTAGAATGTTAAAGTTTGTGTCCTGACAAACAACCATGAAATCTGAATTAGACACAAGATCTCTAAACCGAGTTATGAGTGTAATATATCCTAAAGTTTATTGATCATTATTATCATATCCTTGAAACATTAAATTAGAATGAGATAAGTTAGATTCAATAAGTCCTAATCGACGAAGTGTACGAATAGGAATAAGGTTGACTCCTGAGCCATTATCACTGAAGGCTCTTCAGATGACTATGTCATTGACCCTTCCAGATAGATACAAGGGTGTGATATGTCCATGTACAACTTCAAATTCATCTTCATCCATAAAATATATAACTGCATGACATTCTGCATGATCATTCTCTATACTGTAAACCTCAGTAGTTGCAACTTCAGTTTCAAACTCTTGAGGACTTGACAAAGCCTTAATAAGTGCTTCTCGAAGATCTTTTGATATATTTAAGGCATAAAAAATTGACAAATTTTCCCGTACATGGTCTAAATATTTCAAGACATCATACATTTGGACCAATGGTATGCATTTCCTAGCATGGAGATGTGGTTTTTCAGGTGCCTTGAAAGTTGACGCTCCTGATGTGGATGTTCCCTGTGTCGGAAAAGAAACTGGAAATACTCCTAGATTTGGTAGAATAAACTAACAAAGTCTATCTATGTTATGAGAAGAATATGGTGTGACCTCTAATCAGTCCTCTAAAATAATCATGTCAGGACCGAAATTATCATGCATGGAATAATCTCCTTTTTCTTGTTGAGCCCACTGAAGGGATCTCCCATGAGTTTCTGCCACATATACTGTCTAACTAGGGGTAGAGTTAAAATAGTGGCTTCTAGAATACCCACATCTTCCCTTGTATCCTCGACCTTGGCCTCTTCTTCTGGTTCCCCAGTTAGGTATAGGTAACTTAGTCTTATTATAATCAAAATCACCATGGGCATAGGGATCCATTAAGTAAATCACATTGTTAGAACCAAAGATCAATTCTTCATATGATGAAGATTATTCTTAACATGTCAGTTCTAGTTGTGCCATTTGGCGGGGCGGTGCTCGTGCTTTTGAAACAGATGGCATGAAATCTACCAGAGTTAAAGACAACTTTGGCCTTGAATTGAGATCATCTTCTTCTAACTTATCTTTTTTTCTTTCCAATCATGTCACTTCTTTGGGGATTGAACTTTAGAGGACTAATAATTTGATGAAGGTGGTTTTTCTGTGGAAGAAGTAGCAGAATACACAATCGATTGATTTAACTGTGTTTGTAAAATTGCATGAGTTTGGTTGATCATTTTCTTAATCATCCAATCATCATATTTCTGTGCATTTTTACTTTTTACTTCCTCTAATTTGCCTTCTTCTTCTGGATCAGTATTAGCAACACATTCTACTTGGGTTGAATAACTTTTCAATTTTACTTTATAGAGTATACTATTTTTTGATGAAGGTATTTGAAAACAAAACAATCCTGAATGGGATTCCCCAACATCTGGTGAAAGGTACAATAGTTCAAAAGATCTTCATCTCTTTATTTTTTTGGTTTCTTGGGCCTTGGAAACTAAACTAAATTATTTTCTAGAGTTGAGATGAAGTAATTGGGAACTATTTTGTTCTTTAAAGAATAAAATTTGTTCTTTAACTCATAAAAATATTTCTTCCTTTGATCTATTTGATCATCTTGATGATCCATTCATTACTACTGACATTCGGGAGGCAGATCCCTTCGATATGATGAATCTTTTGAAGTGGAACAGGTGCATGTGCTTGCTTAAGTGAAACTATAGTAGCCTCTTCTTTCCCTATTATCTTTCCTAGAGTTGATGGAATTACATGTTTTTTATATTTAGTTTCCATAATAGAATATTATATCTATTGAGAAATTGAAGTAAATTCTCGAAACCCTCCTATGTATTTCACAGGGATCAATGGTGTGCATAAATCATCATGCAGATTTTCCACATAAATTGACATAAAATCTTCTTAATGGAGTGCCAGATATATGGAATATGTTAATCCTTTCCGTTGAGCAATGAAATATGAAACTCTTTCATTTTCAATTTTTTTTTAATTTGTAGGAATAAAAACTATTATCTTCAGTATTTTTTATATGAATTGAAGAAGAAATTTCTGATGGATATATTCCCATCCAGTAATTGATCAATATTGAAAAATTGTATACTAGAAAAAAGATAGTCCCTGTAATGGCTGCACAAAACACCTAAGCTTTACTGCTTCTTGTTGTTGAGGAATCCCCATAATGGGATCAAAACGTGAAATGAATTACGTTAAGTGTTGTTCTGGAGCTTCCAAACTATCAAAGATTTAGAATGTGGTATTCAAAAAATTTGGTGGGGGATAGATCAAATCCACCCATTCAGGGTAAGCATTCTTTTCCAGCTGAACTGGAGCATTACGTTCTTCTATAGATTCTAATCGAGTTGTTAATTTATTAATTGTGATCATAAGCACTTGGGAAATATTTGGATTCACTATAACCTATATAGGTACAATAGCTGGAGCTTTAACTAGTGTAACAACCTGCAAAACCACTGGTGGTGGTGCTAGTATATGTCTTTGATAATCCATGGGAAAAGACCTTTAAGGATGTGTTGGATCCTTCCTTGGTTGTGTACCCAATGGAGGGAATTCAATATCCACATCTATATTTAACAAAAATACTCTTTGTTGTGGAGATCCTACAGGATGTTCATGTTAAGGATCTACCTGGGGAGTAATTCTTAGTGAAATGATGCTTTGAAGTAACTCTGTATTGAGTCTTTTTAGTTCTTTCATTTCCTCTTCTTGCTATGAAAATATTTCTTCAGGTGAAGGAGATTGACCTTATCCTATGGAAAAGCGATATGTGATCTGATTTTTACCTTTCCACTTTTAAATTCCTTTTGGAGGGTTGGGAGTTGGTTATTTGATGGTATACCTAGATTCTGGGTAAGCCTCCAATTTAGGGTACGCACAACTTCTATATTTTCTTTAGTGTGCACTATGTTATGGATAAGAACTTCATCTTCTGATTCCCCTCAGTTGGAATTATATTATGGAGGAAATTCTACTATGGTGTTAATAACATTTCCTGATGCATAATGCTTTGATGGAATACTATTAGTATCTTTTTAAGATCATCTCCTTCCATATCTTCTATGAGAATCTGTTATCCTATATGCTGAATTCCCAGGAATTGTTTGGCAGATATTTACTTGAAGGGAATCCTTGGATAGTTTAGTTGTGCTCTATCTTTGTTGCTTCTTCCCTAATCGGGAGAAACCCGACTTCCATTGAGGAGGGGATTTCAGATGTGAAAAATCCCCCAGCCCTACAGGATGGGTTTGTTCTTGTTCTTCTTCTTAAAACATTTGAACTTTGTTTAATAAATTTGAAGATTGAATTAAACAATCCCCCATCCCTGTAAGTTGGGGTGATTCTTGAACTGCGATGGTTGAGATTTACATAGATACTCTTCTGATTTTATGAATTTTGGTTTAGAAATTAGCTAAGTGAATTATCTGATAGCCACTCAAATCACCTGATTCATAAGATCGCTGTACTATTTCAAACATTTGAGTTACCTGACAGATGAAATCCTCTAAGAAGGAGGACTTATGAATATTCTCATATGCTTGATGAAAAATTAACTCAAAAACTTTTTTTCTTTGGGCCTGACTTTTATTAGAGCTAGTTGAGGCCTGTTCGTTAGCGTACATTTGATTACATACAAAATCTATTGATTGTAGTCATCCCTGGTCAATAACATTTCATGAGACTAATTTTGGAGAGCTTTGCTGATACAGGAGTTAAGTGAAATGAAATTCTCCATGTTCACCCCATCCTTTTATATGAACACTAGATGGAGTGTCCAAAATTTACTGGCATAACCTATTTAGATCATTGAGCCTTGCACGCTGAAGTGTTATTTGATGATTTTCAACCTTCGGCTGTCAGAAAACTGAAAGAGATGCCAAGTCAATTTGGCATTACAGCCTTTCAATTTCCTTTACATGATTTTTATATTCATCATATGTTAATACTTTAGTTTTCAAATTATGAAGAATATTATATAAGTTGAGGTAGATATCATGAATGTAATATTCTACCATAAATTTTAGAATGTCGTATTGAGAATTTTCGAAAGTCTAGAACATGACTGGTACTTCTATATTTGAAAATTGTTTTATCATGTTTAACATATCTTCATTATCTTTCATTAGGGGTTTTTCCACTTACTCTGACCAAAGTGGATGCTTCTCGATTATTTTATTAAAAATAATGGAATCAGTCACTTTTTTCCTCTGTTGTATTGGAAGAAAAATGACCCATGGGAGGTTTAGAGAATAACCGTTCTCTTAAGATTTCTTCTAGTTGAGAAAGTATTTCACCTATTAATAAAAAGGCATCAGACATGACTGGCTTTGTGTTAGCAAGTACCTCGAGATAAGAGGGATTTCACGTTACTAAATTGTCAATTATATAATTATATTGAAAATGAAAAATACTATTATAGAGAGAACTTTCATAGAAAATTCCATCATGAGGAGGGCCACCATGGTGGATTATAGCAACGGATAAATCCTCTTTCTCCTTGGTCTTCTGGCCACTTGGAGAGTTTCCATGGATCTCATCCAGAGATAGGCTCTCAAGATTGACTGAATTTTCATAATGCATAAATTCATGATGAAGTGTCCGATAGAGAACTTTAGAATTACTACTTCAAATGTAATGCTCTGACCCCAAAATCCCAGAGTCGGTGCATTATTACGTATCATTGGCATGATTATAAAAGATCAAGTCTCAAAAGACCGATTAGTTTAGTAGACTTGGAAGTAATAGATACATCCATATGGTTTACATTACATCATAAAATGAAAAACTACAACAAAATTGTCTCTATAGACAATAATGAAATCCCATAGACTATCCCGGGAGGTCAGTAATAATAGAGTTCTTTGCATCCTAGGAAAATAAAACATAGAAAAGGGTGAGCTCAGATGCTCAGTAAGGATAACATTATAGAGGAAACTTTCATAAATAAGAATAACCATTTAAGGCAGTGTATAAGACTAGAACAAAATCATTTTAAACTTGAACTTCAACATAATATGGCAAAGATAAAATCAAATAATTCAATTTACTTATTCATATGGATATTCTACTAGTATAATGATCACATACAATATCAATAACCACTTTCATAATGAGAGAATGCATAATTCCAGACTATCATAACCACATAGTCAAGGCCTTGGGCCAAGAATAAAAATAAGATTTTGTCAAGGCCTTATGCCAAGAAACTAGTTTGTCTCATGAGACCTACCGATGCATCGAGTAGCTATAGCGGGCTCCACCTGTAACATACTAAGTCCAATGCATTCCTCATATGAAAAGTTTGAAACATAACATAAACAATCGTATTAAAACTAGCATACGAAATTTCAATACTTTATCCACAAACCATGAATGGTATAAAAATAGCACATCCACAGTAAAAAATAACTCATTCAATACAATATGGAAGATTTAATTGTAACAGATTAACCTCAATTAGTAATAATGAAGGATATTGACATAGATGAAAATAATCATCAAAACTATTTGAGAGAAATATCCCCCTTTTTCTTGATAACATTTAAAAGTCACACTATTTTTCAAGAAGCCGTTTAAAATATATTTTTGAATCAAAGTGTCCCATACCACATTGAAACTATTTAAATGAATTTTAATTTTTAAAACTTTAATGTCCATATTAATAAAACCTTAAAACCATTTTTAAAACATGGACATTAATGAGATAGATTTTGAATAATAAATCCTCATAACATTTAAAATGATATTTTAGTTAGAGTTCCTAACCAAAAGAGAGACACTTGAATAAAAATAATTGAGGTAATAAAAACGTTATAATATCTTAAGAATAAAGGGATTCATGATATACTATGTCAAGGTACATTATATACACCATATAAAAGAGAGTTGGTTTATGACAATAATGAAGTCTCAATGGAATGTAAATTGAGATGAAATCTCTTATAAAGAACGTATCCTTAGGTTAAGGATAAACCAGAGACATAATTATGTGTGAAAAATATAAATACACTCAATATTATTAGATATTTAGTGTAAATCAATCAGAGGACATTCACACATATTCCTATAAAAACAACACCAATGAATTTGACGTTTAACTCAATAAATGGAGATTGAGTTAAAATTACTCTTATCAAGTTCATATTGATGACTTGAGAATTTATCAATGGAGTGATTATGTGTATCAAAAGTATATGCACAGCAAGGGGAGTGGAAATTATGACATAAGCAAATTAATAGTGATTCCACACATAATCTTGAAGTAAAATAATCAATGTAGTATGCGTAAAGTCGAATGAGTGGAAATTGAAATTTCAAATTCCCTTATCGATTTAGTAACTACTAAACATACACCCATGAAATAAGGATCATACAATTATGATTTAAATATCAATAAATTAAATTATATTACACAATGAATACAATCATGGGTAGTTCACACACCCCATGCAATAAATAAGTGGCAAACATTGGAAATCTCACAGAATTAAAAGTGAGATAAGAAACCCCTAAATTTGTACTTTATCCTTGGTAGAGGGTAGGATAACCTCCTGTATAATGGTGAAATAATTTTTATTGAATTATACAGGAATTATATACATTAATATGATATCATATATGATCTTTTAACATTGATTTGTTAATAATATCTTAGTATTATCGTCGTTTCGGGTGTTAACAGATTAATTTTCCTTTATATTCTTTGTTATGTGAGCCATATTTGTTATGGATGAGATGTATATTATCCATATAAATAATGATATAATGTATCTAAACATTATTTTTAATCATCAAATGAAATTTAGTCTTGAATTGATACGATGGGGAATGAATCTCATCGCGTTTGTGGAGACGGTAATCCGTACGTACGCACGCAAGACACTATCACTATTTTGATATTAAAATAATATATAATTGGATGGTATATCATATATACAGAATAATTATCATGTTATATTTATTATTAACATTAATTACACATCATTATTATACCCATCCAAATAATAAAGTATTGAATAACAATTACACCACGACGTGGAGATGATAATCTGTACATACGCACGTATGGTGACATGTCATTCAAAGGATGGATAGAATAATGAATATGGTTGTAACATATTTATTAAAACTTCATAGTATATATATTATACTGTAGTTATTATTTTAGAATTGAAATAACAAAAAATAAGAAGTGGAAGAAGAAAAGAACTTGAAAGAGGGTGGTGAAATTATTAACTCTTCTTTGGGTTCTTCCTTTTGATTTGATCAAAAGGGATACTTAACAAAGGAGGGCCTCTAGGATGAATTTATGGAAGTTGAGAAGACATTTGGGCAGGATTTGGCCGAGCTAATAGGATTTGAAGGTGTGAATTAGTGAGTAGGGGAAGTGCCCTTTTATAAGAGGGGTGAGGGGTACCTTAGGAAAAGCTAGAAATATTATTTTATAATAAATTAATATTCGGTTTCTAATGGCTCCAAAGTGGATTATTTAAAGTTTAATGTGGGGATAGGTCTAAAACAACTCAAAAAATAGGTTTTATATAGGTTTGGTTCACTATATTAGCATTATCTTTTTGATTTAACTCTTAGTTAAATAGTTTGACATATACCATGTCTCTTTGTATTTTTATATTATATAGTTAATAAAATTACTATATACTTCCAAGAGACCCCAAAGTAGTCCATTAATGATACAACTATCATTATATAAGTCATTTTGATGAACCTTATAATTTTAGGAATATAATATCAATTAATAATATAATATTTGTTTTAAAAACTCATTTATGTAAATTTTGACACTATTTAATAATTGATTTTTGTTAAAGTCTTAAAGACTTTATTAATACGAAAAAATTCATTTAAGAAATTATAACATGTTATATTAACCAATAAAATTCATGTATGTCATCAAAACATTCAAATTATATTTATTTTAACGTTTATAATACCAATTATTTGATTCTTTAATTAATAAGGAAAATACTACATCATTATTGTGTCATAAATAAATTTAATTATTAAATGTCTAAAAATTATAAATAAAATAAGATTATGTATTAAAGCTTCTTATATTTTGAATGAATATTTATAGTTTAACATATAACATATATAACCATATGTAAAAATTGTTTTTCTAAAAGATATATGCTTATGTCATTTTTGTATTTACTTTAACTTAATTTATATAAAGTGTCATTATCACATAAAAGTGGCTCCATGGGGTCCCAAAATAGACCCAAAGATTTTAATGGTTGGAAATGTATCGACAAATAGGGTTAGGACACGTTTTAGGGTAATTTAATATTATTATAATATTATTTTTTACCCTTATTTACAGGATTCACCCTTTAACCATGGTAAATAAAATATTTACTGAAGTAATTATTCAGGATGTCTAAATATAAAAGTTACATATTTACACAATTTAGACCTCATGATTATAAATATGGAATCCATTTTTCTAAATTCAAAACATAGAAGGGACATAAATTAATTTAAAATTAAATCCTGTTGTCAAAACAAAGAACGTGTTTTTTAAGAAATAATAAATATCAAAAGATTGACACTTGTTTATATCTTGTTTAAATGTGAAATTACATACAATTACCAATATTGTATTAAATGGTAAAAATATATTCTAATTATAATTTAAAACCTCTCAATATTATAATTTATCACTATAAATTATTTAGATTAAAAAAGTTGTGTTTAATTAATGTTTAGTATTTTTCACTATTCATCAAAATTTGAATGTTTTCTAAAAACTACAAAAAATTCACCCTAGGATAATTTTTATATTCCAAATCCAAAAAATGATGACCATTTTGAAAGATAAAATTTATAAACTTTCAACTAGTGGGTATTACTATTCATAACGGCTAGTTTTATTGGTTGTGGTGTGTGTTAGAACTCGAAGTTGCATACAACACACGCTACTGTATTATTCAAAGGGAAGCGTACCGTGGAAGCTTGGGGTGTTACATTCTCCCCTCCTTCAAATAATTTTTCTTCAATTTTTTTTTTAAATTGGGCTTGGGAATATAATGGAAAGTCCCACATCAGAAAAAGAGTCAATTAAACTATCACTTTAAAAGAAAGAAAGAGAAGTACAAAGGTCACCCAAGATAACCCATACTAGGATTCCATGTAGGAAAACATGGATATGGATGATAAAATAAGTGTCAAGTTCTGATGGAGAGGGATAGAAAACATGATCAGGAGAAAGTTAATAATAAGAAAACCACAAACTTGTGATGGTACAAACAGTCATTAGTCTCCCATTAGGAAAAGTAAACGGAGAACATTTTTTTTGTTTTAAGTTAAATTACATAATGATGAGGAATTCATTTATGAGATTGACTAAGAACATAAAGAGATATACTTACTTTTTAAGTAGAGTTTCATTCTTTAATAAATTTATACCACTAACTCATTTTTTTAAACGATGAGTATTCAAGAAGACATGGTCGCACTAGAAGAGCTAGAATAAACTTCTATAAAATCACATGATCTACGAAGGATAAACTATATATTTACCTTGTCTTTAGAGATTAATCAAAACCAAAATGGTTAGTATAAGATCTGATGATCTCACAAAAGGATATTCCATTAGATAAAGAAACACTTATATTAATTTCAAAAACTAAACCAACAATACCCCAAAGTTAAATAAATACCATTTAATAAACAATTTTCCTTAAAATATTTCAATATAATATAAAATAATATTGAAACCCAAAACTTAGAAGAATTTGGTTATGTAGTCTTCCACATTAAATTGTATCTCCAAATGACATCAACTACTCTTAAAAACAAATACTTAGAAGTAATTAACCTAATCACATATTCTCTATTATTGGTTAATCATTTCCATAAATAACCCAAATTAGTATAAATACACAAAAAACATAGATAAAAATCTACCATTACTCCTCAAATGAAATCCCATAGTATTCAATTTTCCTTGGGCATATAGTGTTCCCAACAAAGCGAACGTCTTCCAAAATAACATTTATCACTTAATCACCAAATCATTTTCCTATAATAAGGGTATTCATTTGATAAGATATAAGATCCCAAATAAACTTATTATTGATCAATAAAATCATTTAACTAAAAATAATTAGTCACACTAACTAGGGACTTCACGTAGTCCAGTGGTAGGTGAAAAATCCCAATCGCACTTTGGTTGTGGGTTTAATTCCCACAGCTTTGTCCGATGCGATGGGTTGTCACACGGTCTGCATGTTGTCCTTTTTCAAAAACTATATTTTATAACATTTCCAAAATGAGATAAATTCATCAAAATAACTATAACATAATTTAACCAAAAATTTTATCTCATACCTTGCATTTTCATCCCAAAATATAATAACATGTAATTGCCTCAAACCCAATGATCATATAAAACCAAATGGTTATTTATAACTATATCCACAGGAGAAAAGATAATTCTTCCTCAAATATTATTTTCACATGAAAAAACTGCGGGGTTACAAATACAAGAGAAAATTATTCCAAAGTAATCCCATCAACAAGGAGTACTAGTAATTTTAAAAATTTCTCCAACCATTTATTTCCACATAGCTTCTTCTTTGGCCAAGAAAATATCCTATAGAATAGGGAATTCACTAGGGTAATGTCTAGGTCCCCTATATTTAAGGCAAATGACTGTAAATGGATTCTTGGTACTATTTTTATTTTCTTCTATAGTACTCTTCATTTTTCCTCGGTAATTCTTCACTTTATGTCCTTCTTTCCCACATGTAAATCATTTATTTGTTCCATTGAGACACCTTCCTAGGTGTCTCCTTTCACATTTCTGGCATGATGTAAATTTAAGATTCTTTTCTCCATGTTATCCACTACTGGAGCTCTTATCATTCATCACCTTTATCTTCTTTGTTGAGTCCGAGAGTCGGATAATATATATATTATTGATCATATTTTTGGAAAACTGATTTGGCATGAACATGATATCTTTTATGCCTATCAACATTGAATTTTTTTCTCATTTCCACCACCATTCCCACCTTATACTTCAATATCCAAGTTACTATGACTTCTTTGGAATCCAGCCATTGACTAAAAACAAAAAGCATTGTTTGAGTAACAGTAGTCATAAAATCATTTAGAGAATATCATGACACCATATTATCAATTTGAAGAACCTTAGGATTAACCAAGGTCATTTATTCTCATATTATATTAAAATAATTTAAATTGGCTTGTAAAGAAAATGTAAATTATCCTAAGCATATCCCTCGGAAGTGTCGTAACCAAGAGTGCAGCAAGGCCCGTTGTCGTGCACCCGTTCCCGTTCGAGTCTAGCTTAAAGCGGTGTTTTTGGGTTTTCCCCTAGGTACATATGTGCCAGAGCTGACTCTACCTGATCGTATCCAGATATGGATGTATTGCTAAAAAAACTCACAAAATCTCTACAATACCAAAATTATAGGAAGTTCTTCTATACTAATCCTCAAATTCCATCTTAGGTATATGTCCTCTAATCAGAGTTTATCTAAATCTAGTTTCCAAGATTTTTACTAAACTTCCTCTGATAAAAACTGTAACACCCTGACCCCAGAAGCCCCGATTTGGTGCATTATTATGTATCATTGGCATGATCATAAAAGATCATGTCTCGAAAGACCAATTATTTTAGTAGCCTGGGAAGTACTAGATACATTTATAAGGTTTATATTACATCATAAAATTGAAAACTACAACAAAATTGTCTCCATAGAAAACACTGAGATCCCATAGACTATCCCTGGAGGTCAGTCATAATATACTTCTTTGAATCCTAGGAAAATAAATCATAGAAAGGGGTGAGCTCAGATGCTCAGTAAGGATTACATTATATTGGAAACTTTCATAAATAAGCATAAACATTTAAAGCAGTGTATAAGACTAGAACAAAAGCCTTTTAAACTTTAACTTCAGCATAATATTGAAAAGGTAAAATAAAATAATTCCATTTACTTATTCACATGGATATTAAACTAGTCGAATGATCACATGAAATAACAATAACAACTTTCATAATGATGGAATGGATAATGCCAGACTATCATAACCACATAGTCAAGGCCTTATGCCAAGACTACAAATAATATTTTTTCAAGGCCTTGTGCCAAGACACTAGTTTGTCTCATGAGACCTATCGATGCATCAAGAAGCTATACTAGGCTCCACCCGTCACTTACTAAGCCCAATGCATTCCTCATATAAAAAGTTTGAAACATAACATAAACATTCGTATTAAAACTAGCATACGAAATGTCAATACTTTATCCAGAAACCAGAAATGGTATAAAAATGGCACATCCATAGTCAAACATAACTCATTAAATACAATATGGAAGATTGTATTGTAATATATTAACCTAAATCAAGAATAATGAAGGATATTGACATAAATGAAAATAATCATCTAAAATATTTGAGAGAAATATCCCACTTTTTCTTGAAAACATTTAAAAGTCACACTATTTGTCAAGAAGCCTTTCAAAATAGATTTTTGAAGAAAAGTGTCCCATACCACTAGGAAACTTTTAAAAGGAATTTTAATTTTTAAAACTTTAATGTCCATATAAATAAAACCTTAAAACCATTTTGAAAACATGGACATTAATGAGAAATATTTTGAATAATAAATCCTTATAACATTTCAAATGATATTTTAGTTAGAGTTCCTAACCAAAAGAGAGACACTTGAATAAAAATAATTGAGGTAATCAAAACTTTATAATATCATGAGAATAAAGGGAATAATGATATACTATGTCAAAGTACATTATATACACTATATAAAAGGGAGTTGGTGTATGACAACAATGAAGTCTTAATATAATGTAAATGGAGATGAAATCTCTTATAAAGACCGTATCCTTAGGTTAAGGATAAACCAACGACATAATTATGTTTGAAAAATATAAATACACTCAATATGATTGGATATTCAGTGTAAATCAATTAGAGGAAATTCATACATATTCTTGTAAAAAGAACACCAATGAATTGGATGTTTAACTCAATAAATGGAGATTAAGTTAAAATAACTCTTATTAGGTTCATATCAATGACTTGAGAATTTATAAATGGAGTTATTATGTGTATCAAAAGTATATAAACAGAAAAAGGAGTGGAAATTATGACATAATAAAATGAATAGTGATTCCATACATAATCTTGAAGTAAAATAATCAATGAAGTATGCGTAAATCCGAATGAGTGGAAATTGAAATTTCAAATTTCCTTATCAATTTGGTAACTTACAAAACATATACACATGAAATAAGGATCATGCAATTATGATTTAAATATCCATAAATTAAATTGTATTACATAATGAATACAATCATGGGCAGTACACACACCACATGCAATAAATAAGTGGCGAACAATGGAAATCTCACGGAATTAAAAGTGAGATAAGAAACCCCTTACTTTGTAATTTTTCCATGGTCGAGGGTAGGTTAACCTCCTGTATAATGGTGAAATAATTTTTATTGAATTATACATGAATTATATTCATTAATATGATATCAAATATGATCTTTTAACATTTATTTGTAAATAATATCTTAGTATTATCCTCATTTCAGGTGTTAACAGATTCATTTGGCTTTATATTATTTGTTATGTGAGGAATATTTGTTATGTATGGGATGTATCTTATTCATATAAAGAATTATATCATGTATCTAAACATTATTTCTAAATATCAAATGAAATTTAGTCTTAAATGGATACAATGAAGAATGAATCTCATCGCATTCGTGGAGACAGTAATCCGTACGTACGCACGAGCGACAATATCAATCTTTTGATATTAAAATAATATATAATTGGATGTTATATCATATATATAGAATCATCATCATGTTATATTTATTATTTACATGAATTATACATCATTATTGTAACCATCCAAATAATAATGTATTGAATAAGAATTACACCACGACGTGGAGATGATAATCCGTACGTACACACGTATGGTGACATGTCATTCAAAGGATGGATAGAATAATGAAGATGGATGTACCATATTTATAATATCTTCACAGTATATAGATTATACTGGAGTTATTATTTTATAATTGAAATAACAAAAAAGAATAAGTGGAATAAGAAAAGAACTTGAAAGAGGGTGGTGAAATTATTACCTCTTCTTCAGGTTCTTCCTTTTTATTTGATCAAAAATGGCTCCTTAAGTTGGATTTATGAAGAAGGAAGGACCTCTAGGATGAATTTATGGAAGTTTAGAGGATATTTGGGTAGGATTTTTCCGAGACAAAAGGCTTTGAAGGTGTCAATTAGTGAGTAGGGGGAGTTCCTTTTTATAAGAGGGGTGATGGGCACCTTAGGAAAAGCTAGAAATATTATTTTATAATAAATTCATATTCGGTTTATAATGGCTCCAAAGTGGATTATTTAATATTTAATGTGAGTATAGGTCAAAAACCACTCAACCAATAGGTTTTAGACAGGTTTGGGTCACTATAATAACTTTATCTTTTTGATTTAAGTCTTAGTTAAATAGTTTGACATTTACCATGTCTCTTTGTAGTTTCATATTATATAGTTAATAAACTTACTATATACTTCCAAGAAACCCCCAAGTGGTCCATTAATGATAAAAATATCATTATATAAGTCCTTTGGTCGAACAGTATATTTTTAGGAATATAATATCAATTAATAATATAATATTTGTTTTAAAAACTCATTTATGTCAATTTTGACACTATTTAATAATTGATTTCTTTAAAGTCTTAAAAACTTTATTAATTAGATCAAAATTTATTTAAGAAATTATAAAATTTCATATTAACCAATAAAATTAGTGTATGTCAACAAAACTTACAAATTATATTTATTTTAACATTTATAATACCAATTATTTGATTCTTTAATTAATAAGGAAAATACTGCATCATAATTGTGTCATTAATAAATTTAATTATTCAATGTCTAAAAATTATAAATGAAATAACAATATGTAGGAAATATTTTTATCTTTCTAATGAATATTTTTAGTTGAAAATATAACATATATAACATTATGTAAAAATTGTTTTGCTAAAAGATATAGGCTTATGTCATTTTTGTGTTTACTTTAACTTAATTAATACAAAGTGTCATTATCACTTAAAAGTGGCTCCATGGGGTCCCAAAATCGACCCAAATATTCCCATGGTTGGACATGTATCAACCAATATGTTTAGGACACATTTTAGGGTAATTTAATATTATTATAATATTATTTGTTTACCCTTATTTACCGGATTTACCCTTTAACCATAGTAAATAAAATATTTAACGAAGTAATTATTCTAAATTTTTAAAAATAAAAGTTACGTATTTACATAATTTGGACCTTTTGATTATAAATATGGAATCTATTTTTCTAAATTCAAAACATAGAAGTGTCAGAAATTAATTTAAAATTAATTTTCGTTGTCAAAACAAAGAGCGTATTTTTTAAGAAATAATAACTACCAAAAGATTGACACTTGTTTATATCTAGTTTAAATGTGAAATTACATCCAATTACCAATATTGGATTAAATGGTAAAAATATATTCTAATTATACTTTAAAACCTCCAAATAGTATAATTTATCACTATAAATTATTTGGATTAAAAAAGTTGTTTTTAATTAATGTTTAGTATTTTTCACTATTCATCAAAATTTGAATGTTTTCTAAAAAATACCCGAAATTCATCCTAGGATAATTTTGATATTCTGAATAAAAAAATGATGTCCATTTTGAAAGATAAAATTTATAAAATTTCAAAAATGGTTATTACTATTCATAACGACTAGTTTGATTGGTTGTGGTGTGTGTTAGAACTCAAAGTTGCATACAACACACGCTACTTTATTATTCAAAGAGAAGCGTACCATGAAAGATTGAGGTGTTACAACTACTCTGATAATTTGGTAATTATAGGATAAAATCTTGAGCTACAATAGATAAATGTCTGAGGGACTCATGAACTCCAGCATTAAGAGGAGCCAAATTGCAGCTTGAATCTTGATTTTACAACTGTGTTTGGTGAGATTTCTTCTTGGATGATTTCTTACACTTAGTTGGGGCCACTTTTTTTGGAGAAGTGGTTACCATGGGTAGGTGTATGTTCCTTCCTTGAATTGGTTATCAGAACAGGACAATTACCACCAATTGGAAGGGGTGTGTGTTCTCGATCCGGTTGTCTGTATGATATGGGGGAGTATTCCCCATGACCATCATAGACTAGAAAAAAGATATGTTTCTACTCCAGGATGGCATGACGACATGTCATCCTAGGTGTGGGGATAGATTTATGTGTCTGTTCCCTTGGTATTTTGGAAGTTGTTTTTATGATATCCTGGCATGCTTCCAGAATATGGGAAGGAATTTGTGTATGCCCTTTTATCATTGATAAAATATGTTGGGTGACTTCAGTGTATGGAAACAGAATACACATCCATTCTGTATTGATATTAGGTGTTTGTTCCTGTTCCTTTCCTCATTTTCCTATCAATGGGTATTAATAATACTCATGTATGGGGGTAGAGAGTTGAGTATGCCCTAGATTTGTTATCAGAGCTTTCCAACTGACTTCTCCAGGTGCTTCCGAACAAGACTGTTGGCAGGATTGATGAATAATGGTAGGTGTATATGCCTACTGGTTGTTTTAAATAAAGAAGGATCGAAGAAATTCGTTCAATTCTGATAGATGAGACTACTAGCAGAATTGGTGATTGTAAGTAGGTGTATGTTCCTATTTACCAGTTGCCACCACATTTGATTGACAGGATTATTTAAATGCAGTCAGATGAGACTGCTAACTGACTGATAATTTTTAAACAGGTGTATATGAATTTTCATGGTACTACACTGAATTTTTTTGGCGATATTGGTGGGTTGCTGCAAGATGAGTTTACTGGGAAGCAGAATTAGGATGGACAGGTATATGTGCCTGCTCGTTGTTTTCCATCAAGTTATATTGATGGACTTCTCTAGATGGGATAGAGGTAAGAACCTGCTCCCTGTTGACCAGACGTTTTCCCTGACGGTTCATCTTGCATGCTCGGGTCTAAGAGACCTGGTCCGAATGTCCATAGGCAACACCCCCATCTTGTTGGGGAATTCACTACCACATGATTTTGCTGGTGGTTATTGTTGGTGGGAGTCCTCAGGAAGGACCCCTTCATCCTTGAATTTAGGCCCTGAGTGACCTCTTAATCCACCTCCCTGTAGTACGTAGGGGACTGATTATTACATTCTGGGGATAAGGACCCAAAACGGTTGAAAACAGTGGATGGAACCATCTACTTCTTGACCATTGGTCATCATTGGTTGGATGATCGAGGATTGTTATTAACCTGGAGAGCCTGTCGGGCAGTCTCCAAGGTTGGGATTGTACCATGATGACAATACTCCCTTACATGCACATTAAAGACCCAGCATTGAAGAAACTGAGTGGGTGATGACATCCTTCCAACTGATGACGATTCATCTTGAGCAGTATCTGAGAAGTTCACATATATCGTCTTGAAGAAAGTCATTTTGGACTGAAGGGAGTTCTGAGAAAAAACATAAAAACAAAAATAAACTCCATTAAAGAAAAATCTTTTAGATGGATATATGTGTGATTTATTACTTTGTATGGTATTTCTTTATCAATACATATGGGTCTGATAGGTGGGTAACATTATTAAATTGGTTAAGGATTCATGTTAGGTTCACCATTTTTGTTTCACAGTTCCTTGAAATGTGTGTTCTTGCTTTAAGAATCACTACTTCTAGGCGGTTTCCATTGGATTTATTCACGGAATTAGAAACACCTAATAGTTCTTTATCTAAAATGGAATAACTTTTCAAAGGAATGAATTCGTTATGTTTGAAATTTATTATACTTAAGAATGTGCATTAGTCAATAGGATGGGAGTTCAGACTCATCACATACTTTTGGGGGGAAATATTGTCTAGTCCAGGATTCTCTTTATAAATTACAATATTTTCACGAATCCTTATTAATTTACCAAGTATAACATAAGTTTCCCATGGAATTTCAATCAGTTATTAACATGTGAAAAATTCAGAATCATCCATATGCAATCAAGGTTCTTTATTAGTGGAGATATTCTTTTGTATTCGAGATTATCTATCAATTGTATCCTCTGATATACTATTTAGATATTCTTTCAATTGTTTCTATGATAATAATTGGTTTAAATCCACTCAGTGGGGCACTCTATAATTTATTGTCATTCAGGGAGATGAAGGTTTGTTTTGATATTGGGATCGTACCCATAAAATGGGCTACCTACGTATCCTTCTGAAAGGAATTAGAACCCTTATAGTTCAGTTCCGCTTAACGGGACATGTCATACCTTTTAAGGTCATGTGATGCAAACATAACTGTATAGTTTAATGTCACGTGGTAAGGAAATCAAATATAATGGTGCTTAGTCAATGTTTGGTGTCAGAATTATACTGAAGCAGCCGAAGGAACTTGGAAATGATATGGGTTTCCAAGTAAGATTAGACCCTGTTGGGAATAAGGCCCAAGGAAAAGAGGGTTGAGTTGAAGTGTTGGGTTTGAATCTCAAGGAGGATTCCTACGCATCCCATGTGGATGGGAATCAAAGACTATGTAGTTTAATGCGTCACATAGAAGAGTATAGTCCATTGAGAGAAATGAGTTTGGGATTACTTCATGAAAGGATGCCTTAATGATTGGGGGTTTAATTTGGGGTTTATTCGTAAGGAGGATTCCCTGATTAAGGGAAGAAGGGTTGGATTACTAAAGAGGATATACAATGATCTCAGGCTCTGAGAAGGCTTTCTACATATCTAAATTGTGATGGGAATCAGAGTTTTTGTAGTTCATTCATTATGTTGGGGATTAAACATAAAAGCTTTCCATTTGAAGGGATATGATTGGGTGGATACTTTTTGGTGGGGCACCCTTTTGATCTCGAGCCTTCAAGAGGGCATCCTACATATCTTGATTTGAATAGGAATTAGATTTCTCATAGTTCACAATTTGTGAAAATGTTGTGACCATTAAAAATCTCTAATCCCATGTGAGTTATGCTCAATTTGAGAAGCTAGAGGATGTCAAAGATTCAACAAATCCACTCATACTTTTCCTCCTCCACTGATGGAAGATGGTGCACCTATGACGAGTATGGTGGATGAGGGTGAGGCGACCTTGGAAGAGGGAGAGGTGATGAGCCCTCCCTCTGTTCTCATCACATTGGAAAAGGGTCCAATGTAAGGAAGGAGTGAAGGGGAAAGAAGTAGAGTGGAGAAAGACTACAACCTCCTACTTAAAAGGTTAGGGGATTACACTAGGATGGATCCCCTAAAATTTAACTTGGTAGGGGATGTAGAATTTTCCTTTGCTTTAATGGAGAAGAAATTATGAACCGTACCTTCCCAATTAGAGACCTAAGGTTCCTGATCTTTGAGAAGGGAGAGGTCAGGATCCAAACCCTAATACTCTAAACCAGGAACTTCCCAACACTATTCCTAGGAGAATGGTCCATGTGATAGCAGATATACAAACCCATATATGCTCCATGAATCCAAACCCCATTGTAAAAAAAATTTGGGAAACCTCTGACTACAGATATACTAACCCAAATAGGATAGAGACTGAGGTTAATTTCCCAAAGGTTTGATAAGTTAGGAGGTTTTGGTGGAGGTATCAAAAGAATCGATTTCAAACAATGGATCCAATGAAGATGAATCCTTTACATGAATGGATTTGAAAAGGCTTAATGGCTTATAGGCTAAAGAGAGTAGGTGAATCAAAGAGGGGAACCCATGTAAGTACTTGTGCGTATGTATGGTCGCACATGTAGGCTTGGGTGACCTGATGTTCACTTAAGCAATGAAAAACCTGGATGATAATACTTGGGAGATACTTGAGTTAAGCCATCAATAATATTAATAGGTATTCCCAGAAGTGGGGCACTCAAGTTCATATTAAAGGAATATGCAGCGCACAAGGTTTTTTGATTTAGGGAGGTTGGGTGCTTTAGGTGTGCAAGTGTAATGGATTTAAAACACTAAAAGGACTTAAGTCTTATGATCATCCTTCAATTCCTCCACTTTTCGTGTTAAAGAACTACCTTGAAAGCTTCGTAAGACTTGGGAGAATCTCTATGGAGACCAAAGCAGTAATTATGATTTAGGGTAATTCGTCTATACAAATGATGGCCCCAGGGGTCTATTTATTGGAAAAAAATAAGACCTTAGGTTAAAGGAGTTTGGTCATGCAAGTAGGATGCACACTGGATGGGTGGTGCCCAAGTAGGAATGCATGACGCCAGTGATTTGGCTTAAGTAAGGCACCATATTGAGGACTTATAAAATACAATATATTCATTCTTCTCCATCATGGTGGGGCACATGTGTTTGCGTGCAGGTACCATGTGTGCCTCTTTTGGGACTTAGCCAAAATAATTTCTCCATACCGCGTGGCCTGCACCCCCACACCCCTACATGGGATCACTAATGGGCTGTGGTCCTGGTCCTTTAGCCCGATGCCTTCTCTACCGTCACTGACCCCCATGAAAATTATAGAGTCGAACCATGAACTTTTCAAACCCAATTGAAGACATTGTGCAAGAAAGTGCATGGAACACATTTCATGGTCTCTACAATAGTGATTCATAGGTTGGGGATTCAAGGGGTGTTTGAATCTAAATCAAAAGAAAAGGTTGACCATGTGGTAGTTTTTGAAATCATGGTAGGTGGTCTATAAGTTACATCACATAATATTGATGTTGGCTTATGTTTATATGGTTGTGATATGGAACTTTCTCATTGTGAATTTTGTTCCTATAGTATGATTTTGTAAATTGATTATTGAAATAATGAATTGTACCACTCATGATCCCTATGGGATGAATTGGTGTTTATTAGACCAGTTATTGGGCCACCCATGGGGTGTTCCACCAACCAAACATGGAGAATTGAAATGATAAGCATATAATTAATTTTTGACATGGTAGAGAGGATGATAAATCTAATGAAATGTTAGATTAAATTATAAAAGATCAGTAATATAATTGTGCATAGTTATTCATATGAAAAAGGGGTTGTTGGGATATTTTGAATGGGCTAAATGAATTAAATTGAATATGTCAAATGAAATATGGTTTGTAAAGAAAATATGTGAATGAGTGAAGAATATATATTAAAATTTTTAAATGGGATGAGAAATAATGATGAAATAAGTGTTAAATGAATATTTTTTTGATATATTAATGTGTAAATAGTTGTGTTTATGATTGATAAATGTAGTAAATGATTAATTAAGTAAGTTCGCATGTCTAGAAGTTGTGGGTGGCATTATAATTGTGTATCAATGACCACATATCGGGTTGGAATGAAGCTCTAAACCCTAACCCTTATTTTTTCATAGTCTATGGAGAGGTCTGAGGCTATATTCCCCTAACAGTTTTATTTAATGAGATTACCTAGATTGAGGCTCCATGGTATGTGTGCAGTAATTTTTTGTGAAATCTTTTCCCCAGTATATATAGAATATTATTTATCCACTTATTCATAGAAATTGAATGGAATAGGCCGTAGTGTAATTGCTACAAATTAATAACCCATGGAAAAATGATAAAGATGAAGTAAGTGAACTTGTTGAAAAATGATGCCTGATTTAACCCTTTTTTTATCTTTTTATTATCATAGTACTTTCATACACTATATATATACACAATATATTTTGTAGACACTATTAGTAGTGGCCTACTGATTTGTAATCACACCCCACTCGGGCCATCATTGGGTACTCGAGCAGATTTCATGGTTTCAAGTCAGGATAAGGGAAAATGCCCTATGATACTGGATTTATTGGGGACTAGATATGCATGGATGAAGGATACAGACAGAGAGACAAGATTTTTTTGGTGATTCTTCAATTTTATCATTTTGGGTATTCTTTATAGTTGGCAAAAAATTACATGACATTGCATACTCAATATTTTGTTATGGGAATGTCCCTAGTTTTTGAAAAAGGTTGGTAATTCATGTTTATTAGTTATTATATTTTGTTTCCTCTATTTTTTAACTACTATAGAAAACTATGATAAATAAAGTTTATTCTCTCCATGTTTTTATTTAGACCTTCACTACTAGTTGGTAGCCTCTGGAATATTGGGAGGTGCGCCTGAGGTAATTTGGTAACCTAACTCGTGGTAGTGGTTTAGTGTCATATGGGGTTGGGATGTTATAACATGGTATCAGGATAGTTGTTTTCTATATAATTACAATTTAAGGATGGTATATAAAAGATTAGGAAGTTCTAGATCTTGAAAATGAGCTTGTGCATGGGAGTAGCTAACACATGTATGGGGAAAAACCCAAGTACCATAGGTGTTATTATTTTTCTTGATGTGTTTTGTTATAGTTTAATAATATTTAACTATTTGGGATTCAAATGTGGTGTGTTGGGACTACATTTTGATATTTTTCTCATGGACGAAATGGAATTATTTTGATTATTCATACATCATTTTTGGAATATAAGGAATTAGGTGGAATTCATCATGGTAAGAACACATGGGAAAGAGGTCTTGGATATGAGAGATATAATTCTTATCCTTTCCATTGAAAAAAATTTAATGAAAAAGGGTGTCAAATGAAATTATATGATAGGGTAAATGTAAATAATGTAATAAAATGGTTATGTAATAGTTCCTAATGATGAGTCATAAAGGGGTTTAAATCTAATTGTTATTAGTTGGAAGGATATAGAGGTTCCTAAAAGAGAAAGATTTATGTTGTGGAAGTGAAAATAGTTAAATGGGTGTCTAATGTAGATACATATGATTGTATGATTTAGTTTACACTATGTTGACCATGAAATATTGTAGTGATGAATATGGGTGGTGATAGAGATGAGGTTATATTCATTTTTAATGAAGTATGAAGGATGAGTTCTTTATGGCTTATAAAGATACTAATTTTGTGCACAATGTGGATGTATTATGTAAAGTTTTATAAGATTTGTGTTTGGAATTGTATATAAATTCTAGCATGAAGATGTGTGCCTATTGGGTAACAAGTTTATATCACTGTGAATTATCATCTAGGAGTGGGGTAGGAGACCTACCTAGTTTAATGTAATAAAGGAGAGAATAATTTCTATGAAAATTTTTCTCATTTATTGCTGATGATGTAAAGGTACATAGGGTGGGTCATTCCATGTATAAATTATCTAAAAATAGAGTTTCATTTACAACACTGTAAAAATTATCTAAAGAGGGTAGATATGTGGTAGTGGAGTTCTAGATAGAGTTCATCTAGATGATTTTGGATCACTTTGAGACTCCTCTTGAGAAGAGAGTCAGGTTGGAATCTTATATGTTGCAGGGAATAGAGAAGCAATGGTTAGATATTCTGGTTCATACTCAATTGGATAATGATATTTTATGGAAATAATTACTAGATTAGTTGTTGGACCACTTGTTTCTATATACCTTGAAATAGGAGAATGTTGCAGAGTTCATGAGGTTGACCTAGGGAACCATGCCAGAGATAGATTATGCTGGCCTCTTCACCTACATGAAACGCTTTATCCCAATATAGGTAAAAGATGAGGTTCTGACATTAAGATGATTTTAGGATGGACTTAGACATGAGATCAATTCTCATGTGAATATATTTTTCTTAAATAGGGTTTTTTAAGGTTGTTGATTAAGCCCCTATTTCAGAAGAAAACAAGAGGAAGGCCTCTAGTGATGGTCAGGTGGTTCCAATTGGACAACCTAGTAGTGTGAATTCTATGTTTATGAAGCATCACATTGAAATTATTCACTTGTGTGGTGGTGTGAATGGTAGTTAGAAGTGTGGAAAAAACACTTAGGGTTGAGAGTAGGTGGTTTTCTATCATTTTGACAAGAGAGACCACATGCATGGTAAGTTCCCCAATACATCTGTTTAGTACAGAGCATGTGGTTGAATGAGGCATGTGAATAGGTTCTATAGGAGACCTGAATAGGAATCCACTGATTAAGGATTGTGGATAATGAATAGTTTGGTAAGGGGGTTGGTTATCGCACATCAGGCCAACACTTGGAGCTCTTATGGCCACATTGGTCGGAGTGATGGGCACAGTACTTGATGGAGGGAGTTCCCATATTAATATGAAAGTAAATCACTGAAAAATTATACTAGATCCCATAGTATAGGGGAAGGTCAAATCCACGTATTTTAGCCGACACATGGAGGTTGAGAGACTGGACCATCGAAAGTTTGACGTATGATTCTTATAGCCTCCACACTTTCCGGTGCTTTATTTGATATAGGTATATCACATTTTCTTATATATGATCAGTTTTTGAGTGTGTTTGGACTATTAGTGGAAAATAAACATGGGGTTATGTTAGTTGAAACAACATTAGTGTTGAGAGAAAAAATTATATAACAATGTAAGGGATGTGGCCTCGAGTTTTGTGGGTACCATTTTTATTGGGACTTTTCTGTACTAGATATGTAAATATTTTATATGATACTAGGGATGGATGGGATAGTGTTTTAATAGGCCCATATTGAGTGTTACCACCATTAGGTACCTTTTATATCCCTGTATGGTAGTACATATGCTCACCGTGGGGAATGGGATATCCGAGTAGGCTATGCAGGGCTAGTTAGTTAGTAGTTTGGTGTACTCACAGCCCACGTATCTTGTCCTATGATTGATGATGGGGAAGTATAGAAACTTGTATTCCCTATTATTGTGTATCAATTTCACGTTGTGATTCATGGGGACTTCACACAATTTATAATATATAGATAGGTTTAGTTCATGATAGAGTTACCATAAAGGGAATAACCAGTTTCTATTCTGACGTATATAATGGCACCGATAGAACTCTGTGAACTTAAACCTCAGTTCGAGGAACTAGAGAACAAGGGGTTTATTCACTTGAGTACATCAACATGGGTATCTATAGTGTTTTTCATAAAAAATATTGATGGGACCTTATTATGGTGTGTCAATTATAAGTAAGTAAATCAGAGTCCAATTAAGAATCGATACCCACTTCCAAGAATTGATGATCCTTTTGACCAGCTAAGAGGTGCTCAATGATTTATAAAATTGTTATGTGACTAGGGAATCATCATCTAAGCGAGAGAAATTATAATATACCATACACTACCTTTAAAAGTAGTTATGAGTTATATGAGTTTTTTTCATGCCATTTGGGTTAAATAGTGCACAAATAGTGTTTATGAACATGATAAAATGAATCTTTCACCCATTCATATATCAGTTTGTAGTTGTCTTTGTTGATGAAATATTATTTTACTAAAAGTCTCATTATGATCATTTTAAACATCTTAACATCATATTGATTACACCTAGTGATAATAAGCTATACAATAGGCTATTCAAAAGTCATTTTTGTATTTACATGGTATAGTTCTTAGGACACATCATGTCTAAGGTATGTGTGTCTATGGACCCCGATAAAGTGTAAGCTATTTTGTCTTGGGAGCAGCCCAATAATGATTATGATTTCTAATGTTTTTTCTATTTAGTAGGATATTAACTGTGGGTCATCAAAGACATATCCCATTTGGATGAACCACTTTGGGATTAACAAAGAAGGGAATCATGTTTGAATGGTATGGGGCATGTGAAAATTCTTTACAGGAGTTGAAGAAGCGACTTACCACTACCTCAATTTTGGTTCTTCTTGAGATTGGTAAAAAGTACACCTTGTTTTTTGATGCATTCGGTGTGAGGCTTTGGGAAGTGTTGATACAAGATGATTGGGTTGTGGTTTAGGGGTCACTGTAGTTGAGGCCTCATGAATGGAATTACCCCACACATGATCTTGAATAGGCCATACTATTTTACGTCTTATTGTTTTAGTGACATTGATTGTTGGGAGGGAGTTTTACGGTGTATATAGATAATAAAAGTATTAATAATATATTCTAAAAACGTGATTTGAACCCTCATAAGAAAATATGGGTTGAGTACATGTATTCCTCTTATTTTGAATTGGTGTACATTACAGGAAAGGGGAATAATGTTACAGATGCTTTGAGTTGGAAGGCTCAAAACCTGGAAGTTCATGAATCTAGTTTTTAGTGGAGGATGATGTAATTGTTTATATAGATACACCTAGAAGATGAATATGGGAAAGGATAGATGACCCTAGTATCCTTGTAAATTGAGTCCACACTTCTATGCCAGGTCAAGGAAAGGAAATATGAGTATTTAAAGTTTTTGGATTTGGGAAAAGTATTGAAGGTAGAGAGCCTCCTTCTGATTGAATGATTGCTGATTATGTGATTGTTTATGTTCATGGCTATGTTTTTGTGCCTACATGTATGTGGGAATAGATGATTCATGATTTGAATGAATAAAAGTGGACATTGCATCATGGATTAACCCAAATTTTTCGTAATCTTCATAAGTTGTATTGGTACCCCGAGATAAAGAAAAAGGTTTCATGTTTTGGGATGTAATGATATATCCTTCAGTAGGTGAGGACTGAGAAATAGTTTTTATGTTGTTTGTTATATCCTTTTCTTATCCTATAATGGATGTGGATAATAGATTTTCTAGAGAATATTCTAATGAAACCTCTAAAGAATGATATGATCTGGGTAGTTGTGTATTTATTGACCAAGGTGGCACATTTCCTACCAATTAGAGAGACCATCACCATGGATAATTTTGGATAATTGTTTGTCTGAGAGATATTTTGGTTAAACAGGGTATCATGAACTATTGTTTCAAACAATGATATGCATTTTACTTCACGCTTCGGTAATGGGATATGGAAGGCCCTCAAAACCCAGGTGTTTTGAGTATGAATTTTCATTCAAAGATGAATGAGCAATAAAAGAGTATTATTTAGGAGATGGAGGATATGTTGAGGGAATGTATCCTAGATTTTGTTGGATCTTGGGAGAAACACATCGTGCTTGTTGATTTATCATATAAAAACAATTAAATAGTGATGATTCATATGGAACCATTTAAGGTTCTCAAATAAAGGCCACATTAGTCACTATTTTGTTGGATAAGGGTTGTTGAATCAATGATTTTGGGATAGAGTCTCAGGTAAGATATGTCAGAACATGTTCAGTTAAATAAAAAATAAATTAATACAACTCAAAGTAGACAAAATTCATATGAAGATTAGTGTTTTTGACCTCTTGAGTTTATGGTGGGTCATCAAGTGTTCCTTCATCTGTCTCCAATGTTGGGTCACCATCATATTTTGAAACAAGGAAAGTCGTAACGAAGGTATGTGGTTCCAATGAAGATTGTGTAGAGGATAGAACTAGTGGAATACCTATTGGCTCTTCCAAAATGGTTTAGTGGTATTAAAAATGTCTTTTAGGTATCAAAACTTCAACAGTATCACCCTGAAATATCTCAAATGATTGCTGATGATGTTAAGCTTGAGGATGATGTGTCCTTTGTAGAGAATTAAGTTCATAATGTGGATTATAGTGAGAATGTCATGTGAGGAAATATATTGCCCTTAGTACAAGTTTGTGGAAGCACGGTAATGTATAGGAGGAAACTTTGGAGAATGAGAGAGATGTGTCGGCCTAGTGACTTGGTATTTTGATCTTGGAAGATTTGTGATGCTTAAGATAAGCAGATATTGGATGATACATTATGAGGTGGAGGGCCATAAGTTCAAGGAATTATGGTGTGGTTCATAATTGTTTTAATTTTGGTTTAAATACCATAATGATGGTTAATAAATTTTTTTTGTGTATAAGGTGGCCTGGGGGTGTTCCAAGTGTTTGTGGAATGAATAAAAAGGGAATATGTCCATCTTGTTCATATTGCATGGTTAGTGCACGATTAGTAGTGACCATGCACACAAACTATACTAGCCGGGAGGAGGGGTTCACGGTTAAGTAAACCATGCAAGGGGGTAGGCCAAACCATGTGGTCTTGGATAGATCCACACCATACAGTTAATATATATTTTGTTAAAATGTGTGTTCTCCCAGGTAATTGTGTGACCTAGCCCCTCTTAGCCAGAGCCTAGAGTATAGTTGGAACATATTGTGTCCATACCATGCATGTTATTAAATGTGAGATTTTACCCTTTCCCCACTTCAGTATTTTTTAGTTCTCACTAGGTTTTCTTCCTCATTTTACCTCCAACAACCCTAGTGATAGACCAAAATTCCCAAATCCCTCAAGGGATGATCTCCTTTATTTCTGATACCATTTGGAGTGAAGTTGGGCTCAAATAAAATCTCCAAGTAAGTCTAACAATTCTATTTGATCCTTTTTCTGGATTAGGTCATGTAGAATAATTCTTCCCCTTCTAAAGATCTGAAACCCTCTTTTTCCCATCAGATCATTGGTTTGGGCTTCATGGGGTGTTTGGATCTTAATAAAAACCTAAGGCTGAGTGTGTGGTTATATTTGGAATCAAGGTCAATGGTCTACAAGTTTTATACCATAGTCTTGATGTTGGTTTATGTGCATGTGGTTGTGCTATGGTGCTTTCTCATTGTGAATTTGGTAAATTTAGTAGGATTTGATAAATTGATTGGTCACATAATGAATTATAATCCTCATGATACTTATGGGACGTTTTGGGGTTGATTAGACCAGTTATTGGGCCACCATGGGGTTTGACACCAACCAATCAGGGAAAATTTCAATGTTTCGAATATAATTGATTTGTGATAAGGTAGATCCCATGATAAATATAATAAGAAGTTATCTTGAATTATAAAAGTTAATTAATGTAGTTGTATCTAGCTCTTGACATGTAATAAGGGTTTTTTGGATATTATTAATGGGTTAAATGAATTTAATTGAGTGTTTCAAATGAATAATGGGTTGTAAAGAAAATATGTGAATGATTGGGGAATATAAATGATAATGAGTAAATTTGATAAGGCATAATGATGGATTAAGTGTTAAATGAACTTTTTTATGAATGAGGAATGCGTTAATGATTATGGTTAGCATAAATAAATTTGGTAAATGATTAAAGAATAATGTGAACATGTCTTGATGTTGTGTGGGCTATTGTAATTTAGGATATAATCCCAAGATTTTGGTTAGAATGAGGCCCCAATACCTACCCCTTTTTATGCACGGGTTAGGGAGAGGACTGAGGCTCTATTCACCTAAAGGTTGCATTTGATGAGACTAACTGCACAAAGGCTCCAAGTTAAGCTTCATGTAATTGTTTTTGAAATGTTTACCCTAGTGTTAAATGGAATATTATTTATCCCCTTATGTATAGAAATTGACAGACATATCTTGTAGTGTAATTGATGAAAATGCCTAACCCATTGAAAAAGTAATAAAAATAAAGTAAGTGTACCTGTTGACTGATGATGCCTGATTTATACCTTTTGATTATATTTTTATTAATTTATAACTTTCATAAACTACTTATTTAGAGTGGATATTTTATAGACACCATTGGTGGTGGCCTTCTAATTTGTACTCATAACCATATCGGTCCACTGTTGGGCACCCGAGTATAATTCCTAGTTGTAGGCCATGTTAAGGGAAAATGACCTACATTGGTGGATTGATTGGGCATGAGAAGTGTATGGATGAGGGATCTATACATAGAGTCAGGGAATATTTTGGTTAAACTTCTATTTTCTTATTTTTGGATTTATTTACACTTGGAACTTAATGATATGACAATGGAAATTCACTTTTGGGTTGTGGGAATGCCCCTAGTTTTGGGAAAAGGATATCAATGCATGTTTATTGGTTATTTCCTTTTTTTCATCTATTTATTTATTGTTATATATTATAGAATACTATGATAAAGAGGTTATAGTCTCCATAGATGTTTATTTGTACCCTCACTTCAAGTCAGTAGCCTCTGAAGTATGAGGCGTCATTCTTGAGGTTATGTGGAAATCTAATTTATGGCACCAGTTTGAAAACCTATGGGGTGGGGATGTTACAACAGACACCAAAACATTATGATTTGAGCATGGATCACATTTTAATGTAATGGACAATCAAAATATAAGAATTTATATTTAGGTATGAAAATTACGGTTCACTATAATTAGTAATAGAAAAGGGTATAGTTAATCATAGAACATTAGGATTTAATTTTTTATTGAAAACCCAAGGGATAAGTATATATTTAGAATAACATCCTAATGTTTTTGAATGATAGAGATTATGTGGTTTTCCAAGAAATAAATATCAATCTAGATACAAAAAATGGACATGGTTTTTTCATAGATTCATATAAGAGTAATTAACTTGAAAATATTTTTGTTGAGTATATCTAGGATATCATTATAGTGAATGGGGAAAAAAAATTACTAGATACCCTAGTTTCACACTTAGGGGATATGCTTTTTAAAAATCACATATTCATATTGAAACTTTATAAAGGATTTTAAAATATAATAAGAACAGATAAACTAGGTTAAACATAAGTTGACATTGAATGAAAAAGGTGTCCTGAATAATATATTCTATTAATTATTTTTCAAGACAATTTGGTTTATCATTATCATTATCATTGTTCAGACTACAATTTTCGGTCATAGGCAGTGGATAGAACTCAGAGAAACTATGTTAATGTTGAATGTGATGAATAATTCAATTATATTCTTCATAAGTAAAAAAATTATATGGAAGATAGATTAAAAAATCATGTTACTACACTCATGAAACATTTTCTTACCATGATTTGTGTGGAGCACCAAAATTAGAAATAGAGGTAACACCATTTTATTGGTTCCTTTATAAGGAAACATCTTTTATAATTTTGTGGTTATTCTAATAAAATAGTTGATTAAAATGGATTAATATCATTAAAAATATATTTCTAATTTTATGGTTTTTGGAACATTAAAAATGATATTATGATTGTTTATCATTTGAAAGATGAAGTAGATCAATGGTGGGATATTATCATGAATGTGAGATAATAGGTGGAAATTGACTCTTAGAGTGGGATGAGTTTAGAAGGTTTTTTTTATAAATAATTTATTTAATTGTACTGTTCATACAAAATTGGTGAAGTAATTCCATGATATAAATATAAAAAATGATGAATTCATTATTATATATGAGGAAAATTTTACAAGGTATATAAAGTAATATTATGGGTTTATCATTTTACAAGAAAATAAGAAAAACAAATTCATCACTAGATGATATCCAACCCTCTAAACAGATTTATCCATAATGGACTATAGTATCTATAAAAAAATAATTTGATCATCTACCATTTTATAAATAGAGATTTTATTTACACACCGATCTCATTATTTTGATAATATTTAAAAAATAGAATTAAAAGGATATCTGAAAAACCAAATAAATGGGGAGAATAATATGTGATTTCCATTATCCTCGATGTTTGTATAGAAACATGGAGGATATTACCATAAATAGATTTTTAAATGTTTTATATATGGAAAATAAGTACATTGAGGAAAGGAATTCTAATGTTAGGTGATTAAGAATGTCGATTAACTGAAAAAATATATAAAGAATGCACCAACCATACTCCCATGTTAAAAATGATAGGATTATGGGAAATATTTTAGCTAGTGATAAAATCCAAAGAATAGTTACAATGATTAATGAAAGAAACCTCTTAAGTTGGGAGATACTGGAAAACAACATGTGATCACAACTGCTAAAGTGGGAAATGATAATGAATTGGGGAATGCTACCCCTACATTCAACTTCGAAATTATAGATTTATTATTTTATTTAGAATCTAATCACTCATTTATATATGAAGAATTTTTTAAAGGTATAAAATCACCTCTTCACCAATAAGATTACGAGTTTTTGGTAAAATCTCCTAATGGTATGATGATCACATCTATAGATGATAACTTATGTCTGATTGATGGTTTTTGGAATGTGATTTAAAAAATGTTTTTAGTCTACCAATAATTGTTTTTGATGTGATTTTTGGAATTTATTTGATATCTCTATATATAGATTATGTTAGTTTTAGATGAATAGATGTCACATTTGATATTATTAACCAACCCATGATCATATTATACTGCGAGGAAAATACGAACTTACCAAGTAATTTAATTCTATTGTGTGGGTCTTATAGCCTCTCTACTATTGGTATTAATCTAAAATTATTGGCTAGAACCTAAAAATTAATGATATGAATATTTTTTATTATCATTATGATGTATTTTATCAATACCAACCATGTGTTCCCCCTGAATTAGGATTCTAAGTTTTAAATAGAACTTATACACAGTTCTACACCTTTTTTAAAGACCCCTTATATAATGACCCTAATTGAGTTGTAGGAATTGAATAATATATTCAAGTAGAAACCTTTTATGGGGTTTATAAACCCTAGTGCATCACTATGGGGTTCAATTTTTCTTTTTGTTAAAAATAATCATGCGTCAATGTATTTTTCCATGATTATTGAGAACTCAAGTAGATCAATTACTAGAAAAGTATCATCTACTGCATATCGACATTCTTCAAGATTAATTATGGGGAGTTAAATATTTTTTCAAGATTTAACTTTGATCTTCATATCCACAATTGAGAACCTATAAGGAAGGTATTTCCTAAAAAACCTTTTGTATTGGGTATGGTCCTTATGAATTTATAGTAATGCCTTGTGGGATTAAAGATGATACTACTATCTTCACAAATTTAATGAATAGAGTGTTTATATATTACCTATATTAGTTTTTGGAAGTCTTTATACACAATATTCTCATATATTCAATGATGATGGAAGATATTGAAGAACCATTAGGTATTGTGCTCAATACCCTAATAAAGGAGAATCATTACGATAAATATAAAAATTAGGAATTTTGGAAATTGAAAGATGCATTATTGGGTCATATAATATCATGTGATAGAATATCAGTGGGTCTACCAAGGACCAAAGTTATTTAGCAGTGTCCCAAAAAAGGAATGGAAATAGAGATGCATAGTTTTCTTGGGTTTTAAGGATACTAACAATACTTTATGAGATAATTTAACCAATATCTAATCCCATAAAAAAGTTAACTCGAAGGGGATCCAAGGTCCATTTTGAAGATGAATGTGAGGAAACATTCTAGGAGTTGAAAGGAGAGGTTGGTCAGCCCAAATGTAATTAAACTACCCTAGAGTAGAGAAGGGTTTGTAATATTTAGTGATGCATCAAATAGGTAGTTGGGATGCATACTCATGTAGAATGATATGGTGATATATTATCACTCATAACAATTCATAATTATTTATGAAAATTACCCGACCATTGATTTGGATTTGGCAGTAGTAAATTTATAATAGAAAATTTAGAGGCATTATATCGATAGTGAAATTTGAGATATATATACCAGTAAAAAAATGAATTTATATATTAATTTCAAAGTATATGAATATGAAATGAAGTATATTATTTGAGTTGATTAATGATTATGACTTCTCAATTCATTACCAACCTAGGAAAGTAGTCATGAAAGCTAATTATTCAAGTCAGAAAGACCATATAAGTTTTTACATGATGAGGATTAAAGGAGAACCAAAATTTATGGATTTATAAAAGATTAATCATGGAATCATAATGCAAGGGGTCATATAATATATTTTTTAGATAAATTATTAACTTGTAATCCATGCGATAAATAAATATTCTTAAATGTTTGATGCGGAACTAGAGCTTATTTTTTAAAATATTGTAAATTTTAAAAAATATTGTTATGAAATGATAAGTTTTGAGAAATGAATATATTTACCATGAATAAATGATCTAAATAAGGGGTTATTGTATAAAGTATAAAGATTATCACTCTCTATTCTTCATGGAAGTATAAATATGTATAGACATCTAAAAGAGTATTTCTGGTTGGAAAACATGAACAAAGATATTGAAGAGTATGTTTCTTAGTGTCGGGTATGTAAACATGTTTTGAATGAGGGAAAAAATATATGGTTATTTTATAATAAATACATATACTAGAATGGAAATTAGAAAAAAAACACCATAGATTTTGAATTATGAGTCTACAAAACATTTAAAGAGAATGATTCAATTTGGGTTATAATCAATCATATTATGAAGTCACCGCATTTTATTTCCATCAGAGAAGATTTTCCCCCTGATCTTATTGTATAGAATACAATAAGGAAGTGGTAAATTTATATGGAGTACCATATTATATTTTATACTATCAGGATCTAGGCTTTACATTGGAATCTTTAAGACCACTTTAGCATGATACTGATATAGATTTGTGATTCAGTGATTCCTATAATACTTAGTTATATGGTCAGTTTGATAGGAATATTCAAACTCTATAAGCTATGTTAACTATTTTTTCTATGGGTTGAAAGGTCATTCTGAACAACACCTTCATTTGGTGGAATTTTCATACAATAATTTCTTCCACTAAATAATTTAGATATATCATTATAAAGACCTATATGGAAGCAATTATTTAATTCCAACAATATTCAATGAATTTATTGAAATAAATCTTTTGGGACCAGAGATAGATGAGGAGTTGGTAAAGTTGTTTACATCTATTTAAAATCACATAAAGGTAGATCAAATTCGATAGAAAATATATCTTGGTAATCGGTGATGATATATAAAATTCAAAGCTTGTGAAAAGGTATTATTATGAATATAACATTGAAAGATATTTATTATATTTTGAATTATTGGAAAACTAAGAGTAAGATATATTTTAATATTTAAATTTTTTGTCCATATTGTGAAGACATCATACCATTTGGAATTTCCACCAAATATCACTCAAGATTACAATGTTTTCTATGTTTCTCTCCTTAGGAAGTAATTACAAAATCCTTAAAATGTAATAAAAAAGAGGCAATACTAATGGATTTTGATATCTCTTATGAATAAAAACTAGAATAGATTCTGTATCCTAGAGAGAATGTGATATAAAACGAGACCACTCACCTGGAAAATATTTACAAGGGAAAAAAATAAATGAGGGGAATCTATTTGATAAAATGAGGATGTGATGGGAAAAAATATACATAGTAGTATATATCACAGTGATGTAATTTCAAGGAAAAAATTCATATAATGTGGCTCAAATATAACACCTTATGATATTATGATGTATGTCTCTTCAATTAAATATAATTTCTTCAATAGCTTGTGAAACATGAAACCCTAAGTCCAAATGAATCATAATATTTTGTATCAATATAACTAGGCCATTAAAATTATAGTTTGGAATGGGAATGAATAATTTATTGAAAATATTTATAATGATATGACATAATAGATTGATTAATTCATAAAAAATAAGTACTCTATTTTAAATAATGTCAATTTATTTACTAAAACCCATTTTCTTATGTAATGGTTTTTATTTCTATATTTAAGGGAATAATATAGTTAAATTTTAAAATTTTTAAAATTTTTATTTTTTCTAAATGAAATCAATTTTCAAATAAACATATAAAAATTATCTTATAAGGAAAATTTATGATGTTTCTGAAAAGATTTATTTTTCAATAAATAGTGAGAAAATAATTTTTTTTTAAAATTACATTTATTTTTATTGAAAAAGTACCACAAATTATTTAATTTAATCAAAATTTGACAAAATTTTTATTTATTTGAAATATTATAATTAATTTCGTATGAATCATCTTTATACTTGATTTTGATATAAGTTCATTTTTGGGTTAAAACACATTTATTTCTAAAAACTACTATTATGAAAACCATGTTATTTTCTCTTAATAAATTAAACTAGTATATATTTATGAATTATTTAATGATATTTATATATATTATTTATTAAAAAAATATTTTTAGCATTAATCTAATATTTTTTACATGGAAAAGAATGAAGATAAACAAAATTTCATGCTTAAAAAAGATTTTTGTTAAAAATATTTTTCATTTCATTTAGAGAACATATATTAAAAATAATTTAATCCATATAATGAAATAAAATCCTATAAAATGAATAAGTATTTATAATAATTAAAATTAATATAATTTTATAAGGAAAAATTAATTTTTGTTCATAATGGATATTAAAAATACCATGATTTTTTAACTTAGTAATTATTTAGATGTGATCCCCTAGGGTTTAAACTAAGAGAAAAGGGTGATATTTACATTTAAAATTGAATAAATCCTTTTTTATATCTGAATTTAAATCATATATCATATACCCTTTAAAAATTAGTTATTTTGAATCATTTATATTGATTATATATTGATTATATTTTAATATTTTAAAAAATTCAATGTGTGTCCTATCTCTCTCTAATAACAAGATACCACATATTCTTTCTTAACCAAATATAATATTTATGTAATCCCAGAAAACCAATTTAATAATCCCTTAATAATATCCATACTCTCATTATATAACTTCTAGTATTTCTAATATACCTTGCTTTTAAGGAATAACATGTATGCCAAAAGAGGTATTTCAACAAAGTGGTATAATTCATGATGGAGTAATTAATTTTTTTTATTCTATATCCTATAAATATATATAATCTAATATAAGTAATAAATTTAATATTTAAATATAATAATTATTATTTTGATGATTTATAATTTTTAGGATATATTTTCTATTAAATGGTAAATGAAATGTATCTCCCATGCGTATGTGTGGACTACTACCTCCACGTTGTGATAAGATTCATTATCCATCACCAAAATACATGGATTCTTATTTTGATAGATTTAATGTTTTTTAAGTTTTTACATAATAATACTTCTATAATTCTAATATCTTATATGCATTCATTCCTTTCCATTCATTGAAAAATGATACTGTCGCTCGCGCATACGTGTCGACTTCCACCTCCACAAAGTGATGTTTTTGATAATTAATTTTCTATTTATATGGTTGTTTATAAGGATTAAATTAATGTATATATATGATATATATGGTATTATAATGGTTCTATATAGGAAAAATAGTTTTTATCTTTCTTTATTTCTAACTATCAAAATGTAGAAACATCTGCATATATAAGGACCATCATCTCCACAATGTAATGTAATTCATTTTTCATCACTACATTACATAATTATAAAAGTTTATATGATGAATAAATATGATATTTTTTTAATTATTATTAGTCTTTACATGATGAAACCCTGACAAGGTGCTTATACCATATTAACTCTAACTAAAAGAGATATGTAAAACATAACATCTATCACCCAGAACAATGATTTTAATAAATAATTATTAATAATTTGGTTATACATTGATATATGTAAGTAATATTTGGTATTATATAGATTAATATTTTTATGAAATATATTTATAATATAATATATATATAAATATATATTATATAGGATATTTGAATGTGTACAAAGAAAGACGATACTTTTGGTAAGGGGTTTATATTTCAATCACATTTTATGTAGGATTGTTTTTTCATAAATTATATTGTGGAACATATATGATCCTTATTTCATAAAAACCTTTTATTTTTCTTATCCTATGTTTTTTGTAATTTTTCAGTTTTATTTCCATTTTCCACTCATTGGTACTCAAAATATTTGATGAAATGTTTTTATAAAAATATGAAATTACTTCTCCTCTTTCAGTCAAAAAATATTATTCTTCCATATCAATTTTTTTTAAAAAATATTTTTATGAAATTTTTAGACTATTTTAAAATAATTTTTGGGAGAAATTTTACCCATTATTTAATTTTCTAGAAGAATTTTTTAAAATATACTTCTTGTCAATTCCTAATGAAGATATTTTTATAAAATAAGTGAAAAGAATATTTTTTTCTACAATTACTGTTTGAATGGAATTTTATTCCATCATTATCACTCAATTCATTAACACATAATTTAAAATATAAAACGGTTTATTTAAATGAATGTTTTTTATTATTAAATTGGAAATACTTCAATTTTAAAAAATTTATTTCAATTTGAAAGTGTATTTTCTCAAAAAATATTACAATTATATTTTGAAGAAAAATTCTAACTATGATAACATAATTTGATGTTAATAATAAACTACTAGGTATATGAAATAATAACACCATTTTTATTATTTCACCAAATAATTTATATTTATGAAGATTATATATTTATTTAACCTATTTATTTTCCAAGGGTTATTCAATGATGAAATAATTAAATGGTTGTAAAACCCATTTTGTTTCCCTGGGATATGATATAATGATATGATTATTGATCTATGATCATGTGGAAGACATATGTATGGTTATATTTTTGTAGCTAGTGTGAAGGAAATTGTAATTCCCTACATTGAATTAGGTGATGATAGATTTCTAAAGATACAATAAGAACTAAAACTGGGAGAGAACCATGTTTCGTATGGGAATCTATCCTCCATGATAGTGCAGAGAGTGAAATTTAACTAATGATATGATGGAATAGGTAGTGAACCCAATATAATATAATATTATTGGAAGTGAGCCTTTATTATGGAAATATGTCTCTATGATTGTGTGTTTCTAACAATCTTATGTGTTATACTTATGATATTTTCTCATGGATCATGATTGATTATTGATGATTTTACACACTTATGACTTATTCAATTTTTATAGAAAAGACTTATTCCATGATTTATGATTAGATATCTTTAATGAACTAGGTTTAGTTATTGTATGTTATGATCATGTTATATTATCTATTTTATTATCTTATTCTTACTTACAATCATTGGATAATATCCCTTTTGTTTACCCTTACTGAGCATCTGAGCTCAAGAATTACATTGTTTTCTTTACCTGGGTTATGAATAATGAGTTTAGGTAGGGTATTTATATGAAAATTAATATATAACGAGATATTTTTGATGTATTTTGAAGATATTTAATGAAATAATATGATTAAGTATCATGTCTATAAAGACTTAATATATTATAGTTATGGAATGGATCATAATTTTATGTAATGGATATCCATATAATCAGATTTTATATTAATGTATGAAAAATAAAGTTTCCCATATGATCTCGCCATAGTAACTAATTAAAACCCCACTATCTGAATGTAGACATGAGTATTTGGGAAGGGATGTATAAGGTATGTAGAGGCCACCATTCTTTCACAAAATAGTGGTCTGGGGAATCAGGAAGTTACAAGTATTTTTATAATGGAATGAGATAAAAAATGAAAAATAATATACTATGAGATAAAAGTTTGAGATAATAATAACTATCTATATAGAAAAATTATGTGATTAAAACACAGAAAATTGGCAAAAAATATGGAATAATGGAACAAAAATACACATAGATTTTATAACATAGTCGATTAGGAATTACATTTTTTCCATAGTGGATAAGATGTTAATTCAAATTTATAATAGTGAATTAGGAATTACACATATTTACCCTATTTTATCAATCATTCATTCATATTTCCCATAGGAGATCATGTATTACATAATTTTCCCGTAGTATATTAGGTATTAATTCCCATTTCCCATAGTGTATATAATATTTCATTATGTTTCCCATAGAGGATCAGGAATTACATCATTTTCCAATTATCGTCCATGGATTTATAAATCTGAAACAAATGAAATAGATGCTGTTATAGGGATGTAACCATAATAATAAAAATAAATCATCTAAGTTTGTGCCATGAGATCATGAAGACATTTATAATTCAAAAATCACATAATTAACCCATTTTTTACGAGCACTATAGCATGAACTATAGTGGAGCATCACTGTAGCAAGTACAATAGCAGTACGATCACTATAGTATAACTATTCAATGATGGGAATTTAGGGAAAAATTAAGGGACTATGGTCTATGGAATGGGACTTCATGCCCACTGGTCCTACGAGCCATGTAATGGGATTCATTCCCACTAGGCTTATGTGTCATGTATTATATAAACAATGTTTTAGGTGTGGGAAATCCCTTGGGGGGGGGGGGTTGGACCTGCCTTTACAGCTTGTGTGTGAGGTGTGTGTGTGTTTAATTGCAATTTTACCCTAAAAACCTAATATATATATATATATTCATTAAAAATAAACACACTATATGAATTATTTTATTAAAAAACATGTCTTTAATTCCCCTTTAATATCAAGAAATTATTTTCAAAATCATACTGTTACTTTTGTAAAATATTTATATATTTAATTTTATTTTGAGCTTTTTTCATGAGATAGAATCATTTAGAAAATTATTTTAAAACATGGAAATGAGTTTTAATTTTACTTATTTCTCTTATGATGTGAGCTAACATAAATTTTTCTATAGATTTTTTTTGCATACTCATAAACAATGATTTTATTAAAAACATTCATAAGTACTTTTCTAAAATACATATTTAAAACTATTTCGAAAATTTAATTTTATAAATGATCTCTACTAAAGGATATTTTGAATATTTATAAGGGGTTTTCTTAGAAAATTAGAGTGAAGGAAAAACAAAATCTCATGGATGGAAATCAATTTTTTTTTTATTTTAAAATACATTTATTAAAAAATGACATCAATACAAACATAATAAAACATAATTTTTAATATATATAAATGAAAAAATGAAGGTAACATGAGGTAATTTTTTTCCATAAATATAAATGAGAACATTGGTGGAGATATTGAATATAGATATAGAACTGAAGCTATTTACAAGGAGAAGAAGGGAATTATTCTTGACATCATCAAATTTTACAAGGAATAAACTCTATCAAGGTAATTACACATAAATTAATTATGAATGTAATAGTATCACAATAATATTATAGAATAATAATTTATATAAATAAACATATTAATGGAGGATTTATTGTTACCAAAGAAAAGAAGTTTACATAAGTAAAGCTTCTTATGAATTATGAAAATTTTTAATAAAAATTCATTGAAACGGAGGGATTGATAATAAAATTAAAATTAAATTAATAAAAGAAATATTAGGATATTATATATCCAATAGGTATTATAAAAATATTTTAAATAGAATTATATTCACAAAAAAATATCTCAAAGAATGGAAATTGATATTTAACACCCTTTCATCATTTTTCTTTTTCAAATTGAAGACCCATAAATAGAATAACATGAGATGTATTTTTCCATAACTTATATTACATTAATAATTATGATAAAATATATCAATGGCCAGTATACACACTACAAAAGGAAAATAACTTTTTAATATTCATCACATCTCAATAAAGAAAAATATATATGCAAAAAATCTTACCTAAATTATGGAATTGCATGAAAGTGAATTAACATTATATAAACTTTATAAAAACATAAATGATACATTATTTTCTCATTAATGTATAATATAAATTTTAGTTATGTTTCCAAAGTTATCCATTATAGAAAATTTTACCATTATTCATAAAGGTGGTTAAACAGGACCAAACTAGAACATGCTATAATCGTTGTTTGAGTATGGTCAAGAAAGTGATTCACATTTTATAATATCATTACTATAGAATATTAAGTATATTATTTTTTTGAGGAAGTGACTTATATTTTATGAGAGTTAGATAACTAGTAAAATAAAAGAGAGACATAAAATAAAATACATTTTTTCATAGAGATGGAAATCCTTATATACACATGGATCATGATATATTTTTTGAATAAAGGGGAAAGGGTAGGAAATGGATTATCATTATAGAATAATTAAAATATTATAAATATAAAACATATTCACTAAACTCTATTTTGGGATCAGTCATGTATAGTGGGTATGAAAAACAGAAGATGTCGCATCTTGGGGGCAGTATTCCATACATAAGCACAAAGAAAATTTATGTTCTTATATTTGAATGTGTGTATAATTAATATTAAATAAAAACAAAGATAAAAAATTATATATATTATACTAGTGTAATAATTCTTAATGGGTAATATACGTTTGGGGGATAAATTTTGAAAATTATAAATATTAAAGAGTTTTTTTTCCAATATTTTGAATTTCTATTTTCTGGTGAAGTACTTTTTAGAAATGGAGGGCACAATGATTTTAAATGGATAAAGAGTTTACCAAAGGTTTTATAAGGATATTGTGGTATTAAAAATGGTATAATTTCATGGTGGAATTGATATTCTAGTGTCCTTGATGGTGTGGTTGAAATACTCTTTTACTAGTAAAGAGAGTAGTTAATCTATAATAATATAAAATGTAATGTGACTATTAAAGGGTAAAATGGATCCAATAATGGAAAACATGGGAGAAGAAGAAGAGTGTTGAACATGGTTAAGCTAGTTACTCCATAAAAATATTTATTTTTGAGATAAATATTTAGTTATTTTTGGCTTCTCACTTTGCTTTTAACTTTTACATAAATGAACCTTTTCCACAGCAACTCATTAGTTTCCTAGGTAATTAGATTTAATGAAAAAATAAAAAATTGACCAACTTCCTAATATTTAAATTATAATATATAAATTTGAATTAATTTTACTATATAATATTTCTATGGGAGATAGATGATAATTTTAAAATTAGCCCACCTAACATGTAAAACTATTTTTTATAATTTTTTATAAAAAACGTATGTGTAAGATAAAATTATAAATACTTTTTTGTTAAATACATAAATTGACTTATTATAAAATAAATAAACCATATATGGTTAAAAATTTGAAAAATAAATTTTACAAAAAGAATATTTAATTGAAAAAAGAGATAAAATATATTTTTTGTTGGAAGATACCACTTAAGTTTGTAAAATTTTAAACATGAGATTTATGAAGTAAAAATAGTATTGTAATATTTATATATATATAGTACTATAATGTACCTTTTTTTGAAAAAATTCATAATTTTTTAGCTATTTCATATATATTGAAAAATACATAAAAATTATATTTTGTAAAAATTATATTCTTCAATATTATCCTAAAACAAATTATTTTCTAAAAATATAAAAAACACATACTAATCTCATTTTTACTATTTTAATTAATAAATTAATAAAAATATCTAAAATTAAAAAAAATAAGAAAATATAAATAATTTTTTTCTTTGTGAAAAATGACATTTTTTAATGTTTAAATATTATTTCAATTTATTTTAAAATTTAATGAATGTTAGTTTATTAGTTCATATAAAATATAAAATAAGAAAATTAAATTTATTAGGTTTAAATATAAAATACTTAAAAAATGTTTATTTTATAATAAAAAATACTTTTTATTATTAAATCATATCAATTGTTTATCCTTTTAATGTAAGAAATTTTAGTTGTATAATATATTTTTTACTAAAAAAATGTTTTATTTTTATTGTCATATTCTTAATTATATTCATCTTAAATATCATGAATGTTTTAGTTTATTTATTGGTGGTAGGATTTTGAAAATATTATCAATTTAGAAAAATATATTCTAAATTCTTGTGTTATTACAATAATGAGGTTAGTGTAGTTTTTATTCCTAAAAAACATTACCACAACGTTTTTTTACAATAAAAGAATGAAAACTATGGGGTTAGAGTGGATAATTTTTTATTCCTTGAAAATAATAAAAATAATATTTCCATGATGCTAGATATATAAAATGAAGGAGTTATAGTTGTTTTCTATAATGATGCTTGTAGGTGGATGTCAAGAGAACAAATGTGATATACAATTAACAGATATCAGAATAATTTCATTTGAAAAAAATTTAACTAGAATCATTTGAAAATGATCTTATTTTAAGTAAGAAATATTTATATAGATATTCTAAATGTTTGGATGAAGAAAAAGATGGTTTGGAAGAATGTTTGAAATCAATACACTATATTAATAGGACATATCCTAGAGAGATACTACATTTTTGAAAATTGGAATCATTTATATATTTTTCTCAATGTAATATTATATTATATGACATTTACATGAAAATGTGAAGAATAAAAGTAATGGTTTTATTGATATGGTTATGGTTGACAAGGGTTCACCAATATGATATGTTTGGAAGTTAGGATTTAAAAAATACGGATCATCAAATAAATTATTCTTGGATTTTAGATATTGTAGTGGAGAGATTATATATTTTTATGTAATTATTTTTTAGAAGGAGATTTATGTAAGAAATATTTTTTTCTCATAGATAAAATAAAATTATAATTACATGTTTTTTGGTAATGGGTTTTTAAATAAATAGTAAAACATATCATTTTTATAATCAAAATATCATGTGTAATTTTCCAAATGGATTCTATAATTTTATAAATAACACATTTTTTGGGATTAAATAATGATTATGATATAATATTAAGATGAGTAACTATTAGAAGTGACATCACACCACATTTTTAGAGACATGTTCAAAAATAAATAAATTTTATATCAGTTAACTTTCAAAATAAATGGGAAAGATATAAGGATATAATTAAACTATATGGTTCGAATTTTACTATCAATTAGGGAAAAAATAACATGTACTATGATAAAATGTAGTTTTAAAAAATAATATTAGATATTGATCAATACACTTTTAGTAAAAATAGACATCATAGAATGAGGTAAAAGAGATAATGGAACATTTCACGATTCATGTAGATGAATACACAATAAAAGGGACAATTAAATTTTTTTAAATCATTTTGATAAATTTTTATTTATGGTAAAATAAGAATTAATTGATAAAAAATATCAAGATAAAGATAATTAATTTAAATAAAATTCAATAATGCTTATATTTTTTAATTTGTGATGATTAATTTAATCATATATTTTTATCATAGTATTATCTCTCCATAGAAACTCTATATCTTGGATTAGTACTAGTTTAAATTAAAAATTCATTCAATAAACAATCATAATTATGATTTGTAGGCATGATCCTATCCCTCCACTATCTATATGTGTAATTTCATTATTTCTTGATACTATATTTTATATTTTAATAATGTATTTGATTCTTATTAGTAAGTTAGTCATAAATATTTTTATGTATATGATAATGATAAGGTCTGTGTTGTTTTGTGGTTATAACTGCATCTTGATTATTTAATTTCATATGATTCATGAATAACTTTTCTATTGGATTTTATAAGGTTTTTGACTTTGTGGAGATTGATTATCTTCATTCTGGAAGGTGACTGATTTTTCAGGCAATAGTTTTTTGTGTGATGAAAAGTGAAATGTAAAGTAATTTGTTTTTTTTATTTTATTTGTTTTTCATATTATATAGTGGTTAATTTTTTAGAAATAATTTATCATAAATTATTGATGTGTAACTAAGGCTTGTAATGATGGATAAGGGATAGAATTATGTTCATCATTGATTAAATTGAAAAATTACCAGGATAGATGAAAAAATATTTGTTAAAATAAAATAGAGAGGAATATATTGATTTATGATTGACAAACATGGGATTAAAATAATGAATGAATTGAATACATGATTTCTTTGGTCCTAAATGCCACATAAAAAATTTGTGTGATAAAGTTATAAATATAGTTAATCTTTTATGATGTGTTTTACATTTCCATCTATTATTGAGAGTAAATGTTTCTACTAAAATATGAATATTCATGTGGGAGAATGATGAGGTAAATGAGATAAATATTTGTAACCAAATTTCAGAACTAACTATATGGTTTACAAGTTTAGGTTTGTGCCTGGTAATTTCATTGAAGGCGTGTCCATTGATGTAAATAAAACATAATTGGGTTAAATGGATGGTTAATTTATAAATGTTGTCTAACAGACCTTAGTTTATTATGTTAGTGGAATGTACCTAAATAAGAGTTATAGATTTAAGTTTGAAACTGTAATTTTTATGAATCATAGTTCGAAATGATCCAATGATATATTCTTTATTCATAATATTTTAAAAATGGTAAAAATATAAATATGTAATATTATGGGCTGAAATTTTTATGTTTTTATGATATTTATACAATGCATGATGTTTTTATTATTCATGTATTCTTTATTGTCAACGAGTGAGAAATATTGTCACTTACATGCATCCTTTGGGGGGAAGATTTACGATATGACATGATATATAATGATTTACCTTGAGAGGTATGATATCAATGATTCCTTGGAAATTAATTGTAATCCCTAAAGGCTTAAATATACATGATATTTAGGATGAAATATCATTGTGAGTCCAAATTATGTTTGTTCCTTATAAACATTTAGCCTTAGGGGTGGTCAATGTCACATGATGATTTATAATATTTGTTTCTTGATTTATATACATGGGTACTGTCTGATGGGACATGGGTTCTTGGGGTGACATGGTTCCATTGAATATTCTTCCATTATAATAATTATAATTACTAAATAATTTTATGTTACACTATTTGTATAACTTCACATAATGACCTTTTCATATGGCAGGTTTATAATGTTTTCATCAAAGGTCCATACTATCAATTACTACATATAATATATATGAAGTCAGATATTGGGTTATAATATTATAATATATTTTGTATTACTATTTACATGTTGTCTTTTGAGACATAATAATTAGACTTGGTTGTTTTTATGAAATTTATAGACATGTTTGAGAATTACATTGAGAATATTTAGTTGATTTCAATGTCTTCGATTTTTAATTATTATTTATATTATTATCTCTAACTAATTTTATGTGATGGAAAATTATGAAATAAATCACTCCATAAGTGAAATCATTAGACTATTGGACGTAGTCTCTAGCTATTGGAATTGTTTTGAAACTTAACACAGAGTGAAGAATCCTCTTAGTTACATAGCCATCCTTTGGAGGGATAGTTATTTTTACATTTTTTTAGATTTTTATTGTTCTTTAGACGGATAAAGAAAAAAAACCTTATACATGGATACATATTTTCAGAAAAAATAATAGACATCATTTATGTTTTATGTGGTGTAATTCTCATTTAGTGTTAGTGGTGATCAAGTAAATATACACATTAATCAGGTGATGAAGACCCTTTCAGACATATATAGGAACTTTAGTGGAGATAAGAAGATTCAAATTTATAATTTTTCTATCCATGGTGATTGAATATAAGGAAATTTATAAGTTTTATTTCAATCTTACTAAATGAGATTTGTAAGAGAATATAATTTTTCCTCAATGAATAGATAACGTAGGAATTTATTCTATTAAAAATAAGATTGGGGAAGGGATATAAGTTTGGGTTGTTCATATATCAACAAATTATGTTTCAAATCCAAATAATTGGTTTTTGGTTTAGAATAATAACATTTAAAAATTATATATCTAAATTCAATTTAAAATATATTTTAGAGAAAGTAATAATACCGTTCAATGTGATTAAATATCCACTTAGACCATTCAAAGATCCTGATAAAGAAACTTCTTTCAATTCTTATATTACATGAAATATTGTCAATATAATTGTAAATATAAATTAACCAAATAAAAAATAATAGGAAAACACTATTTTTATAACTTTAATAGGAAATAATTTTTAGGTTTTAGATTTTAGATATGATTTAGGATGAATTAATCACTCATGGTTATATTTTTGAGCATTGATATAAAAGATATTGTAATTTCACTCATTTGTGAGGATTTTATAAGACCATGAAAAAGACAATGGAAGGTATATGTTAAAAAAATTATATGAAGAGAAAATAATAAGGGAATTAATGGATGGAGGATTTTCTTATATTATTTTTATCATTTACATTTACATGATTTATCATTTTATATTTTTGGGATAGGAATATTCATGAAACACTAATTTTTCAAGTTATATTTTGGATGAATAAAAAATATTTTCTTAGGAATACCATCATAGATTGTTTTAAATGAAATTTTCAATGGATTGAATGAGTATGATTCAAGATAAATGTTTAATGGTAAGTATGGAAATATTTATTTCATGAATCATTATTTGTAAATATTTTTTGATTAATGTAATTGAAATATTTCAATCAAATTTATACATTAATTTTTTTATGTTTATATCAAATTTCTTATTATTAATATTTATATTTGGAGTGGTTTTCAAATATTTTAACTCCCATCAATGAGTGGAAAGTGAAACTATTATGGTATATCCTTACCTTGTAGGGTCCTATTTTAATTTTCAATAAATGAACCATATCGTGGTTGAGTGGTAATTTTAATATATTCTTTCAAGTACCATCATTCTTGAGAGATTCTAATTATTTAAATTCCTAATAGAATTGTAATTTGTATCTTATTGAAATGATAATATTTTGTACTATATTAATATGATTATTTCTATAGACTTATTATTATTTTTCCACTTTGATATTGAGATCTGTACCATATTTTTATCTTGTATTTTCTCATAGAGGTAATGAATTTCTTCATTTAAATTAATATTAAAGGCCGATTAATCCATCCTACATTAATTATTTGGTATTAATTTTGGATTTTAATTTATCAAAATATCAGAATTAAGATTAATTATAAGAGCTTCTAAGATATTATGAATTAGAAAGGATGAGTGTAAGGGTGTATAGTCTTGTTCATTGGGGTAATAGTTCAAAATAAATCCTTTAATGATCTAACATATCCATTATTATTTAGAAGGTATGGAATTATGGAATTACCTTTGGCACAATGATTTTCATCCACACTCAAAATATGATACTTTTCCATATATTAAAATTTATATTTGGAGGATATAAAAAAGTAGTTTTGTAGAAGTGATAATTGATCTTTTTATAATATATCATGTAAAATAAATGAAAAACCTAATAGTTGGAAAAATAAATTTTTCATTCATAATTTTGTTTTTTATCATTTAATAAAATGAGTATCACTTGATGTGATTTCTTTTATGACTAATGATATATGATGAAAGAAATATATTATGAGATTAATTAAAAAATAATTGTCATTTTAAATTCTAGATTTTAATTTTCACATTATAAACTAATTTACATTATCCTCGGAGATATTGGACCCTTTAATAATATCCTCTATATTATTTTGGTTTTATTTATAGGCATATATTGGTATATATTATATCTATATGAATATAGTTCATATTCTAAAGTCCAGAAAAATCACAAATTAAATGATTACATGTATTGTGATAAATAATGTTTCATGTAACAAAATTAAAATTTTTACACAAATAATATTAATTAGATGAAATATATAAATGGACTAGAAGAAAATTATAATCCATTAAATTTTAAAATTAAACACATAGTGGATTTATTTTCGTAATGAGGTGATATTTGTGTAATTATTTTTATGTTATCATTGAATGATTATTCTTCATTAATAATTATTTTGTTTTTTTTATATATGATATTTGATTATGGTATATGATTTATATTATTTTTAATGGTGTGGACATATATCATTGAGGAAAATCAATTGTTTATGCTTATTGATATTTAATTACTCAAATACATACTTCTTTTTCTTAACAATCATTTTAAAAAATGAGTTAGTTTTTCCTAATTTCTAATCTTTTAATTATTTTATGATTAAAAGAACCATATTGATATTTTTAAGGGTTTTATATATATTAGGAAATAATGATTGAAATGGATTTATAAATTATAGGTCAAGGCATAGTAACCATAGAAACAACTAGTTTATAGTTTTATTTGAATTTCATGCTTGAGTAATGAAGTGAGTATAAAATGGTTACCAAATAAGGACATAGAATGATATGACATTGTATGAAGGGAAATTTAAAATGTTAATCTATATCCACCTTGAATTTGAATAATTTTTTTTATATTTGATACACTAAAACATGCTACTTGAAATAACTACAGTGATGGTGAAGTTGTAGCCATAGGAGGTGAGGATGGTCGAGGATGGATACCGTTTAGTTATTAATGTAATCTTACATGATCTAAGTTGATTTTTTTGATATAATTTTAAATAAAAATAATAATATGTCTTTCCAATTTGAATACATATGACTCCAAATGAATCAATTTCCCATCAAAGTTGTTTATACTGAAGATATATGAGTCAATATTTTAAAATACACTGACTCCATCATAATAAATATAAAATGGGTATTTCTGGTGTAATAACTAATCTAATAAAATATTTTCCTTTTCATAGTAAATAATATAATCTTTTCTCGAGAGGAAAATCCCAAAATTCAAATTTCACCTTTCAGATTATTGTTTGATACATAGATTTATCCCATTTGATTCAACCATTTGTTTGTTCGATCACCTAATATATCAAAGAATTCTGTTAGGCTATGTTAATATATTAATAATATTCAAATTCCAGAATTGATATATATTACACCTTTTTAATATAACTTTTATGGATTTTAATTAAAAAAATTTAATCATGATTCCCACAAGGAAATACTGATCATAGTGGGTGTCAGAATCCAATAGAAAAAATCTATCATATCAAAACATGTTTCATGTAGTATACTCTTGTAGTTATAGGAGAATAATATATTATAATTTTTAAATCATTAGACATATCTCAATGAAGAATAATAAAGAAAAAATTATTATCAATTATTTATTTTATTTTTATATTTGGTGAGTATTAATGAAGAGTATCTATTAATAATGGAAACAAATTATTTAAGAATAAAGGCTCAAATTTTCAATCCTATATTCCACACCCTCATTGGGAAAATTCCAATGTTTTAAATAAATGATGTTATATAATTGTGATCAATTATTTCTTATACAACATAATAATAGAGTATAAAATTTCTAAAAATGTATATTTAATTCATGCTTATTAGTCTTTATATCACTTTCATCTATTATGTGCGGAGGATTAATTGTGGAATAAATATAAATAAATATTGAGGATTAATTAATTAATATTCATATTTGTGTTATCACATAAATTTATTTGTTCAAAGTAGAATTTTAGGAGCATAATTAGTGAAATAATTAATAATTGAGTAAAATAAATTAATGAAAATTGAGATAAGGTGATTATATGTCAATGTATTGTGTGTGTTTTAGTATTTCATATTGTTTTACCAAGAGAATAGATAAATAAAATAGATATAGTAATAATATATGAATAATATCAATATGATTAACTAAATTTGTGTGTGTGTGGATGAGTATTGCATTGGTTGTGATATTCATCAAATTAATATGGATGTTAATAGTGAAAGATTCTTTATGACATATGGGTAATTACATTTTTCATATTGAAAATGAATTTCAATATTTTTGATATAATTCAATAGTTTATGTTATTTAAATATTTATAATAGATTAAAAATATAAAAACTATTTGGAGATAAATTTTAAGGGGTTTAATTCGAATACACATTGAATTAATTTACTTTTATAGGTAAAATTATTATACACATGTGGCTTAAAGAAAAACCATGACACACATAGGATTTTCAAAAAAAAATTGATTTAAAGCTTGAATGTAGAATTTATTATACCTTGTGTATAAATATATAATATTATTCATGTAGAAAATTAAGAAATAAAACATTCATATATTATATAAATAAATAAAACATTGAAGTTATGGTGTTTGTTAAATAGATGATTGGATGTAAACACTGCTTCACCCCTATCTAAATGTATCTATTTGTCATATAATGATCAAAAATCATATTATAATATGAATTATAGAATTAAAAACCATACTAAAAGTTTTTTTTATTTGTGACCAAGCCAAATAATAATATATTTTACCCAAAAGGATTTTCTAATAGTTTATTATATTAGTTTAGAAGTGGGAGAATATCATAATAAAAAACTAATTTATATTCTAAAAATATCAAAGGAAAATAATGATATTTTGGTTTTGGTAAAGTAAATAAATAATTTTGGAAATTTCATTGAATTGTGATATGTTACATTTCTAAATATTCTTGCTAAAATATATGTAATGGTAGTGGTAAATCCTTTTGGTTCTCTATATCTATTATCTCAAATCAAGATATATAGTTCACATGAATATCACTTAAATGAAATCAATAAAATCTATATATAACAATGTATTTCAAAATTATATTTTTTTTATTAAACTAATGGATAATTATAATGAACTATATATTTGTTATAAAATATTATATAATCAATGTCATATAATTATATTGGAATTTATGATTAAAATATTCTTGGAGAGAATTATAAAATATTGATAGTTTCTATTCAGTCACCAAAATTATTTCATATGATGATCTTTATGAGATAAAGTTTCAAACTTAATCATATTGGGATGATATAGTTAAATATATATTTTTACATAGTATTAATTTATGAGACAATCATGATGTTGATGTTCATGTAACTATAAATTATAATTTCAAATAAATGGGAAAACTATTATATTGATAATTGATGTCAAAATTTATTATTTCGTGTTTTCAGTCAACCATTCAATGTCACCCATCAGTTAATATATATTTTTTGTTTTATAAGGAAGGAATTCAAAGCAAAAGGTAATATTATAATGATTAATACTTGTGGCATGTCTATTTTATTAACCACCAAGCCTTTTCAATGCATATTAAGTGATTAATTTAAAACAACTTTGGAATTATATACTAGGAACACCATATATATTTCATATTGATGATATACAATAAAAATTCGATTTTATATATAATTACAAACAAGTTAATGTTGTTTTTACCTACATGAGAAATTGAAATGAACTCAAAAAATAAAAAAAATTATGAAATAAATATTTGGAAAAGATATACCAAAACCTGATGATGTGATGATAAATAGAATTCAAATAAAATTTTCTGATTTTTTTTTTAAATTTCCAAAGAAACGTTTCTAGGTTTAAGAGAATATAATACCATTGATTATTTAGTAATAAACATATATTTATTACTTTATAGTCATACAATATGATCTCAATGATATAAATTTTTTAATTTTTATATTTATAATAATATCAAATTCAATATTTTGGTTATTAGGAGTATAAATTAAATACCTTGAGACTCAAATTATTTATTAGAAATTAAAATTATAATAATTAGTTTAAAAAAATTAATGAAAAGAATAAAATTATAGGATAACTAAAATAGAGACTAAATTTTTTTTGTTAAATACTTAGTAAAGAGAATTTGTATAAAACTATATATTTTTAAATAAAATGTGGTCATTATGTCTTTTGGGAAATATTAGCATTTGAAAAATATGCATTATAATGAGAATATTAAAATTTGTTTACATTAACACTGGTAATTACATTTGTTAAGTTGAGTAGAATGAAAAAAATCATGTTATCATATTATAAAAAAATTTTTTATACAGTTTATATATCTAATTATCAAATTATGGTTTCAGAAATATGGAATTCCATAGTCATATCCTAGCGATAACTTTAATTACTGTGATCTTAATGAAATATCCCATTATAGAAGTTAAAAAAGTCCAAATAACTATATGATTTTTTTGGATAAACCACTGCATGAAATTAAAACCATTATAGACTATACCCATAGAGATTATATGTATGTAGTAATGGGTTGTTTATCCAACACAAGAAGTTGTATCTGTATACAAACATTCTTCACAAAAATTGACATTCACCCATATACAATATTATTATTAAATATATTTACCATATATAAATGATAATGTTTTTAAAATATTAATATAAATATAAAATAATAGATAAAATTATTAGAATAATTTTTTTTATATTAATTAATGAGAAAATTATGATAACTTTTAGTAAAAAATTAATACATGCAATAATTACATAAATATGGTGAAATATGGAATGTATTATAGAATGAATATATAGGATTGAACTAGATCTACTCATGATAGTACATTCTTTTAAATTTTCATAGTTGACATATTTTTTAAGAATATTGTAATATGTCAGATCATTATGGTGTTTAGTGTACCACATATGATAATGGAAAAAATAAAATATTAAATTAATTATCTTAAATATTCCACTAACCACACCAAAAAATACATTAGATTTCTCTCATTTGTGTCCCACTAATATGAAATTATATGTTAATTTTTAAGTGAACCTACACCATAAAATTTAAATCAATATTACGATTTTTTTGGTTATAATCATGAGTCTTAGGTAAGGTAAGGGTTATTTTCACAAAATATCCATTTCTAATAAAATTACTTTTCAATATTCGCATTACAAAATTCACATCTAGGAAATAATTTTCATATTTTTATTTTATAATCATTTACATGATTTGTAATTCATTATATAATATAAAATTTTACCATTTATACTCATTTCATAAGATTTTATTATATTTATATTATCCCTAGATTCATTAAACTATTCAATTTTCCATTTTCCAATTCCCTCTGTAAGATAAAAATTCATAGTATTTTTGAAATAAATTCCTAAAAATGAAAATATATCTATTATTTGTCAAAATGTATATGATTTATCAATTATATTGAATAAAATTATATTAGACTTTATATTGGAACAAAAAAACCCTCAAAATATATACATTGTATTTTTATAGTTATTTTCTGAATGATTTTATATCCCTAATGATAATAAAATATATGATATAGTAATTCTATTTTAATGTTAAATTTATCTATTTGTAAATTTATATGTTTATTTTAAAATGTTTTTTAAAATATTATATTGTTAAAAAGTAAAACATCTCTAAAAATATATTTACTTATACTTCATTATGAAATATAACACATTGCATCAAAATGTTTTTACCACCTATAAAGAAAATTTAAGTTTCATCTTGAAAATTCCTTTTTTGCTAAATGTGTGGTGCAATAAACCTTGATATATTCAATTATTACATGTCCTCCATGATCTCAAAAAATCTATATTTTTTGATCTTCTCTTATAATCATACAATGACATATTCAATTTATAAATATAAAATCATTTCAAAGAACACATTTTTCAAAAATATTTATTCATTAAGTTACTATTATCATAAATTCATGAGTGTGAATAATATAAACTCATAAAATATTTTAAAAGATAATTCATATGGATTACACAATCATGAGTTTAATGGGCTTTCTGATTTCTTTACCTATAACCCTAATCTGTTGGTTAATCATTAATAAATATTCAATATGATTGTTTTATGTTCTACCCTCATGTGTATAATAAATTAAACACCAAAAAATTATGATATGGTGGGGTAGTTAATATCATATATTCCAATGAAATTGGAAATTAATTAATATTGTAATATTAATTTATCAAACATGATTATGTTTCTTGGGATTTTGTGGGTATCCATATGCATAGATGGAAGTAGACAATAGATTTGTATTTTTAAAATTATTAATATTTACTTATGTATCAGTTATTTTATGTCTATCACATTTCATAACTTGTTTTATAGTAATTTCATTATTTATATGAGGTTATATGGATTTATATTTCATAACACACAAAAATTATTATTTTTAATCTCAGTAGTCTATTCATGTTACCCTTTTACTTTCATGTAAAATATATTTGAGAGAAATTCTAATATAGATTATAAATAAGCAATGAATTTAATGATGTTGTAATAAATTAATGGAGATAAATTTTTTCCCATATAATATATCATTGTTCCCAAGGATACTAAAACTAATGATTCTAGGTATTATTAATATGTAATAATAAAAATATTTTGAAATAAATTTAATAATATTTTTGTGTACTAGATTATGGAGTGTGGGTAAGGGAAGTTAAATTTACCTTAGGTAATTTCTTCAATAATACAATGGTTGATGATATTTTCAGACATGATGTTTTCTTTTTTTATCTTAGGGGATAAATTGTTAACTTTTCATTGATTATTTTACCACTATATCATTATTTTTTGTTATTAAATAACATTTATATACTATTTCATACAAATTTCATCTAGTGGGGATGATCATCAAGTTATTTTCCCTTATAGGATTGTTTTGATTCTCTCTATAATATTATTTATATTTTATTTTACCTTGAATCAAATGTGATTCACTTAAGGGTAAGTTAGGGATCATTTGGGGATTTTGTTTTAGTAATTATCATTGAACAACCTAATAGTTTATAGATTTTTTTACAATAATTTTTTATGTATTTTTTGTATTTACATTAATTCATATTTTATGGAACAATTACTTCTTATTTCTATTATGTCATGACTGGGTGCCAAGGTTTAGTCATGAAACATGGTTATTTTTTTACGCCCTGAATTCATTTTTACCATAGCTCATATCAACTCAGTATTGAAATGTTTGACCATCGTTAAAATTTTCATTTCTAGTTAATATGAATGTTTTCATAGAAATTGGATTGGAGGATTTCATATATTCTATTTTTTTTATGTTTATCATTTTTGTACCATTATCTAGAGGTTTTATGTTAATATTAGTTTTTAATTTATATTAAATTTTTTATTAGATAAATCACTTCAACTAACTCTAGATAATTTTTATTCTCTATATAGTGGATAATGTGAATTATTGAAATAGTTAGAGACTATTGTTATTTTTCTCTATATATTTTATTTACCTTTGGTATAGTGATAGCTCTTGATGGTTTTTTAATATATTTAATGTATGGTATGATGAATTTATTTTGAAGGGAACCACCCCCCTATAATAATAAAAGCCTATATTGCTAATCACTATATTTCTGTGATCATGGAATGAAAATGATGATATAAGATATCCTTTATAGGGTAATTGTGTTTATTGTTGAAATTTTATTCTTTATCAGGACACCTAATATGTATTTTTTTCCAGTACAGAATCATATATTTATGCATAGAATAAACCATATTTATATTCAAATCCTCATATAAATTTTTTATAACATTTAATAAATCATCTAAATATTTTTCCCATACAATGTTTTATATTTATATTTCTAGAATAATTAAGAGAATAATTTCTAGAATATAACTTATATTCATTATAGTCAGATATATATATAATTATAAAAAAATCAATGAAAATGTTCAAAAATGGTTTATGTCTGTCTTTATAGTGTATATATTAATTTATATAATATACAACTTTGATATAAAAATTTTTATAGGTAATTTTTATTAATACATTAGAAAAAAAATTCATATAATTTTTTTAAAATATGTAATGCAACTGTTTATAGAAATTGAGATTTCTAGTAATAGTATTAAAATGATAGTTGAATTTAAAACATTTTTTTGAGTTCACATTAAACATCTACTAATTTTATTTCTTGACCTTCGTATTTATATTCTTGATTTTCATACTCATATAAAAAAATTTCAAGTAATATTTAATCCCATTAAAATATATTTTTTCATCTACATTGGTGTTAGATCAATCTGTGATATTTATTTTTTTTATTTGTACAAGTTTAATCAATTTCCTAAAATATGTTGGAAAAATAGTTTAAAAAATATCTTCTAATTAATATTTTTTAATATTCTCATCTATACTATTCCCAATTTTGAAATTGGTATACTCATTTTTTACATCCCCCTATAGATTGTGTACCTTAACTGGAAGAAACTTTATAGTCTAAATTTAAGCATCCCTCTATAAAAATGATTGAGTACTAGAAAATATTTTTAAAAGAAAAGTTTTGGATCTATATTGTATTAATAATAATGAAATTAATATTTTTTTAATATTGTTGAGAACGTAGGGACACAAGTATTACATGTAATTTATATTTTCATAAAAATTTTTTAGTCAATTATAAATCATGTTTTTAATAAATTTCTATTTTAGTATGTTTAAGTGATCATGTTTCTCCTCTTTATTTCTTAATTTTATTTTTTCAATTAAATTTATTGTTTAACATAATGTGAAAGATAATAAATTTTCCCAAAAAATAGATTCCAAACCCCATGTGACACCTATAAAAATAACTATAAAAAGATATTTTTTTATAAATGAAACTAAATTTATCCTATTGTAAAATATATAATATTTTATCAAGAGAAATATTTATAAAATATTTTGAGTTCCACTTTACATTAACATATTCATTCAAATATTACTACTCATATTTTAGAAGAAAATTTCTGAGGTTGTCGATTTAATTTCCTAAGAAGAGGATGGTGTTATATAAATTTTATATTTTTTGTAAAAAATGAATTTTTTAGTAAGTTATTTTGATGAGGAAAAGTTTTATCTCAGGATTAATAGATTTTTTTGGGATATTATTTCTTGATAATTTTGATAAAGAATATATTTTTTGGGAAATTAATTATTTGAAATGTAATGAAATTTTAATTTTTTATAATTATCAATATATAATAAGGTATACATTTTACTCATTTATAATTAATTCATATATATTATTAACTTTGAAAAATACATATGTCATTAGCGAGTGATCCATATTTGAAAATAAGGACATGGGATATGTTTAAAAAAACTATTAAGGATATGATTGGATATATAATGAATATTTGGAGGCCATTATAATTCCAATGCCCTTGATAGTGGTGTATTTATGTACCAAAAAGTGCATCACTAGTGATAAATGAGTTCTTAGTGGCCGATAAAAATTATATTGGGGTATATCTATGTTTTTACTGGATCCCTTCACTATAATTTTATAGGGGATATTATGATATTTTCACTATAAATCATATTACAATTCCCCCGTTATTTTTGATTTTTTTTGGATAATCTAAATACATTTCCCCACTAATTTTATTATTTATTTTCACTTTGTCTCCCCAAATTCATAGTGTAATAACAAAATATCTTCGATGTTAGCTGATAAATAGAATGGATAACATCATGTTATTTGAAATTATATATTACCCTAAACACTTAATTTTTATTTATTCTAAATAAAATAATTGGGTTAATTTTATCTACTTTTACAGAATTCTAAACTCTATAATCCTTGAGATAATAGTAATATTAAATAATTTATAAAAAATATAAGAGTTCCCATAGGATCTAGTAACTATGTAGTCTATGAAAACTATATATATATACCCATAAAATTTATTAACATTTGATATGACATGAAGACATTGTGAGAACATGATTATCCATTCCATCATTTCCTTGAAAATTACACAAATACCACCTCTCGGTATCCTAGGTAATAGAAAAAAGCAAGGGTTAGCTGAGATAATCAGTAAATAGTATAATTATATGGAATATATCATAATATAAACATTGGTATAAGTGATATTATAGGAATAAATTAACCACATTAATCCATGATCAAATGAAACTGATGGAATTCTCTTCTTGTAATTGTAAAATAAAACACTGATTACAAAAATAATTGATCCCATACAAATAAGATACATAATGAACGAAATCAAAACATGCTATAAAGGCATTGGGCTAGGAAAAAAAATCAAATTATGGGAATAGGTATACATTAAAAAAACATATTTTTTCCCTTGAATCTTATCAATGAATTTAGGGGATATATAATTCTGGGATCCACCGGTCCTCTGATTAAATTGAATGAATCATCCATAAGAGTTGAAAAGGCATTTAATACCATTCCCTAAAGAACCTATAACTAAATAAAAACATGGTTTTCAATATAACTAGAGATATGGAAATACAATTCTTCCCTATTCAATATAATTATTTTTATTTCATATAGAGGATACCTGAATTAACCTAGAAGCTCTGGTGTATCATTAATGTAACATGATGTTCCCTCACACAATAAATATATCAGTGAGGGTAATTTTAGTTTCTTATTTAATCCATGTATGATAGTAATTGGGTTTATTAGTATATATTGTAAGGATATGAAGTAAATAGTATAAAAAATCCACAATAATATTTCATTTAGATCACAAGAGTATTCTAAATAATATCTTCTATAGTGTTTAGCGAGGTGTGCAGTCCTATGCCCACTCATCATGCATCAGGGTGATAATTGAGTCAATGCTCATTTATCGATATTTATTTTTATTAAAACTATGTGAATATATATTATAAAAAAATCCAATTTCTAGTATATAGAGAGGTTTTTATTTTTATGAAATTAGACAATGATTGACAATACTAAAAATTAAGATGGGTTTTCCAACATGGAAAAAATTATTTTTCTCAATGGGTTTTTAGGTTCTCAATCAATTTAATGTGATATAGATAGATAAACATATAGATTTTTAAAACCATAAAATTTTATTATTGATATTTAAATGTTTATTTGTTTCAATTTACATACCACACTAAAGAAAATAGTTAGAAAATATCAGCTAATTTCCATAGTATGAAATTGAGATAGAGAAACCCCACATATGGATTAGGAAGCAATTTAATTAGAACCATTTAAAAGATATGGATTAAAATATTCATTTAAATATAATTATATAATTAATTTCACTATATAAAATCTTAAAAAGTTATTATATACCCCACATAGTGGAAACTAGGTGCAAAATTAAAAATATATCCCAAAGATATGAAATTTGGCATGGATAACCCCAACCCCTTGTCCTGAATTCCATGAATGTTCTTTAACCACTCTCAAAAAAATTATATCTATATTAATAATTCTATTTATTATTCTAATAAAATAAATTTACATGTAAACTCTTCATATATAGTATTTTTGTAAAATATATATACTTATTTTCCACATCAGGTGTTTATAGGTTTGGTCGTTTATAGTAGTTTAAGAACAATAGTGTATATATAAATTCATCTAAATATATGATCATTATAAGGTCATTATAGATATTTTTAGGGTTCATTTTTAATTATTTATTATTTTTAAAATTCGTCTCATTTTAATACTCTTTTTCATTGAAGATGAAATCCATGATATTCATGTTTCGGAGATTCCATTCAATCGAAAAATGTTTTCATAACTTATAATTTAATGGGTTATATAACATAGCTATAATACAAAACTAATCATTATTTACACATTTAAATTCTTTAACCACATTCATTAATTAAAAAAATTCATGCTATTGTTCAAGTTAGTTTTTAAACCGACCCAAAATTGAACATACCTTGAATTAATGAATTATTATTACTTGGTTTGGATATAATATAAATAAAACAAAATAAAATTATCATATATATTTTATAATAGTTTCACATAAAAGATTTATAAATTATGTATAATATGAATTAATGGGTATGCAAATATTACATAATTTGAATAAAAGATTTTTATGTTATCCTGCTTATTTAAAAGAATTTAATTTTCAATGATCATTTATTGATTATATAATAAGCAAGTTATTCTATTTTACATACCATAATCTTAGTAATATTATATAAATCATAAACACACATTAAACAATTGTAGCAATCATTTAATATTGGTGTTGATGAAAAATGAATATTGATGCTTGTAGTGGTGGTAGTCCCCTGTATGCATGAATACCAATTTTTTTTAATGGATGGATTGAATGAATTAAAATTGAAAATAAAATAATCACAGTAAAAATAAAATATATAAATTAAATATCTAGAATAATTTTTGTGAATATAATTATTAATAAAATATAAGTATTTGATAAAACTAGTATCAAGGACACGAATTTTCCTATAAAGGCTCAAAGGAAATAAAGGAATTATGAAAACTAATAGTGACTAGAAGATTTCGAATTTGGTACATGGTTCAAGGATTATCAAAATGGTAGTTTTCGGGAATTTGTTTATAGAAATGTTTTTCTAAAGTGGTGGAAATGTTACCCTTTTATAAGTGATAGTAAGGGTTGTTTTAAGGGTAACAATTACAATTTCAAAAATCTAATATTACTATTCACTATTTAATGGATAAAAAATCGAAAAAAGAGGAGGGTATAGTGAGTTTGGGTTGAAAATCACCTTAAAAACGATTTTTAGAGAGATTTTACTGTTTTCCTATTTTTTTTACCATTTAAATGTTATCCCCTTTTTTACTTTCCCACGGTATTAAAATTTTAACATTAGAAATAAATTTTGATCAAAAATAATTATTGATTACACTTTAAAATATTTTTATCCCTTTTATATATAATTTGATAATAATTTATCATATCAAATTTATAAATATGTGAAATACTAATTTTAAAATAAACATAGTTTATCTCATAATTTTTTGTTTCAAAAAATAACATTTTTATAGTTTAATTTTTTATGTAAACTAATGTTTTAATAGAAAATAATTTTATTAAAAAAATTGAATTATTAGAAAAACAAAAAGGCATGAGACTTTTAATGAATGCTAAAACATAATTTCCTTGTAAATTATTGATTTAGTGGAATGACAAAAAATAGTTTTTTTATTAATGTAACATTAAAATTAGTTCTAAAAATTGTGGACATAAGATTTATATGTTCAAAGAATAATTTTAAATCTATATTTTTATTCCTAACTTTCATATATTAACACATAAATAGTTTTTTAAAACATACTGGACATAATCATAAAATGATAAGGTTTTACATATTACAATATTCATGAAAAACATATTTTTATTAAAAGTATTTTTAAAAAAAAAGAAATAAATTATAAAATTATAATTTGGATAGGTTGATTTATAAAACGATGCTCACTTTTTTTAAATAAAGTAATAAAATTAGAATTTAAATAATTAAATACACTCGTGAATATGTGTTATTTAGAGTATAATAGTGTAATATATAGTGATTATATACTATAGTGGGGTTTGAGGTATTAAATTACCCATTTAATTAAATTCATCGATGAAATTGGGATATATATCATCTAATAAAAAATAGATTCCCATTTCCTATAGATTTTTTATGATCCCATGTTTCCACTTTTATTTTTTGACTTATCCAATGGACATTCACTAATCATGAAGTTAGATTATTCAATAATTTTTTTGTAGATTCAAGAACTGGATTAGGATCTTCATTATAAGATTATTTATGTTCCTATTATATTACATTATATGTGAGAAATTGAATTTTATTTGGTATGTATTTCTATAGAAATTAAACTGTAAGTTATCTTGTACTTTAGAAATGTTGGGTGGTGTAATAAATCACTATGCTATAACTCAAGTTATTTATTATATTTAAAATGAACCAATGTACCTAGGTATTAGCATACCTTTATTACAAAATCTTATGACTCAATTATTTAGTGAAACTTTTAATAATACATGATCCCCCAATATAAATTCAATTTCATTATTTTGATTATCATCATAACTTTTTTTACAGCCTAGGATAAATTTATATGATTCCAAATATTCTAGACCTTAATAGTTGGGTCTTATAAATTCTATGGGAAAAATACATTTCATTAAGAAATATTACATAAAAAAGTTAGAGTACATCAATTCTTCCCATATAATTCATCATGTGGTTATATATGTAATCTTTAATGGAAGTTATTATAGTGTAAAAATTCCACCAAATTTATATACTAATCCCACTTATGATATAATTCAAAATAACACAATCTTAATATGTATTCCATAGTATGGATAGTCCTTTTATATTTTTCATTGGTATTGGGGTGATAGGCGGTGCTCAAATATATATCATTGCCTAGTCCCATTAGAATACACTTTGAGAATTATGATGTGAACTGATGGACATAATATGATAAAATCGATAAATATACCCCATAAAGCCTTATTATTTCATGTATATTGATTTATGAAATGTTAGTTAGGGGTATATCTTATCTAATTTACCTAAAATTATCAAACATAGTGAAAGTATCAAGGATGGACCATATAACATAGTTCTTCTTTAGAGTATTTTGGATTCTTGTAATGATGTCCATTAAAATATTATTACACATTCATTGAGTCATGTGCATAGGCTTTATAAAACCCTTAGGATGTTATCTCTTAAATTTCACCTCATGTCATAATAAGCATCTAAGAACATTTTAAGCAATTTCTCGCTTCATACCATCCCACTATAAATTTTCTATTATATTCCTCTACTTATTTATGGTACCTATGTTTATAGTGAAATTTTATGTATGTGATTTTTCAAGAATTTCCATTTTATGATCTAGTATAGATGGAACATTTAACATATTCTAAAACATCCATAATCTTTCCCTATATATAATTTCTATAAATATTACATCATTTAATAATTTAATAATCCTTTTTATGTTCTTCAAATCTTATTGGGATATCTTTATCTTCTATGAGAAGAACAATTTAAAAATTTATTGGAAGAGTAATAATGGATCCCCTTCTTAAATGGTACTGTGTACATATTTATAAGATATATGTATATAGAATACTTATTAATCCTCACTATGGTAAAAATTACATGGCCTCTCACACCTAATGCATCATTCGATATGTTTTCCTTCTGGGGGGGGGGACTTATATATTAGTCATAGGCCATATATATTTCCAACTATCTTCTTTTCTTCATGTCATGAAAATTTTGAATGAATATATACATAAAAGCCATATTTTATATTTATATATATATATATCAAATATTGAACAAAAAGGTAGTGTATTTATATTTTCAAAGTATATATTATATCCACCTACTCAATTTATTTAGATGGATAGTCCTATTTGTGGATTATTAATTCCCTTGATGCATATGCAATCACCCCATCATCCTGTATAAGGACATAACCATGTACTTTAATTTATGAATCAATATATATTACATAAACTTATTAAAATAATTTTTTGGTTAATACCATTACATTGATTAATTTCATCGTCTAATATCTAAAAAATTACTCATATTACCTCAAACATGTGAATTTATCCCTTTGATAAGTTAAATTGGATTACTGGTTGGCCATCTGGGAATAATCTTGAACTGAAATGTTGAAAGTATCTTGATAGTCCCATGAAACATAAAATCCAAGATATGTTCATTGATGTTGTCCATTTTTTAAATTCCATTTTCTTAAAATTCTCTATAGATATTCCATATTTGGAGCCAATATACTAATGAAATGAATCTTCCTTGAGCCAAAATTTATACTAACTATATTTCCCATATAATTATTTTTCCCAAGGTCTCCGAAAATAATTTTATATTACCCTCATAATATTCATATATCTTAGGGTAAATTAAGATATAATCAATTTATACCTCTACAAAGATATCAAGGTAATCCTTAAACTCTATATTTATAGTACTAATAATGATATAAAGTTAATTAGTCCAACTGATAGGCATTATCAAAATCTTATATTTCATTTTTTTTAAATTTAACCTTTGGTATATTATCATTAATCACCATTTGATGTTGTTAAATAGAGATAAGATGAAACTTTTTAAAGTGTTAGGATCATTTATATTTATCACACAAGTCATTAATTCATGATATTATTTTTATTAATGTAATTGATCTCAATATAATGATTTCACAATCTTATAGACCCATCGTTATTTTTCATGTATAAAATAGGGACTCATCATGGAGATACACCAGGTAATACAAATACCTTATAAAATAACTCATTATGTTTTTTAACTCCACTAAATCCATTGGATATATTATACAAGGTGTTTTAGATATACACTCTGCATTAGGAATGAGTTCAATGAAGAACCCAACTTCACACTCTAGTGGATGAGAATGTGTTTTTTCTTGAAAAATATTAATGATTTTTATACCAAATAAAATACATCTATTTATAAGATACATTTATTCTCTATAGATAATTATTAATCTCCCTTTATTTATATAATTTCATTATATAGATATTAGAGTGGAGGATCCAAAAATTATTTAAATGATGATATTCCCAAATAAAGACAAGGAATCCTCTTCATCCTTTGTGAATCATAATCAATTTCTCTCGGCCTTAAACTTTTTCGTTATATTATAATTTACAATCCATAAAAATGATAATATTAATGTCAAGAATAGGTATGATAATTTTTTTAAAAAAATAGTGTATTCACTTGAATTCTAACTGGAATTCCCTGACACATTGTTGTTGTAATAGAATTCCCACTCAGTTTCTTAATTGATGACTCCCTTACTAATTTTTTAGGGAAATATATAATTATTTTGTTATACCTTGAATATATTAATGTTTTTAAATATATATATATATTAAAATAAAACATTTTAAATATCTGAATTAATTATCAACATACCTTCTGGCACATTTTTAAGAACTTTCAAATCCACTATAGGAATCATATAAGCTTATAATCGCATCATTCGACTTTTATATGCTAAATTACCTTATTTTTTGGTCTTTTGGTTAACATAATACCCCTTATCCCTATATTTAATGTATTTAATATCAATGGATTATTCATTGAACTTGAATTCAGGAAATTGATGGTATTTTTCTCTGTATATATAACATAATCTTGTTCCATTCTTGTGATCCCTAAGGTGATCCTTGAAACTGTTACCAAATGTGGAGAATCCCAAACTTCAATGATTCTAGTTTTCTTCATTGTTATTCCCATTGATCATAACCGCCATATTAATCTCTTTTTATTACAATAAAATATATAAATCCAAGAAAAGTTCATTTCGATCAAAATGGTACTTATGGCTATATCATTATGAGATGAAGAGGTCATAGATATAAATTACCTTCAGATGCATCAGTTTAACACATCAATGAAATCAGCAATATTACTTTATTTATAATGTGACATGTGTGCAATAAGTCTAATTTGTATTATAAAGGTATCATTCTACTTAACATAATTTTCATAATTATTTTTTTATATGATTGAGGTATTGATATTCTGTATTTTCTCTTTACTGATGAGAAATTTATATTTCATCAAAAAAATCCTTAAATATTCCATATTCCATGTAATTAAGATCTTATTCCTCTATAGTTTTTTGAATTAGTGACCCCCATTTTTATGAATCTACTTTCAAATGATATACCTCCATGAAATATTTTACCTTTTCTCTATATCCCATATAATGAATGATATTCTTTAGGTACTTGATCAAATATTCAACAACTAATGGATTCATAGTTTTAATGAATGATAGATATAATATTTAAAATAAGTAGTCCAATATAGTTTTTCTAGGTTGTAAATTAGTTGTCTTCTCTATGGGGGTGATATTATTTTTCATAACAATGGTTATCTACCCTAATATGGTTATGAACTGATTATCCTCAATTTCAGCATCATTGACATGCTCAGGTGGAATATCCCTACATTGAATGTGGGTGTTGATATGATTTTCATTCTAAATATTATTCAATATGTTTCTAAAATTGAGTAAAAATAATTATCCCATGACAAAGACTTGTAAAATACAATTTCTATTAATTTTTATAGAGTGTTCCTATGTAATAATAAAGGTTCTTCAGAGAAATTGTGTTATATAATTGGGTTTCTCTAAAAAAAACCCAATAATTATATTAAATATTATTTTATAGATATTATGACATAATAGAATCCAAAAAAAAAAAAGATCTGGTAGTTATATAACATTATTGGTATGAGTTATTAGAGTATCCCCATAAACTAATAACTTAGTAGTCTTTGAAGAAATGATAAAAACATATATAACATTTGAAAACATAAGATAGAACATGAAAAAAGAATATAACACGAAGAAAAATTACATAATATCATTTAAAATTACACATAGCTCTCTTGTAGGTTTCATTAGAGAATGGAAAGAAAATAAGGGTGAGATCAGATTCTCAATAAGTAAAAAAAAAGAATAATTGATAACATAAAATGGTATAAGAGATATAACATAAATAAATGAACAACATTATGATATAATATAATTAAATTGATGGAATTATATATCAATGATAATAAATGAATACATGGATATTATTAATCATCAATGTCATACTAATCAAATGCATAATTCATAACATCAAAAAATATTTTCTAGGCCTTATTCCAAGACACTATACTTTTATAAAAATATGTATACCCCAAAATACAACATATTTTATCTCATTATACCTATAAATGAATCATGGGACTTTATAATTTTGGACCCACCCATTACCTAATTAATCATAATTTATTCACCATAATATTCAACAAGACTTTTCAAACCATTACTTATAAAACCACTTACTTTATAAATATATTGCTATCTGTATAATGGTAAATACAAAAAGAAAATATATCTTAATTAATTATAATATTTTTTCATATTGGAGAAAATAATTTAATAAATATATAAATCATGGGGTATAATTAAAATTACATGAAGTACCCTTTTGAGAGAAATATAGTAGAGATGGAATTTTTAATGTGTTGGGTTATCCATAAAAGATATTAGTTTAGTTTAATAGATCACATTTTTATGAGATCATATGAATGGTAAGAAAATCATTCAGGATGTTTTATTAAGATCTTATGAATATTCTAAATCATATCCCCTAGGAGTTTATATCCAGGTCTTTATTCCTAAGACAACTCATCACGTGTCCTAATGATTATTGAGTCAATGCTTATACAACCATTTTTAGGGTGATTTATAATGGGTTAATCTATTTCAGAGCCACATAAATATGCAAATATCATGAAATTGATATATTTTCTGGGAAATGTCACACAATTTAATTTTACTAAAACTTTAGATGGTCTCTCAACTATAGAGAGAATTATTTTTACAATAGTCTATGTAACAGAAGAACCAAAAGAACATGATTGGTGGATAACTATATATACTTTAAAATCCCTTAAATTTCATGATTAAAAAAGAAATAATTCTTCTAGGGTAATGTGTTCACCATATAAAATGGTGGATAATATAACATGAGTACCAAAGAATGAAAATTGAGATGGAGAAACATAATATATGGCTTCGGTAGAAATTAAAACAAAATCCCAAAAAAGAGAGGGATGAAAATTGATATTAAAATACCATGAGTAAAGTAATTTCAGGATATAACATCATAAATAGATAATATATACATCACATAGAGTAAATTAGGTTAACAATCCCAATCATTTCCCAAATAAGGGAATTAGATATGAAACAACACACCTCTTGTACTAACATAAATAAACATACAAAAAAATATTTCAACATATGATATCAACCTTATTGAATCAATTCAAGAACATAATCATATCCATTTTCATTAGTAATCTTTATAAATAGTCATTCTCCATATTAATTCTACATATTATCTTCATTAGGTGTTTATATTTTTGATCATTTTTATTTATTTAACAATAGAATTGCGTATAATAATTATTATTCCAAAGTTTATCATTAGTAGATATTTAAAATAAATATTATTTATATTTTATAATTAGTTTTGATATTATAAATTCTATTCATAAGTGTTATACTACTTTTACTTGAATAATAAATAAATAAAAACATGTTTTAGTGGTTCTTTTTGACCGACCAATGTTTTCTAAATTGGTGAATTAAATATTGATATACAATCTATAAAATAAAATAAACCAAGTACAAATTTATATTCTATTATACCTATTAATATCTTTCCATAGCAATTAATGATTCAAATTCATGGTATTGATAAAGTGTGTGGTTAAACTGACCAAAACATGAACATACCATGATTAAAGAAATTATAATGAGGCTGATTTATTTTAATATCATTAGAAAGAAGCATAATGATCTTATTTAGTGTTTATTAATCTGATATGCCTAAATTTTTTAGGATATAGAAGAATAATTAATGGGTATAGAAATATTATATAATTTGAATATATTATTTTCTTCTTAACATGATTCTTTTAAATGGTTTAATTAGTAATGACTATTTATTCACCATACATTTAATAGGATCTAAATTTTATCACACACAAACATTAATTTAATCATAAAAACCATATTTTATTATTACACTATTATAATAACTGTCTAGTATATTTGTTTATAAATTAAGATTTTTTTTCTCATAGTGGTGGTAGTCCGCATGTACGCAAAATAAACAATTTCATTTTTCTTAATGGATGGGATAAATGTATACATAATTGTTATACAATTAATATAGTTAAATTAAAAATTTGAAATGATAATAAAATTATTTTATTACATTATATAGAATAAATTTCAATGGAGATAGTTTAGAAGAAATGCTAAGTAGCTAATAATAATAATATCATAGACTTAAATTTCCATGGAAGTCATTGATCAAATAAAGGAATTCTAATAAATCATAGTGATCACAAGTATTTGAGCATACAAGAGTGTTCTAGGTGGTTAAGAATTGTAGAGATTCATGAAAAAAATCAAATGATATGTGAGTCTTAATTTTTTTGAAAATTTACCCTTTAATAAATTAATAGAAGCGTAGTTTTGGGTGTAACCATTGTATTTTCAGTAATTTTAAGTTACTAAAAATTGATCAATGGAAAAAACTGGTGTTAATAGGAGTGGATAGTAATTTTATATAAAAAATAACCTCAAAAAATATATTTTTAAATAGATTTGATTTTTTATATGATTTTTTTGTATTTAACTTTTTCCCTAATTTACTTTTACCTTCTTAATTAATTTTAAACCCAATTAGTCATTTACATTGTAAAAAATTTATATTAGTACTTTTACATAATTATTTCCTTTTGATTTGAAATATGAATATAATTTTATCAAATAATTAGTTTAAGTGTGTGAAATGATTCTTTTAAAATAAACAGACATAGTCTCATAGAAACAGTATTAAAATAATTAATGTTTTTTATGAATTAAAATTTTATATGAGACAAAATTAAATTTCATACTGATTTTAATGACATTAATATATTTATTATAAATTTAATTTATGGTATAAAAAATTAATTTGAAGAAAATAAAAAATTTCACTCCAAAATTCATGATTCAAATAAAATACTAAAAACCATTTTTAATTAAAGTAACATATTTACTAGTTATAATAATTTTGTACATAAGATTAATAATTTCATATGATATTTTTTAATTTATATTATAATTAATTATATTCATTTTTTATTACCTTAGGAATTTTTAAAAACTTATAGGCCCTTTTTATATACAAATAATGTTATTATAATTACAAGTTTTACAAAAACCATATTTTTTAGCTAAAAAGTCCTCAACAGAAAAAGATAAAAAATTATTAATAAGATAATTGTGATATACCAAATTCAAAAATAATTTTTAGTATTTTATAATAAAATTCACACATTAATAAATTAATCATTTATATGTAATCATGAATAGTGTCTCTTTAGACTGTGACACTCTATGATATAGTGTTCTCCTGCTATAGTAGGGTTTGAGGTATTAAAACAATACGTAATTATTTTTTAGATGAAAATTTATAATATTTTTTTGGGGTTAGATTCTAGTAAATTATGGTTTTTGTTACCTTAATAATCCCATTAGTTTATATATATTTTCTATAATTATTTATAATTAGGTGTTGGAGAGTTAGTTATATTGTATTATAATGAAACCCAATTGAGTTTCCTTAAAGATGGTCTATGGTTTGATTGAGATTTTAAAGGTCCATTATGATATATTTTTTTACCATGTTCTCACTAATTTTCACATCCATTATAGAGTGTATTAGTACACTATACAATGGTATCTACGAAGTGTGTTTTTATGAATTCTGTTAGTAGGCCTAAAGTAGTATTCTATGAAATATTTAAATAAGGGGGGGGTGTACCTATTTGAGAAAATTTGTGAGTGTATCTATGTGAGTGTTACTTAAATAGTTAGTAGATTAATGGTATTGATTTCCTTGATACATAAATGAGATATTATTCACCTTAGAGAGGGAAAGATAATGAGTTGGGTTTCCTCCATATTCATACGATGAAAGTGGGTTTGGGAATAATTTAGACAAGATTTATTAATAGCATTGGGGTTGGTGTGTTTCTAACCAGATCTCTTAGATATTATAAGGGATGAAAATGGTTTCAATGAGATCTATTTCATGGTATTGAGGTTAGGAATCCTTACAATCATGTGAAATTTGTTATATAGAGGTTTTTTGTGGCTCCAAATTGATATATTAATTGATATTGATTTTTGGTGGGATTTCATCCTAGGTTACCATGTTCTATAGATGAAAAAATGGATACCAACTGATTACTTTAAATCATAATGGGTTGGAAATAATTTAAACTAGTAATGTCATATATATATATGGTAATATGAAATTAAATCCTAGAAATATTAGGTCGTGAGTGGGTCTGGGATTGATGTTCACCCCTTTTCATATCATTCATGGGTGATTGGGATTCAACAAACCCCGATATCTATCATGATGGTCCATTTGGGTGTAGTTAATACTTGTATGTATATACATTTAATATTTTTAGTTATAAATTATTCCGAAACTATATATTTATAGGTGAATGGGTTTATAATGGGAAACATGTTAAAAATGATATTAATGTTATTAGATTATGTATTTATAGGGTAAGATATAATTATCCCATTAGGGTTATGTTTGAAATATTCAAATCACACATTGGACTTGGCCAAATTATATTAGGTTGTTCATATAGGTGGTTTATCACTATTTGATGACATGATGAGAATTTCATTTAATGATTTTTTTTTGTTTAAAAATTAACCCACTAGTAAAAATATATATTATAAATATTTATTCAATTAAACATTTTTTGGTATCCTATTGAGTATAATAATCCCACCGTACACATGCGCTCTAATTGGTATGAAAAATTCATGATTAGTATAAAAATTAATGATGGATAAATGTAATTGATTGATGTGATAGATCCTTAATCAGGATTGGGAAAAATTATTGGATGAATCCTCAAAACCATTTTTTTATATTACTAGTATTTTGAACTAATTACTGTTTCTTTTATATGTGACCATCTCATGGTGAACTCATACACTTAATTCATTCCATGTATGATTTTATAGTGTATATATATTTTCTATATCATAGTTTATTATGTCTACTTTCCCATTATAATGTTCATATTATCATATTATATTGCAAAAAATCCCTTATCATTATTTTTTGTGTAATTTTTTAAGATTTAATAATGTGTATAAGTTCATTATGGTAACAATTAATGCTCACCACTAATAATAAACCACTATTTTTTGAGAAGCAATTCTTGATATTTTGATTCACTTCTTAGTTTGGTACTATTTGAAATTACTAGGAAATGGATGTTAAAAAGTGGTATATTATCCTTGTTATGAATTATTTGAAAATCATGTATATGGTATAAAAATATAAGACTTTTATAAAACATTGGAATACATTTGATTGTTCTTTTCCAACATATATCAGATAAATATCAATGTTACTAAGGACAAGGATTATGATACTTGGTGTTTAGATGTTATTATTTTCTAATTTCATGGAAAATTGGGTAAAATCGATTGTTTTATACATTTATATATGACCTTGATAGAAATCAGGGGAGTTATAATGCATCAAATATGGTATATATAATTCACATGTCTTGTTGACACTTTATTTTAAAAGAAATCATAGTTTTGAAAAGAATGGTTTATGTCTAAAATAATCCATGATAAATTATAAATTATTTTCTTATATAAGTTTTTAGCAGACCTTCCATTGTATAAAATTATCGATAAAAATTTATTTTACGTATATTATTATATAACTAATTATCTCTATCACGCATGTTTATATACTAAACCCTTAGAGTGGGTAGGTTAGTCTAGGCATTTATATATTTCTATAATTTATTATTTTAATAGGTTTTATAAAGTGTAGTATTGTAACACCGAAACACACTAAATATTCTAAAATAAAAATTTATAATCAATAGAATATGTGATAAAAAACACTAAGCTTAAACAATATGAAAAATATATTTGTTTAAATTTAATCTCTTTGATAGATTGTAGGACACAATACCCCTTGTCGAAATGAATTGTGATATAGTATACCATTACAGCCTAGTAGTTAAATTAGAGGTTATGGGTATTAATAACTAAAATATAAAATTGATGTTCATATAAGGATTATAAATAGAATAAGAATCATTTATAAAGTTGAAGAAATGATTTCTGAAAAATGGTAATTTTCTAAAATATCGATAAGGTTCACTTTTTAAAAATAATTTAAAATTAATCTATACCACTTTTATATTATTTATTTGGTAAAAAGAAATTCTTTTTTTAAATTGGAATATAAAAATTATTTTAGTGTGTTTTTTTTTGGATTTTCTAAAGTATTTCATTTTGATGAATAATAAAAAATAATGAATATTAATTTAGAATTTACTATTTTATTAAATAATAAATAAATTTAAATTATATTTTGAATATTTTAAGGTAACATAAATTCATATTTAGTTTATATATACTATCTTTGTAAACAAGTAAATATTTTATCTTTAAAAATATCATTTCTCTTTTTTTCGTATGCGGGATTAATTTTATATTAATGGAATTTGGTAAAATGGATTACATATTTGGAATCATCATAATTTATATTTTCTAAAAAATTCAATTCAATTTTCTACTGAAATGAATCATAAACATAATAAAAATTAAATGGCACAGTTAAGAATAAAATGGATTTAACGAGGGTTAAACTAAAATAATAAAGGTTAAAATGAATTAATTCTTTTTCTTAAATATATTTTATATCCACATTTAAACCCTATCATGTATATTTCTATATAATAATCAATTTTTTTTACCATTTTGTGAAAAATGTGGGTATTCCTTTTTTAAAAAAATTACAAGTTTTCCACTCAACTCACTTATAAAAGGAAAAACCCTCTCCTCTATTTTCCACACCATTACATCCTTTTAGTTCAACAAATACATACTCAAATAACTCTCAAAATTCTATTCCCTCATCATAGGAGCCTTCATCTTGGCTAAAATCCATCATAGGGATTCTTTTGGTTAAAACCTAAAAAGTTTTCCCAAAGAAGTGGTAACATTCTTCAATGTGCATTTTCTATTTATTTCTACACCTCCATCAATTCATTTTAAATCATGATGATATTATAAACTTAGTACCTTTAAAATAATGAGATTTTTCAATAAAAATGGAATTAACTCAAACTATAAACACATCCATAAAATGGTTTTTGAAATCATCATTCATGTGTACGGAAAACTACCACCTTACAGACCGATGTCATTAATTTTTTCAATTTACACATCTCACGGTTGGGTATGATGATGGATATAAAATATATATGTTATATATATAACATAACTATAAATATTTTTTCTTCACAGAGTATATCTATTTTTTACATTCCATTCCATAGGGGATATGATAATGTCGCTTGTGTGTTTAGAGAACTATCTCCTCCTAAAGCGATGTGATTCATTTTTCACAAACACTTTATATAGAAGGTTACTAGGATAATGTTAATTAATATATTTGATATTAATGAAATAATTATCATATTCCTGAAATATTTATAAATTTTATGTTACGATACATAATTTTATTGTTTTACCTTCTAGCTCATTGAAAGATGATAACATAATTGATGTACATGTGGACAACCTCCTTTAGGAAGCGATGTGACTAACTTTTCAACACCACACCACATGGATGATACATATAAGTATTTTTAAATATATAATATGGTATTTATGATTGTATTATCATTATGTAAATATAATATTTTTCTAACCTTATTTCTATAGTGATCTTTGAAAAATTAAAATGTTACTCATGTGTACGCACACAACCTACCGTCTCCATGGTTGTAACATACTTCAATTCTCAAGAACCATCCCATATGAATGGTATTAAAAGTATAATTGATTTATAAATATTATAATTATGTGATTATTATTATTCTAGAGATTATAATACTATATAATATGTTCTATAAATATATATTTAATTCCAAAACATGCATGAGAAACCTTGACAATTTACATGCGAAACATTGAAAATGAAAAAATAATAGTAATGAAAATGTGATAATATTTTATAAAAAGATAATATATGATATAATAAATAATCATATGGTTCTATTAAAAGATATTTTTTAAAAAACACTATACATGTTGTTAAAGCATTTTTAAACAAAAAGATGTGTGAGGTAATGTGTTTCTTAAATCGATTTCCATTCATTTCATTAAGACTCCACTTTTTGATTATTTCATGATAAGAATACATGTTTAATGGCCATTGAATATTTTATTTTTTACTTATAATTGTATTATGTTGATTCATAATTCGATACACATATTCAATTCATTGATTAATCCCCACTTTAGCAATATGATCATTTTAAGTGATTTCATAACTCAATTTTCATTCATTGGGTTAAACGAGTACTTCATTGATTATTTAATGATAAAATTATGATTGTAATGAAATTTTAATATTTTATGTTTAATTTCCACTTTTTATGTGAATTTTCATTTCATACACAAAATTAATTCATTTATTAATCCCCTCTTCAATTAAATTATCTTTCAAAGGGGGTTTGTATCAATTTATTTTCATTGAGTCATATTGTAATGTTATACAACTAATTTATTTTATATGGAGTATATAATACACTTTTATATGTAATATTTTTATTCATTAATAATTCATGTTATTTTATGTTTAAATTTGAATTATTTTATCCAAGGGGATTTGATTTAACAGGTTCCATATTTTAAATAATTTCATAACAAAATTTCTTTTCATTGTTTTATATTAATTATTATTTATATGTAAAATTTTATGATTATGTGTATAATTAATTTTTATTATCTAATGTTTTATTTTAAAATTTTTATATAGATTTATATGTTATAATCATATTCGATTGATTGATTTATTCTCACTTCAATATTTTGATCAATGTTTGGGTTTACTTCAAAACCACATTCCCATCAAGATTGTGGACTCTTGAATTTCAATTGAATGAAATTGTTTGATCATTTTCTAATAAACCATTTAATTTTGTTATACTATGGTTATTAATGAAAATTTTCATGTAATAGTAATTTTTTCCACTCATTAGTACCTAAAATATTTGAGAATATGTTTTTAATAAAATCTGAATTTATTTTTATTTTCGGTCGGGAAAATATTTTCATTAAAAATATTTTTTTTCTAAAAAAAATTAAAAAATGTTTTTAACATTTAAAAAAAATTACTAAATATTTTTTTATCATTTTTAACTTTTTAGTAAAATATTTTTAAAGGAATATTTTTTCTATTTTCAAAAAAATCCTTTTTTTTATTTTACAAAAAATGTGGAAGGAATATTGGTTTTAACATACTCGATATGTACAAACTTTTTGGACATCATGCACTCTCAATTTTTTCAAAATTATTTTATATGTTTAATGTTTTATTTTGAATGAAAAATATTTTCATAATTTTTTGGGAACATTTAGTTCTAAGAACTGAATTTCAAAAATAAAATTATATTTTCTCCAAGAATGTTTTTAAAATATATTTTATAGAATTTCATCAAAAAAATCCTTAATTTTTTATATACTACACTAGGTATATGTTGTATTGATAAAATCCTTAATATACCTTTGTCTAGTATAGTATTATTTTGGTGAAATATAGTTTTCAAATTCACTTTCTTAATTCGTTGGTGTGGTCAATAACTCTCTTTTAAAATTTTCACTTTCCTACGATCATTTCACGTTAAATTTACCCAATATATCCATATTATTTATCATTTATATTTTAATTTATTAAATCATATATTATTTATATTATATATATTCAACATTTAAATTCATTTGTTTCACTAAAGAAATATTAACAAATTCTTACCCTTTACTCAATACAGATATTTGATGATAAAGCACATTTTCTATCAATTAAATCTATTATTTGATATATGAGTATTGATTTGGACATAGAATACAAGGGTGAATCCCACTTATGGCCCACCCTTGATACATAATATTCTCATTAGGTGAATTAATAAGCTGGCATAAAATCATTTGACTAAACATGTTGAGTGTGTACCTAGTAGTTTTAAATTATATTGAGTGTAAATCATGATAGTAGGTGGATCATGTGCCTGAAACATGATGTCTGATAATTATGAATTAACTTAATTTATTATTTAGTTATTATTATCCATTATATTTTCATAATTATTTTGTCTATGTATGAATTTCATTCTTAGTTAATGATTAAATGGAAAGTGTTTTCAGTTATTTAACTTTCCATATTGACTTTGAATTATCAATTTATGAAAGTCAAGTTACTGATTAAATGGAATGTGTTCATAGTTATTTACATTTCCATATTGATTATGAATTTTCAAGCTATTAAAATGTTATGTGTGTTCAGTTATTCACCTTTCAAGAATGATTATGATTATTGACCCAAGATTTATTTTACTGTACTTAATAGTTATTGAAAATTTGAGCTCACCATTTTTTTGTTTCCATTCCCCAATATTCCTTGAAGTGTACTATGATTGATGTTCTAGGATATTCTAGAAGTAATAATATCATTCTTGAAATAAACATATGTGGTAATTTGTGTTTTCAAATGTAATATGAGATTCATGTATATATATATATAGTTTACCAAGGGTACTAAGATATTTGGTTCATCATGGCATGATTTCTTATATCTTATGAAAATATAAGAAAGCATACACCAGATCCACTCTATACAGTTTTGGGTCAATAAATTTGGTTTTAGATGATTTTTTTAGAGACCATGGGAACTATATTAAGAAAATCATAGATTATATAACATAACTGTATGATATACGTTAATGATATCTATAGAAGAACATCATAATGATTTGGTATGGTAGAGATTTTGAGGTTTTATCATACATTAAATATCTTTTTGGATACTACATAAGGATTTAGATCTATAATAGAGGTTACCAAGGCTAATAAAAATGAAACGAGTGTATTGGGAATGACCCGATCATCACCAAGTACATGATAATGGGCATTACTGCACACCAAGTTTGAAAATTTTGGTGGGTATAATAATGTGAATTCATATTTTCTTTATAAAAATAATAAATGATTTGAATAAATGATTCCAATGAATGACCAAGATTAAACCTAAGGTTTCATATATTTAAAATATGGTTTCTCAAAGGAATGAGAAGATATTTTATATGGGGAAAATAAGTTCATAATGTAAAGAATTACCAAGAAAAAAATGAAGAATATAATGGAAATATATAAATCTTATCATAGGGATCCATTTAATGTTTTTATATTATATATGGAGAACTAGGGAATTATTTGAGTCAATTACCTCATTTATAGGATTAATACTAGATCAAGGAAGGACCAATATTGATATAAAATAGTTAATGTCTTTATTTATATTACAAAATAACATTATATATGTATTTTAAACAATGGTAATATAGTGATAAACATCAGGAAATGTTTAAGGATTATTTTAAATAATATAATCATGTATTTCATCTTTATATTATGAGTTATAGACATGATCATGTGCTAAAGAGTTAAATATTAATCATATGTTCAATGTCTCGAGAACCTATTTCATGATTTTATGTGATGGGAGACTATGATGATTTAAGATATTCTGGGATAAATTTATGACATGAAAATGTTTTTGGGTAAAATTTATTTTAGGAATAATTCATTTACATTTTATAGATATAAGTTTAAGGTTATTGATAAAATTTATGGCTGAAATGATCATCAATGAAATTGTAATTATAGTCAAATAAGATTATTATAATTTTTTAAAAAATAAGTTGGGTTGAAAATAATTGAAAAAAGGTTATTTATTGATTAATTTTATTACAATTATGTTCATCATATTTTATTGGGAATGTTACAGGGATTTTATTTATATAGTTTAGAAAAAGTACAACCAATATGTTGGGTGAAAACCAATCATGTACAAAAAGACTATGGGGCTTAAACCCACATCCGAATGATGGTAAGAATTTCCTACCTAACACTGGACTACTTGATGTCCTGGTTAATATGCCCATATTTTTTGCTAATATTTTTATGAATAAATATTAATAATTAACCAAGGGTGTTACTATTTAGGTTTACTGATTAATGTATTATATTGGATAACTCGGGCTAACTATTTTGTATTTGAGAAACATTCAGAGATATTCAAAAAGAGTTATCACTCTTTTATGGATCTTTCAGTCTATTAGAAGTGAATGTTAGTACTTAAGGTGTTGAAAAATAATTTTTTGACATTCATTTATTGGAGTGAAAGATGGATTGGAAATTGATCAAACCACAACCAATAGATGAAATTATTACTATGAAATAGAAATGTATCAAGTAAGTATATTTCATTATATTCTTAGTTTTTAAAATAAATCCTCAACCCTAGGAAAATAATTTTGAAACAAAAATTTATCTGAATAAATTCATTTTATTGAACCAAAATTATTTAAAATCATTAAATATTTACAGTTTTGAGGCCCCTAACTTTGCATTGATCATTCAATTTCTTTTGACCAATGACCTCTATCTCTATAAATAATTTTTTACTCTTTTAGTTCATGTAAACATATTAATTTACCACCAATGTTATCCTACATAGAAACCTAGTTTTTTGTTATTACATATGAACTTTTTTACTTCTCTTCTATATTTTATTAAGAGGATATTTTTTAACCCTTTTACATTGTGGGTTTCCATAAAAATAATTCTCATATAATAAACCATTGATTACCAAGATAAAGTTTAAATTTAAAGGAAATAATTTATTTAATGTTGGGAGAATAAAACAAGCCAAAATTCTAAAATAAGTACTTTTTATTCGATATCATATGTGACGTGCAACAATGAGCTTAAACAACTCATGAAATATATTTATTTAAATGTAATCTCTTCGATAGTTTTCAAAACATGAAACCCCAAGTCTAAATGAATCATAATATAGGGAACCGTTATAATATATTTTTTAAATTATAGGGAATAAATCTTACTAAATAAAATATGGAAATTATGGTTATCTACTTATTATAAACAAAATATGAATCATTTAATTGAAAAAAATTAATTTTTTAAATCTATATTTTTCTCAAAGAAGGATTAGTCATGGTTTTCACATGTAATTTAATATTAATTGTTTCTAAAATTACAAAAAAATAATTCTATAAAATGTTCTCACCTTTTTGATTTAAAAATATCAAATTTATCTTTGTTTAAGTTTTTGTTAATTTTTTTTAAAAATTAATTTTTATTGAACAATTAAAAATACTGAATTTTAATTTAATACTACCTTATCATTTAAATTATTTATAAAGATAAATTATATTTTTAATTGGTTTTATGTAAAATTTGATCAATTTAATATTAATTAATTCAATTTATATAATAGTAATCATTTTATATTGAAATTTGGTTTAAAAGCTTTGTTAAATTTTGTCCACATTCTCTCTAAAAACACACTTTCTCATCACATATGTGGGAATAATTTTATACTAAATATTTATAATTACTTAAATGGAATTTGAAAAAAAATTGATTCCATAGTTGGAATTAAAATAATTTATATTATCTAATATGGTCAACATTGTTTTTGATCAAAATTAACTGTGAAAACATTAAAAAATAATTTCAACTTTTAAGGTAATAATGGATTTATCAGGTGTAAAATAATTAAAAGGGTTATATTGACCTAAAAACATGTCAAGAATATATTTTATAGCCATATTTCAACCCTATATTTTTTTTAAATATGAGTTACATTAGCTATAAAAATGGTAAAAATAAAATTGTACAGGGACTCGACCTCACGACTCATGCCCCATTTGGACCCTTGTGGAATGTGAAAAATAAGGGTAATCCATTTTGTTTAGAAAAATTATCGACGTTCCACTCAAATCACTTATAAAAGTAAACCCCACCCTTATATTCTTCACACCATAAAACCCTTTTGGATCAGTAAATCCCAACTCCAATCACTTCTAAACAACTATCCCCTTATCCTAGAATATGTTTATGTAAGGAATCTATATTTGGGAGGGTTTTTGTGAAAACCTGAAGAGTTTTCTCGAATAATAGGTAACATTATTCAATGGAATTTGTTATTTTATTTATTCCTCCACATCCATCAATTATTATTAAATAATTTCAATATAACAAACTTAGTATAAAAAATGAAAATATATTTTTTATAATATTTTCATGACCTACAACTTTTTTTAATTCTATTGAATGGGTTACAAAATCCACATTTGTGTAAGTGGCAGACTACTCCATTACGAAATGATGTCAATTATATTTCCATTACCAACTCTCAAAATTGGGTATTATTATGTATATAATCTATATATATATATATATTATATTTATAATATATTTATACATATAGAGTCATTATATAATATATAAATTTTATCTTTCCATTCTTTAGAGGATACAATAACGCCGCTTGTGTGTATGGAGAACTACCACCTTGTGGATCGATGTATTTTGTTTTTTTAATAAAAATTTATATAAGGATAAAGTTAATGAATATAGGTGATATAAATGAAATAATTATTATATTTATGAAATATATATCATTATGAATTGGAAATATATTATTTTATTATTTACCATTACACTCATTGGAAGACGATAACATCGTCCATGAACGTGTGAACTACTGCCTTCAGGAAGCGATGTGACTCTCTTTTCATCAACACAACACATGAATTATATAAATAAGTAAATTTAAAGATTTGTTTTATATTTTATTATGATCAATATAGAATTATAATATATTACATCCCTCCTTTACAAAATGATCATGGAAAAATGGAAAAATTTCTCATGCGTACGTATGACCAACCATATCTGTATTCGAATCATACTTCATTTATAAAAACCATCATTCATGAATGTTATTAAATTTTAATTTATTTATATATATGATAATTAAAAAATTATAATTATTCTATTGATGATTGAACTATATAATATGTTCAGTGAAATGATCTTTCATGAAAAACAAAGACAATAAAACAAGGAAACTGACTCCTGAAGAAATGAAAATAATGAAATATTATTAATGAAAAGGTGATAATGTGTTATAAAAGGATCATATATGATATTATAAATATTAATATGTTTTTTATAATTTAATAATGTGTTCAAACCCACTATTAAAGAGTTTAATTCACGCTCAACCAAAAGGAAGTGTGGGGTATGGGGGTTTTAACTCTATTTTCATTCCTTAGGATAAACTTATACTTAATTGATAGTGTCATGATAAGATTATGTGTGTAATTAAAATTTATTATTTTATTTTTTTCAAAAAATTAATGTGTATTTACACTCGATTAACATAATAAATTGATTGAACAATCCTCACTTTAATGATATGATCTTTGTAAGGGGTTTTTAAGTCAATTTCAATTCATTGGGGTAAATACATACTTTTCTCATTATTTCAGGTTATAATTATGTGTCTAATTAAATTTATTATATTATATTGCATTTAATGCTTTTTATGTTGATTTAAATTTTATATACATAATCAATTCATTGATTAATCTCCACTTCAATGATATGATCCTTAAAGGGCACTTCATATCAATTTATCTTCCTTGATGAATATTTTAAATTTATGAATCTAATTTCATTGATATAGTCTATATAATTCTATTTTAACATATAATATCACTATATATTAATAATTAATGGTATGTTAAGTTTTAATTTTAGTTATTTAATCAATTTTTATTTTATTTAAGTGTTACGAAGTAGTAAATAATTTCATAACTCAATTTCTTCTCATTGGGTTATATGACTTCTTTAATGTTTTTTATATTTTAATATTACATTTATAATGAATCTTGATTATCATATTTTGTATTTACACTTGTTTTTTATGGGTTTAGAGTTGATACATAGATACGATTCATTAATTAAACTCACTTCAACGATATGATCAGTTTAATGGTTTACTTCACAATATTATTTTCATTGATATTTTTTAATCTAAAATTTTTGTTGAAGGGAATTATTTGATCATTTTTTAATAAAACCATTAATTTTATTTTCCTCTAGTCATTAATGATTTTTTTGATAAATAGTAGAATTTTTTCAACTCTTTACTACTTTAAACAACTCAGTAGATGTTTTTCACAAAATCGTTCTTTATTTCTCTATTTGTTCAAAAAAATATTTTCACTAAAACCAATTATTTCAATTTTTTTTTGAAATATTTTTTTAATAATTTAAAAATTATTTATTAAAAATTATTTTTCTATATTTACTATTTAGTAAAATGTTTTAATATAATACTTATGTAGTTTTAAAAAACATTCTTTTTGATTTTACCCAAAATGTGAATGAAATATTTGTTTCACTATTCATGAAATATATGAAATTTCCTAGCCAAATGACCACTCAATGATTTAAAACATCCTTTTTATGATTCAATGGTTATTTTTAATGAAACATACGTTAAAAATGTTTTGTGAACTCTGAGATTTAAAAAGTGTTTTTCAATAAGAAAATGATACTTCCCTCATGATTCTTTTAAAAGATCTTTTATGATATTTCTATTCATCAATGAAAAAAACCATTTATTTAAAATATACAACACTAGGGATATTTTGTATTGATACTATCCTTGTTACCCCTATAAATGGTTTATTATTATGTTTACCATTGATAGTACTTAAATTCACTTCTGTGATTCATTTTTTTAGTTAATAACAATCTCTTGATATTTTTAATTTTCTATGATCATTAGAAATTAAATTTCAGCTAAATATAGACTGAATAGCCCGAAGGCCTTCATTTTTATTGATTTTTAATAACCCCCATTTCAAGGGATGAGGGTGAACTCTTACAAGGCCCATAGGCTTAGAGATTACATGGCCCGTTGGCTTAAGAGATTACATGACCCGAAGGTCTTAGGGAATTCAACCAGACTATCTACAAGGAACTAACCCTCCCTAGCATCTGGATAATGAAAGTAGCTCTCCACCTTCGGATTTCCTTCTAGATAGGATTTTTGTGCAAGCATAGGTTGGTCCTGATGGCATATCCATACCCTCTCATTCTGAAAAATCCATTTGGTTCTGCTCTGGTGAGTGCACCTGCTCTGAATTCTCTTCTGGGGCTGCTCATTTTTCGTAGTGTGTCTGGGGAAACTTCATGTGACCCAAAGGCCTTGAGGGAGCCCGAAGGCCTCAAATGTGGCCCCGAATTCCCACTAACCTAAAGTCCTAGGTGGCCTGAAATCCTTGAGGACTCCATGCCCCAACTAGTGGCCCAAGGTTAAATGTCTCTACCTGGTTTTTGAACCTGGGTCTTTTGAATGCACTTTAGGATACCTCACTAACTGGGCTGAGGCTCATGTGCCTCCTAAATATCAATATTAATTATCATGTATATGATTATTTCTAAAAATTTATATAATTTATAAAAATGGTTTTCTACATTGAATTTTATTTTTTTATCTGGGGAAATATTGATAAATCTGTACCCTTCACTATGTAATGATATTTGATGAAAGTCACAATGTTTATGAATTAAATTGATTATTAGATATATGATTAATTTTTTTTTCATACAAGAGACCAGTGGGGACTTGTAATAAATATCCCCTAAATGCATCAGTAGTCTCATGAGGTGAATCAATATCCTAGAATAAAATAAGTTAGAAAAAACTGATGGGTTTATACTAAGTTATTTTAAACTATCATGAGGATAGATCATTAGGGTTATGGCATCATGTTCCTAATACATGATGTCTAATAATTAAGCAGTTCGTTCATTAAAAATTTTCATATTATTTTAAATTATATTTTTTCAATGATATTATCTCGGTAATAATTTCATTATTAGTTTTTTTAATATGGCATGAGTTTTCAATTATTCAGATTTTTATATTGAATATGCCTAATCTAGTCATAATATTCATGTTAATGATTGAATGAGATACATGTTTAGTTATTTTAATTTCTATATTTATTACGAATTATCATGTTTTTTTAATTTAATGTGCATTCATTATTTAAAATTCCATATTGATTGAGCCTTTTAATTCATGATTTCTTCCATTGTATTTAAGCCTTAATAGGAATTTGAGTTCCCCTTTATATTTTCCCCTTCCCTATAATTCCATGAAGTGTACTATTTTTGATACGGAAATATATTCTATAAGTAATAATGTTATTCTAAAAAAAAAATTATTTTTTATTTTTTGGTCTCAAATTTAATATGGGACTCATGTATTTATCTATTCTACCAAGACTGATAAAGTATTTATTACTTTGGGAAGGTATTAATTATATATTTTTCCATTATAAAAAATCCAAAATATACCTATTATACTTGGGTTGGGTTCTGTACAAAACACTGATATTTTATGAAATATGTTTTTTAATAAATTTAATTACATTTATTTCTCTCATTTCACAGAACACTAGATTTTAACGAAGAGTGGAAAACTCTTAATATTATTATTTAAACACAACTATTATTAGGTAGCCACTAAAATTCTAACGACCCAAGATTTTTTTAATTAAAAATAATCTTGATATAATTAAACGTATTATTATTTAAAATTGTTATATAAAACATATGTACTTCCTTGGTTTTATGTTTTTGGATTTTAAAATAATGTTAATAAATGTTACCATTTATAATATAGACTTTGAACAGTGATAACATGATTAGTATAAATATAGGGCTTTAAAAGAAATCCAATTTACTTAGAAAAAAGAAGCAATAACCTCATCCAGTATAATTTCTCCATACGTAACCCATTTTTCAATGCTCAGAAAAGATGTAGAATCACTGGTCTTCACTCTTGACCAAGACCAAGCTGAGCTTCAACACGTTAAGCATGAACATAATATTCTATGGGATAGGGGGAGTTACTAGAGATTACTACTTGAGCAATGTTATCCCAGCTGCCCCAATAGTCTATCACCATCACAGACCTTACCCTTATGTATTTTTTTAGTGTTATAAGGGGTTTTGATACAAGGCCCTGGCACTATGATAATATGATTTATTTCTTATATAAATAATATACATTCATTTTATTATTGTTAATTTATAAATAGTTTTAAAGAACAAATAATATTTTTATTTAATATTCAATTAAGAAATATATTTTGATGTATTAATGGATATTTGAATTAAATGATATTTTAATAAAATATTATTACTAAATTACTTTTTATTAAATATAAATTATTGTATAATTTGTATGAATACAATTGTAATTTTTATTAAGATTTGAAAGATGTTTTTGTCAAAACACATGAATTTTTGATAAATGTCTTTTTTTATTTTAAAAGTAAAAATTCACATATTTAGAAAATTATTTATACAAAATTAATACTATTTTTGGAATCAATATTTTGAAATTATCCAATGGTGATGTTTTCCTAATTTTCTGTGAGAATTGAATTTTTGGGTAAAAATTTAATACCATTTAAATAAAAAATTTGTTTTATGACATAAAAATGACCCAATAGTTATATAATAGAATAAAATAAATGGTATTTTCGGAAAATATATGTTTTAACTTTAAAATAATGTTTTTTTAGATTTTTTTATTTATTTTACAAATCCTTAGTGGACCTTCCACAACTTATAAAACATTTTTTGATTTTAAAATGATTTCCTTGAGACTGTGACTCACCTCCACATAAGAAATCCAAATATTTTAATATGTTTGGCCATTATACTTCTAAAATAATGTTTTCCACTCCCTTTTGGATACAAACATGGGAAAAAACCAGGGTGTTCTTTGTAATTTTTATTAGTTTATCGTGTAGTGTCTAAAACCTAAATAATAAAAAATTCCCTCTCCTTTCCTATATAAACCCACCCATGCTCCAACTTCTATTCACTAAAAACCTTCAGATCTCAACCAAATCCTTCCCTCTTCTCTTATATAATCCTCAAAAGTTTCTCAAATCCCCCTATAAGCCTCTCTAAAGCCTCTCTTAAGCCTTTGGGATCACATTTCTGAGTAAGGGATTTCTTCGTTTCTTGGTTTTTATCCGAATTTCATGATGTTGTCATACCCTTTAATTTTCAATTATAAATCTTGGGGTATGATTTCACACTTCCCACATACTTCCCTCATTATTTATTAATGATGATATACCTCTTTATCTCTCATTAATTCATACCATGTACTCCTGTTACCATGCGGAAATTCCGTAAGGAATTTCTCTCTTCTCATTTACATTCAAGAAATTCTTTTGTATTATGAATCTGAATTCCATTACATATTTTGGAACATGTATCTATATGAAACCCTTAATTTCCATTTAATTTACATATGATGAGATACCCCTCAATCTATCATCAACCATTTTTATGAATTCTTATGTCACACCGTTATGCTGCCGAAATTGCACTACGATTTTCTAAGACAAAGTCATTGTGTAGTGAATTCAATGCCCATTTCTCTATCAAGGGTATTCACCTTTATGTAAATTTACTTATTGATTATATAGATTCATGTATTAATTCCAATTTTTTTTATTGTGGAATAAATGATTATGTTTAATGAATCCATATTATATGATCCATGTGGCACACTTATGCATGAAATAAAATGATTAAGAAGTGTGTGGCCTGATAGTGCTTTAATGCATTGGGTAAAGATTAGTATCATGACATGTCACTTGTAATAAGGGTTTACTAAAGATAGTTCAAGTGAAATTAGGGTATAATCATTCCAATTCAAGTGTAATGAGGGTTTACTCATGCTTTATGTGCAATGAGCCTTGGCTCATGATAATACCATGTTAAGTGTTGTTCCGACATTTTCATGTTATGATAATCATGCTATATCATGCCTTTATGTTCATGTTTCTCTTATGATTAATTTATATTCCTATTTACTAACATGTATTGTATTTTTAATGTTTTGACTTTTTTACTCCCTTACTGTGCTTTATACCTCACCCTTTTTACACGTATGTCCTCAGGTTATCCCATGCAATGCTAAGTACCAAGGAATATTTTGGTCATGTAAATGATGTTTTCAATAATGGTGTTGTATTATTACATCTTAAGTTGTCAAGTAATGTCTCTAATTTACCAATACACTACACCTATCAATCCTTAGATTTGTCTTAAGTGAAATTTTATGTAATAAATCATGTTTAAGTGTGTAATAAAGAGCAGGGTTGTTAAAGTTCGTATCAAAGGATAGGTTTAGTTATTTTTTTAATTAGGATTAAAAAAACCCGGTAAGAGCCTTAGGGATAAGAATAAGTACAATATAAACCTCCCTAAATTTTGTAGAGTATTTAGAAAGTCTTTTATCAAGAAAATACATCCCAGTTTGGATACAAGCAGGTAGAGGCGGCTCTAGAACAAATGTATCAAGGGGTAAAACCCAAAAACACCGCATTGAGCTAGACTTGACTAAGAATTGGTGAACAACAATAGGGATTAAAACACTCTTGGTTATGAAACTCCTGGGGGATATGCTTTGGTAAATTCATAATCTTAGTATGAACCAGTATTAAGGGAATTAAAAAATTTCCCCTGAGAATATATGTTGGGATATAGATTAGGGATAACATAGATAAGTTAAGGAAATAAATTTAATTTATAAGTTATCTAGTTTTTCATTGGATTCCACTATATGTGTTGCTGCCAACTTTCCTTTTATTCCATCCAATGGCTAGTAATAGGATTACTCAATTTAACGGACAATGCAATGATCAGTGTGATGATTATTGTAATGGGATGCCCAATTTGTAGGGTGTGAGAATCACAAACTTTGTCATGATACTCTCTTAGTTAACTCCGATTTTGAATATAAACATGGTTCAAGATGAACGTTCAACCCCACCTAAGAAAGAACAAGCTGTAATTGAGAGATTCACATGACAAAGGCCTCCTACTTTTAATGGATCATCTGATCCCTCAATTATGAAACAATGGATCAAATACATTGAGAATAACTTATCCATCCATTAATGTTATAAATACGAGAATGTTCTTATAGATTCTTATCTTATAGAGGGTGAAGCTGATCAATGGTGGACATTGATAAAAAATAATAAGCATGAGGACGAGACTGAGGTGTTTGAACGGAATTATTTTTGGAAAGTGTTTTTTGATAAATATTTTCCTCACACCCCCACCTTAAGATGAAAAGGTACTTCCTTTCCCTTGAGAAAGGAGAAAAGCAATCCATCAGAGAGTACAAGGAAAACATCACAAGGATTGCACGATACACCTAAAACTTTGTTGTTACCCCCAAATATAGGGCTGACCACTTCTTTGGTGGGTTGAGACTTAGCCTATGGAAATCCTTAGTGATTTGTGATTTTGATTGCAATGAGGAAATTGTCTACTGTGCCCTCAATGTTTAAATATAGATCAGATAATCTCATGGGTATCATGGGGATAATAAGCATAAGGTTGAATTTAATTCTTGTTTTCTGATGGATAAATCCAATGGTGCTATGAAATCCCAGCACCCCACTTCCCAATGGTGTGGAAAGATCCACCTCAAAAATTTCATGAAGGGGAAAATGAAATGCTTTAGGTGTTGAAGATAAGGTCACATAACCATTAACCACCAACAAGAAAAACCCAATGTTACGACAGAGGTGAGGAATGCTCCATTCAACCCTCAACGCATTGCTAATTTCTTCAACTGCAAAAAACCCGGGTACTTTGAAAACTAGTGCCCTATGCCAAGGGTTTTTAGAGGCAACTAACAACCACCAAGGTAGTAAGGGAGAGATTTTTCCATCACTACAACTAAGGTGAAACTTGAAAACGAAGTGGTGATGGTACGCTAGTTAATCAATAAAAAATAAAGAACACACATTTTGATTATGGCTCTATTCATTCTTTTTTATCCCAAAATTTCAGTGGAATAATCCCAAAACCAACACAAATCATGGTAGTAATGATTTCAGTGAGAACAGAAAATGGGGCAATCATTAAATACAATGAATACAACTCCTCCCCATCACAATTTGTGGATTAAACTTCCCTAAAAACCTTGTCATACTCCCTTTAGTGTAATTTGATACAATTCTTGGCATGGATTGTATTTCCCTATATAGATCCAACATAAATTTCTATGAGAAGGAAATCATTCTCCATATAGAGAATCGACCCCCAATTATGTACAAGTTCAAGGTGGTGGATGAATATTTTTTAGCACCATCATCTCAAATATGGATATTACTTCACTATGACCATGTGTATATTCATTATATGATTGATTATAAGGAAGCAACCATCCTTGAAGGCGTGCCTATTGTGAGGGAATTATATGAAGTGTTTATCGAGGAATTTCCTGGTAATCCTCCTAGAAGAGATGTTCAATTCTCGATTGATCTTATACCTGGGGCTTTTCCAATACCCATGAATACATATAGAATGGCTACTATGGATATTGAATAGATAAAGATATAACTACATGAGATTTTTGATAAAGGGTTTATACACCCAGGTGCTTCTCCATGGGGTGCGCCGGTCCTCTCCATCAAGAAGAAGGAAGGGTCAATGCACCTTTCAATTAATTATCGTGAGATTAAAAAAATCATGATAAAAAACAAGTATCCTCTTCCATTAATTGATGACTTGTTCAATCAGCTATGTAGAGCACAATAATTATCCAAGGTGGATCTTTGGTCAGGATATTAACAAGTAAGGTTGAAGAAGGATGATATCCCCAAGTCTATATTTTCGTACAAGATATGAGCACTATGAGTTCATAGTAATTTCATTAGGACTCACTAATTCTACATCAATATTCACAGAATTGATGAATAATGTCTTCAGAGATTTCCTTGAATTTTTTTGGTAGTATTTATAGAAGATATTCAAATGTAATCCAAAACCCAAAAGGAGCATGAGTAGCATCTAATCACTGTACAAGAGACCTTTTGAAAGTTGAAGCTCTATGAAAAGTAATGCAAGTGTGAGTTCTGATAGAATTTAGTCTCATTATTCGGTCACACCATCACAAGAAATGAGATATTTGTAGATCCTTATAATACAAATGCAATTGAGGGACAAGTTTTTCCAACATCATGGACAAAATATCTGTAGATTCCTTGGGTTATCTGGATATTAACTCCGATTTGTGAAAAATTTCTCAGGATTTTCAACCCTCTTACCTAGCTAACCCAAAATGTAGTCATGTTTTTGTGAAGTGTTGAATGAGAGGATCTATTCAAGGAGTTTAAAATGAGGCTTATCACTGTGCTTGTGCACACACTACCCACAAGTGGAGAATTTTTTTTGGTGTTCAGTGATGCTTCGAAGCAGGGCCTAAGCTATGTGTTGATAAAAAATGACAAATTCATTACCTATTATTCAAGTTAATTGAATGTTCATGAGAAAAACTATCCAAAACATGATCTGGAGTTGGATGTAGTAATCTTATCTATAAAAATTTGGTGAAATTACCTCTTTGGGGAGATGGGTGAAATATATACGGATCACAAAAACCTCAAGTATATATTCACACAGAAAGAGCTGAATATGTGCCAATGGATATGGTTAAATCTAATAAAAATCTATGACTACTAAATCCCTTACCATCATGGGAAAGAGAACAAGGTGGCATATGCTCTATGTAGAAATGATCCAACGACTCTATCATTGATGAGAATTGAAAAGGATCCAGTCTTATTATATTTGATGAAGATGGACATGAGAATCATAAAGAAGGCAACATCATCCATCCTTCAAAAAATTAATGCTCAACCATCTCTTTTGAATAGGTTAAAGGATGATCAAATAGATGATGTGGGAATTTAGAAGAATGTGTAAACTATCAGGAAAGGGAAATCCTCAATGTTCAATGTTAATGAATAATGAATTATGAGATTTGGGACAAGATTATTTGTTCCATCAATTTAGGGGTTAAATATTGAACTTTTGGATGATGGAAAAATTTAAAATTTCTCCATTCACCCAGGAAACACAAAGATGTATCTAGATCTCTAAGAGAATTATTGGTGGGACAACATAAATAAAGAGATCACTGAGTATAAATCAAGGTGCCTGGTATGTCAGAAAGTGAAGGCTGAGAGGTAGAAATCTAAGTGGATGATGAAAACATTATCCATACCAACATGTAAATGGGAGAATATCACCATGGAATTTCTCACCGGACATATGAAGACATCCAAAGGTAACAATTCTACCTAGGTTGTTATGGATCATCTTACAAAGACTGCGCACTTCATTTAAATTTGAGAGGATTTATCATTGGATAAACAAGAACAAATATATATAAGTGAAATGGTAAGGACACATGGAGTACCACTATCTATTGTATCCAATAGATATCCAAGAATTACCTCTATGTTCTGCATAAGTCTCCAACATGCTCTGAATACTGAGATGAACTTCAATATAGCTTATCATCCTCAAACTTATGGCCAATTTGAGCAAACAATACAATCACTTGAGAACATGTTTAGAGCATGATCAATGGACTTAAGTGTTGTATGGGATCAACATCTTTCTCTCGTTGAGTTCTCTTTCAATAACAGTTTCCAATCAAGCATCCAAATGGATCCTTATGAAGCCCTCTATGGGAAGAGGTGCAGAACACAAATATGTTGTGATGAAGTTGGATTGTGAAAACTCCTATGTCAAAAAATGGTCAATGAAATAGGAGAGAAGGTTAAGACCGTCTAGCAGCACATTAAAGCTGCTCAGAGTCGAAAAAAGAGCTATGCTGATAATCATCAACAAGACCTAGAGTTTGATGTTGGAGATATAGTATTCCTCCACATATCACCGTAGAAGAGAGTTACAAGATTTGGTAAGAAGGGAAAGATTAGTCTAAAGAACATAAACCCTTTTGAGATCTTTGATCGCATTGGAGCAGTGGCCTATTGAATAAAACTCCCACCAAACATGTATCAAGTACATGATATATTCCATGTATCACTCTTGAAGAAGTACGTACCTGACCCATCGCTTGTACTAGATCCAAAGTTGGTACTAATGAATAATGACCTATTCTATGAAGATAAGTCAATGATGATATCATATCATAGGGAAAAAGTTCTACAAAATAAGACAATGACCCTCATCAAGGTGTTTCGGAAAAACCATAAGTTTGAAGAGGCCACGTGGGAATCAGAGGAAGTGATGAAGCAAAGTTAACCTCATCTTTTTTAGTGTTGGGAAATGAAATTTCAATGGAGAAATTTCTTAAGGGGGGATGATTGTAATGACCCAAGACTTTATTAATAAAAATTCCTACCGGTCTAATTAAATGTCTTATTATATAAAATAGTTATATAAAACATATTCACTTCCGTAGTTTTATGTTTTTGGAATTTAAAATACCATTAATAAATTCTACCATTGCTAATATAGCTGTTGAATAGTGATCGCATGATTATTATAAATATAGGGCTTTAACAAATCCAATTTATTCATACAATGGAATATATAGACTCACCCAATACAATTTCTCCATACGAAGCCCATTTTTTAGAGCTAAAAAAGGAGGTAGTGTCCCTAGGCATTCCTCTTGACAAAGCCCAAGTAGAGCTTTAACACGTTAATCTTGAATGAAATTAGCTATGGGAGAAGTAGAATTTAAAAGAGATTACTACTCAAGCGATGTTATCCGAACCTCTGAAAGAGTCTGTCACCATCTCAGACATTACTATTAGGTCTTATGAGGGTGTTATAAGTGGATATGTAACAAGACCCTATAACTATGACTATGTGTTATATATTTTTATAATTAATATGAATTAATTTTATTATTATTACTTTGTACATAGTTTTTAAAGAAAAAATATTATTTTTAGTTAATATTCAATAAAGAAATATTTTTTGATGAATTAATGGATTTTTAATTCAATAATATTTTAATAAAATATTATTACTAAATTAATTTTTATTAAATATAAACAATTGTATAATTTTTACTAATACAATTGTAATTTTTATTATGGTTTGAAAGCTGGTTTTGTCAAAACCTATGAATTTTTGAGAAATGTCGAATTTTATTTTAAAAGTAAAAATTCACATAATTAGAAAATTATATAGATAAAATTAATATTATTTTTGACATCTAGATTTCAAAATTATACAACGGTGAATTTTTCATAATTTTCTGAAACAATACAATTTTTGGGTAAAAATTAAATACTGTTTAAATATATAATCTGTTTTATGACATCATAATGAACCAATAGTGATGTAATAAAATACTATAAATTGTATGTTAGGCCAATATATGTTTTCCTTTAAAATAATGTCATTTTATATTTATTTTACTTATTTTAAAAAGCCTTAGTGGACCCTCAAAGACCTTAAAAACATTTTAACATTTTAAAATGATTTGTTTGAGAGTGTAACTCACCTCCAGAAAATCAGACCAAATATTTTAATACGTTTGGAAATTGGCCTTAGAAAATAATTCTTTCCACTCCCCTTTGGAAAATAACATGGGAAAAATATGGGATGGTTTTTAGTTTTTATTAGATTAATGTGTAGTGTCGAAAACATATGTAATAAAAAATTTAATCTCTTTTCTTATATAATACCACCCAAGCTCCCAATTCTCTTCAATAAAAACCTTTATAGCTAGACCAACCCATGAAATCCTTTTTCTAGAATCCTCCCAAGGTGCCCCAGGATCCTATGAAGCCTCTCTCAAGCTTCTCCCAAGCCTTTGGGATCACACTTCCAAGAAATGGATTTATTTCTTTCTCATTTTGTCCAAATTTCATTATATTGTTATATGATTTCATTTTCAATTACAAATGTTGGGGTATGATTTCAAACATCCATATACTACCCTAATTATTTATTAATTATGATAAACCTATTTCCATCTCATTAATTCTTCCCATATACACCGTTACCATGTCAAAATTCAATAACAAATTTCTCTCTTCTCATTTACATTCAAGACATCTTTTTGTATTATGAATCCAAATTCCATTACATATGTTCGAACATGTATCTATATGACCCCATTAATTTAAATTTCTTTTACATATTTTGATAAAACCATTTCTATCTCATCAAACAATTTTATTAATTCTTATGTCACACTGTTATGTTGCCGAAATTCCAATATGATTTTTGAAGCCAAAGTCATTATGTTGTGAATACTATGACCATTTCTCTATCAAGGGTATTCACCATTATGCACATTTAATTATTGATTATGGAGTTTAATGTATAAATTCCACATTCATTTATTGTTTAATAAATGATTATTTTTATTGAATCCATGTTATATAATCCATGTGGCACATTTATACATGAAATGAAATGATTAAGAACAATGCACCCTGATAACGCTCCAATGCATTGGGTAAAGATTAGTATCATGATACTTAAATTAAAATGAGGATTTACTCATACTAATTCATGTTCAATGAGGGTTTACTAATGCTAATTAAAGTGCAATGAGGGTTTACACATGCTTCATGTGCAATAACCCTTGGCTGATGCTAATATCTGGCCAAGTTTTGTTGCCACATTTTCATGTTATGATAATCATGTTATTTCATGCATTTATGTTCATATTTCTATTATGCTCCATGGTTTTTACTATTTAATAACATGTATTTTATTCTTCATGATATTCCTTGTTAAATCTTTCATTGGTATTTATAACTCACTCTTTTCAAATGTATGTCCACAATTTATCCCATTAACTGATAACTATAAGAGAATGTTGTGGTCCTGTTAAAGAAGTTTTCAATAAAAATATTTTATTTTTATTTCTTAAGTTTTCATATAATTTCCCTAATTTCCCAATACACTAGACCTCTCAATCCTCAAAGTTGACATAAGTGAAAGTTTATGTAATAAATCATGATGAAGTGTGTATTATAGAGAAGGGTTGTTATAATTTTGTAAGCATGTATTTCTGAAAAACATGTAAAAAATTATCTAAAATGTTTTTATATAACTAAATTATGATGAAAAACAATATATACTTATTTTTTTACAAAAGTTTTTATATACTTCCCAAAATATTTTCTTCTATAAAAATGATTTGTATGATTTTTTAAAAAAAATAGCAAAAGTAATTTAGAAAATTTTAGGAAATTTATATAAAAAATGAACTTAAATTTTGGAATCAATATGTCAATATTATCTTAGGGATATTTCTTGGTATTTTTTTGAAAATAATAATTTTTTGTTGAGTGGTGAAAAATAAAGGTTTTTTATCAAGAATTCTATTTATGTATGAAGAATTTATAAGGATAAATTTTCTTTCAAAATGTTCTAAAAAGTAAAATTAGATAACTAATATTATAATTAATCTAATATATTTCATTAAAAAATAATTTCATATTGATTTTTTGTATATAAACATTAAAAGATTTTGATTTTTTCCCTTTTGGAAACTAATTTCTCAGTACTTCTAAATGGTCAATTTTATGTTAAAAATTTTAAATTATATAAATGAAATTTAGAAAATTATATTAAATATTATGAATCAGAATTATTAATATCATAAAAAATGGTTAAATTATTTTTTTTGTTGAAATATATAAAACAAAAAATAAAAATTAATTTATGAAGTTATGGTTAAAATGAGTTTGCTAAAGGTTAAAGTAAAAAAGATAAAGGATTAAACTATCTAGAAACTATTAAAATACAAATTTTAGGGATATATATAGACCATATAACCTATAATGTTTTAGAATGAACCCTTTTGGAAACTTTTTGAATGTTAAAAATGTGTTCACACTGTATTTGTTTCAAAAATTCAATGTGTTTCCTCTTCCCCACTTAAAGAAGGCCACCAACTATTATAACCTATTCAAACTTCAAAAACCCATCGGTTAATCCAAGAAATACCCATATAAAATCCATAATTACCTCTCTACATAATATATTCCTTGGGATGAATTTGAAACCCTCATACAATGTCTTTTCGGAGAAACCTAAAGAGTTTGTCCAAAGAAGACATAAAATTACTATTATTACAATTTGTTTTATATATTACTCATCATCATTACTTTTTTTTGAAGAATTATGATATAATAAATATATTATATATCATATAATGAGATGTTAATATGTTAATTGAATAACAAATATCCATCTTATATTCCATTAGATTAGAAACAAAACCATTGATCGTGTGTACTGAAGACTACTGCCTCACAAACCGATCTTGTTAATTTTAAATCACCACCTATAATTAATAGATATAATGATATATTTAATGTTTATATATTATATTTATTAAATATTTATATATTTTTAATGATAATACAATATCCCCTCTCCTACCTCAAAACCCATTTAAAAATAATAACGTCCTTGTTGTGTGTGAAGAATTACAACCCCTTGAAATTGAGAGAAGTGTTTTTCATTTATGTTTTAAAATGATTGTAATAAGTCTATATTCAATAAATATAGAATTTACTTTAAAAATAATTATACATTTTTAATTATTATATCACTTATAACTTTTTTTACTTTCCATTCATTGGGATATGTGATTACATCATTTGTACGGAAAGAAGACTACTACATCACAAAGAAAAGTGATTTGTTTTTCAAAAAAAATTTCATGGAATTTAATAATGGTAAATTTTAATAATATAATTAATATATCTAAAATAAAAAAATTTATTTATAGTTAACATATTATTTACCTTTCTATCATTTTATTATTTGAGAATGTGGAAATAACGTTCATGCATAAATAAAGACTACCATCCCCATAAACATTGTAATTTACATTATATCAATAAAAATAATTGATTACTATCAATACATTGTCACGACCCGCCTTCACCAAAAGGAGGGAAGGGTCAGCAGATTGCCAGGCCCTTCCTTCTTTAAGTTGAAGGAGAGATAATGACCCCCGAAACCCGCCTTCAATAGGTCCCGGAGTGGCGACTAGCACCAAGGGTATAGGAAATTCTCGCAAATGGAAGGCATTACCCTTTTTATTTTATAGGATTGAAAGATAAGGAGGAGAAAACCCAACAACACCAAGATAGGAGAAAAGTAAAGCCAAAAGTAAACCATTCCCACATGCATGTTTCAAAAGTGAAAGCCACAAAGTGAAAAAGATGACTACAAGGTAAGTACCAAAAAGAAGAGAAAAACAACTGCAACTGCTCCAAAAGCCCGAGCTAGTAAGGTCCTGCGTGATCCCTGAAGTCCTCCTGGGAACCTGAAAGCAGTTTCATATACGTAGGGTGAGCATACAAGTACACTCAGTAGGGAAAACCAAGACTCTCGTGCACAAGTGGGGGAACGTACTAAAGTCCCGTGAGAAAGAGTAAACCAAACACCTAACAAGGCAAACTATCCATCCCAAGCCTCACCAAGGTTCGCTCCCCAAATAACGCAAGTCAAGTAATATATATGTAAGAGCACATCGATGTTTGGGTACCCCGCGCCACTTTCCCACTGGTTATTGAGACATCCTACGCATCAGACCAATCCCGCCATTCTCACCGCAGTCCCACTGCCACACCCGCCCGCACACACCTGGGCCACAACCACACGCAGTCCCACTGCCAAATCCCGCCCGCACACACCTGGGCCACAACCACACGCAGTCCCACTGCCAAATCCCGCCCGCACACACCTGGGCCTCAACTGTCACAAGTAACCATGCCTGCAAACACCTAGGCCAGAACAACCACCGCTACGCCCGAAGACACCTGGGCTAAAGAATCCACTGCCACGCCCGAAAACACCTGGGCCTCATCCCGAAGACACTTGGGAAACCACCTGCCGCACACACCTGGACAACCACCACAACACCCTGCCCGATGGTTCTTGGGCTAATAATGGACTTCAGGCCATCACAGCCTGCCCGAAGGTACTTGGGCTATCCGGGAAAGGGAGCAGAAAAGGAGCTAATAACCAGCCACTAAGTATAGTGTTGGGAAAAACACCCTTCCCCCATAAATGGGGGTGTTCGGCACTAAGTGCTCAACTTGGGTGGGGCGCGAATAAGAAACACAAAGCTACAAGTATAGATATAGGTAACAAACACTCACCCAAAACTTAGGTTTTCCTAGCTAACCTACAGGACACAATACCACAACGCCCGAGTCACAATTCGCGACCCTTGCCCACAAAACCATTTGTCCCATTCTTGTTTCACGTTCAGTCAATTGTTCAATTAATTTTAAGCACTACTGGGCAACTACCATAAGCATAACCAAGGAAAACGTCAAGCATAGATCAACCAAAACACTCACACCTGGTTCTGTCAACAGAGGATCTCTCCCCAGTTTGTGATAAAAACCCACAACCACTGAAACCATGCCAACAGGAGATCCCATCCCCCAAATTCACACAGCCACCGAGAGTATAAAAAGAACGGGGGATCCCATCCCCTCCCACATTTCCAGCAAACGGCCCGAAGGGAAAACAACCAACAACCACTACCAACACGAGTCAGGGATTTTCAGATTTAAACGACTTAACACACTCCACGATTTCAAAATTCCATGTGTTCTATCCGTTAGTTATCACAAAAGGGGTTGATCCTGGTGCTTTCAATTATTCAGCCGGGTATACGTGATTAACCAATTTCACAGCAGGAGTTCACAATTTCAGCAACCCATTTAAAACATCACGAGGGGATTCAAGTGCACACACACGACCACCAACGGCCTCAATTTTCAGAAAACATAGACCAGTACAACAAAAGGGATGATCACAAGATAAAGCATAAACAACGATCACAACCCCTTCCCCTTCTTTCTTTAGAACTTCGTTTAGTATCTTCATTAGGGTTTGGTTCAATCAATTTGATAGGAACAAAAGTAACGCCCACCCCGCATGATACACAAAAGTGAGAGACGAGAGAAATTCCCTACCTGTTGATGGATGATCGACGTTTAGGCCGGGGGCGCGGAACTTTACGGATAACGACGCGGCGGTCCCGATGCACCAGAAGAGTCACGATCGAAGAAGGGGAAAAACCACGGCCTAACCCTTAATTATAAGGGCTGGGGACGGTTGAGATGAAAACACAAAACCACGGAAGACGAGGGAGTCGTGGGTTGACCACGTGGCTTGACTCATCATTAATGGCGCTGGGTGGTTTTAACTGACCCATGAATTAATGAAGCATTTAATTAAGACCTTTGCGCGCGTTTCGGATTTCCAAGATATTTTTAGCAAGGAAGAATAGGGTCTAAAACCCTATTTGCGAAAAAGGAACATTACTGGAACAACTGGGCAGGGCCGGTCTCACCGATCGGTCTCACCGATCGGTCTCACCGATCGGTCCCACCGATCGGTCTCACCGATCGGTGTCACCGATCGGTCTCGCCGATCGGTCTCACCGATCGGTCTCGCCGATCGGTCTCACCGATCGGTCTCACCGATCGGTGTCACCGATCGGTCTCACCGATCGGTGTCACCGATCGGTCTCGCCGATCGGTCTCCCCGATCGGTCTCACCGATCGGTCTCACCGATCGGTCTCACCGATCGGTCTCACCGATCGGTCTCACCGATCGGTCTCACCGATCGGTCTCACCGATCGGTCTCACCGGTCGGTCTCACCGGTCGGTCTCACCGGTCGGTCTCACCGATCGGTCTCACCGATCGGTACCCCGCAAGGAAACCGGATTTTTGGCAAAGGAAGGGACTAAGGGGGTTCTGGGTCTTCACATACATATATAATGAATATATATTATATTTATTTCATGTTTAAAATTCTTTATAATATGGAACAATGATCAAATTAATGGACTCATGATACCAAACCAAAACATACATGAAAAAAGAAGTTGTTATTACGCAAAATGAAAATTTGACTATGAATTATTAATAAATGTGTAATAAATATTCATAAGTAAATAATATATGTTATGATATTTATTTTTATGGTTATTTATTAGATTTATTGTAAATATATATTTATTATACAGGTGGTACTAATGTGTATGAAGGAAGTAGAGACATAAGGTATGGGATATCTGTATCAATTTTACTTCTTTATGACATATGCTATGTAACACTCAAATATTATTTATTGAGAATTATATATCTTCCATTTGACATGTTATATCATGAATATCCTTCTATTAATGATATTTAATGTTTTATTTGTTTTTATTTATCATTTTGGATTACGATTTAAAAGTTAGCAATATTGTAATGGTTTTGATATTACAATATCACTGTTTATCTGGATTTCTTATAACTATCATTTATATGATGAAATATTAAAATCTATTTATAAAGAACATCATGAAGTTTATTTCCCTAATTTTATTTAATTAAAAAATATTTTCTTTGATATTACACTCTTTAGGAACTCAATAATCTATAAGTTGTTTTTTTAAAGAAAACTGCTATAATTTCTATCATTGGTAAAAACAATTTTATTCTATATCCATTTTTTCTAAAAATGGTTTAAAAAAGGTTTAATGTTTATATATTATTTATTAAAGTAAATTTTACCATATTCTAATTTATTTACTTAATTTTTTAAATTCAATATTCATGTCATTATCTAAAAAAGTCCTTTTGTCTTTTAATAAAAATGTTAAATGAATCATTAGTTTAATCATGTAAGGAATGCATGAAATTTACATTCCACCATGACTGATTAATTATTTATGTAATTCATTATATGATTCCATGATTAATTTCAAATAAAAGTATTTTTAATTTTTTTTATGTTTTTATTTTTTTTTAAAATGAATTTTCATATGGAAAGGCTATTTTCCTCAAGAAATGTTCCACGTGAACTTTAAATATAATTATATATATATGGTGTCATTATTTGATATTACTTAAGCTTTAATAGATCCAATGATACCATATTTTTTATTTTTCTTGATAGATTGTATTTATGATGGAATGTTGTTTATAATACAAGTTCCTTTCTGATAGGTTATTCTATTATGAAATTTTTATCAAAATAATTTCTTTTTAATGGCTTATGTTATGAAGAAATGTTTGTGAAACACATTTATTCATTTGGTTTATGATATAATGAATTTTTTATGATCTTATTTAACTCCTATGTATTGTTTTAATTTTGTGGAAGTCATTATGTTATAAACATGGAATGTGGTCCCATTATAAGCAAGGTTGGTGGTCATGTTATAACCAAAGAAGATTATAGTATTATAACCAAGGATTGCGGTGCGACTTGTATATATCTACAATTCATTAGGTAATTACTTATTATGTATGAAATTGGGTTCATGTTCCCACATTTATGTTTGGATGTGTTTCCATAGATTATTTACATTTATTTCTTTATGATTCATCTCTTATGAACAACCATGATTTATTCCATGTGTCATGGTTATGGTATATGATATCAATGGTATGGTTTTCAAATTATTTCTACATGTTATCAAACCCTTATGATAATATTATTATTATTTAATCATTGATATATCCCATTTTACCCATAATGAGAATCTACATACAATATTTTATAATTTTCATTCCCTCTACTATGAAGAAATGATTCATGTTGGAAAAGTTAAATATGGGTGATAGAAATAAATAACATAGGAGGGGAACTTATATTTAACCTATTAACTAGTTTTTTGTGTTTCTATGTTTCTAAAGAAAGTAAACATAGATTATATTGGCATGGATCTTTATGTTATGTAATGAGTATTCACAAATGGAGTTGTAATTTTTATTTATGAGATATTTGGTTCATTATAGTTGATATCACATCAATGTTTAGTTAAACATTTGAAATTAGAATGAGAAATATTTCGTGAGACACCTATGGGTATGTTTAAGGATAAGAATAATGACAATTCTATGTATAGTAAAATATCGATAAATATTGGTGTAATATAAGAAGATTATTTTCTAATGGCTTTTATCATCATCTTGATAATACAAGTGGACATGGTTCTAGAACATACATACCTCATAGTAATAACTCTGAAAATGGAGTAGCAGGATTGAATCTAGCATTGGTTCATACATAAAAATGGTTCTTACTAGAAACTTTATTTAACACTCCCATGGGATATGATTTTTAAATTCACAAACTCTATACAAACTATCATGATGGATTTAAATAATGATAATGAGTGACCTAGATTAAGCCTAAGGTGATCAAGTTTGAAAATAAGGCTTCATGATTTAGAAAACCTATTGCTGATTTTTCTTGATTATGTGGTTCAAAACATTGATTATTGTTTCTTACACAATGATTTTTGGTTTTAATAAATGGGTGTAACCTGAAGGAACTGTGTTAATGAAAAGTGAAATGGATAGTGCATTTATTATACTCCAGATAAACAAAATATCATATGATAAGAAATGAAAAATATTTTTTTATTCTCACACAAATATTTATAGATATGAATCATGCTATAATTTTAAACATGAAAATGGGTAAAGATTTACTATTGATACCTTTGGGAGGAAAAAGACATCCTATTTTATTGGTTATTCTAATATATTTTTTGTTGAGAAGTGGATTAGTTCCACTTAAAATGTATTTTCAATTCTCTAGTGTTTAATGAAAGAAAAATATATATTTTTTATTAATTTAAAGGAAATTATGATAAATTATGAATTGTTATCAAGAATACAATTTAATAATATGAAATTGAACCCATGTAATGTGATGAGTTTAAGAGATTACTCTTTAATAGGTAATTTTTTTTATTCAGAATATTAAGATAGATAATGAATTCCTTGTGTTAAAACTAAAGGATGATGAATCTATTGGTATCTTTGATGAAAATTTTATAGGATTTCAATGTATGATTATATTATTTTCATCAAACCTCAATGTAATATTTCTCATTTGATAATTGTAATAAAATGATATCTTTAAAGGGATTTATCTATAATGGAATTCGGTTGAAAATAATAATGTTTTTTCTCCAATTAAGGTGGAAATAGATATTGTAGTAATATATAAATCTCAGGGGGTTTATAAGAAATGGGAGATGTTATTCATGTAAAATTATAAGAAATATGGAGAATAGATGATGATCTTTCTGTTATGATTGATGTGTATAAGGAAACATGTCGGAATTTTTTAAGGGGAGTACTAGATTTTTTAAGCGTGGTAAATATAGTCATCATGAAATTTATTGTTAATGTGATGAGAATAAGTTACCTAAATATGTAAATAGATAGAAAGCTAAAACAATTAACCACCCACACTACAACATTTCAAATAAATGAGTATGGTAATTATTAAAATCAATACCCTATTACATGTTATAATGAGTATGATTATCTATAATAACCTATAAAGTAAATATATAATGGGAAATCTTATAGAGTCATAATATTTTAAATGAATCATGAAAATTAAGGCACACTTATCCTCAACTCATTAGTTTAGAATTTCATGTTTTATTTTGTATGAAATAGAACTATGAAAATATAAGTATAATTTTATGGTATTTTTAGCATTTATTATCACCCTCTACATGGATTATAGAATATTGAAATCAAATTTGATATTAAATAAGTGAAAAGATAAAACCATGGTTATAATGGAAATTTTTAAGGAATAAATGGTGAATTATATTTTAGAAGAAGATATTTATACTTGTATAACTAATTTAATATTTATGGGCATAATAATAGGTTTATGAGTTTAATGTAAATCTTATGTTCAGTTTCTTAGATACCCCTTTTTAGGATTTATGTGATTGGTTTTTATGAAGATGAATGATATTTTGGGAGAAATTTATGGAAATATAATCCTTTTGTTTTGTAAATGTTTTAATGGAAAATATTATTTTATGAGGAATTCAGATATATTTTTTGGGAATATGATTAATGTTATTGGCGACATTAAGGTTAATATTTTCATTTATGTTATAGTAATTATAGTTTATTACAATTTTATGTTTTTATTTGGAACTATATTAATATAGTTTTGGTAAAATAAAAATTTACTAGCTGGGAGACAACATGTTTCATTTGGAAAGGCCTTGAGTCTTAAACCCATAACCAAAGGGAAACAAAGGTATAATGCCAATCACTGAGCTATGTGAAAGAATATTTTTGGAGGAAGAAAATTAATGGAGATGTTGTTGAGTATATATATCTATGCTTGTTATGTTAGTGAGTTAAAAAAGTAAGATAGATTTTTACGGTAATAGTAAACCCATTATTTGTACATTAATGAAAATGGGAAAACATCAATATGTGGTTTTTCATCTCACTCTATAAAAAAATTGAATGGAATACTACTATATGGGTTGGAGACAATCACATTGATAATTAATTATAATTAATATATATCATAGAATATTTATATTTGGATAATATTCCCATGATATACATTAAGTAAGTTATAATGTTTCATGGAGTATAGAATTCTATTATTTATTATCAAGATATGAGGCTTACCTCGATGTTCTGGTGAATTCTTCACTTGGTCATGGATATAGAGATGAGTTTTATAACTGCGTATCATCTTCAGACATATGGTTTGTTTGAGTGAAAAAAATAAAACTATAGTGGATATTCAATGATATTGTTGTATTGATTTAAATCAAGGTTTGTATCAACAATATCTTTTAATTGAGTATTCATACAATATATACATTTATTCAAGAATTTAGATGAAAATTTATGAATCCTTTTATAAAAAGAAGCATATAAATCCATCATATAGAAATGAATATGGATAAAGAAATCTATGATTATAATATATTTTCATGTAATTGGAAGAGAAGTCTTATCCATTGAAAAACACATAAGATAATCATAAAGGAAATTGAAAGGTTATGTTGACAATAATCGGCATGATAAAAAATTTAGAGTTAATGATAAAAACTTCTAATACTTTCTCTACAAAGAGAATCTAAAGAAATTTGGAATTAAGGTGAAACTATTCAATATGATTACATAACCCTTTTTATTTAATGATCATATCAAGACTGTTTCCCATCACTTGGATCTTCCAACGAACCTATCTCAGGTTCATTATGTGTTCCATCTATCTCTCTCGAGGAAGTAAATACCAAATACATAACATGTATTGTAATATAAGATAATACCACTAAAAACTGAAATTTCTAATGAGGAGAAACCATTGAATATTCTAGATCATATAAATTATTTTCTATGATATAATACCACTCACCTGGTTAATGTTTTTTGGTGAAACCATCGACTTGAAGAAACAACATGGGAACCAAATGATATAATGAGGACAATGTTTCCCCATTTTATTAGACCTATGTGATAGAATTTTGTGGGTAAAATGTATTTTAATGGGTTTATAATGTAACAAACAAATATTATATGAAATATAATTTTTCAAATAAATTTAATTTATTTGATATCTTGTGATACATGCAACATCATGTTTTAATGAACGAGGAAAAACTATTAATATTATTACATAAACATGGACATTATTAAATAGAAGTTAAATAAGGATACATAAATACATAAAAACACATTTTTCAAAAATAATTTTAATTTTTTTTGTAAATAAATAAATTATGTTAATAAAAAATAAATTCATTTTTAGGTATGTCTTTTTAGGCTTCAAAAAATACATTTTTCTCAAAAAAATGATTTTTATTTATTGTATTTGTAGAAAGTAAATAAAATAATTTTTAAAATTTATCGATTTTTTTTGAAAAAATGAACTTCATTTTTTTAATAAACATATCTATAATAGCTTATGGTTAATATTAGGTATTTTTGTGAAAATATTAATTTTTTCGATAAACAATGAAAAATAATTGGTTTTATTGAAAACTACATTTCTGTTTAAAGAATTTATAAGATTTCATTATGTTTTAAAATGGTTTAAAAAAATAAAATTATCACAATAAAATTTTTATTAGTTCAATACATGTCACTTAAATCAATTTAATAATGAATTATGATATACAATCTTGTTTAACTTTTGAAAATTATGTCTTTGAAAATCGAATTTTTCGACCAGTCTTTCTTTATAATTTTAAATTAAAATGAAAAAATTATATGAATGTAATTTAAATAAAATAACTCCATATTTGGAATAATAATAATTAATATTACATAATTAGTCCAACATGCTTTTTGGTTAAATAGAAAATTACAAAAAATAAAAATTAATTTAAATAGTTATGTTTAGAACGAGTTTACCAGGTGTTAAAATAAAACTATAATGTGTAAAATGACATAAAAACCATACAAAAACACATTTTATGGATATATTTAGAACTTATAAGCACTGATTTTATTGATTTATAAATTTTTTATTCTTTTATAATATAAATAATGCAGGTACAGTTAATTCTTTTCAAATATTCCATCTATGTCCTCTCCCCCACTTAAAAAAGGCCGTCCTCTAGTTCCCTTTACATATATCCAAAACAATTTAGTTCGGCCAATCCCAACCCAAAAATGTTTTATGTATTTATATAAAAATTATAGGGTCCATTTTTATTATAAAAAATCTCCTATTAATGATTTGGGTATAAACAATAATAGGATCTCCAAAGAAGTGGAAATATTATTAACCTTGTATTTTTTTTAATTTCTTACTCAACCCCATAAAAATATTTTTAAATTATTCCATTATAATAAAACTAGTAAATACTATATATAGAGATGTTAATATTTTATTTTAATAAAATATATCACTCGCCTCTCCTACTATATGGGAAATGAAACCTTTGATCTTGTGTATGGTAGATTTGCGCCTCATGAACCGATGTTGTTCATTTTATATCACCAAATTTAATGATGGATTTAATATTTATATATGATATTATTATAACTTTTCAATATTACTAATAAATCTAAATTCTTACCTCCTAACCCTTTAAAAAACAATGACATCGCCAGTGTGTATGACAAACTACCACCTTGCGAACCGATGTGATGTACATGGATGGTTTCAAATATAGATTAAGTGAATATATATGATATTTATAATTTAATAATATTTATATAATTATGATATCACATATACATTCTAACATTAAATTCATAGGTTGATATTATAACATCATTCCTACGTACTATAGACCACATCCTCACAAAGTGATCTGATTTATTTATCAATAAGATTTTTTATAGAAGGTAATAAAGAATGTTTTGAGGAATATTTGATTTATATAAGATAGGAAAATGATTATAGAAAGGTAATATATTATTTAACATTATTTGGTCTCAACCTTTGAGAAAATTGAAACAACGTTCATGCATTCATACAACATACCGTCTCTATGAACGGTGTAATTAATTTTCTATCTACAACTCTAATGGATTGGTGTAAATAAATATATAAGAAATATATATGTTCTTAATATCTTGTTTAAAATTATTTATATGATGGAAACATGATCAATATTAGAAAACCAAATATACCAAACCAAAATATACACAGAAAACGAAGCAGTTATTACATAAAACATGATTTTTAAAAGGAGTTTTTAGTAAATAGGTAAAAAAATTACTATGTAAATCATATATGGTATTATGAATATTTTTAAAATAATTTATTAGAAGTATAATAAACCTATATTTATTATACATGAGTTTAGAATATGTATGAATGAACACAAGACTTAGGGAATGGAATTTTCATTTCAATTTTCCTTCTTTGAGATATATTTTTTATTATGCACATATATTCTTTTATGATGTCTATATACATCCCATTTGAAATTTCATATCCTGAATCTATATAAATTAATGATATTTTGAAATTTCATTTTATGTTATTATTTATTGGGACTTATGATTCAAAAGTTATAGTTGTGGTGTGGGTTTTGATGTTACAATCTCATTTTTTATTATGATAAATAGACGTATATATATTTGTATATTAATATGTAAATATAAATATAAATATAAATATAAATATAAATATAAATATAAGTATATGTTACATTAATTTTTTAAATACTAAAATATAATTATATATATATCATAATATAATTTTTTACTTATAATTGGAAAAAGGTGAGTTGGTCCGGTCTTTGGGTAATAACCAAGTAGGTTGTCGATTCTAATCCTTAAAGAGGCATATTTGCTTCTTCCTTGGCACTTGTGTGGGAGTAGTCATGGAGTGTAGAGCATTAGAGAAAGGGTAGGGTTGTGTAAACAGTATGGTGAGATGGAGGAGGGTGGGAGGGAGTGGCTATGGAGCTTAGGAGGTTGGGAGGAAGGGTTGATGTATGGAACCAGCATGAAGAAATGGAGGTGGGTTGTGTTGGCTACTGTCAAATATATTAAATTATGTTACTCTAAATTATATATATATAAATTTCACAAAAAGTTATAATTTTTTTTGAAATATTGTTAAATGAATTCCATTTATTAACATTTCTAAAAAATGTTGATAAATGAGGTGTCACTAAATTGTGAAATGTTTATGAATCATTAAATAGATACATTTATAATCATCGAAAAAAGTTACCGACATTTATTAGAAAAACAAATAAATTAATTGACAAGATTTTAAAATATTTCAAATTCAAATAACATGTTTAATTTATTTTGTTGTTGTGATTTTCAATCTATGATTACAAACCTTGATATTACTTAAGCTTTAATGGATCCAATGATATGATACTAATTATTTATCTATATATTGTATATTTATTATGAAAATATGTTTACAAATTTAGTTCCTTTTCCACGGATTATTCTATGATGAAATGATGAAATTTTTAGGAAACATGTTACTTTTTGATAGGTTATTCTATGATCAAATGTTCATGAACCCCATTTATTTTTATGGGTTATGATATGATGAATGTTTTTCAATATTATTGAGAACCTATGTAAAGGTTCCATTCAATGACATTGGTTACATTATAACTAATTTTGATGGTTATGTTCTAACCAAGGATGGTGGTCATGTTATAACCAATGATAGTGGTTACGTTACAACAATGAAAAATTGTCACATTATAACCAAGGATAGGTGAGAACTGTATCTCCCTATAATGCATTGGGTGGTAGTATTTTATGCCTGAACTTGATTTAATGTTCACAAGTATATGTGTGGACCTTCTATCTTTTCTACAATATTATGAGAGGGATTAATTTCATTTCCTTAACGAAATTAGTGAACCATTTTCTATTTATACATGTCCAAAATTTTATAAGATTATGTGATGCTGCAAATAAATATCTTATTCCAAGGTTATGATCTCATGGATTATGTACTTTGATCCCTTTATAATTTATGTCTTATAAAATAAAATGATTTATTCCATTTATCAACTTTTTAATCTATGCTATATAGGTTATGGTTTTAAAATGATAATCTCATTTTCTCATACCTTTATCCACATTCTAATTTTATGGGATCATTGATATCCCTATCATTTAACCTTATTAAGCATCCAAGATCAACCATTTTTTATTCCTTAGGGTATGAAGAATTATTTAATGTAATAAAATCTAATAATGGTGATATATATGAAGAATTTTGTTGGAGAATATGGAGTTCTCCTATAAATTAGTTGTTTATATTTATGTGTTTCCAATGGATCTTGGAATAATAAATTAGAGCATGTATCGTTATGTTATTCTTGAAAATTTATATATTTAGATGTAATATTTATGTATGAGAAGTTTGTGTCTTTATAAATATGGTAAATTATCTATAATTGCATTCCCTTTGTTATTATATAGAGAATAATTATATATTTTTTGAGTAATTGGTTTTATATTATAATGATAGGACATCCTAATAGGTACTAGTAGTGTTGAAATAGGATGGTTATGATCATGAAAACTTTTTTATGGTTTCTTTCCACCTATGGTTTTTCGTATCGTTGAGAAATATTTATACTATTTATATAGCTAAAATATTATCGGGATCTGATTATTAATATTTCTATGTTAAATATAACAAGTTATTATATTTTTTGGAACCACAACCTATTTTATGTTAGGGTATTATATAGTGTATAATTATTGATAAGATCACATTTGGCTAGATATATACTCTTATTGTTTAGATTATCAAGCTAATTATGTATAGGATAAATGGATTGGCACAAAAAAATAGTGTGTATATGTATAAACAGAATAAATGGGGGTTTATCTATATATAATTTTAGGCCTGTTTCTTTTTTAAAATATTTTAAACAAGACACTACAAAACAAAAGCTCTATGAATTTTATTCATATCATTTTGGGATGATATAGTAGATAAATTACAATTAACATTTCAGAGAGAAACTTCAATTTCACTAATATCTTATGAAGATGTGGTCCCTAGGGTAATGTATATTGATTATTATTTAAGGAACATGAAATAATTTATGATGAATATTATTAATCAATCATATTTAATCGGTGTTATAAACCATATTATGATGTATTAAATTAACCTTGTAGAAAGAAGTATTTCTTGGTAGTCTACTTCTATTGATGGGTCAGAGAGTTGATCAATGGGAAGTGGGAAACATATTTTCAATGAATCCTACTAGGAAAATAATAGATATGGGAATGATAATAAAATGAAAATATTTCCTTCTTATAATTATTTATTTTTATAATAATTTATAGGGTAAAACATTGGCATATAATCAATATTTTTTCAATGTGATGCTTAATTTTTTTATTAAGAATATGTCTGAATAATATATTTTTATTAATTAAATTGTTATTATATTATAAAAATTCTTTCAATAATAATAGATGTTTTTGTTTGATTAATTTTTTGAAGAGGAAGTAATGGTGATGGAAATGGGATGTAAAATGATAAGTGAATAATATGATGTCAAGCCAATGCTAGCCAAATCAATGTTTGAGGCTAAGTTTGGGTTCTAACATAGTTATGCATTTTACCCTGAGAAAATTCTCATTTCCTAACATAATTTCATATTGAAACATATAAAATTTTAAGGGATTATTGATTCTAATATTTGATCCTTAGATTATATTTTCCCTAAATTTTCCCTATATTTACCATTTAAAAACTACATTTACATTATATGGGTTGTTGGGTCATTTAACTTGTACTATACCAATCAAAACCTAATGTGAGGAACAAACATGAGATGTCATTTCCACCAATGATGTGACATTAATGATGGAACATAATATATTTTAGACCAAAACACTAATGGTGGGATATTAAAATTTTTAACTCAATCCAATTATCAACAATTTTTATATCAATATTATGAGTAATCATGTGATATGGGAGAGTAAGGACACATTCAGAAGAAATTTAACCCATAGACCCATTAATTTTAGAGTACATTCACATCCATATATAATATAATAAAGCGATTCAAGATACACTATCACTCCAACACCACCACGATTCCCCGACTATCAAATAACATTTCTTAGTCAATGTAACGAAATATTCGTATGCATTATTTGTAGGAGACAACATAATATTTGAGTAAATTTTAGAGATATTCTTCCATTATAGTGGTTTGATACTAAATTCATATAAAAAATCCATTAAATATTCTTTGAACATGCCACATTGATCCTGATCTATTGTAGGAGAATATTTGGGATCTTAGTTTTTGGGTGATAATAAAAGATTCTTATTCCTAGGTATATTACATACTAGGGGATCATGAATAATGATAGCATCTTCAATCTTCGTTATAAATACATGTTCAGTTTTTTTCCAAACATGATCTTTCTCCCACTCTAACTCTATCTTCATTATTATATTTATATTAATTTATTATACTTTATTTTAGTTTATTTGTGTTTAGTGTTTGTGATTATTCTTTTCTCAATTCTATTTTCATCAATATGATTTTGAACGTCTAAGATAGTTGAATACTAACCCATGAACATGATGTTGAGGGAGGTGGGGATGTTATTGAGCATCATGCATAATATTCTTATCTTTTGATGTATTTTCATGGAGAGGTATTGAGGGTGTGATGGATTTAGTTTTGCAATGTTAAAATATATCCACTTGTTTTCATCCTATTTTTTATTCTACAAAATTATTTCTCCCCTATTTTTCCAACTGCTCAAATGTACGAATGGATTGTTGGAGTTGGGTAATGAAAAAAAAACAGAGTTAAGTGTGATTTTTTGGAATTACAAGTTGTTCGTTTTTCATTATATAATCATTATGAAAGATTTTGTATTTAGTGTGTCCATAAGGTCTCTAATTTACACCAGGTCTTCACTAATCAATATTGGACAAGATTATTAATGTATGATATTCATCTAATTAATTAAAAGAGATGATATAAAACAAAAAAAATCATTGAAGGATCTTATGTATCCAAACCTACGGTCTCCTCTATTATCTCAAACATGTTTCAAAAAAGTCTATAATAATGTAATATATATTCACCGAATTTGATAAGAATCCAACACCACTATTTTTCCATCATTCAATTATTATATAATTAGAAATATAAATAATAATAATAATAAATGGTTATACATTATGTTATTTATAAAGAACTCTTTTGAGATGAAGCTGATCAATATTTTTATTATAGAATGAGTTATAAATTTTTATTGATTTGATGCCTAAAATATCCAGTGATCAATTTAGTATCACTAATAATGAGGCTTGGTTTATAGATTTTTTCGGTTTGTATTCTATGGTTTTCAATATTTGAAATATAAAAATATGACTTAGGAGGTTTGGGATCCAACTTATCCCTATATCAAATGGTTTCATTATATTCTAAAAATGTGAGGCTGTCCTAGATTTCATAGTTTTCGGAGAATTCATTAAGAGGGACCATCAAACACATTGAATAGTATTTTGAAAATCAATTTATAGAGTATTTAGAAAAATAACATAATGAAATATCATAATATTTTCTAGATTATAAAAAGAAGTACTTCAAATATGGTGTGAGTAATATAAATTTAGGAATATTATTTTGAATATAGATTAAAAAATATAAAAGGATGAAAATAAATTGGAATTCTTTCTAATGGAATATGGAGAACCCATGAAATTATTGAGGATGTGTAATATTTATAATCACCTATGTTTTTGAATCACATGAAGTTATTTAAATAGATATTGAAGTGTCTCAAATTTTTTGGGGACGAATAAATTTTATTTTGGATGTCTTATAGTTTTTCTAAATATTATAATTAATTTTTTGAAGAATATTTTTGAGTATTTGAATTTTACTCTCACATGAAGATTATATTTGAAATTTTAAAATATTTATATTAATAAACTCTATAATTCATTGATTTTTTTATTATAAATCTAGATAAGTATTATAAAGAAATATTAAACCTGAAAAAGATGGATTATATATAATTAGACTGATTGAAATATATTCAATATACTATTAAATAGGGAGACAATGGGCTATATAAGAATAGATCTGCGATAAAGGAGCTAAAAAACATTAAAATGAGATTAATAAATGTAGAATAAAATTAATCTAGAGTCATATTATATTAAACATGAGTTTATAACGCATTTATCAACTTAATTTTGATGTTTTGTTATATTATCACAGTGGTTTATTGGATAAATAAGAATAAAATGAGAAAATGTAAAAAAAATCAATTTGTGGTTTAGATTAACTAAAAAATTTCATGGAATGTGAAATATGATTCTAAAAATATGTATGGATTAATAATTTATGGAATTATATATTTAAGAATAATTATTTTAGAAGGATATAAAAAATTACTACTTTAATGATCTTTGGTAAATATTCATTATGACTCTTCATAGAGTAAATTACAATTCATTCTAATGTCTTATGATGTTGGAGTTATATTGTGTTAATAAATCTCATGATGAAATTTATTCTCAAGATAAATGAAATGGATAGATTATGTTCTTTGAATTAATGTATATTAAAAAAAAAGATTGAAATACCAGACATGATGTGTTAGGAAGTGAATTTCCCTAGATGTGTTCAGATGAAAATTTGAAACTATAAGAAAAATTATAGGTGATCTTTTGATTTGAAAAAGTTTATTAAAATGTTGTCTATGGTTCTGCCATATAGAAATAAATTCTTGGATATTTTTTTGTATTTTCTTACACTTTTATGATTGATATTTATTTAAAATAAAGAGGATTCAAAAACTTATTTGAAGAGAAAAATGATTTTCTAGGTATTTTATTTTTTTTACAAAACTCATTATGAGTGTATCTAATTTCTATTTCTTTCTCAACCACAGGTCATAAATAACTTTAATCCTATGATTAACCTATTATTAATATTGAGTGGTTTGATATTAAATATGGAATATAACCTATTTATGTGTAGAAGATCATATACAAGTTGAAAAAACGACTTGAGAATATATTTAATATTAGTTAAGGAATATGAAAATAAAGAGAACAAGGACATGATTTTAAGTAAAAAACATTTTGATTAATAGAAATTGGGAATATTGGGAAGGAAAAACAACATTATTTGCTGAGGGTTTAAATATTTCGAATATATTTTTAGAACGATTAATTCATACTCAATATTCAAAAATTATGAATTATAAATTATTCACATGGTCTTGTATATTTGAAAAATATGAATATGAGATTAATTATATTTATCATGGGATAATTACTAAATAAATAAATCATTGAGACCGAGTTCAAGGAATATGATATACTTCTAAATATTATTTGTAATCTATATGACACACTCTTGATGAAGAAGAGGATTAAATAATTTCATATTATTTTTATGGATTTATGGAAATCCTATACTGATGTTGAATAATCCTAAAGATTAATGGTGTTGTTTGATCACTTATTATTAACTGATTATAAATAAAATAAATATTTATTTGTTGATAACTATTGTTGGGAGATAAATTTATGAGGGATAAAGAATATTACTTTTATAAGATCCCAAATTTTGTTGAGGTATGATTTAAAATAAGTTTACGTTTTTTATCTTTTTTGGGTTAAATAATTGTTTCCTAAGTTCATGGAGAGGTTTAGGGGCGTCTTGGGAGTTCAAGGCATGAAACAAAATAGAAAAGAGCCTTTTTGTGTGTACTTCATGACTTCCACACGGTTATTACAGATCGTGTGAGGGGGAGGACAAACCACACAGTCCCGAATAGTGTCATTCCATATGGTTGGTGAACATTTTTTCAAAAAACGTTGGACTACCCCAGTAAACATGAAGAACAACTCCCATTTGATAGTGTCTTGTTTATGGTTTGTGTATGGTTTGAAAAACCATCCAGGTAACCGTGTGACCTATTAATTTTGAAAAATTTACAAAAGTTAAAATTAGAGATTCTTAATTTCCTACACTATTTTTTCTCCCATTTCTCTATTTGAAACCATAGAGATGAACTAGGATGACATAAAATTATAAAGGGACATTCTCATTATATTTTAGATTATTTGTAGCACCATTAGTTGCAGATCAAAGCTATGGGTAATTCTAACACATCCTTTTCTTCCCTTTTACTGATTTAGGATTTTTGTTTCTCCCAAATTATTACAAAGATATAAAAGTGTATTTTTCTTGTGGATCTAAGGATGGAAATTAATAGGGGGATTTTGATAAAGATACATGGCTATGATTAAGAGTGTGTTCATCAACAGATTCATTCTAGGTGGTCTAATTTTTATTTCCCAAAGTTTTATATAGATATTTGTTACGAACTGAATCCTGTCACTATAAAAACTTGAAACAAATGTATCCTATGATAATACCTGAAGTTTGTTCCCTATCCTCACAAACTGGAACAAGTTCCTGGAACTCATTTGTTTTGGTTTGGGAATGACTTACCTTAGTATGGATACATAAAATATAAAAAACAATCGATAAACCGAATCTAAAAATTCATTCCAAATAATCTTTAAAAAAATCCAAAACTTAATAAATAGGTTTAAAAATAGGAAAAGTGGTCTGAAGACACATAAAATTAGCAGAACAATAGCCCCAAGGACTCCACTCGATAGGGGTACATCACCCAAAAGTCATCTCCACAACACTGCACTATGGAAGGGAGCTAACAACTCGAACCACCATCACCCAAGGCCTTGCCTTTACCTGTGTCAAACATGATCAAGTATACTTAATACTAAGGGGTGTATATAGGGTGTGATATTAAAACCAATATTACAACACAATGATATTCCATAGAGTAAATTTTAGATGATAAAAATCATGCCATTTTTGATAAATAATAAGTGGTGGAAAGAACTCTTAAAGAACGAAACTTTTGAATTTAAGAAGTTTTAAAAGGGAATTTTACATGAATGAGCACATTTAAGTAAAGAATGTAAGATAATATAATTTCCATAAAAATATACCATATGCCAAATATAATTACAAAAGATTCAATGAGGACTAATCTAAAGAACACCCCTAGACACTAGTTAGTCTCGGGCCCCATGTTCCTCATACCTTGGTGTAAAGTAAGCATAGAAAAAATATTTTTTCATGCATGATCAAATAGTAAGGAACATAACCATAACCTAGTGGTCCCAAAAAGATCATTAATATAGATTTTTAGTGTTGTTTTTATCCATTATACTTACTGAAACAGGGATAAAATCGCTCCAAATCACTAGCGTACTAGTACATATCTGCCCTCCAAGATACCCGAGATTCCCCATTTGTGCTCAAACCACATCGACATGATACCAAAATCCATTATCACATAAAAAAATTTGTTTTTTTAGAAACAAACATAAAATATTAGATTCACATGCTTTGAACAACTTAAACCACCCAATAAAATCATTAGGATTTCAATAAGATAACTTCACAAAATTTAACAATGTTTTGCACACAATCTCCCTTAAAACCCCCACTTTGAACACTTTTTACCAACCCATATTCATAAAAATAGAATTTTCAGCACCCAAAAAATTTCTGAAAACCCATTTCATGAGTTATAAAACAACCTCATTTGGAAAAACATAAAATAGACAAGTAAAACACCCAATTTAACACCTAATTGGCACCTAAAAATTATTTTCTTAACAAACATCACCAAAATTGGATTTCATAGTGAGGATAAAGAAGGATAAATGTGATAAAAACATAAATTTATAAAATATAACTCATTTAGAATTGATTACCCATGGAATCACCTACCGCTAGTATCAAAATCCTTGAATATTTGTGTGAAAATTTAACCGCACCACCGCCACACCACAAGGGACATAAATCAAGACTAAAACTAGAAGAATCGACCAAGTAGCCAAATATAAAACCCTAGGTTTAAAAACCTACTTTCTGGACATAAGGAATTTCAAGAATAAGGGAAGAAAACCCATGGAAAAGGAAGAAACTCTAAGAAAATTGAAAGAAGGAAGGACACCCACTTACTTGAGGGATCTTGAAGAAATCACCACAAATAAACTAGTAGATGAATTTTAAAAACATAAAAAAATAAAAGAGAGGTTTGAATAAGTCTGATTAAGTCGAGTGAGAACTAAAATGGGGTAAAAAGAGTAAAAATTGATGGATTTTAGAAGGAATCAAATTTCCTTTTCAAATCTGGACGATTTGAGAAATCCAAAGAACTTCTTCCCTAATTCACGATGTATATGATCTACAAAGAGGGGGAAAAAGAGAATCGGGGAGTGCCTGTGTTTAGTGGGATTAGGTGAGATTTGGAATCATAAAAAAATCAAAACAATTGAATATGTTATTAAATAATTTTTAAAAAGAAATTGGAAATGGGCTTCCAGGTTGGACAAATTCCTTAAATAAAAACCCACATACACTATTATTATGGATTTCTAAAGGGTCCAAATTGATATTTTGGTGTTAATAGGTCATGGGATTCCATTTTGGATATATAATGGGTGAAAAATGTTAAAAAATAAAAGAGTTATAAAATGAAAAAAATTGGTTTTTAAATATGGAAATGGGCATATGGTTTGGCCGAAAACATAAAAACCACCATTCGCTCAAAAAATGCCTCCAAAACCCCCACAACAAAGGAAGAATAGAAATTAATTGAAATTTAACTTTAAAATAAGTTGTAGGATCTAAATATGAATGTATATGCTTAATTATAAGAGGGGGGGGGGGTGAATTGTATGTTTAAAAACATTCATTTTTAACATTAAGGGAAACTATGTTTAACAAAGTTAAAAAATTTAAATTCACAAGACCTTTTAGTTTAAAAACATTCCAGGTTCCAGAAATATGATTCCAGAAATGAAACTTATTAAAAGTTTAGAGGGAAAAGATTATACCTTAAAGCGAATATAATCTTACTTATCAGTGTATACAAAAGAAAAAGAAAGTATAAGAAAGTTATACTTTATTCATTTATCAAAACACAATGGAATATAAACTTGAAACAAAACAAGTAACAATTATGAAATCTTTTAACCCAAATAGAAGGGTATCCAACAAACTTCGATAAAGGTCCCTTGATTTATACTTTCAAGAAAGTCTATCTAACCCTCACTAGGGTAAGACCTCGTTCAAAAAATATCAGAATATATCTCGCTATCCCTCCAAGCCCTCGATCTTTAAGGTAGTCAAAACCTCTTTCTTCCAATCCACGGAAGTCCTCGAACATTATGGTAGTCATCACCCCTCTCTTCCAATCCCCGGAAGTCCTTGATTGTACACAACAACAATCAGAGTCACGCAAAGAAAACTAAACAAGATATTTGGTGCACACAAGGCATGAAATTATCTCTCTCTAGAAATTACATTAGCAGCATGTAATCTCTAGTTATCAACGTTGTCTCAGTTATTGTTGAGCTCGTTTAAATGAGCTCCTATTTATAGGAATTTCTCCAATGGTCAGCTCCCTCCTCCAATGGTCATATTTTTCATTGAATCATAGAGGGACCTATACATGTGTCACCCATACACTGCTTAGTTAGAAATAGAAAGCATGGAATCGTTTCATAATTATATCATGTGTAAGAAAAATAAGGTTGCTTAACCAAATACAATTTTTCAGAATCTAAGGAATATAATGTTCAAAGACTAATCAAATAAACACTTGGAGATTATAAATCATAAATATCTGGATTATGTTTTCAATGAATTCAGAACCTAAATTCTATAGATTTTGGAATATGAATTCTAATGAATTATGAATTTGAATTATGAGAAATTCAAAGTCTAAATTCTGTGAAATTTATAGTCTAAATTAGAAGGAATTTAGAGTTTTAATTATGAAGAATTCGAAGTCTGAATTCTCCGGAATTAGGTGTCAGAATTCCGAGGAATTAAGAGTCTGAATTTTGAGGAATTCAGAGTCTTAATTCTGATGAATTTGGAGTCTGAATTTTGAGGAATTCAGAATATTAATTTTAAAGAATTCAGAATCATAATTTCAGAGAATTTAGAAACTGAATTTCAAGGAATTCAGAATCTGAATTTTGGAGAATTCTGAATAAGAATTTCAAAGAATTCGTAATTTGTATTTCAGAGAATTCATAATCTAAATTTCAGAGAATTAGGCATCTGAATTTCAGAGAATATAATATCTTAATTTTAAAGAATTTGGAAACTTAATTTTAGTGAATTCAGAATCTTCATTCCAGAGAATTTAGAATACGAATTTTAGAAAATTCGGAATCTGAATTTCAGAGAATTATGAATCTGAATTTCATAGAATTCAGAATCTAAATTTCAGATAATTTAAAATCTAAATTTCTGAGAATTTGGAATATGAAAACATAAAACTCTTTATCTTATAATTTATAGAATTCCGAGGTTTTAAATATGAAACCCATTTTTAGAATTTAGTAATAAAAGGAGTTAGGATAAGAGAAACTATAAAATGAACAATAAAAACAAAGGTAAGGAGAAAGTTTCCTTAGGTAAGGAAAATTTTACTTAATTAGGTAAATCATAGGGAAAATAAAATTTTCCTTGAGATAGAGTGTTTGTGATTTTAAAAACATAAATTAATAGAAAATTTATAAGGAAACCTTATTGACTCAACAATATCCCCATTTTTTGAAAGCATTAACATCCTTACTAAAAAGAATATAATGACTTAGAATTTTTTTGTGGAAATGTAAAAAAAACTTATCCCCCATTTACTTATGGATCATATTGAATACAAAAAATCCCCCTTAGGCTTTGGAATCCCAAAAAATACAATTCTTTATTTCTTGAATGTGATTTTATATTTTCTTATATATGAAAATATTTATTGATAAGAAATTTCCCTTAGATGAACTCCCCCTTACTTAGGGAAATATCTTCTTTACATAGTACTCTTTTTATCATTCCTTTCTCCCCCATTTTGATTTAAAAAAAGGAATAAAGGTAATGGAAAAAATGGTACTTGAAATATTAGTACTAAGAAACCAAAAAATATATAATGAATAACCTAAATTCCATTAATATTGAAAGAATTTGTAAAGGAAGAAATTCAACAAATGATCAGAATTGGAAAAATTATCCTTCTTTCCCCTTCAGCATCAACTTATTGAAAATGGGTTTGAGATTCTTAAGCTCCTTGTGATCTTCTTCCATATGCTTAAGCAGCTGATCCTGGTCTTCACTTTTCTTTTCCAAGGATCTAATCTTTTCTTCCTCAGCCTTAAGACATTCTATTTGAGATTTCAACACTTCTTCTAGCTTAACTAGCTTCTCTTCAAATTATATTCTAAGATTCCTTTCCCTATTCCAATTCAAGGCAACTGAATAAAGCTTCCCATTCAGATCCTTAACTTCTTGCTTTTGAGTAGTCTGTTCCTGAGTCATATTTCCCTCAAAGCTCTTATAAAGATCATTAAGATTTCCATATTTGGTGTCAAAGAAATCTTTGACATTATCTTGAATTTCATCAAAAGATCTCAGGTCTTCAAAAATATTCCTTGACCAGCTTGTAATATTATTGCATGAACTTTAATGAGCCTCATAACTGATGAGAAAGGATTTGAAATCTACCTCAAGATCGAAAAATTTATCCATAAGCATGGAAACTGAATCTGATTTATGATCGAATGAATGCTGATGCAACATACACCTTGAATCTATACATGTAAATAAAGGAATAGTACCAAATGGTTTTTTCATAGTTTGTACCAAAAATTCATGTCTAAGAGAGGATTATTCTGAGTCAGGAAGTTTGGTTGTTGGGGGTTCTTTTTCTAACTTGTTATCTTTCCACTTTGACGAACTTCCAACAACTTTCTTTTCCACTAAATTTTTTTAGGTGTATGGACCAACACCTTATTTCCATTATCAGATCTCTGAATGATATCTTCTGGTTTAGGTGATCCATGCTTACTATTCAATAGCTGAAATTTTTTATCTTCCTCAACTATATATTTCTCAGCATAAGCCACTTGATCATCCAGATGAACCAAATCATGATTACTGATTTCTTCTTTAGAAGGTTCATTTACTTCTTCCTGATCATTATCTTCATTCCCTAGAGTATAATTTTTTAAAGATTCAGCTTGAGAAGTCTAAATAAATAATTTTACAGAGGGAATTTTCTTCTAATGTTAATATTCAACTTGCTTTATGACATCATCATTGTCATCCGAATCTTCTTCTTGTTCTTATATTTTTTCTTCCTCTTCCTAAAAAATTTCTTCTTCTTGATCTTGATCCAAAATCACTACTTTCTTTCCCGGAGTCTCATGAAGTAATTCTATCAAAAAAGATTCTGGAATTGGGATTTTTTCAGATGCTTTCTCAGCATCCTTGAGAATTAATTGAACAATTTCAGCCTCCGATAACTTCTATCTCTAATTCTTTTCTTTATATTGTTTCTCACGGTCTTCAACAACCTTTCTCTTTAACACTTTTGCCTTATCAGGATCCAATCCAAACTTAGGGTCGCCTTCCTTCCTGTTTTTCTTTTGTTCTCTCCACTTATCAACCACTTCTTCAAGATAAGCCTTTTTTGTTTCTTTGGATTCGGTAGTGCTGAATGATTTTCATTATCCATAAAAGATTTTTCTTTCTTTTCTGGTTCCTTGGACTTCATCTTCTTTCCAACCTTCATGGAGGATTTAGTCACCTATAGTTTCTTTGTTAAAGCATGGACTTCAGATTCCAAAAAATCAATAAATCATCCTAAATCACTGGAAAAACCAACTTTCATTCTCCTTAGATTATCATCACTCAAAGACATCACTTTGAAATTTCTTATCTTTTAACTATAAAGAATTTTGAAAGATTGAAGGCAAAAAACTATAATATTTTAAAGAATAGATAGATGCATAATAATATGATATTTTGGGGTTCCATTCTTGATATTATTGATTTCTGGTGAAACTTCCTTTAGTAAATTGATTTTCCAATGATTTACCAAATTAATATAATGCATAGATATCAATTTTCATCAGGGTATCATTGTCCCCTTTTTTCAGAATGAGAAATCCCTGAACCCATACCTAAATAATATGAAGATTTGTAGAGAGATTATTAATATTAGGAGTTGTCAATTCTTTCAAGCCAAGAAACTCTATAGCTTTCTACTCATCAAAATATCCTTCTACATTAGGTAATTTGTGAGATAAAAACTCTGATTCTTCTTCATAGGGAATTCTAATTAGGTTGGCAGCCATATTATAAGAAAGGGTGTAGGTTTTCCCATAGCTCTTAAAAGAGAACTTATCTCTGCCTCCTTTTTTGAAGAAAGTTACTGATTCATATAACTCGACTAATAATCTTGGATACATCGGATCCTATGCCCTCAGTTTGGATATACATAGGTTATCCCATCCATTCAAATTGATATTCTTTGAAATGATGGAATCATAATTTGAAAGGAATTTGGGATCATCTAACCACTCTTAGTATATTTTCCACTCATATATTTCCTTTATAGAAGACATAGCTTTTTAAGGAGATGCTTCAACAGACATTCAAAATTGAAGAAAACCTTAAAAATTCAGAGCGACCTTAAGTAGCGAAATAGGGATTAAGAAGACCAGATCTTGAAGATCAATATGGGATAACCATTAGGGTGTCCTTATATAGGCGATTGGGGTGACAGTTCAACTTCCATGGTTGATCCAATATTTGAAATACTTCTTATTAAATCGGATGGTTGAGATGATAACCAAAGAGGTATTTTGATAGATTCCAATCTTTTGAGATTTTTAAGATAAACAATTTAATTTAAGGAAATGTGAATCTGAAAAACTCTCTTAAACAAGAAAAAAATACCAACATGTAAAAGGGTTATTACAAAAATTTAAGAAATAAAATATACTTTCTGGATTGCTAAGAATATTATTTGTAATGAGGGAGAATTATTCTTGAATAACTTTAGATTATGAAAAAAAATCTAAAATCAAATTTGAAGAAAATTTGGATGACAATAATTTAATAATGAAAATTTTGACTACAAAAAATTTTACTAAAAAAAATTTTACTATGAAAAAATTTGACTATGAAAAATTTTGACTAACAAGAAAATGTACTCCCCCTTTGAAAAAGAGTTTCTTACTCTAAGGAGATTGGTTTTAACTAGGAGTTAATATAGAATATTACCTCACAATTATCATTCCTAACTTTTTTTAAATGTATTCAAATCTATCAGAGGGTAATCATTTGGTCAAAATATCAGCAAGTTAATCTTGTGTTCCGATAAATTGAAGAATGATATCTCTTTTTTGTCTATGATCCCTAAGAAAGTGATGCCTGATATCTATGTGTTTTTCATGGGAGTGATGTGTAGGGTTTTAAATTAAGGTAATGGAAGTAATATTATCACACAATATTTGTGTTTTGGTAAAACTCACACCATAGTCTGTGAGTGTGTGTTGCATCCACAAAACTTGAGAACAACAGCTTCCAGCTGCTACATATTGAGCTTTAGTAGTGGAAAGTTCTACTGAGTGTTGTTTTTTTCATGAAAAAGAAACTAATTAATCTCTTAATAAATGACAAGTTCGGGATGTATTTTTTATCCATTCTACATCCACCAAAGATATCATCTGAAAAACTTTCTAAAACCAAATAATTTCTGGAAGTATAAAAGAGTTTTAAATCCATGGTTTCCTTTAAGTAGTGAAAAATTGTTTTCACTGACATTAAATGAGATTCCATAGGATTTGATTTATATCTTTTACATAAAAATACTGAAAATATAAATTCTGGATAACTAGCTGTCAAGTATAATAGAATTCCTATCATACCTCTAAATGATGTTTGATCCACTAGTTTCACAGCTTCATCAAGATCAAGTGAATTTGAGGTAAAAATGGGAGTACTTATACTCTTAGTGTTGTAATATCCATTCTTTTTAAGAAGGATTTAATACACTTATGTTGGGATTTATAAATTCCTTTTGGTTTTTGAGAAATTTGAAAACCAAGAAAAAATGTTAACTCTTCCATTATACCCATTTCAAACTCAGATTTGATTAGATTCAAAAATGAATAAGTTAAAGATTGCTAAGTTAAACCAAGTATAATTTCATCAAAAAAAATTTGGACAATCAAACCATTTTTCATATCCTTTTTTATAAGGAGTGTTGGATCAAAATTTCCCTTAATGAAGCTGTGAAACATTAGTTATATATTTATTATCACTATAATTAGAATTTAAGGAAACATTAGTTATATATTCATCGTTGTGTACCATAGACATTAAATAATTATTAACAATTGGTAATTTGGCTAATAAACCAATATTCTTCTGTCCAGAAGATTCATATTATAAGGTTTCATCAGAAGAGTCTCCACCACTGGCACATTATGTGTCATTATCTTTCAAAAATTTTCATATATTAAGCTTTTTAATACTTCTTTCTATTTCTCTCAGAATGCTTTTACTTTCAATAATTTTTCTTATGCATAGAAAAATTATATGCCCTTATCTTTTTCATTCATAACAAGTGACTTCAGAGTATTTTTTGTCCTTTCCTTCTTTCTTCTTAAATAAATTCTAAAAGTATTTCTTCCCAACTATCTTTTTCATCCTTTGAGAAAGATTAGCTAGCTCATTCTCAGAATATACCCTTTCACTAGATTTAGATAAAACGGTGACTTTCATTAACTGAAATCTTGTAACCCTTTCAAGAGTCTTGAAATTAGTAGTTTTAAATGCTACACTTTCATTGTTATTATTCTTCTTATTAATATCAACATATCTTTTCATTATTTCTTATGTTGAATAAGATTTCCAAAAATCTCATCAAGAGTAATATGAGATATTTTCCTATTCTTATAAATAACTGTTCTCTCAGATTCCCACTCATTAGGCATGATGTCTATAATCTTATCCACAAGTGCCTCATCATCTAAACCTTTCTCACCCATGGATTGTAAATTTTTAACAATATTCATAAACCATTTTACATTACATACTGGATCTCCATAAGGGAATATAAATTCATTTTATTCAGCTGTAAGCATATATTTTCTATTTTTTATAACCTTGGATGTACCAAAATGAGTAACCTCCAATTTATTACAAATAAAATTTGCATCTTCACATGAATAAATCTAACTATATATATTCATGGTCATGGAACACAACAAAGTGTTGCATACCTTTTATTTTAGTTAATATTCTGTTTTTTCTTGATTAGTAAATGTTCTGAATTCCTTATTAGGTAGCTTGTAATCTCTAGTAAGTATAACGAAATTGTCCACTCTAGTTTTAATAACAAAAGTCTTCATATGATCTCTCCAATATTCATAATCATTCCCACTTAATTTATATGCTATAGTAGGATTTATATTATCAATTGAACCAAAATTCATTACTACCATCTAAAAAAAATATTTCCATAGAAACTTGATAATAGTAAAAGTTTGTAAACAAGGATAAAAATCCTTAGTAGGAAAAATTTATTACAATTAAAACTTCAGAAATAATACTTATATGTGAATATAAGTATTTTAGATACCTCCTCTAATACCAATTTTAGGATCGAAATATGAATGTAGATGCTCAATTACAAGTGGGGGGTGAATTTTAAGTTTAAAAACGTCCATTTTTAACCTTAAGGGAAACTATGTTTAATAGAGTTAGAAAATGTAAATTTACAAGACCTATTATTTTAAAAACATTCTAGGTTCCAGAAATACGATTTTGGAAATGAAACTTAATAAAAGTTTATAGGGAAAAGATTCTACCTTAAAGAGTATAGAATCTTACTTATCAGAGTATACAAAAGAAAAATAAAGTATAAGAAAGTTATACTTTCTTCCTTTATAAAAACATAGTGGAATATAAACTTGAAACAAAACAAGTAACATGTATGAAATATTTTAACCCAAATACAAGGGTATCCAACAACCTTGGATAAAGGTCCCTCGATTTATACTTCAAAGAAAGTCTGTCTTACCCTCACTAGGGTAATCCCTCGATAGAAATATCGGAATCTGTCTTGATATCCCCGCAAGCCCTCGAACATTAAGGTAGTTAGAACCTCTATATTCCTATCCTTGGAAGTCCTCTAACATTAAGGTAGTTGGACCCTCTGTCTTCATATCCCAGAAAGTCCTCTATTGTACATAGCAACAATCAGAGTCACACAAAGTAAGATGAACAAGATGTTCATTACGTACAAGTAATGAGAGTCTCTCTCTCTAGAAATTACCTCAGCAGTATGTAATCTCTAGTGATAAACATTGTCTCAGTAGTTGTTGAGCCCATTTAAACAAGATTCTATTTATAGGCATTTTCCAACGGTTGGAACCCTCCTCCAATGGTCATATTTTTTCTTGAATCTCAAAGGGACCTGTACATGTGTCACTCATACAATGGTTAGTTAGAAATAGAAAGTACGACATCGTTTCATAATTATCACAAGTGTAAGAAAAATAATGTTTCTTAACCAAATCCAATTTTTTGGAGTGTAAGAAAAATAATGTTCAGAGTCCAAGAAAATAAACACTTGGAGACTATAAATCATAAATATCCAGATTCTATTTTCAAGTTATTCAGAACCTGAATTCTGTATATTTCAGAATCTAAATTCTAATGAATTCAGAATCCAAATTCAAATAAATTTAGTGTCTGAATTCTAAGTAATTAAGAGTCTTAATTCTGAGGAATTCGAAGTCCAAATTCTGAGAAATTCAGAGTCCGAATTTGGAGGAATTCAAATTCCAAATTTTAGAGAATTCGAAATCCAAATTTCAGGGAATTCAGAATCTAAATTTTAGAGAATTAAAAATTTGAATTTCAGATAATTTGAAAACTGAATATTAGATAATTCAAAATATGTATTTTAGAGAATTCAGAATCTAAATTTTAGTGAATTTGGAATATTAATTTAAGAGAATTTGAAATCTAAATTTCAGTGAATTCATAATCCAAATTTCAAAGAATTAGGAATCTGAATTTCAGAGAATTCAGAATCTAAATTTCAAAGAATTCAGAATCTGAAAACCGAATACTCTATATCTATGAATTTATAGAATTCCTAGGTTTTAGATATGAAACCAATTTGTAGACATTATAAATGAAAGGATTTAGGATAATAGAAACTATAAAATGAACAATGAAAATAAAGGTAAGTAGAAAATTTCTTTGGGGAAGGAAAATTATCCTTAATAAGATAAATCATAGAGGAAATAAAATTTTCCATGAGATAAAGTGTTTTTGATTTTCAAAACAAAAAATAATGGAATATTTATAAGGAAATATTATTGACTCAACATAAGTCATGGATGTGACAATTCTCCCCATTATAAAAGACTTTACACCCCAGAAAGTCAACCTGAAGCATGATCAGAAATCAAGAATGGGTACTCCTTCTCAACCCATGACATCCACTACCATGTGTCGTGTGTATCATTTCCATGACACCAAAGAACTAGAAATGGTGGAATAGAATTTCCCTAAGAACCTTTTCTTGGAGGTCCACTATTCACACCGGTTGCTCAAAAACAAATTAATCAGTCTCTGTATCTAACTCCTCCCAATTCAGTACATGGGATGGATTTGGTTTGCATTTATTCAACAGGGAGACACATAAGATGTCATTGATGGATGACACTAATATGGTAAGTCCAACCTGTATGACACCTATTTAATATGCTCTGGGATCTCAAAAGGTCTGACATACCGCTGCGTCAGCTTCCCTTGCTTTGCCAATCAATAATGGCCCAAAAGAGGGGCCACTATCAGGAATACCATGTCACCCATAGAAAAATATATGGTCTCGATGCCTCTGATCAACATATGATTTATGGATACTCTGAGCTATCAATAAGTTCTACCTGATCAACTTGACCTTCTCAGATATGTTCTACACTAAACTCGACCCCAGTAGTGAGTTCTCACCATCCTTGGCCCAACATAGGGGGGACCAATAAGGCTGACCATAAAGCACCTCAAAATAAGACATTTGAATTGAGGATTGGTAACCATTATAATAGGAAAACTCAATCAATCCCAAATGGCTATCCTATGAACCTCAAAAGTTCAGAACACATGCACGAAGTGTGTCTTCCCAAATCTGATTCACCCGCTCTGTCTGACCATCCATTTGAGGATGGTATAATATCCTCATCTTAATATGGGACCTCAAGGACTTCTGAAGGCCATACCAAAACTGAGAATTGAAACAAGGGTCTCTATCTAATACATCTTTTGAAGTCACACCATGGATCCTTACAACCTCATGAGTTTAAAAATGGCCCAACTCATTCACTTTAGATGTATCTCTGATCAGAATGAAGTGGGACGATTTGGTCAGACAATCAATCACCACCCAAATGGTATTTTTAACCCGAGGTGTACGAGACAAGACAATAATGATGTCCATGGAAACCATGTCCCACTTCTAGGTTGGAATGGGTAATGGATGGAGCAATCCGGAGGGCCTTTGATGCTCTGCTTTCACCTAATGGAATGTGTAGCATCTCGACAAAAATTCTGTGATGTCTCGCCTCATAACAGGCCACCAGAACTGCTGACAGACATCATAATACATCTTGGTGGCACCCATATGGACATCCCATTGAGACTGATGGCTATCATGCATCACCCCATCCTATAGAGATAACGACACTACTAAATTTCCCTTGAATCACCATATGCCCTCAGGAGACGATGACTAATTAGAAGAAGTCTCCCCAAAAGGATGAAACTACTTAAATCATTGAAAAATCTCATCCCTAGGCTATTCCTACTGAATTAGCTCCATGAGAGAAAGAGTCAATTGAAAGATCTCTAAGAACACACCCCCATTTTTCTCCTTGGTCTCCACATGCATTTGAGGAGAGAGTGCCATTAGAGTCCACTCATCACTAGACTTCCATAAATCCTACACTGGGACTCTTATAAATAATGCATTGGCCACCACGATACCCTTTCCTAGGTTATAGACAATGTAAAAGTTGAACCCCTGCAAGTACTCGATCCAAAAATGCTGCCTCACGATGAGGTCCTTCTGTGAGAAGATATTGGCAAAGATTTTGTGATCAGAGTAGACCATAAACTTCTCCTCAAAAAGGTAGTGATAGAAAGTCTTCAAAGTGTGCATCATATCTTCTAACTCTAATTCAGGGGTCGGTTAATTATTTTCATGTGGTCGGATTTGGCAAGAGCCATACACCACCACGTGATCATCATGCATAATCACGCACCCAAGGCCCATACCTGAAGCGTCACAATACACCACATACCCCATTATTGCCTCTCGAATATCAGAATGGGGGAGGTAGTCAACCTCCTCTTTAGCTCCTCAAAGGATACCTTACATTCTGGGCCCATACATACTTCATCCCTTTCTAAGTGAGCAAATTAATCAGTGAGGTAAGACCATAGAAATCTCTAAAAAACTACATGTAACAACCAGTAAGGCTGAGGAAAATCCAAATCTAGAACACGTCCTTCAGATGCTACCATTAAATAACCGCATTGATCTTCTCGGGGTCCACCGAAACTCCTACTCCGAGATCAAATGCCCCCAAAATTTCACCTCCCTGATCCAGAAGCTGCATTTTGAAAACTTTGCTTAAAGGTGATGCTCTTGAAAAGTGCCCAGAACAATCAGATAGTGATGATTATGTTCCTCCTTGGATCCCAAATAAATTATGATGTCACCCTAAAATACCACAAAAAAGGATCAAGATACTAATGGAACACCCTGTTCACGAGTTCCATAAAGACTACTGGAGCATTGGTCCATCAAAATGGCATGACCAAGTACTCGAAGTGGTCGTACCTTATTCGGAATGCTGTCTTTGAGATATCTTCCTATTTAAACCTATGTTGATGATAGCCCGAGCGATAGTCAATTTTAGAAAACCACCATTCCCCATTCAATTGATCAAACTAGTCATCCATTCAGGAAAAAAGATATGTGTTCTTGATTGTTACCTTATTGAGCTTCCGGTAGTCAATGCACAACCGGAGAGATTTGTTATCTTTATTCACAAACAACACAGAAGTGACCTAAGAAGAGATTTTCAAAAAAATGAATCATTTGGATTCTATGTTTTACCGTTGTATCTTTAAATACCCTAGCTCGTTGGGGGCCTTGCGATATGAGGAAATAGATATTGGCTGCGTTCCCAACACCAGATCAATCGAGAACTCCACATCCCGCTCTTGGAAAAAACCAATAAAATCATCTAAAAATACCTCTGTGAAATCATCAAATACATGAGGTAGTCATCCTTCAGGATCATGAACATCTTACTCAATCTCAATAAAAAATAAATGAAAATCAAGATCTCCTATCTCTGGGAGTGGAGGTCCCGCATGACTCGACCGGGGAACCCATTCCCCATGAAAAACGTGACGACTCCCATTAAATGTCGTGACACTCTCCTGCCACCTACAGAAATTGATGTGCGACTAGAAGTGTAAAAACAAATCCATGACAATGATTATAGCAAAAGATAAACATCTGAGACCAAGGGGTTCCACTCCATCTCAACCCCATACACAGAAATCACACATGACGGGCACCTGAGACCCTACTCATTCATCTTTCCTAACGACATCACCAAATCCATCGAAAAAGGAAAAAAATAGGTTAGAAAATTTAGAGTTTCTACAAAATTGGAAGAAATGATTGAAACATAGGCACCGATATCAAAAAGAGAAGCATCTATAGAAGATTCAATCAAAACATTACCCCGAACTGTCGACGATCCCGCCTCTGATCTTACTGGTGCCTGATCCACTACATGGAGATATCTGGTCTCTTCCTGATGATGACCTCTAGTCTGTGGCTATTCCCTAAACTGGCTCTACCTAGAAGATGACCCAACCCTACAACCACAACCACCAAATCTATATCCCCATTTTCGCGACAGCTCTGACTAAGATGGCAGTCCTCTTGAAGCCACTGACCCTACCCCACTATAAAGTGGACATGCTGCCCTGAAAAAGTGATGAAAGTGACCCATACCTTTACATTGATAATAGAGAATTGGAGGAAATGGGAATACCGGTTGGATTTTTCATGGACTCCCACACTGGGGGCACACAACAGATCTCCCATCAGAAGGCACAACAAAATATTGTCTGGAAGAGTATCCTGAACTACCACCTCCCTTCTTCCCCTACTCCTCTCATTTTCTTTTATTTTTTGAAGTTCTTCCACTACCCACTACTGATACTATCCTAAATAAACCATCCCTCCCTTTTTGGTCAATCTCTACCATATATTTACCAATCAACCACCTCAGTATAGGTCCTCAACTTTAATAATAAAACACGAGAGTATATCTCTGGTCGTAAGCCTTTCTCAAAACTCTAGTTCTTTGCTTGCTCATTAGAGACAATTTCAGGAGAATAACTGACCATATCCGTGGAATGTTTGGCACAATCCATCATATAAAGACCCCCCTAGACAATATTAATAAACTCTCAGGATCTAGAAAATGCCATGACTTCAGGGCAATACTGTTCATTGAAGAAGGCCTTGAAGTCTCCCCAGTTCATATGCTCATTCTTCTTAGTTTGATGTACCGATACTCACCACCAAAGGTTGGGACCATCCAATAAAAAATAGGAACACTTCACCCTAATATCCTCAAGTATATCTAGGAACTCAAACATGAGCTCGATCTTTTCGAGCCATTCCTCTGCTTCCTGGGGTTATATGCTACTTCATAAATTAGGAGGCTGATTTTTCATGAACTCATGGGCCTTGTCCTTCCTAAGACCTGTCTCATATTCTCTAACAAGAGCTATAACATTATCCTTCCATGTCCTAGAGCTGGGAAAACTCAAAACACAGCCTCTAATAGCCTCTAATCAACGAATGGGGGAGAAACCTCTCCAACTTCATCCTTTGGGTGCATGGGAGCTTTCTGGGAAGGAGTGTTTCTATAAAAAGGAAAAAGTCACAAGAGAAAAATCCGTACAAATATTCTAGAAATTTCATCAGTAAAATCAAATAGAAATAATCTAAACACATTACAATGATAAAATAAACAACTACCCACCCCCTTCCCAATGTCCACGTGTAGTCTAGAGCCCACTCATCTCACTAGGAAGTGAAGTCAAAAAAAAGTTCCAATGTCCCATGGTGACTCAATGTCTGCCAAGAGAAGTGTGGGACAAGAACCCTACTCATGACCAAAACACTAAGTCCCAATATTCTAAGCTCCTTTCTATCCCAACTCATCCCAAAATAATAATATAACCCAAAACATTAACCCCTACTGATACCATTTTGTCATGAACAAAATATGTTCGCCATCAAAAACAGCACCAAACCTAGACTGTGATAGGGATCGAAGTGCATTACCTATCCCTATGGCCTGGCACAGGTGCTTGGGTGTTATTGACTTTGGTTTGGGAATGTTTTACCTGAGTATGGATTCATAAAACAAAAAAAAAACAATCAATAAAACAAATCTGAAAATTCATACCAAAAAAGAATTTAACAAAAATCTAAAAATGAATACATCTGTTTTAAAATAAAACAAGTGGTCCAAAGATACAAAAATTTAGAAAACAAATCCCCAAGGACTCCACACACCCAAAGGACATCACCTAGAAGCTATCTCTACGACACCGTAGCATAAGGGAGATGACTACCCAAAACAACATCACCCAAGACCTTGCCTTTACCTATCTCAAACATGATCAAGTCTACATACAACCAAGGGGTGTATGTAGGGTGTGAGCCTAAGACCAATATGATACCACCAAGAGATTCAATAAAGTAAACAATACAAGATAAAAATCATTCCATTTTTGTTCAACAAGAAGTGGTGGAAATAATTCCTAAAGAACAAAACTTTTGAATGTAATTAGTTTTCAAAGGTAATTTTCCATGAGTGCCAACATTTAAGTAAAACATGTTAACTACATTATTTTCCAGAAAAAATCACCATATGTGAATGATAATTACAAAAGAGTCAACGAGCACTAATCTCAGGAACACCACTAGGCACTAGTTAGTCTCGGGACCCATGTACCTTGCATCTCAGTTTAATGTAACCATAGAAAACATCCATTCTCGGGAATGATCCACTAGTAGGGAACAAATAAATATCCTAGTGGTCCCCAAATATCCTCAGTATGGTTTTTTAGTGTTGTGATGATCCATTTTTCTTAGTGAAACAGGGATAAAACCATCCTGGATCCCTAGAATACAAGTATATATCCGCCCTCCTAGATACACAGCCTTCCCCTTTATGCTCAAACCACTTTGACATGATTCCAAAAGCCATTATCACATAGAAACATCAATTATGCTCATAATCAACTCAAAAGAGTTGCTACAAATTCCTTTCACCACTTACACCACCTAATAAAACCTTTAGGATTTCGATAAAACAAATTCACAAAATTTAACAATGTTTTGCACACAAAATCCCTTAAAAACTCCACTTTTAACACCATGTGCATACCCATATTCATCAAAATAGAATTTTCAGCACCTCAAAAATTTCTACAAACCCTTTACATGAGTTATTAAACAAACTCCTTTGGCATAACATAAAATATAAAAGTAAAACATCCAATTTAACAAAAAATTGGTACCTAAAAATTATTATCTTAACAAAAGTCACAAAAACGTGATTTTGTAGTAAGTATAATGAAGAGTAAGTGTGATAAAAACATAAATTAAGGAAATGTAACACACATATAATTTATTACCCATGTAATAACCTACCACAAGTATCAAAATCCTAGAATCTTTGTGAAAAAATTCAAACACACCACCGCCGCACCACAAGGGACCAAGATCAAGCCTAAAACCTGAAGAATAGACCGAAAAACCTAAGACAAAAACCTATGTTCAAAACCCTACTTTACAGACATAAGGAACTTCAAGAATAAGGTAATAAACCCCATGAAAAAGGAAGGAACTCTAAGAAAATTGAATGAAGAAGGATAGATACTAACTTACTTGAGGGGTCTTGAAGAAATCACCCAAAATACACAGGTATATGAATTCACAAAAATAAAATAATGAAATTGAGGTTTTAATAAGGTTGATAAGGTCATGTGAGAACTGAAATGGGTGAAAAGAGTAAACATTGAAGGAGTTATGAAGGAAACAGGTTGCCTTTTCAAATCTTCACGATTTGAGAAATCATAATAATTTCCCCCCTAATTTTCAATGAATATGAGATATAAAGAAAGGGAAAAGAGAAAGGGGGATCGCCTGGGTCCATTTGGATCTAGTGAGACTTTTAATCATTGAAAACTCATAAAAAAGGAATTATATATTAAATATACAATTTTTTTTAAAAAGACTGTAAATGGGATTCTGGGCTAGCCCAATTCCTTAAATAAAAACCAAAATCCACCATTATTATTGATTCTTTAAGGGTACAAATTAATATAGTGCTGTTAATAGGTCAGGGGAGTCCATTTTTAAAGTAGAATTGGTGCATAATGTTAAAAAATGAATGATTTATAAAAGAAACAAAATTACGTTTTAATTTTAGAAATGGGCTCACGGTTTGGACCAAATAATGAAAACTCACATTTCCATACAAAAATGCATGGGAAATCCCCACAACAAAAATAATGGGAATTAAATGAAATTTATATTTAAAATAATTCATGAACATGACAAAATGTGCTTATAATATTTTATTCTTGTGTCCCCCTTGTTGTGGTTTTTCTCCTATTAATGATATTTGGTAAAATGGGTTTTTAAATGTCAAATTGAACCCCTCATAATACACATGGGATGAATTGAGATTGATTTGACCAATCTAGGGCCACCCTTGGAGTGTTATGACCATCCGAAACTTGGTTAATAGAAATGTTATTTATGAAATTGTATTGTGCTCAGGTAGAGCCCAAAATGAACATCATGGTTGGGTAATTTGATGACTATAATTGGATATAAATATTTGGATGTAGGCTTTATAATGGATTAAGGCTGTGTTTGGCATGGCATGAAAATGGTTTAATTGGGTTATATGAGATTATTTCAAATGGATTGTGAATTGTGTTAAAATTCCTAATAGGATTAGTTCATATGAAATGGTGATCATCTTAAATTTATAAGGCATGTAATTTGAGGAATATGTTAAATTGATATTAATAAGGTAATTTTGAAATATGTTAAATGTGTTAATGCCTAGGATTTAGTGAATATTTTTATTGATTTAGGAATTAGTAATGCTAAATGTGTATAAATTGTTTTCTAATGTAATTGAAAAATGAGTTAATGAATTATGTCATGATATAATTCCCACACTGTTTGTTATGGTTTATGGTTTCCATTTGTGTTAGTTGGGTTTGGTTGTAATATGATATGTTTATGGAGAATATATAAATAAGAATATTCACATGGATTCATAGTGTGGGGTATTGACCTGAGGCTCTACACCCACAACTAGACTTAGACTGTGGCTCTAAACTCCACCCCATAATGCATGGTTTTGGGAAGGGGACAATGTTCTGTTCTCTTAATGGTTTTATTTGATAAGACCACATGGACTGAGGCTTCACGTTGAGTGTGATATATATGTTTTGGTGTGATTACCCCTAGTAAGGTATGAATACTGACTCATACCCCATTATGCATTGAACATTGAAAAGCATTCCTAGTCCATTGAACATGGGATAAAAAGGAATTAAGTGAGGTCAGTGGTTTATGTAACAGATTTGGACACAACATAAGAAATGGTTTAAGTAAAACATTGTGAACTAATGGAACCTAAGTTATCTTTATCAAATAATTTCTTTTATTTTGTATTGCATGCAATATATATTGTACTGTATATTATTTATAAACTGTTGGTGGTGGCCTACTAAGTTGTACTCACACCCTAATGGGCCTCCATTAGGTACTCGAGTATATTTCATGTTTGAAGGATAAGATAAGGTAAAAGGACATGTTCAAGGGTGTCTAGTTAGACTTGGGATACGCATGGATGAGGATATTAACATGGATATAGGACCCATTCTATAGATTCATATGTTTGTATTTATTTTTTGTTTTTGTTAGACTTTGGCATAATGATCATGACATGACATATTTTCTGTTTGGTCGTGTACTTGTACTATATTTGGGAATTGGATCATTATGAATGTTATTTGGTTATCATATGTTTTTTCCAATATTTGTTTGTTATTTTTTGTGTTTTACTCTGATAAAGATGGTATAGTATCCCCACGTGGCTTATTTGTCCCTCACTACTTATTGGTAGCCTCTGGAATATGGGGAGGCGTGCCTGAGGTCATGTGGTGACCTGGCCTGAGCCACCACTTTAGTGGCTCCTATGTCAAGGATGTTACAATGTAGTATCAGAGGGGGTATTTTGAATAGTCTTACTATTTGGGATGGTATAAAATAGATTAATATGTGTCGAGTCTTGGTGATGAGCTCATTCATGGGAGTTTCTAACCCATTTATGAGTGAAAAAACAAACACCCTGAGAAAGATTTTTTGTTTTTGATGCGACTTGTTACATTTGATGATATTTCACCATTGGATGATGCAATTTTTATGTGATTTGACTACTTTTGATATTTTTTTCACCGGGCCGTGAACCATGAGATTGTGAATACATGCATCATTATAGTCACCTAGTTAAAAGAGTGCTATTCATAATGATAGGAACACACGAGATGGGTGTATGAGGCATGAAGGGAAGAATTCATTTTACTTCCCAAAAAATTTAATGAACATGGTGACTAATAAAATGTTGCAAATGGGTAAAAATGGAAAAATGTAAAAAAATGGCTAGGTATTTGTGCTAAATTAAGGGTTTAAATTGAGTTGAAATCATTAATTTTTACAAGTTATGAAATGGGGAAAGTGTCTATGAGGAATATATATGTCATGAGTTTGAAAATGGTTTTAGAAATGGTGTTTAATTAAAGGCTCGTGACTATGTATGTTGGTTTACCCATGTCATCCATGACACACAGAAGGGATGGTCGATGATAGTCTTTTATATGTCATGATAACCTCTAGGATGTTATGTGTTCTAAAGAGATTATTTATGAAAAGTATAGAGAATTATTTGGAAGATTTATATTTTTTTTCTAAGGCTTCAGCTTGGAATTATAGAGAAATACCACCATGACATTATGTGTCAGTTGGGCGATGAGAGGATGTTGTTGAAAATTAAAATCCAGTATTGGAGTAGTAGAATGTGCATATCCAAGATAATTGAGAATAGAATTTTAATGAGAACCATTCTCACTTCATGAAAATCATATAACACGACCTAGGGAAGGTTGTACCAAGAATGTTTGAGAAGACCAGGGAGTTTCTCTATATCACCCTCTGACCTTTACTAGAGAGCGAGGGCCAGAGCCAGTTAGTGTTGTGATAGAGTCCATCTATATGATTTTTGAAACTTTAGAGACTCCTTTAGGGAAGCGTGTCAAGTTTCCAACCTATATGTTTTGATGTCCGACAAAGAATTGGTGAGACACCATGGTGTAGACCAAATAGGCTAAATCAAGGTTATGGAAATATTTTCAGGGTATGTTTCTAGAGTATTTATATCCCGATACCTTGAGGTAGGATAAGGCTTCGAATTATATGTGTCTGACCCAAGGGACAATGTCAATGATGGACTATCCTAGTTGTTTCACTGATTTTCGATGCTTCATTCTAGCATTGGAAGGATATGAGGAAATAGTGATTAATCATTTTTAGGATGAGCACTGACACGAGATTAGGTCTCAGGTTAATATATTCCCTCTAATTTTTTTTTCTGAGGTAGTAGATCTGACCCTTATATCAGAAGGGAACCTGAAGGGGGATTCAGGTAGTGTACTTATGGAACTAGTAGGATGGGAAAGTGGTGCTGTATTTGAGGGATCAAATCATTATATTGGGAGCATCTATCATGGTGGAAGTGTGAAGATTAATCAAAAGAGAGGGTCATAATGTAAAGGTGGAGATCAAGTCTTCTATTATCAGTGAGGAAGGATGGGACACATGCATGGCAGTGTCCCTGACCACCAATTTAGTGTTGGTCATTTGAAAAAATGGGGAATGTATAGAGATTTAACTGGAATCCTCGTAACTTGGGAACAAATGGAGGATTGAGGTAGATGCTGGGTGTGGGAAGGGGTTCAATTACCCTATATTAGGAAGGATGTTTGAGATCCATGGGATATAATGTTAGAGGAGGAAGAAGTGGTACTCTGAGGTGAGATATCCTATAACACCCCAAGAATTCATAGTATGTTATTTCTTCAAAATAATTCAATAACTTGCACTACAGGAAACACTAAGTTCAAGCGCACCACAACTTACCAAACAAGCCGTTCAAAAGCGGTTATGAATATTATTAACTAAATTTTGTAATTTATGTACTCCTTATAATTTTATAATCTATATTATGAGTTTCTTAGACATAATTTAAGAATAAATTCATTTTTTCAGATAAAAGAAGTATTTTTCAAAAAATGAAATTTTACCGCCTTTTAATGGCGAACCCTTTTTAAATACAATATTTGAAACTTTTATATATTCAATTTGATAAATTAAACTTCTTATTTAGAATCGAGATATAATAATTTTTTTTCAATAATTTTTTGGTGTTTTTCTAAAAACTTGTATATTTGGGTGAATAGTGAAAAATACGATATTTTAAATGAAAACAACTTTTTTAATCAAAATAATTTATAGTGTTCAATTGTACATTTTAAAGGTTTGGAAGTATAAATACATTATATTTTTACCATTTAATCCAATTTTATTCATTGTAAATAATTTCACATTGAAATTAAACATAAACAAGTATCAATCTTTTGTTAGTTATTATTTCTTAAAAACACGCTTTTGGTTTTGACAATGGGAATTAATTTTAAATTAATAAATGAAAAATCTGTGTTTTGAATTTGGTAAAATATACTTAATTTTTGAATTCATAATATATAAATTATCTTAGGGTGAAATTTTGGTATTTTTCTGAAAACTTTCAATTTTTGATGAATAGTGAAAAACAATGAGTTATTGGTTAAAACCGACTGTTTATTTAAATTTATTTTAGGTAGAAATAGATACATAATACCTATATATGTTAAATATAATTCATTGGAGTCATTTTCTAATAAGTTTAGATAAATAAAAAGTTTATTAAACTTTTTACCATCTTTTACCCACCTCTTAGGAGCATTTGCTAATTTGCATAAAACATAATTTTACCACTTCTGTAAGTTGAATTTTAAAAATACAGGAGAAATGGTTGATATTTTTGAGTAAAATGTGGTTTAATAAGATGGAAATAATTTTTGGTGAATAGTGACCTTTTACTTTTATTTACCACGGTTAAAAGTAAATAGGGTAATTAATGGTAAAAATGATATTATTATTACCCTAACGCATATCCTAATTTTATTGGATAAGTGTAATTTGACCAAAACCAACCATAGGAATAAAATATGATCCTTTTGGTCCACTTGGATTAGATTATGACATTTAGTATTATTTTATTTAAAGAAGAGTTAAAAGAGTTAAAATCAAAGTTTAATAACAATTTTTTTTAATATAGAGTTATACTTAAGATAAATTTGAATATAAATATTCATTAGAAATATAAAAAACTTTCCTAAATAATGGTATTTTATTTATTATTTTTAGACAAAAAATAATTAAATTTAATTATGACATAATGATGATGAAGTAATTACCATATTAATGAATGATTAAAATAATTGACATTATAAATATCCAAATAAATGTAATTTGAGACATTTTTTGAATTATAATAATTTTCTAGGTTAGTTTTAAATGTTAGGGTTAGTTAGATGAATTGTTTTCGAAGTAATAATGCTGTTATAAATTTAGAAAAAACAAAATACTAAATAGTGTCAAAATTGACATAAAAGAGTTTTTAAAATAAATATTATATTATTAATTGATATTGTATTCCTAAAAATCTAAGTATCAGTCAAAAGACTTATAAAATGATAGGTGTATCATTAATGATCCACTTGGGGTTCTCTTGGAAGTATATAGTAATTTTATTAACAATATAATATAAAAATACAAAGTGACATCGTAAATGTCAAACTATTTAACTAAGAGTTAAATCTAAAAAATAAGGTTAATATAGTGACCCAAACCTGTGTAAAACCTATTGGTTGAGTGGTTTGTGACCCATCCCCACATTATCCTTTAAATAATTCATTTTTGAGCCATTAGAAACAGAAAACGAGTTTATTATAAAATAATATTTCTAGCTTTTCCTAAGGTGCCCCTCACCCCTCTTATAAAAGGGCACTCCCCCTTCCCTCTAATTCATACCTTCAAAGCCATTTTTCTAAGCCAAAACCTACCCAAAATCCCTATAAACTATCCTAAATTCATACTAGAGGCCTTAATTTAGTCAGAAATCCAATCTATAGAGCCCTTTTGATTAAATCAAGCGGAATAACCCGAAGAAGAGGTAAATATTTCATCACCTCTTTCAAGTCATTTCTTCTTCCACTTCTTCTTTCCTTGTTGTTTCCATAATAAAATAATAACTCTATTATATTATATATACTGCGATGTTATTATAAATATGGTACAACCATATTCATTGTTCTATCCATCATTTGAAAGACATGTCACCATACGTGCGTACGTACGACTTACCGTCTCCAGGTCGTGGTGTAATTGTTATTCAATACGTTATTATTTGGATGGGTATAATAATGATGTTTAATTGATGTAAATAATAAATATAACATTATAATTAATTTGTATATATGATATAACATCCAATTATATATTCTTTTAATATCTGAAGAATGATATTGTCGCTTGTGCGTACATACGTATTACCGTCTCCACGAACGCGATGAGATTCATTCCCCATCGTATCCATTCAAGACTAATTTTCATTAGATGATTAAAAATAATATTTAAAGAATTAATATCATTATGAATATGAATAATACACATCCTATCCATAAAAAACATTACTTACATAACAAATCATATAAAAGAAAACGAATATGTTAACACCCAAAACGATGATAATACTAAGATATTATTAACAAAGCAATGTTAAAAGATCATATATGATATCATATGAATGTATATGATTCTTTTATAATTTAATAACAATTATTTCACCATTATACAGGAGGTTAACCTACCCTCGACCAAGGAAAATTACAAGGTAAGAGTTTATTTTACAATATCTTTATTATCATTGGTTGTTTTTACGTTAGTATCTACTAAGACCTCTTTATCATCTACATCCATGTTTTATAAAAATATTTTCAAAAGGAATATTTTAAGTGACTTTTTTACTAGATCATAATTTTAAATGGTTTAAATATTTATTCTTTTAAATCATTATCATTAATTTCCATGTTTTCAAAATGGTTTTTAAGGATTTATTAATATGGACATAAATGTTTTTAAAATGTTAATTCCTTTCAAAAGTTTCAAAGTGGTATGGGGAACTTTGATTCAAAAATGTCGTTAAATGGATTCTTTTATAAATTGTGTGACTTTTAAATGTTTTTATGAAAAAGGGATATTTATCTCAAAGATTTTTACAAATCATTTTCATCTATATCAACATCCTTTGATGGATTTTAAGTTTGTTTGATGTTGATTTGTTAGGATACAAAAATTTCCTATTGTATTGAAGGTTTTGTGATATGTTTGAATGTGGATGTGTTATTTCATACCATTCATGGTTTATGGATAAAGTATTGAAATTTAGTATGCCAGTTTTAATACGAATGTTTATGTTTGGTTTAAACCTTTTCATATGAGGAATGTACCGGACATAGTAAGTGATGGGTGGATCCAACTATAGCTACTCGATGCATCGGTAGGCCTCATGAGACCAACTAGTGTCTTGGAAAAAGGCCTTGAAAAAATATTATTTGTAGTCGTGGCATAAGGACTTGACTATGTGGTTATGAAGTCTGGCATTATGCATTCCATCAGTATGAAATTAACTATTGATATTGCATGTGATTATTGAACTAGTAGAATATCCATGTGAATAAGTAAATGAAATTATTTGATTTTATATATTCCATATTATGTTGAATTGTAATTTTAAAAGGCTTTTTTTAGTATCATAAATTGCCTTAAGGGTTTATACTTATTTATAAAAGATTTTTCTATATTTTTGTCCTTACTGAGCATCTAAGCTCACCCCTTTCTATGTTGTATTTTTCTCAGGATTCCAAGAAGTGTATTGTGATTGAGATGCGGGGTTAAACTAAGGGAATAGTGGCATTCATAATGGATTATTTATGTTGTGTTTTATGTTATAAAGTTTAATGTAAAATTCATGTATGTAATCTATTTTCCAAGACTGCTAAACCGACTGGTCCTTCGAGACTTGATTCCTGGTAATCATGAAAATGTATTAAAATAATGCACCGACTCTGGGTAACTAGGGTCGGGGAATTACAGTTGGTATCATAGGATGTTTAGCAATAACCTTGGAAACTAGATTTAGAAAAACTCTTATTAGAGGACACTAACCTAAGATATAATTTGAGGATTTGTATATAAGAACATCTTATAATTTTGGTATTATAGAGATTTTGTGAGTTTTCCAAGAAATAATCCTTGTCTGGATACGAGTAGGTAGAGGTGGCTCTGACACAGATGTACCAAGGGGTAAAACACGAAAACAATGCTTTGATCTAGACTCGAATAGGAACTGGTGCAGGACAACGGGCCTTGCTGCACTCTTGGTTACGAAAATCTTAGGGGATATGCTTAGGATAATTCTCGTTTTCTTTACAAACCTCTATGAAGAGTTTATGGGTATATACCTCCTCAAAGAATTTTTTTTGTGATTTTAGATTATATCCATAAACTCTTTAATTTACTTTAGGTATTTTACATTTTTGGAATTATGAATTGCGATTCATAAACTAACAAAGTGTATGACTTTAATTAGAAATGGCGCCTAATAGAACTAATTAGAACTCTGACAATACGTATGATCCAAAGAGTAAGAAGGGTCATATCATTCATGGTATTAAGAAAAAATTTAGAAGGGGAATAGTATCCCATGTATTCTCAATATATGGAGAAATAATATCATGGGTTTGTTAGATAAGTAAATAATTCTTTGAGGCCAATGGCTTTGGAGGGAACAAAGAGAAGAAAAGGATGGTAGAGAGAAATATGGATAAAGGGAAGAGGGGAAAGAAGGATTTTTCCATATGTGATAATTGTGGAAATAATCACCTTGGTAAATGCATGAAGGGAATGATAGTTTTTTATATGTGTGTAGAAAAAGGACACCAAGAATGTGATTGCAAGGGTAAGAAAAAAGTTTCAAATGTAAAAAGTTTCATTTGCAAGGCGTTTAGACACTACTCGAATCAATGTCTCAATCATCAGAGTATACAAAAAATGATGCTATTAGATAATAGTAAAGTAATGATATTACCTCAGATGAAGAGGAATGACTAGTGTTTTTATGTTGTTATTATTGAATTATTTCATTTGAGTTTTGTATCAATAGTATATTATTTATATGAATTATGGAGATAAATAAGGGTTGTTCAACAATACTATTTTATTGAGGATTTGAGATTATATGGTTCTAAGAAAAGTGACTTAATAGTAAGCTACACCTTTTGGAAAATACATGGTTGAAGGAATTTTAATCTTAAATATGGTATTGATAATGAGGTAGTGATTTTGGAATAAGAGATGGTTGATTTGGATAAAATATATTGGATATTATTGACTTACTTGGAACTGATTAATAGTATGTTTATTTCATCATTATTGGAATATTAAAATTTTAGGATATAAGGAATATATCGAGTATTATATAAAGGACATGGGAGAATGAATGTATTAAATAAGGTTTTATGTTAATTCAGAGTGTCACCGTGTTTTAAAATAATACATTCTGAAGGTGTTCACATGTTATTACATGAAAAAAAGGATCTTCATTGTGTTTAACTTCCTTATAAAATTTGCACTGTGAGTTTGGACTGAATTATTTTGGATAATTCTATTTATTGGAATCAATTAAGTTTGGAATTGGATAATATTTTTAATGTTTAATAATTTCATGTGATTATTTTTTAATTGTCATAAAAGGACTACCCGGAGGTCGGGCGACAACCCGTCGTGTCTGGCAAGGTCATAAGACTTGAAACCGCAACTGAAGGGCAACAAGGGTGAGTCACCAACCACTTGCCTATGTGTTTTCCCGGTTTTTATAATGTAGTTTTTTTAAATTGTCTGAAAAATGAATATAAATTCAATTTTTTAACCCTATACGATTAGGGTAATTAGAAATTTTTTTAATTCTATTATCTTTTGCAGCGAAAGATGATTCTGTGTTAGAAATTAGTTGAAGGGTGAAACTCTACTTAACAAGTATATATATATATATATATTACTCTTATTATATGAATAAATTAATTCTTAATCTTTAGGAAATGGGTATTAAAACCAAAAATGTGTTATCCTAATACCTTATGTTTTGTTGAACTGATGGTATTTTAAATCATCATAGATTAATGGATTTGATGCCATCAATTTTACACTTGTTTTTGATTGATGACCTTAATCAATCAATATAAATAATTACATTTTTCCTCAAATTATGTGTCTCTAATTTCCATCAATGTTCTCATAATCGAGATCATAATTTGGTGGTGACCCTTTCATTTCCCTTTTCCCTTATTAAGACTAAATTTAATTAACCGAATTTCTGATGTGGGTTTTCCACAAAGGTATTTTTCTATTTTTTAACCATTTATTTTGAATGATCAATTTAAAATTGCGAGGATGAAATTTATTGAAGGAGGGAAGAATATTAAAACCCAAGATTTCATAGTACGTTATTTCTTCAAAGTAATTAAATAACTTTCACTGCACGCAACACCAAGTTTAAGCACACCACTACATACCAAACTAGCCATTCAAAAGCGCTTATGAATAGTATTTACTGAATTTTTAACTTTATATAGTCCTTATAATTTTATAATAAATATTATGATTTTCTTAGACATAATTTAAGAATAAATTCATTTTTTTCAGATAAAAGAAGTATTTTTCAATAAATGCAATTTTACCACCTTTTATTGGCAAACCATTTTCCAATAAAATATTTGAAACTTTTATATATTCAATTTGATAAAATAAACTCCTTCTTTATAATTGGGATTTTAGAATTTAGTTTCAATAATGTTTTGGTTTTTTCTAAAAACTTTCATATTTGGGTGAATAGTGAAAAATTTGATATTTTAACTCAAAATAACTTTTTTAATCAAAATAATTTATAGTGTTCAATTATACATTTTAATGGTTTAGAAGTATAAATATATTATATTTTTACCATTTAATCCAATTTTATTCATTAAAAATAATTTCACTTTGAAATTGAACATAAACAAGTATCAATATTTTATTAGTTATTATTTCTTAAAAACATGCTTTTTGGTTTTGACAATGGGAATTAATTTTAAATTAATAAATGAAACTTCTATGTTTTGATTTTGGTAAAATAGACTTAATTTTTGAATTCATAATATCAAAATTAGGTTAGGGTGAAATTTGGGTATTTTTCTGAAAACATTCAATTTTTGATGAATAGTTAAAAACATTCAGTTATTGGTTAAAATCAACTTTTAATTTAAATAATTATTAATTTTATTTAAATTTATTTTAGGTCAAAATAGATACATAATACCTAGATAAGTTAAATATAATTCATTGGAGTCATTTTATAATATTTTTAGATATATAAAAATTTTATTGAACTTTTTATCATCTTTTACCCACCTCCTAGGAGAATTTGCAAATTTGCATAAAACATAATTTTACCACTTCTGTGAGTTGAATTTAAAAAATCTGAGAGACATGGTTGATATCAGTGAGTAAAATGTGGTTCAATAAGATGAAAATAATTTTTAATGAATAGTAACTTTTTATTTTATTTACCACAGTTAAAAGTAAATAGGGTAATTATTGGTAAAAATGATATTATTATTACCCTAACACATATCGTAATTCTATTGGATAAGTGTAATTTGACCAAAAACAACCTTATAAATAAAATATGATCCTTTAGGTCCCCTTAGATTAGATTTGGACATTTATTATTATTTTATTTAAAGAAGTGTTAAAAGAGTTAAAATAAAAGTTTAATAACTAAAACATTTTTAATATAGAGATATAGATAAGATAAATTAAACTATAAAAATTCATTAGAAATATAAAAATATTTCCTACTTAATGGTATTTTATTTATAATTTTTAGACATTAAATAATGAAATTTATTTATAATACAATGATGATGTAGTAATTACCTTATAAACGAAATATTAAAATAAATGACATTATAAATGACCAAATAAATGTAATTTTAGACTTTTTATGAATTAAAATAATTTTATATGTTAATATGACATATTTTGTTCAATTAGATGAATTTTTTTCTAAGTAATAATGCTGTTATGAATTTTGAAAAAACAAAATACCAAATAGTGTCAAAATTGACCTAAAAGAGTTTTTAAAACAAATATTATATTATTAATTGATATTCCATTCCTAAAAATATAAGGTTCGACCCAAATACTTATATAATGATAGGTGAATCATTAATGAACAACTTGGGGTTCTCTTGAAATTATATAGTATGTTTATTAACCATATAATATAAAAATACATAGAGACATGGTAAATGTCAAACTATTTAACTAGGAGTTAAATATAAAAGATAAAGTTAATATAGTAAACCAAACCTGTCTAAAACCTATTGTTTGAGTGTTTTTAGACCCCTACCCACCTTATCCTTTAAATAATTAATTTTTGAGCCATTAGAAACCGAAAATGAGTTTATTATAAAATAATATTTCTAGCTTTTCCTAAGGTGCCCCTCACCCCTCTTATAAAATGGAACTCCCACTTCTCTCAAATTAAAACATTTACATCCATTTTTCTTGTACAACTCCTACCCAAATAGACTCTAAAATGTCTTCCCTTCATCTTAGAGGCCTTAATTTAGTCATAAAGCCAACTTAATGAGCCCTTTTGATTAAATCAAAAGGAAGAACCTGAAGAAGATGTAAATATTTCATCACCTCTTTCAAGTTCTTTTCTTCTTCCACTTATTCATTCTTTGTTGTTTCCATTCTAAAAAAATAACTCCAGAATCTTCTATATACTGTGATGTAATTATAAATATTGATGAAATATTATTGGTTCATTTATTATGGTTTATGGAAGTTAAGTACTCTGGAACCTAATTACCCCACTCATGATCTCGAATTGGGTATGGTGGTGTATGCCTTAATGTTTTGGAGGCACTGATTTTTGGGATGGTGATTCAAAGTGTATACCAATTATGAATAACTTAATTAAATATTCTCTTATCATGATTTAAATATTCATTAACCGAGATCACTTGAGTATACATAGTCTGTCAAATTCAATCCTGTATATAAATTGGGAAGAGAATAGTGTTATATAATCTTTGAGTCAGAAAGCTCAATGTCAGGTGATTTAAGAGTCCATATTCAATTAGAAGATGATGGTTTTGATTTCTAAAATGATCCTAGATGTACTAGATGGGAAAGAGAATATGGTACTTCTATACATAGTAGTTGAGTTAGTGCTTTTGATCAAGGTCAAGAAGAGGAAACTTGAAAATTCAAAATGTTTTACTATGAATGAAATCATTATATATGGGCAGCCACATTTTAGTGGGATAGTTGAAAATGATGTGATCAGGTGTATTCATTATCATGGAATTGTTCCAACATGTTTGTGGGAGTATTTTATTTGTGAGTTCCATGAATAAATATGGCCATTTCATCTTGGATTGACTAAATTCTACAATGATTTTTATAGGATGTATTGGTGAACTAGGATGAAGAAATAAATTACAAGTTTTATGGCATGATGCCTTACCTGTCAGTAGATGAAGGATGAGTATCAGTTACTAGATGGTTTTTTATAGCCACTTCCTTTTCCATAATGAAAATGGGATGATGTAATGATGGTTTCATAGTGGGTATCCTAAAGAAATATTGAAGAAATGATGCAATATGAAATTTTTTTGATCAATTTAATAGGTGGATCATTTCATACAGATTCGAGATACATTCACCATTGACCAGTTTAGAGAGTTATATGTTTGAGAGATATTTTAATTTCATGGGATACAATAGAGTACATGTTTATATCATGATCCATGTTTCACATCATGCTTCTAGAAGGGGTTATAGAAGGCACTTGGTACCCAAGTGTTATTTTTTATAGTTTTCCACCCACAGATGGAAGGGAAATCAGAGCAAACCATTCATGTTTTTGATGACATGTTGAGGGATTGCGTCCAATATTTTGGTGGATTATGGGAAAATAACTTGTCACTTATTGAGTTTCCTAAAATAATATTTTCTAGACTATGATTGAAATGGAACCGTTTGAGGCACTCTTTGGGAGGCCATGTCGATCCCCACTATGTTGTTTAGTGGATGGAGAATCAGAGGTTTTTGGGATGAGTCTAAGGATGGAGACGTTGTAACAAATCCAATTGATCTTGAAACATATGGAGACATATTAGAGTATGAATAATTCATATGTAGATAAGGGTCATTGAAATATTGAGTTTGTGGTTGGGGATCATTTTTTACTTCACATGTCCCCATGGTTGGGACACTGTTTTATTAAGAAACAGGGTAATTTTGCACCCAGGTATGTGGGGATATTTGATATTGTAGAGCGGATCAGTCATGTGGTGTACTTATTGTCTCTCCCATTACAGTATAGTGGTGTGCATGATGTTTTTAATTTTCTAAATATTCAGTGATATCACTCTTACCCATATCATGTGATTGATGTTGATGATGTTTTTCTTTAGACAAATGCTTCCTTTATCGAGAAATGAGTTCTTATCATGGATCCTAGTGAAAAGGTCCTATGGGGTAAGACAATACCCACAGTCAGAGTTTTTTTGCAGCATGGTAATGTTAAGGAAGATATTTGGGAGTGAGAGTCAGATGTGTGGGAAGTGTGGATATATCTATTTTCTTCAGAGGTTTAGCGGTTCTTGGGATAAAGGATCTAGGATGATCTATTATAATACAAGGAGGTTGTAAGATCCTAGTTTTTCTTGATGCATGTTTCTGGTTAAGTTTCAAGTTACGTCTCTTATATTTGGTTAAAAAAATCTTTTGTACATTCATGGGGAGGATCATGGTTTTCCTATGGGTTCGTGACAAGAAAGAAAAGGAAAACATGACTTTTTGTAAATTTTTTACGGTTTGCACATAGTGAGGGAAAACCATGCAAGGGGAAGACCAAACTACGCAAGACCAAACACTATTATTCTTTAAGGTTAGACCAGAGTTTTTTCAATTGTATAGGCCTACCCAAGTAATTGTGAAAACCCAATACCATTATATAGTGTCTTGAACTGCATTTGTTCACGGTTTGGAAAATAGTGTGAGTAAACCATGTACCCATTTAAAGTTGAAAAATTTATAAATTTTCTAGATAAGGATTCTAAAGTTCTATCCTAATTTTATCCCCCATTTTCTTCCTTTCAACTCTACTAACAGACATGGAAGACTCAATCATCCCAAGGTCCATTTTTATTTGATTCTATTATTTTTGGATAGCTTTTGTTTGCATTTCAAAGCTTGGGGTATGTCTAACACATCCCTTTTTTCTCTTTTCCAAATTAGGGTTTATAGTTTTACCATCTTATTCCAAATATCTAAAAACCTATTTATTTCATGAAACATAGGTTAGGAATACAAAGAGGTTTTTTATTAGGATATAATTCTATGATTTAGAGTGTTTATTCAACAGATTTGAGGGATTTATTCTAAAAGTTGTATCCCATAGTTTGATATAGATTCATACATATGAGATTGTGTTCTTGTTCACTGCTTGTTTTAGTTTTTGTTATGTTAGTAAAATTTAATAAAATGGGAGTCTAAATGACAAAAAGAACCCCCTATGAATATTTTGGGATGTATTGAGAATTATTTGACCAATTTAGGGCCACCAATGGGGTGCACCGTCCTTGCCGAACTTGGCTTACAAAAATGTGAACTATGAAATTTTAGTGTACTTAAGTAGATCCCAAAATAAACATGATGGTTGGGTAATTTGATGATTAAAATTGGATATAGATAGTTGGACCTAGGATTGATAATGGATGAAGGGGTTTTTTTAATGGCATGAAAATGTTTTAATTTGGTAAATTGATATTGTGTCAAATGGCTTGTGAATTGTGTTAAAATTCCTAAGAGGATTATTTCATATGAAATGCTGAACCTGCTAAATTGGTAATGTTTTATAGATCGGGGAATATGTTAAATGTGTTTTCATAATGTAATTGCGGATTATGCTAAACGGGCCAATGAATGGTTATTAGTGAATATTCTTAGTGATTTAGGCATCAAAAATGGTAAATGGGAAAAACAGTTATGTAATGTAATTCGAAATTGTGTCAATGGATTATAGAAAGATATTAATTCCTGTGTTGTTTATTATGCTTTTAGGTTTCCATTTTTTGGTGGAGTTTTGTTATTGTATGGTATGTGTGTGATGAATGGATACATAAGATTTTTCACATGGTTTTTTAGTGTGGTGTATTGACACAAGGCTCCACGGCCATGGGTCAAGTCAGATTTAGGTTCTAAATTCTACCCCACAATGCACTGGTTAGAGACAGGATGGAGTTCTATCCCCTAGTAGATGCATTTGATAAGACCGCCAATACTGAGGCTTCCAGGTGAGTGTGTAGTATATTTTATGGTGTGATTACCCCTAGTGAGGTAGCTAACTTGACTCACCCCCATTTATGCATTGAATGTTTATGAATATTCCCAATCCATTGAACATGTGATGAAAATGAATTACAAGGGGGGGGGATTGAATAAGTAATTGATTTTGAAACAAAGATATAAATGGTTTATGTAAAACATCATGAACTAATGGAACACAAGGTACCATTTTCCCATATCATCTTTGATATTTTATTACAGGAACTATCTATTAGACTAGATATTTGTAGACATCGTTGGTGGGGGCTTACAAATTTTAATCACACCCCGCTCGGGCTGCCATTAGGTACTTGAGTAGATTTAATTTTTACAAGTCAGGAAAAGGGAAAATAAAATGATCAATAGAGTAGATTTGGACTTGGGGATTCATATGTTTGAACTTGGGGATTCATATGTTTGTCTTTATTTTGGGGTTTCCCTGTACTTTGGAATATTTAAAATGATATTACATATTTACTATTTGGTAATGGACTTATACCATGTTGGGGAATTTCTTCATTATGATTTTTCTTTTATTATCACATATTTTTCCCATTATTTCTTAGTTATCTATTGTATATTACTCTAGTAATGTGGGTATGGTCTCCCTACATTGATTATTAGACCCTCACTACTAGTCGACAACATGTAGCATATGAGGAGGCACACTTGAGGTCATGTGGTGACCTAGCCTGGGGCATCGGTTTTATAGCCCTTAGTTCAAGGACATTACACCTTAATATATGTTTAATAAATATTTATATTAGCTATAAAATATGGGTAATGGAAATAAATCAATAATAGTAACAGTATATTCATTGAAAATATAGGACAAACTTATAAAATTGGGTTTTCACCATATTTATTAATTTAATTTTATTTAATGGTTATGGTGATATTTTGTGTGTGTAAATTGATCATAAATAGTCATAGATTTTATTTTCATATAAAAAACTATTTCTAAAAAAAATCTAATACTGATTCAACTTTATTCTCAATGTTACAAAATTAAATACCTAGGAATTTCGAGTGGTATAAGAGTAAATTCTGATTCCCATAGTATAGTAATTTTTCGGTTGAAATAGAATATTTGGAATTTTATTTCATTCAAAAGAAGTAGTATAATTATAGTTAATTGAAAAAATATCATTATTGTAATAATATGATGATTCATTACATTTTTTCACCTTTCATAGATTTTTCTGGATGCTATATTTGGTTATACAATATTTGAGAGATATTATCCCATGATATTTACAGGAAAATTAAATTTAGAGATTAATGATGATTCATGGAATGAAATTATGATGTGATTATATCAAAATGTTTAAGAAAGGGTGAAAAAGCATAAATCTACCAAATTGATATGGGATATACTTGAAAATATTTATAATCGGGATTTAAAATTTAATACAACTAGGATATTGATTTTGATGGTCCATTTTGAGGATAATAAATTTTGGATGGTGTGACTATTTATGAAACATATAAATAAGGGAATGAAATTGTAAAAAAAGATGTTATATTGGAAAAAATGGAAGAATAAATTATTATTAATATTCGAATGAATAATTTTCACTACAAATTTAATGGAAGGGTTTTTGTTTTATAATATATTGATGATTTGTCTCCCATTAGGAAAAAAATATTCCATTTTCTTATGAAATTAAGATTCATTTTAATTAATAATATTAAATATAAAAAAACAATATTTTTTTAAATCCAATAATGATATGAATTTCTACGTGAAAAAGAATTAATCCGTCTCCAATTTTAATTTTTTTTATTAAAACCATTTTTAGGAGAAATAGGAAACCAAAGTTTACAAAAGGATACCACTATGTGCTAAAAGAGATCACAAACGGATTAAAAACAAGACTAATATTTCTTGAACCAAATATTATATAAAGATACTAGTGTAGAAAAATAAGCTGGATAGTTGGGTCTTCACTGATAAGCGCTTCAAAATGAGAGATCATCCTTTCCATTGTCAAAATAAATTCCTCTGAGTTGATTTTACACTGATTAAAGGCTCGGTAGAGAATTCTATTTTTCTTATTTAACAAAAATTCTTTATCCTTTTGTTGCATCCACTGGAAAACTTCATTCATAAATCCTATTGAGTTCCTCTTCTGAGACATTGGGTCGTATGTCTTACTCAAGCATAACTTCCTTGGAGTGCAGAATTTGTTTCAAGAACTACTTTTATTCTATGTCTCTTTTGTATCTAATTTCACTTTAAATTTCTCCCTTCCGAAGGACAGATATTTCTGTGTTCCTTCTCTTCTTGGATGCCCTAGTTTCCATAGGTTTTGGCAAGTAAGAGTAATCCTTGCGTCCCTTTGGATTTTCCCCTGAACCACTATACATTTCCTTGAATCTCTAATGCCTTTTCCCATTTCTTCCTGACTGGGTTGTGAGGAACATTTCCTTGACCTCGATCCATACTATCAACTGAAGGGAGGCTATAACCATCATCCCATAGTGATTCCTAATCCTCATTCAATGGAGGTTTCTGGTATTCTAAGACATCAAGGTTGTTCCCAAGCTTTATCATCGAGTCAACTTTGCGGGGTCTCTACTTACTTAGATACTTCACTTTACCTACCATATTATCCTAACCATATATCTTCTACCCTAGACCTAGCCTTCAGATGGATAAAGGTGTTTGGGTTTAAGGACCTCAATACATTCACATTGTCAAGCTACCTTTGACTATTGTGAAATGTTACACCCATCAAGTAAGAATTCCCCTACACCGATTCTGAACCATTGAATTGCTCATAACCTCGACCCATAAAATGCTGCTACTTATTAGTGTCCTCCCAGCCTCTATTTTGAGAGCCACTAAGTCTATTAACCTCCCCCTATCGATCTCGGCTCACCTTCATCAGAATTGGATGTAGCTATTAGGTTCACCAAGTCCACTGCTAAGGGAATCTCCTATTCCACTCCAAGGATACCCAAGTCATGCTTTAACCTGGAGAAGATGTCCTCAACCCGCAGTCCAGCCTCCTCTGGTCTCACTTTCTTCACATTCGCTGTGGAAAACAGGGGATTTTGCTGCTTTTGATCCTCCTCGGTACTGGACTTCACAAATGAAGGACCATGTAACCAAACCAGATCCAGCTCCATTGGAACTTCCCAGCTCGCATCATCATGCACACCCAAATAACCACTGTTCTGCAACTGGTGATCAACCGCTGTATCTGTTTGCACCGCTGGTGGCTGGTCTCGGTTGGCACGACGACACCCAGAGGTGAAATGGCCGAGTTTGTTGCATCTTGAGTAGAACACTGGCCATGATTTGAACAGCACTCTCTAAATCCACCTAAGCTCATATTCGACCAAAATCCACAGCCACTCTGATAGTGATTTGGAGACGTTGACCTAAACACAAGCACGAGGAAAAATCGAATGAAAAATTACCGAAGTGAAATTATCTGTACATAGATATCTTCCAAACAAATTTGTGAGCATACAAATAATGGAAGGGTTATGAAAGGGTAAAGGAAGGTTGAAAAAACATACCCACACTACAGCCGAATATGGGTCACGATTCATTTTTGGATCATAGGACCATCACATGAGGAAAAAACTGCATCAATTAAACACCTTAGGAGCGCTGGACCAGGCGACGACCAAATCCGCATCTGATGAGAAGCAAATCATTAGTTTGCGTCGATCGAGAATTCCCACCACCACTTGGTTTTGAAGACCCCATGCTTCAAAAAAAATGTTGAAAGAGTCAACTGAAGTACGATGTCCCCTGAATCGAGCAACAATGTCTATCTATGATGATCCGATGGTGCATTGAACTCAGTTGTGGAAATCACAAGCTGAGCAGATCCTTCATGAAGGTCGAGGACCTTAACGAAAAGAATGATTGGTGTGAAAAAAGGAAGTTGAGTCGGGTTGGTGAAGGGAGTGAGAGACAGATCTATTAGGGAATAAAGACGCACCCCCTCCCCCCATCAAGGAGGAGGGGGCCGAAGCCTTCGGCATCTCTGGTCTAGGGCATCACCACCATCGAGGAAGGAGCACGAGTGAGGGATACATATCAAAATCATAATATTATTGATAAATATATGAAAATTTTTAGAGAATAATGTCTCTAATTTTGATGATCATAAATAGAGGAAGGGATTAATACTATGGTAACCATCAATGATAATAAGATAATTGAATTTTAGTGGGTAATTTTGATGTTTTTTGACCAAATAAGATGAATAGTGACTTAGAAAACAAATATAAATAATTTTTTTACTAAAGTTTATATGGGGAATACCCATAAAGAACAAAAATTTACTAATACGTTCCTAAGAATGATAGGAAGGAATCTTATGAGAAATGAAAATGAAGAGTAAGGGTCAACCAGAAGTAGAGAGATAAAATGTACAACTACAAGTGATTGTAATTGTTTATTTAAAGTTATTTTATAATATTTTGTTTCACTTATAGAATATATAGTTTTTGGTCTTGAAATTTGAAGTTTGTTATATTTTTCCAAGTGTTGTATGGTTATCCATTGTTGTTAGGAGACAGGGTGTATCAAATACGAAAAATCTAATTTAATGGTTATAGTGGGGATTTTAATGATCTCAATTTTTTTTAAAACAATTCATATCTTTCTAGTAAACCTTGTAGGGTGTGGTGGGTGAAATTATGAATTTCATATGGTCAACACTTGTCTTGGAAAACCATGTGGCTAAACCATGTAGTCTACCTTGATTCACTTAAAAAATTAGTGCAAGCATTTACCACTATTATATAACATAATTTTAACTCCCTTTATTCTCATTTCATTTATGAGAAAACCTCTTGGATCTTATGATGGAATCTTGTTCAATTATTTTTTATCCATAGTTTTTATTATTTGATTGTAAATAAAATTTCCAAGGTAATATTGCCTCATAATTCTATAATATATTTTCCCTAATTTCAAAATACTCATAAGTAAATTTTTCTTCTCAAACCCCAATTCACCATCCATGGTAAGACTAGGTTTTTAAATGATTGTAACATGATTTTTTGGTTTTCTAGGTGCCATATGGCATGATTACATGCTCATTTGTGTATTCCCTATGAAAGGCGATGAGTTGAAGCACCATTATAATTCCTTTTGAGGTAGTAATTTATCAATTCATATTATAAATTTTAAATCATGATTTTATTAAATATATATTTTTTATATTTAATTAATTTTTTGAGGTATATTATTCATTGAATTAAAATATAAATGGACTAGATGATATTTTGTATCAAGAAAAAGGGGTTTCAATTGGAGTTGTTTTTTAATTATTATAGTGAAATGTTATTATATTCAAAGCTCCATGATAATGGTTGATGTTGTTTTTTATAAATATTTTCATGAATTATTTGTCCCTGAAAATTATTTTATTTTTTTAAATTATTTATTTAGCTTAATAAGGGTGTGTGTGGGGTTGATCAATAATTTTTTTTAATTCATGTTGTTTTTAAATTAATGAAAAATTTCTCAGCATCTGGGGTTATATTTTATGAAATATTTATATTGGAACATTTTATGTTAGAGCTTCATAACATATAAGACCCTCATCGACTATCCCTTATTTTTTTTGTTTTCATGATGGTTTAATTATAATTTTAAGATGGACATATGTTTTGAGAGAGATTGTTTTATGAACGGGTGTTGGAAGTGAGCTATAAGATATCACCTCTATACATTTATGTATTTATTATGATTACATTCTGAGATAGTTTATTGGTTTTTGTAATGAAATTTACATATAACAATCTAGTATTTGGCGTGTGTATAATTAATATTGGTGCTTGTTCCTTGCTAGAGTGAAACATGGTAGATGAGTACAACTGTATGGTTGCAATAATCATATTATTATACTTTAGTAATGCTATAGTTTTCCATTAGTTTTACGGGGCTCTTAGGTTAGTCGTTTATATAGGTTAACCTAAAGAATTTTTCACTATTTCATGATCATATTACTTTAGTTACTAGGATGATCAATCCTAAATTTCATTCATTGATTTATGGTTTAAGAAATGATATTTTCCTTTGAGGTATTTATTTTATCACATTTCTTATTTTTATGATGGACCAATTATATTTTTATTTATTCTAATATTTATTCCTAATCATATGATGTTACAATTTTACGATATATTATTAATTCATGGAAAATATTTTTAAATGGTTTTAAAATATTAATATTAAAATAATTTTTTGATTTATGAAAGAATATTTAGGTAAGGTTTTAAAGAAGAATTTTTTAGTTGAATTTGAATGAAGTTTGCGAGATTTCCACTTAAATGAAAATGGATAGATATATATTTTGGGTAATTTGTTTTGGATTTTAGAGATGAGTAACATGATTTTATTTAGTTATGGGTGATAAAATGGAAAACCTTATTTTATTTTTTTATTTTCAAACTAATATTCATAAAATGATTTATGAAATGAATTTCTTAAACTTAGTGCATGGAGAACTATTCGAAACTATATATTAAAACTATACAGATTGCAATTTATAAATTTAATTATAGTTATTCTTATCTAATTACTTAATTGTTTGGGGAGTAATGACATGGAGGGAATCTTAAGGTTTTCTTGGATGGGATTTTAGGTTTGGTTTAAGATTTAATTTATTTATGTATCTCAATTATTGGACAATATGACTACCCATGTATCTCTATTTAGTTTCTCTTACCATTATTATTAGTTATATATTCACATGGAGAATGTGTGTTCTATATATAGGTGTAAAATTATTTGATATATTGTCTTATTGATTATAATTTATTTTCCTTTTTTTAATTTTGGTTTTTCATATTAAATATATCAAAGGAAAACGATGTATGAATGACCTATTTTGGATGATAACTGGAAGGTTTGTTGTGAGCCAAAATTTTTTAGGGTGAAAATTTTACAAAATATAATTATTTATTCCCATGAAAAGTTTCTCATCTTGCAGGGATTAAGAAAACCCTTCTGGACATTAGTGGGCAGGGACTTTCTTCATCTCAAGTTGTATCCCTTTAATATTAATAAAAAATAATATTAGAGACTGGGTTCATAGAATAGAATGACAAATTGATTTCTGTGTTTTTTTAAAAGTTTGTAAAATGTAATATATGATGAAAATAACATAACATTTTTTGGGGGATCTAATCTTGCTCTTTCATACTCTTATCCTTGAGTTCTTTGGGAATGTTTGTAATTTGAATTTTGTTTTGATTAATATCAGGGGTTGGAAATTTTAATGATAATGATTGATACTTATTGGAATTTAGAAAATTTCCTTGTTGTTATACTTGTAATGGAATGAATAAGGGTAAACAGTTGAGTTCTATGTATTAGTTTCACTATTAAACAAATAATGTAGAAAGTCGGTGATTAATTCTAGAAACATTCTCAGGACCCTTGCATGATGGGTTCATAGTCTCGAACCATATTATTGAATCATGTGTTCTTCTACAACCTAGTTTTATATCTATTTAGACTTCCATATCATTGAATTTTTCTTGATTGAAATTATTGAATCAGAAAACAATCATGGTGGTTCTTTTAGAATATTGAAGTGGTGAGATTTGTTTCTGTTTATATTTTTACTATTCCATTCTTATAGGAATTTTAAATTTTGGATTTTCAGGAATGCAGGTTTAGTTTTTATAAAAAGATATTTCTTTTTGAAATTAAAACTTACTACTTTCTTGTGAAATAAGTTTTTTTTTTCAAATTATGAACTTATATTTTGTTGTGACATGTGAGTGGTTGATATTTTTAATGTTATTTTGAGGTAGAAGAGTTTAATTTTTAAAGCATTTAGTATTAATGGTTTCTTTGTGATGCTATGATGGAAATTACCATGATCTAAAAAGTAGGGATCCATAAAGTGATTAATCCCACAATGGTATTTATGAAATGTTTCTCTAAAAAATGAGTCATTCTAGTAGTAATTCAAAATTATTTTATTCTGTTTCAAAATGTATATTAATGTTAATAGTTTTTTTAAATGTTTTTTAATATTGATATAAGATTTCAAATGGTTTTAGTTGATTTCTATTGTGGAAATGGTACATTATGGAGGATTATTTTTTAATTTAAGGTTTCATTATCTTTCATTAATTTTTATCATAAAGAAAAATATGGGTTTTAAAATTTGGTTGGAAATTAAAAAATCCTTGAAATGATTGTTTTATGTTGAAGGCATTATAATATTGTTTTTGAAACAATTTATTAGTGGAACAATTTGTTTTTATTTAAGGAATGAATTATCTTCATAGAGAAGTCATGATATTTAGATCATGTCTCCTAGAAATCAAGAGTTGTAATATACAAGTCTTTCCATTAAAGATGATCCTCATATTGAGTCATCATAATTCTTAAATGGAATTAAATTGTTCTATAATCAAACCCGATTATAAAAAGTGTAGTTAACTTAGGATATCTTATGTTTTTTGATTTATATATATTGTGCCATTTTGGGTTACCCGTATAGGATTCTGACTGAGTAATTGGGAAGATGTATTAGTTATAATATCAATATCAATATTTATTTATTTTTATATATATAAATTTTATGGTATTGTATTTGGGTAATGCATATAGTGATATTTGGGTGGATATTTCAATTGTGTGGTCTTGGGTTCTATTGTGTAAGATAGATATTTTTGGAAACCCTTGTGATTTTTAATGGGATTCCTTGTCATTAATGTTGTATGGTCTTGGAGTTTGACAATTTGCGGATGATTTTGGATATGTTGAACATGATAGACCTTTGGGTCTATGATTATGTATCTACTATAGGTTTTTTCCCTTGTAAATCACTATATTATGTTAGTTTTGTGTTTGTATTTGTCCTAGGTATGGTTACCTGTTGTTAATGTCCTAGTGTTTCCTTAAAGTTTTTTTCTAGAGTTTGATACTCAGGATATTTAATGTTGCTTTGTGATGTGGTTGGTGTATATGTATTTATATTTTAGAGGGGTAATAATTGATAATAATTTTGGTATTAATGATCATGTATATCGAATAGTTGGGTTTTTTCTCCTTTGGAATTTAATAAGTTTTTATTGGAATAGTTTTTATTTTAGTTTAATTCTTCATTTCTTGGATGTGTTGTTAAGAATGTGGGATTTTATTTATGGAGTCCTATTTTTTTAAATATTTTTCTCTTTCCTCACTATTTTAGAAGAGTTGTAACTACTTACTTGATCTGTTCTGGTTCACTCCACTTGTAAAATTTGTTGTTAGATAATTGTGGTTTAAATGATTAATGATGTTTTGTTGTGTGGTTTGATGGTTTGAATTATTTCCTCGGATATTGTTTTAGATGGTACGAATTATGGATTATGTTATTAGTTTCCTTTGGAGTGTTATTTTGGAGCCTCCTCCATCCCACCAACCGAGAGAACTGATTGGGATTTAAGCAGAAAATTACTTTTATTTTAATTGTTATCATTGAATTTATATAGGAATAGAGAAATAATATTTAGAGAAATGTAATATCCATGATTTTATGTAAATATTTATTTTGTGTTATTTAACATTGAATTGTGTTAATTTAGGTTTTTGGATTTAAATTCGATGTTTTTTTTTATTTTTTAGGATTCTTCATTATTAGACGACACGGTTTGTTATAAATATATATAAAATATGAAAATGGTATTATGGTGGTGATAAAAGGTTTTTATAGTCTCATTTTGGATTTTAAAACCCTTTTTATATTACTAATAAACCTTGTGGGGGTGTGGTGGCTTAAAATGTTTCTTCTGTATGGTTAGTGCAATATTTGGGGACAATTTTTCCTAAACCATGAATATCATTTATATTCACTGAAAAATATTTTTGTCCTTTTTCTCCATTATTTTTTACATAATTTTTCATTATCAAATTCCCATTTTCATTTTTCCAAGACATTTGGATCCTAGGGTGAGATTTTCTTCTATCACCAATCTTTGTTAGTTAATATTTTTTAAATCTATGGGACTTATTCAAGGTAATATTCCCTCTTACATTCTCATATATCCAACCCCTCATTCATGCCTATTATTAATCGGTTCATATTCGCTATTAGAACCATAGTTCATCATCCATGATTATTTTGGTATTCTTGTTGATTCTAAACTAGGATTTTGTCTTACTATGAACCATATATGTTGATTCCATTTTCTTTTTGGTGTTATATATAGAGTCTATAATGTTGTAGAATCATTCATATTTTTTAATTAGATATTTATTTTACCTCCATTTATATTTCAGATCATGAAATTATTTTATTCTACACATTTATATATTATTAATTTATAGATATATATGATTCATTAGATGAATATTCCAATATATTCAATAAAATTATGTGTTGGTATAATGTTTTTTCCAAATATGTTTTGTATAATTCTTTGAATTTTAATTAATTTAAGTGACAAGAACCATATGAAATATTTAGGAGATATATTGCAATGATTTTTATTTATATATATTCACTAGAAATTTTTTATGATTTTAAAATGATGTATCTGATTTAGAATGTGTGTGTGGGACCTTATTCCTCAATTTTTTAAAATATGAGGTTATTAATGAAGAGGAAAATTATTTAGAATTCATAGATAGGTTTTTGTGAAAATAACTATTCGCAACATTGAAATTTTGGGGTTCTTCACTCATAAGACCCTTATTTATTAGTAATTACGTTTTTTCTTCCCATGTTGAGTTAATTAGCCATTTTTATTAGATACCTAATGTGATCAAGGTTGCTCTATATAACGGTGTTTTATGTGTGATGTGGAAAATTTATTATGTTTATTTAGAAAATTAAAATTTTTTTATCATCTTAATATCTCATTAATATTCATGGGATTACTTAGTGAATTTTTATTCCCCTCGATGAATTTCAGCTATAGTATTGTATTTTTTAAGCTAGATTATAATTGGGTAGATGAGTGCACCTAAATAGTTATTCCCATGGCAGTTTAAGCCCTTATGATGGTTGATAGCCAGATTAATTCAGTGATTCTACTAGGATGACCAGGTTATTATACTTTGACCTAAGGTTCTAATCACTAAATAAGGATAAAAATAAAAGAGTGACTATGTTACAATCCCTTGATTATCATGCCTTGATTGGTGGTTTCACATTTGGGAACTTCATAAAATGTTTATATTGTATCCCCTTATTATTTTTTTAGTTTCATTATTTTATAGTTTATTTTTAAATTTAATCTAAATAATAAATTTTTTATTACTTAGGATCTCTTATCTATTAGTGGTGTTTATTTTGAAACATATTGAAAATATTGATTTAAAAATTTTATTTTATTTAAAATGGAATAATCAATTTTTTTTCAATAATGTGTTTTGAAGTGAATTAGTAATAATTTCATGGGAAATCATTTTAATAGAAAATAATATTGATTTAAATTTGATAAAAAAAATTGGATTCTTCAAATGAGTACCGTGATTGGATTTTATTACGGGGGATAAAAAAGTAAAACATATATTATTTATTTTGTTTTAAAACTATAATTTATAAAACTTACAGAAAATAATTTTTTTAATCTTGGATGGATGTGATGAACTTGGATATGGAGCTCACGTATATATATATATATATATATTTAAAATAGCGGTTCTATATTCTATTCAGATTGATACTTATTTGATTTGGATGATAATATGGATTTATAACATGGAGGGAATTATAAGGATTTATTGGGGTGGGAATTAGGGGTTGGTTCATAGTTATATTTATCAAGTCATCTCTTGTATTATATAAGATGAGTACCCTTTTATTTTAAATTACTGTATTTTATGGTTAATGTTTTATATTTATTAATATGAATTTTTTATAATGTATCTTATACATATTAACGTAAAATGATACAAATTTGGTCTCATTGATTATGATATGTTTGGCATGTTTTTTATTTTGGTTCTTCACATTTGATATTGTTTGGGGTTCTAATGTGTGGATGGCATATACTAGATGTTTGGTGGAAGGTCTATTGTGTGCTAAAATCAGTTTTAATGAGAAACCATTCCCAAAGTGATTTCTTCATTAACATAAAAAAATTTCTAACCCTTGGGGATCGAGAACTCCCTTTAAACTACCATCACATATGGTCATATTTTGGTTCTAGTGGAAGCACATTCCACTTAATTACACAAAACCTGTACTCCCAAATATAAAACATAAAACATTCATGGTGCATTATAAATAACATTATGTTACTTGTTGTATTATTGAGGAATACAAAGAGATATATAATGAACACAAGTTTAATGTTGACATTAAATCTTTTACTAATAAAAATGGTATTCTCATGAAAATGATTAGGATTTATAATAATGAGGTTTATAAGGGAAATGATGGTAAAGATGAATTATTTTATAAATTCACTGAAAATATTGACGAAATTGAAAATCTTAAGGTCTGAATGGAAGAACATGAATTATTTTTTAAAACAATCTTATGAAATATGGTAAAATAGAAAAATATATGAGTAATGGACAACCTTTGGGTCATAATACTTGATGTTAATTCATGAAGATGAATGTAAATTAAAACAAATATATATAGGTTCTATGTTGAATCAGCTCAGGATACTGATAATCCCAGTGGAATGAGAAACATAAAAACTTATCATATTTATGACATGGTTACAAAATCTTTTTCATATATTTGTATATATCAAAATGTAAAAACAATGTTTTTTTCTCCCAGAATAAACATGAATAATTCTAAAAAATAATTGGTGAATTTAGAGTATTTTTAAAAAGATAAATTTCTTTAACAAAATGGTTTTTTATTTAATTGGAATATCTAGTAAACTTTAAAAAATAGACCAGTAATTCTTATAGAATATCATGTTTTAATGTAAATAATTGGTGTTTATGTGTTCATGAGAATAAATTAATGGTTTTATGGAAAATAATTTTATAACCATAGTTTTAAATAAGTTATTAACCAAGGTGGATCTATTCATGGAGGATGAGAAATAATTCCATGAAGAAGAATGCTATGGGAAAACTTTTACGAACTATGTCTATGAAAATAAATATATTACTAGTAAGATATCTATTTTTTAGTTTATTGATATTAATGATTATGTATATATATATATATATTATTTAAAAAAAATGTTTTTATCATATCTCGTGTGATATTTTATATTCAATTAAATTACAATTATTCTTTTTGAAATATATTGTTTTTTTGTGATTGAAAATGTATTTCTTTTAATAGTTAACATAATTTTCATAAAATTATTTATTATTGTAATATATTTTTGGATCTATTTAATATTTTTGTGATTTAAATTTATGTGAATTATATAAATTCATATTGATATTTATTATTATCAAAGAAATAATTATATATTTCATGTTTCCCGAATATTGGATTTTATTTGAAAAGAAATATGTTTTATTTTCGGGGAAATTATTTTTTATACACAATATTTTATTATTTGAATGTAAAATTATTAGATTTTATGATATTAATTTGATAAAATGGACTTCAATTTTTTGGTTCACCTTGTTTATATTTATATTAGGTAAATATTTTGGATTTTTAAGCACGTTTATTTTCAGATGAATGGTGGAGAATATAGCTATGATGAAAACTATATCATTTATGAGTTCATCATGAAATAAATATGAAATAAAAGGTTATATAACTCATAGAGGGACTAATGAATAATTTTATAATTATAATATCTTAAAAATATTACTAAAAATAAATATATTAAATATTATTTAAGGAAAAATGTAAATATCAGTATCGATGTTGGGGCAGTAGTTTAAAAACACTAGAAAAGTAAAATTTGGCACCATTGATTAAATATATGGGAATGAAAAGTTATATGATTGAAGTAAGTGGAAGATATTATTAATAAATAATTTATTTTTATTTATTTTTATGAATTTTGGAATTATATTGCATGTTATATATCCAAATTCTTTTTTAGTACTTGAACATGGTGAGAAAAGTAAAAATTAAAAATTAAATAGGTTTTATAGTTATTGATGATAGTGAAAATAAATTATGAATGATTTAAGATGAATATAATTGTGGTAATAAATTATATTTAAAAAATTTACTTTCATTTAATTTTTAATTAACAATATAAATATCTAAAATAATTAAGGAACATTGACACAACAATTGTGCAAGAATTAGAAAAGTCAAAGTAAATGACTTTGTAAGCATTAAAATTTATAAGGATTCAATGAATTAGGGAGTTCCATAAAATTTTTATCTGATTATAAAAATTTTGTAATTATTTATGTGTTTATATTTACATTTTATTATTATTTAGATATCTTTAAAGTTAAAATTTTTTTATAACACTAAAAATTACATAATTAGTATTAAATATTATTAATTAGTTGTAAATAAAAAAATCATAAAATATTATCATGCAATAAATTGTGGTGTGATATGGTATATCATATATTCCGTTTTATTTTTATTATATTATTTCAATTTTTGAATGACACACTTGACTTTTCAAAACATAATATTTGTTAAAATTCAATGGGGGTTTACCAATAAATGGGGACTGATTATACCATTTGCAAAACACATTTCATGTTTATTATCATCTCTAGATTCTTCCAAAATTAATGCCAAAATATCTATTTCCATGATCATAATCCTTATTTATTTCAAAAATTCCCACTCCAAAGGCATTATCTCAATCTAAAATAAGAAATTCCTATAAGGGTTTTCATGCCTTTTTCATCTTCTATATTTATGATTATTTTAACTATTTTTTTATAATATATCTAAATTATCTTCCATAGATACATTTTTATGGTATTGGAATATATTTATCCACTAATGATTAATGAGGATTTATTATCCCCTATAAAATTAATTTTAATTAGCTGTTACTATGTAAAATTATGATTTATTCTAATATTATGTCTTGTCATCAAAAATTTTGTCTAGCATTTTTCAATGAAACTTGTTATATTTCAAAATAACCAAAAGAATAATCTTTAGATAAAATATTTTTTTATAAATATCTAAATATTTTCACATCTTACCTTCTTTTAAACTATTTTGAGGACAATAATTATTGTTGTGGTTTCATGCTAACTACATGAATAATAATGCGTTTTGTATATATATATATCCATTAATGGATATTTATTGAAATTCATTTTAGGATTTAATATTTCCTATATAATATATTGAATTTTTTTATTACTAATTAACATTAAAATATATATAATAACAACGATATGTAATACGCACAATAATAATCATTATAAACCCTTAATAAATGATATTTTGAAGAAGATTCTTATAAAGGTGACTATTTAAAAAAATATTGAAATACATTGATTCTATGATGATATAAACGTGATATCTTAAACCATATAAAACTAATGAAAAAATTGGAAAATTTATGATTACCATTTCAAAAATAACAATGATATTTTGGAGTTTATGAAATGAATTCCCTTAAAACTACCGCTACAAAAAATTAAATTTTTTTAATCAAATAAAATATTATTACAATTTAACTATATGAAATGATAATAAAGAAATTAAAATAAATAAGTATTTAGTAAAATTATATGGCTATATAGTGTTATTATTTATGAGGATATAGGATATATTATGTGATTAATTACATTATACAAGGGGTATTATTTTATATATTTAATTTATATTTTTTTTTACTTTTCATTGATTTTTTTATTCTATGGCCAAACTATTTATAATTTTCCAAGAAAATTGTCATCTATATTTGAATATTATTAATCATTTTTAAAATATAAAATTCATTATTTACTATAGGTTTAAAAGGAAACTTTTCAACATTTTCCTAATGGGTTATTTATGAATTTCTTTATAATGACGTGAAAAAAAGTTTTCTTTTTTGTTTTTTCATTAATATATATTATTTATTTTATATTAATTATTATCTCCTAACAAACTATACAAATTTTCTTGGGTTTTTCAATGTAATTTCTATTTATACCATTTTATTAATTTTTATTTTTTAAATTTATTAAAATAAAAGGACATTTATTCTTATTAAAAAAACATTTTTCAAATTTTATTATAATATTATATGATTCAAATATATTTTTCTCTAAATAGGGGATTAGTAAACATATTTTCATTATAATACTGTTTTTATCTATTAACATAAGAGTTTTTTTATTAGTTTAAAGTTATTTTTTAATTAGTTATCTATTAGATTGGAAGCTGCTATGTGTTTTTTTCATACTAAGATTCATGGAAATTAGAGATGATGATGGGTGGACTCGAGATATTGGTAACCAATTCAATATATAATTATTTATTATCTTGAGAATTAATGTTGGAATACAATTTTAAACTAATTATATTATGGATTTATGTTGTTCGAAAAGTTATATGTTATTCCATTGTGAATAATTAAAAAATTAACTAATTGAGTTATTCCATTTAAATAGATATATTAATAAGATGTTCCTTGTGGTATATTTTTAATAAATATTTTTATTCTTTCTCACAATATTTCCTTATGGAACATTATAACAAAAAACTACATTATATTATTTATGTATCTTTATGTTATTTTAGTAGATATGTGTTTTTTATTTGAAGATTTAATTTTCAATAATGTCAAATTATTTCTATGGGAAATCATGTTTTATCATTCTTTTATACCCATTACTGAGTTTAATTCCCATAGCACGTGTTTAAGAGCCTTATATACAATTTGGGTATGATAATTTGATGTTTTATGATAAGATTAATGGAATATATTCCTTTGTGTGGTTTTATGTTTTTGAATTTTGTGGTTAATAATTATAATTAGGACATTTTTATTGGTATTTTATAACGAAAAACAGATTTTGGTATATATAAGTCCTTTATTTTGCATGATATTTAATGTGACAGTTTCTATAAAGAATTTTATTATATTTATAGAGAACTATGTGCTAATTATTAAATAACATTCATGGTTACTACATTCTTTAATTTTAAAGAAGTTATGGTTAATTTGGAAATTTTTTTACTCATTTTTAGGAATATAATTCTAATAATATAGAAATACTTGGGCATTGAAATGTGTTTGAGTGATAGGATGGATATTTTTTCTAGAGTTTTTTGATATACTTTGAAGAACATAAAATTGTTATGGTATATTGTTTTGATAATATGAGATCTTATATAAAATATATTAAAATTATCTAGCGGTTAAAATTTGAGTTTATTTTTGTAAGAATACACAATTTTTTATGGATATAAATAGTTTATTTTTGGAAACGTTATCTATATTTTAAGAGAATATATTATTAGGGAAAAAATTAGTTTGACATTATTTATGACTTTATGGGGATAAAACTGAATTTAATTTTCAACTATATATGATCAGGTAGTTCACATTTTTGGATTTCTATTTTTTGATGCATATTTTGATATGTTTTAGCATTTTAGTATTTATGGAATAGTTTAGGTTAAATATGGATTCTTGTTATTTAAAATTGTGATTTTGGAGATTTATGTATTAATTCATCATATAAGGTTATATTCATTATTCATGGGGTCTTATGTTGACCCATTCTAAATATTTAAATTTCTTTTATGTTTTTATATTCATAAGGAAATTATTGTAACAAAAACCCTTTATACAATGTGGAACATTGTTGTATCACACCAAGATTTAAGAAAATATTTATCTTTGATAGATAAAAGGATTTGATAAGTTTTGAATAATTTAGTCATTAAATTTTGATAATAATTATAATTTTATATAAATTTAATCACATTATATTGTATTTAATTTAATCTTAATTTTTTAAAATAATTTATAATTGACATAGAAAATACTATCAATCCAAATAAAAAATTATGAAATATTAGAATTATGATAATTATTTTTACCATTTTTTATTACATTTAATCTATCTTATTTTTAAAAAATATTATATCTATCCTTTTCAAATGTATAAAAAAAATTCATTAGTTATCAATTTGATAGAAATGAACAGAAATGAATTTTAAGGTAAAATAAAAAATCTTCCAAAAAAACTCTTTTTATGTGTATAATTTTTTATAATAAAAACTAAATTAATCACTACTATGTAATTATTTTAGTAATTTTTTTGATAATATACCCAATAAAATGTTTCGTGAAAAAATTTATTGGTTTGAGAACACAATTAATGGGAACAAATTATTCTTTATTCTTAAAAGATATTTTTTTCTAAAAAAAATTCATTTCCTTCAGAATGATCATTCTAAAAATAATTTTATATATTTATAGAAATATATTTCCAAAAAATTACTTCGATTTTTAATCAAAATTTCCATATTTGGTAATGATGCTAATTTCATTTTAATTTATAATGAATAATAACTATGGATGAAATTTCATACTTCAATTAAGGTTATAAATTGTAAATGGTAAAGTTAAATTAATTGATAAGGGTTAAAATATAATGTTAAATTATCTAAACATTATTGGTAAATATATTTTGACAATATATTGTCTTATCTAACAACCATTGCACACTTGGTTCCACTTTATCTTGAATATGAGATTATTTTATTATTGTGATTTATGTATTTATAAGTGTTCTAACAACCAAAATTATAAGAGGAACCCGCTATCATCATCTTTTCACACAAAATAGGTCATAATTTTATTTCACACCCTTAATAATTAAATTAATAACTTCACTCCATACATCATAGAGAATATGGGATTCAAAATTAGATATCATTGGAAGGATTATGTTTTATTGAATAGGATGTTTCTCAAAGAAGAGTTACTTAGCTTAAAAACTATATTTGTATTTTCATTATTAATTATCCACCAATAAATATTCCATAACCATAATAACATAATGATATCAGTTTCATTACAATAATTTTTTATGTTAATGTTACAACCATTTTATACATCTTTTCCATCTTATGATAAAGGATAATGCCAGCCATGCGTACTTATGGTGTAAAAACTTGATGAGGTGATGTGTCATGTTTTTCATTTCCATGATACATGGATGGTTATATGGATGGATTTAATGAATATATAAGATAATTTATAAGCTATTATGATTATATAAATATATATTACTATTTACTTATATTTCCCTCTTTTCTATGGAAAATGAAAACACTACTCCTGTGTACATAATAACTATTATCTCGAGAATGTAATTTATTTAATTTTTCTTCAAAAACATTTATGAATGGTTCTAAAATAATAAATAAATATTATAGTTATATAATGATTTTGATTTTTGGATTTGAAGAGATGATGACTTATGTGTAAGTACCCGAATCATCATTGTAAAACAAGCATGAAAAACAAAATTATCAACACATAAATTTAGATTTTATTAATGAATTTTTAATAAAAATTTAATATAAAATTTTAAGTGAGGTTTATATTGTTATTATTAGAAGTAATAATATTCTTATAATTTAGTTATAATAAATCTAAATTTATTATACTTGATTTTATGAAGATCTATGAAGAAAATCAGGACACGATGTAAGGGTTTATATAGAAATATAATTTTCATGGGGTTTTTATGCACGAATATTAATTTGAGGTATTATATAATGTTTATATATTAAACCACATCTTCATTGTTTTTTAATTTTATATTTTTTTAAGTTTTCTATTCATTTTCACTCTTTTTTTATTAAAATGATCAAGAATTTTTTTTAAGAAAAGTTGCTATAATTTTCTATTTTGTTAATGAACATTTTATTTCAAGTAAATCTTCATTAATTTGTTTTCCAAATTGTATTTTCAATTATTTCATAAATATTTAATATAAAATTCCTCTATATTATTTTTTTTTACAAATTATTAAAATTGAATGCTCACATTATTTTCTGATAATTATATTTTTTACTTTTTATAAAAAAGTGTAAAAATTATATTAGTTTTTTTATTTTCAAAATGAATAAATTATCCCCCCATCATAACCATTCCTTACTTTCATTATTAATTTACAATATTCAAATAATAGTTTCAAGGAAAATCGTTTCATTAATATTTTGGGGATTTTTATTTAAAATGTTTTCAAAACAAATTAAATTTTTCACATTTTTTCAATGTAAGGATTAAATACTATTATGAATTATTCCTTCCATCTATGTCACCATCCTATGATATTTCTTATAATTCACTAGGTTAAAAATTTAATGATACCATACACATTTATTTCCCCCATGTCTCTTTATTTTGTGATGATAAAACTTTTATGAAACAGATTTCCATTCCATTAGTTTTGTTATAATTGAATGATGAGTTTTTCTATGATCTTATAGTACAAATGTGTATTTTTTCATTATGTGTTGGTTGGTCATAGAATTTTATAGACCTACCATGAATTTGGTATTTATTGATATATCTATAGATAATATTAATGAGCATAGTGAGTTAAATAATTCCATGAATGAAAAGTGTTTAGGTGGTTAAACCAATCTATTATGAGTCTTCATCTAGTTTTTACATGGTAATAGTAGGGAGACATGAATAATGAAATAAATTTATATAATTGTGGTTATAATATAATTCTTATGAAATGTTATTATTCAAATGATATATTCCCAAGGATCATTGTTTAATAATTATAATTCAACACTCTTATGAATCATTTATTTTAAAATGCTAGAGATTTATTCCATGACTCCAGATTTATGAAAATTGACTAAATAGATATGCATATAATATTATGTGATCAATATACATTATCCTTAATCCTATATTATTAATTAAAATGAAGATCCAATGATATATCCTAGGATTACACTTACTGAGTTTGTAACGTCAACCTTTCTTATGAACCCATTTCCCTTGTTAGGATCAAATATTTGTTTCAAAGATATATGTATGAATGGTAATAAGAGAGAATGTATTTGTTGAAGATGATTAAGAAATTTGATGTAATAAAATTATTATATATCCATTATTTAGTAAAAATTAACCATTATGGTTTTATGGGTTTTATTATTTTGAAATTTATTGAATATTCAACTTGAATGTGGTACTATTTATGAATATAATTCTTGATTCACCTCATTTGGTATTAGATAATGTATTAGAGATTTTATTTGGAATAGATTATGAATAATATGAGGTTATAAATTGATACTACCTATGCTGAACTGAAACTGATATATGGTGAACTTAAATGTGTTATAGGTTAACAATTTTTTTATAATTTAAGAAAGATCAATAAGGATTTTAATGAATATAATATTTCTCACTCTTATTATTATATTGTGTAAATTGGAATTTTTATTTTGGTTTTATTTAATGGATGGAACCTAAATAAAAAAAATTAGAAATGAATGTGGTAGAGAATGAATTGCTTGTCCTCAAGAGATACTTAACAATATGGTATCTAGAAGTGAACACATTGTTTTTATAGTACCACAACTCTCTTGAGTAATGAATCTGGATAAATATCCAATTGAGAAAATGATGGACTAATTCACCATTGAGTCTTAAATGTGAAAACATCCTCCTTTTACAAAGATTCATCTAATCCACTATTGGCATAACAAAGGATATATGCCACTAGAAATAATTATTTTCCATTCTCCAGTATGTGAGGCATGCAATTTTACCATAACTATGTATCATTTATAATATGAACATTGATAATGGTGGAATATAAATAATAATATGAGTCTATAGTAATTAATTGACTCTATGTAATGCGATGGGTTTAATAGGTATTTTTTTTTATAAAATTTCCCAAATAATTTCTAAAAATATGGAAAGGTAATTCCATAATATTACGTAGAGGTGTGGTGAATCCATGGGTTCCTATGGGGAATACATTAAGAAACATGTGAGTTACCATTTTGGTTTTAACATCAAAACTAAAAAAAATTGATCCATTATTTAGATGATTAAACATAATAATGTGAATGGAATTGGATATATATTTCTTTATGAGTTTTGAAGAAATCATTCAATGTGATCTTAAGGATGAAATGGAGGGTGGATATTCCCATAATTATAATTTTACTGATATATTGAGAAAGAAGTAGTTATGAGGAAATTATAATAACAAAAACAATATAGAATAGAAAATACATATTACTTTATTCATGGAAAGAAACTTGGGGAAATCATGTTATGGGAACTAGTAAATGTTATAAGTGATGAAAAGAAAGAAATAAATCAAGTGAATTCTAGGGAGTTGTAATGAATTAAATAGAGGAAATTAATAAGATAAAGATTAACTCAATACACCACAAAAATAAAATACTTTAACTAAAAGTAATATGAGAATTATTCGAGAATTTTATTTAATCCAAGGTTAACAGGTTTAGATAGCCTCTTAATCCATGATATAATGTTAATTCAAGTGTGATCATAATTTCCGAATTCATTAGAAAGAATTATGTAGTGAAATTCACACTTATCATCCATTTTAGAATTGAAAATGTTTACTCACCCGACCTTAAACACTACATAATATAGTAAGTTATTTTAGAATTAATTTATTTACATTCCTAAAGATATTTTATGTTTAAATTCTTATAAATTTAGGAAATCATTCCTACATATCAACACAAAAGCATAAAATGTGTGTATAACTAGAAACAATATCAATTTTTTCATAATACAAAAGTTTATAACAAAGGCATGAAATAATTTCATAAAAAGTCATCTCAAAATTCATCATTGATTCTCATTTTCACTTACATATCCTTAAGCCCTATGAAAAACACTTTAAAACATGGAATGAACATAAAATTCTCAGAATGTGATATAAAAAGAAGGATAGAAACCATTAGTACATGAATATATATTAAACATATGATGTCATTATCACAAATACATACATATCCCACATTAATTATGTTATAGTTGTTTGTGAAAACATAATATTTCCATAAAACATTGAAAAATATCAATAAACCATTTAGAAAACATGGGGAATTACTTACTTAATATTGTAACCATCATGGCTACCAAATGATTTGTAACCCTCATGACTATCTTTTGGTGTAAGAATCACAATTAAATTTTGAGTAACCATATAGCTAACCTCCAACATAAACAAACACAATACATTAGAGGGAGATATCAGTCCCACAATTCATCTAAAAAATTTCCCAACAACAAGAACATTATCATTAAAAAATAATATTTGCCTAAAAACATTCATTTTTTATTTATTAAAACTAGATATTTAAAAGTGGATTTTTAAAGAAACCTCCCTTAAAAATATCATATATCTGAAGTGAGAATTGATAAAAATAATGGAATTTGTGTATACACCATGAATCCACATAATAAAACATAAATATTCATTTCAAAAATAAATATAGTACCACATAATAAATTATATAGAAGGTTAACCAAAAAAATTGGACTTAAGTTAAGAATTACCTTACCCCAGGTTTGACTTACATAAAATGTGTTTACAACTTATGTATAATGGTTAAAAGAGTGTTTTTAATGTTTATCATAGAAATATTTATTCTTATAACACCTTATATGATCATTTAATAACATCATTCCACCCATTTATTAAAAGTAGTTTGTAATTTCTATTGTTTTAGGTGCATTATTTACATAGACTCCATGGTCGATTCATAATGGATTTTATTTTTGAATTAAAGAGAAACAAAAAAAGTAAAATGAAATGGTATTTATATATTTACTGAACTAGAAATTATACCATATATCATTTTTTAGATATGGGGATGATTCATTAGATAAAACATTAGTGATTTTTATTTAAATCATTTGTGCGGTTCTTCGATAATCAGAAACTAGATTCATTATATAATTTAATATTAAGAGTATATATTAATTATTGAACATAAAATATATTATATAATACACATTAAAACCTTTTTCATACATCAAAAAGGTTTTATTACCATCCATGATTGTGGTAATGGAAATTGAAAATACATCATCTACGCTGTCATTAATTTGACACATCTCAGATGATGTTTATTTTTTTAAGAATAAAAGGGAGAGGAGAAAAATAATGGTGATGATTTTTACCATTAAAAAGAAAAAATTAAATTAAATTTAATATATGTGATGTTTCATTCCTCTGGTATAAGGGGAGGTAAAGAGTGTATATGAAAAGTAAAAGATTTGAAAATAATATAAATGAAAATGAAAGAAGATTCTTACCTCTTAAATTATCCACATTGACAACCTGTTTAAGGCCATTGGTTTTGGAATTTTGGGGGACCATTAGGTATTGGACATGGGGAAGAGGTATGGGAAGAGGATTGGGTAGGAATTATACTAGGTACAAAGTATTTTAGGTGTGAGGAGAAGAGTGGGTGAGAGGTGGTATTCATAGTGGAGAAGAGGAGGGGTTTTGGATTATTTTATTCATTAATTTATTAATTTGGCTCTAGGCTATGAATAGTTTTATAATTATCCAAAAATAAATTAGAATAATTAATTTATTTTTGACATTATGGTTCTTATATCATTCATTTTTTAAGAATAGTGTATCTTACCTTTAATGTATATATACCGTAAATTACCATATTTAACTATTCACCAAAAATTCAAGTGTTTGAGAAAAATCCTAAATAATCACTCTAACCATTTTTCAACATGTAGGATTAAAAAATAAACTCCATTTTTTCATTTATTTTTTGAAAATATGATAAATTTAATTTTTAAATAAAATTTTAATTTATTAGAAAAATAACAGTTTTAAAACTGTAATTTATTTTATAACAAAAAGAAAGATTAATCATGGTATCAATAAACTATCATTTAAAAATATGAAAATAAAATATTAATTTTTGAATATATTATATAAAAAAAATTTCTTTCAAATAATTAAATTCACTATAAAGAAATTGATGCTTCATAAAAATACCAATTATTAATTTATCATTTTAAAAATATTTATTCACTTATTCCATGATATAAATATATCATGGTTACAATTATATGATACAAACATTTTATTTATATCCTCATTGGTGAGGTTACTATTCTATTATCCAAATTACTATTCCTAATGGTCCTGTTACTATTTTTAGGTCAATTTACTATTATAAATGTATAAATTCAATAATATCAATTAATATCAATTACTTAATTATAAATTTATATTGAATTTTAATATTTAATCGCAAAATGAGAAAAAAATATCTTATAATTACCTGGGTTGTTTAATTCTCCCCATATTCAAGAAATTATGTCCTCTAATTTTTTATTTTCTTATTAAACAAGTGAGGGTACCTTCCCCTCATAGCATTTTCAAATTTCCATGTTTCTTCTTCAACCATGTGGTTTCTACAAAAAAACTATAACTTGGTGGATTACATTATTCAGAAACACTTTCTCTCTATGAGTAAATATCTAAATTGGTTTACCTTCATATGAAATTTTATCTTCTAGCTGAACTACTTATGTATTCAAAACATGAGAAAGATCTAGCACATAATCTCTCAACACCGAAACATGATAAAAATTGTGTACCTAATATAAAATCAGAGTAAGGGATACTCAATAGGTGAATGGTCCAAATTTCTATAAGATTTCATAAGTACCAATGAACCATGTACTTATCTTTCCTTTATTACCTAAACACATAAAAATTTCCCATGGTGAGGTTATAAGAAAAACCTGTTTACATAACTTAAAAGAAATGTCCTTGCTTATGTTATCTGTATATTGCTTCTACTTACTCTGAGCTATCCTCATGTGTTACTGGATCATCTTCTCTTTCTCATACAGTCAATATTCTAATTATAGTTCTATAATCTTTATTTCCCCTACTTCATCCCAAAAATATAGAGTTCGACACCGCTTCATATATAATGCCTCAAAAGGTTCAATCTACATTCTGGAATGAAAGTTATTATTATAGGAAAAACTCAACTAAAAAATGATAATGATACCAACTTTCCTAGTACCCTATTGAAAAATCTCGAAGAATATCCTCCAATATATGAATTGTTCACTCATTATATCCATAATATTGAGAATGAAAGGATGTGATGAAATTTAATTGTATTCCCAATGAATTTTGAATTCCTATCCAAAAGATTGATGTGAACCCTAGATTATAGTCAGATATAATGGAAAGAGGAACTCCATGTAGATTGACAATATCTATAAAGTGTAATCAAGAAAGATGATCCCAAGTTATAGTATCATGAATAGGAATGAAATGTGAAGATTTCTTTATCCGATCAATAATAACCCAAACCTCATTTTCACCTCTAAAAGACTTTGGTAATCCCACCATGGATTCCATGGATATATTTTCCCATTTCCACTCTGGAACTAAAAAAGGATAAAGCATTCCCTTTGGTAGTTTTCACTATACTTTAAACTATTAACAAGTTAAACATTTCATTTTAAAATCATCAATATCTATTTTTATTCCATCCCACCAGTAATATGCCCAATTGTCTCTGTATATCTTAGTACTGACAAGATGAGCTAAAAATAGAGAACAAAGAGCTTCACACAACAACTATATCTTCAACTGTGAATCACACGACACACATAAAATCTTTTATAAATATTAAAACAATATATTATCATTTTGAAATTATAGCAACATACCCATTTTAACCAATTATATCTTTTTCTAAAACTCATGATATTCCTTCTATTCTTTCTCAATTTCGTCTGATAGAGATTATTATACTGTCACTTGATAAAAAACAAAGGAATTTCCTAGACAAACAAAATCAAAGAAAAAACTCATCAAATCTTTAATCAAGGGTTCAGGTTCCAAATGTAATATGGTTAATGATGCATGATGTTTTGAACTCGAGGCATCAACCATTTTTTTTGACTTTCCATTATAGTAATTGACCGTGAAATCATAATCCTTTATCGTCTCAAGTCATCTTCTATACCTCAAGTTTTTTTCTTTCGATTTAATATACACATTATAATTTTAAGGTTAGTATATATTTTAAATTTTTCTCCAAATAAATAATGCCTCCAAATTTACAAAGTGAAAATCAAAACTTAATTCTAAATCATGTGTGGGAAAATTTAACTCATGAGGTTTCAATAGTCTTGAAGCATAAGAAATTACTTTATTACTTTACATTATAAGACCACCAAGTTACTTCAATGATGAATTACTGTAGATGAATAATCCAATATTTTTGGTAGGTAGGGCCAATACTAGAGAATTCCCTGATCTATTCTTCAATACCTAACAATAAACGTCACATTCTTTAGTCAAAATAAATTTAATCTCTTTTTATGTTAACATGTATAGAGGGATGGATAATAGTGCAATTATTTTATCCAGATGTCGGTAATAACATACGAATCCTAGAAAACTACAAATCTCTATAACATTTATAGGTCTTGAACATTAATTAACCACTTTAGTTTTGGTCTGATCAACTGTTTTTCCATATTTATTTACAATGTTCCCATGAAAAGAAATCTATTGCAACCAAAAAACACATTTGTTAAATTTTCTGTATAACTAATTTTCATTGAGAGTTTTCAAGATAATACTTAAATGTTTTTCATGATCCTTATAACTTTTTTTAAATACTATAATATAATCAATAAAAACAATAACAAACGTATCCATATATCAATGGAATATTATTTTCATAAGATCCAAGAAAACATCATGAGAAATTTTAAAACTAATGGGAATAATAACTAAGTGATAATTCTCATATCTAGTATGAAATGTTATGTTTAGGATTTCCTCCTCCTTCACCTTTAGATGACGGTACCCAGATCTCAAGTCAATCTTAGAAAAATACGGAGCTCCCTGGAGTAGATCAAAGAATACATTGATATGAAGAAAAATATACTTATTATTAATAGGCATGTTATTCAAAGCACTACAATCAATTCAATGTCTCATGGAAATATATTTAATTTTGATAAAAAATGAAGAACCCTATGGTGATATGGTAGGAAAAATGAATTCTTTATCAAGAAAATCCTGAAAGTGATTTTTAAATTCAATAGGTTCCACTTGATCCAATTAGTATGGGGTTTTGAAATTATCGTAGCATTAGGAACTATATAAATGGTAAATTACACTTCATGATCAGGTATAACACCAAGTAAATCATCAGAAAAAACATCTAAGTATACATTTACCACTAGAAAATTATTAATCTGAATAGTTCCCTTGTTTTTAACAATATGATCAAGATAACATAAATTTATATCTTTGAATAGTTTATTAGCTTCCTGATATATTATCTATTACATTAGTTCATTCTTGTATATAAAATGAAAACATTTCTGAAAAACAAGTTCTTTATCTCTATAATAGATATTTTAATGATAAACAGAAAGCCAATCCATACCCTAAAAAACATAATACTATACCAATGGACAAAAAACATGATTTTTAGGTAATTTGTACACAAAAATAAAAATATATAGACTATTATAATTCATTTTTTCTGTAATATTTCTTCCATATGTTTTAACAAAACGTTTTAGACTCATTTAGTGAGGTGAAACTTCCAAATTACATGAAATTTATATGAATCAAATGAATGTTTAGACCCCGTATCCTATAATATATTAGAAAAAACTGAGTAAATAAACAAATTACACGATACCACTTTATTGGATGGCCCTACATCTACTGATGTAGTCACAAAGGACTCACATCACCTTTGTGCTTAAAATATGGATACTTTCCTTCATTCAGATCTTTTTTTGGGATGGTATTTTCATATTGACCGATCACACCCAATTTAAAATACTTTATAGTTTTCTTATCAGAATAAATCTTAAGATCATTTTTATTACAATCTAGGAACATAAATCCAAAATTTCCACATTGAAAACACATTCTAATTTTTTAAGGTATTCCCCATGGTTCTTTTTACCATAGTTTTCAAAAACTGTAAACTAAAAATTCTTACCATCAGATTATATTAATTGATTCTTATCAATCACTTTCCATATTGGACTCTACTTCTATATGTTTTCAAAGTACATGATATCATCATAAAAATCCATTTCTACACTCCATGAACAATAGACAAATTTTTTCATAAGTTTTGAGCTCACGAGAATCTAATACCCTTCGGTATCTCAGGTTTTTTACTGATTTAAAATGGATCATTTTTCTATCAAGATACCGAATAAAATTTGGAGTCTACCCTGCCAGTTGGGTGAGGTTTTCTTAAGACACAGTCACTGAATATTTCTCCTTTTATATCAAATTTAGAACTTAATTTTCCATCCTATGTCAAACCACCTTAGGAATTTTTTTTTCAAGGATAAATCCTTTAAATTCATCCCAATCCAAGGTATCCGTCTCATCCCTATCCCAGATATTCTTAACCATTGAATGCCCCCAATCAGCTTCACCTTCAAAATGATAAATGGAAAGTCTAACCAACTAATTATATAATAACCCTATAACATAGAATATCTTTTCAAGGGCTTTAATACACCATTTATCCACCATTGAATAATAATATCCACAAAAATAAGGAGGGTGTTTCCTCATAAAATGTTCCTCTATTTTCAGGTTCCTCTGTAGTATCTCTAGTTATTATCTTTCATAGATTACATTTCTATTAATATCCTACATTAACTAATCCATTACTATCAAAAACTATCAAGTACCAATTCCCACTTTTCTAGACTGGGGATTCAGAATGATATCATCATCTTTGTTCCTTCTATCTCCAGCTTACCTGTTTCTTCTACGAAATACCATTCTGAACAAATATATGTTAGATGAAAAAACATGGTAATATTTAAATGAATTATAATTTCAAAATAAATAGAAGTTAAAAATAATTTATGGTATTCTATTAACGTCATTCTAACCCCAAAAGTTATCTAAACTATGATATGATACATACTATAAGGACCCAATATTAAACATTACATTATCTTGTAAATTACATTAGAATTAACTTCCTTACATTCCCAAAGATCTTTTAATTTTGTTTTTTAGAAATTCGGGACATAATTCATACATATCAGCCTATAATAATAAAAGTGGGTACAATTTAAAACAATCTCTATTTTTTTCATAATACAAATTTTTATAATAAAAACATGAAATCATTTCATAAAAAGTTTTCACAACATTCATCTTTGATTCTTCTTTTCTCATACCCATCCATAAACCCTATGAAAAACATTTTAATACTTAGTATGGGCACAAAATGCTCATTAATAGATATTAATGAATGGAAACCATTAGTATATGAATAGTTGTAAACATAATCATTCTCATAAAGACATACTTCTCACCCATTAAGTATCATATATTTATTTGTGCGAACCAGAGATTAAAATAAAATATATAAAATCATAAACAAAACATATAGGTAACATGTGGAATTAGTTACTTAATATTTTAACCCTCATGGGTACCTTGTGATTTTTAACCCTCAAAATAACCTTACTATGTAACCCTCAGAGATGCCTTATGGTGTAACCATCGTAGTTACACATTGATTAAATATATCACTGAAAACCAAATTATACATAACCGATTAATTTTAGGGAGATATAGGTCCTAAAATTCATCATAATCAATTCCCAAGAACCGTAAAATAATCATTCTATAATAATACATGGATTAAAACATTCGTTATGAATTTTTTAAAATTAGAAATTTAAAAGAGGATTTTTAATGAAACTTCACTTACAAATATCATATATTCAAAGAGAGAATTGATAAAAAGAATGAGATTTGTGTATAAAAATTAAATCCACATAATAAAACATAAAAATTAATTTGAAAAATAAGATTAGTACCACATAATCAATAAAGTAGAAGGTTAACTAATATAATTGAAATTGGGTTATGAATTCCCTTACCTCAAGTATGTCTTACATCAAATGTATTTAAAAATCCTGTATAATGGTTCAAAGAGTGTTATTAATATTTTTAAACACTTATTTATTATTATAACACCATATATGATCATTTTATAACATCATTATATCCATCTATTAATAATAGTTTTTTAATTCCATTGTTTTGGGTGCATTATTTACATGGATTCCATGGCTAGTTCGTAATGGATTTTATTATTTAATGTATGGGAAGCTCTGTAATTAGATTTAAACTTTATATACATGTTTTAAAAAAAATAAATTATACCATATATAGTTTTATTTTTAGAAATTAGGATGAATCATTAGATATAACATCAATGATATTTGTTTATACCATTTTAGTGGTCATTCTATTAGCACAAACTACTTTCATTATATAATTTAATATTATGAATCTATGTTAATTACAAAACATTAAAGGGGTTATATCATACAATTTAAAACCTATTTCGACCATTAAAATGGGTTTTTTAGAATACATGATTGTGGTAATGGAAATATAAAACATATCATCCAAGATAATGGTAATTCGACACATCACATACGATTTTTTTTATTTTTTGAATAAAATAATGAGAATGAAGAATTATGATAATGAAATTTTCCATAAACATCATAAAATTCCATTATATATAAGATAATATATTTCTAATTCCTCTTGCATAAGGGATGTGAATATTATACAAGAAATTAAAAACAATTTAAAAGAAAATAAAAGTAAATGAAAAAGGATTCTTTCCTCTTGAATTATCCTCCAGGGGAAACATCTTAAGGCCTTTTGTTTTTTCCTTTTAGTGAGACTAGAAGGTCTTAGATGAGGGAAAGATTCTTGGGATGAGTATTGGGCTGAAATATTTCAAGGAAAAAATCATGAGAGGTGTGAGTAGAAAAGGGGGTGATGGGCGATATTTGTTGTGCAGGAGAAGAGCAGTTTTTGAATATTTTATTCATTAGTTTATTAATTTTGATGAAGATTGTAAATTGTTTGAGAATTATGGTGAAAAATATGAAAATAATGAAGGTAGTTTATAGATTATGTTTCCTAAATAATTTATTATGTTAATAATATTTTATTTAACTCATAACATATATATACTGTAAATTACAGTATTTCACTATTCATCAATTTTCATGTATTTTTGAAAATTTTCAAATGATCACCCATCCTTGTTTCAGCATATAGAATTAAAAAATGAATGAAAGTTTTTTAAAATAATTTTAAAAATAATAAATCTTTATTTTTTTGAATAAAATCATAATTTATTTGAAATTTATCAATTTTAAAACTATAATTGATTTTATAACACCTTGAAAATTAATCATGGTCTCATAAAATTATATAATTAACATAAGATAATGAAATATTAATATATGAATATATTTTATGAAAATAAACATTCTTTTAAATCATTAATTTAATTATAAAATAACATTTATTTATCACAAAAATATCAATAATTAATTTATTTTTTTAAAAAATATATAGTAACTTGTTCCATGGTATAAATATGTCATTATTACACTTATAAAATAAAAAATTGTATTTATAATCTTATTGTGGAGGTTTTAATTCTATTGGATAATTTTATAGTTCTAATCGTCATGTTACTATTCCTACAGTCTAGTTATTATTCCATCAATATAAATTCATTAATTTTTATAAATATCAATTATTTGATTATAAATTTATAATAAAAATTAATATGTAATTATATAATAAAAATAAATTATTTTATATGTACATAGGTTGTTAAAAAATGTATTATTTGTATCATTTTATTCCCACTATATTATTTATAAATATTTTTTATGTGTATTAAAAAACCACACAAATTATTAAATATTGAATTATCAATGAAATATTTTAATGGTATGATTATTTTATCTCATGTCTATATCTCCTCTCTTATGGAGGATTATAGGAATGTGCTTCATGTAAATCTTGTGATTATATCTAGTGCCTAATATGATGGTATTTTTGAATGTATTGTATTTCATTAAATAAGTTCAATATATATATGAATGGAAGGGAAGATAAATTTGATATTAGAAATAAACCAATGATTATATATCAATTTCAGGATGAATATGAACATCCCATGAATTTTAAATTAATTTTATAGGAATTATTACCTATTAATGAGGTTTATCAATCCCATATGGTTAGAGAGAAATAGAAAATTTTTATATTCTTATTGTGTGGGAATATACCTATGTATTTCTATATTATTTTCTTTATCTTCCCCTGAATCAGGATGTATAGTTTTCAATAGAAATGATACATGTTTTTTTCCCATTAAAAATACTCCTTATAGAATGTATCCAATTGAATAGTAAGTATTAAATAAAAAACTCCAAGTGAATCAAGATAATGGGATCATTTGGACAATTTAATTTCTATGGGTGTGGACCTATTAATTTGTTTAAGAATAATGATGTGTCAATGTGAATTTTCCCAGATTTTCAAGAACTGTACAAGATTAAAATAAAGAGCATGAATCATATTTCGTGAATCAAAAATTTTATTGATCAACTAGGAGGAGATTAATAATTTATTATTATTGATCTATGATCTCAATATAAACAATTAAGGGTAAAAATGGCAGGCATATCCAACACAATATTACATCCAGTGTATAATCAATACGAATTTATAGTTATTTCATTTGGACATACCAATTACACTACTGCTATAAGGACTTACCATTAAAAAATATTTAAAGTGCATAATTAGAAGTAAATTTATTTTCTCTTATTTCAAGGATATTTTTTGGTTTAGATATTTTGGAAGACTGGTCAAAAATATTCCATAATAAAACAATATATTAAAATATATAAACATTCTCTTAGTATCCTTTTTTCACATAAAGAAATTATTCATTTAAAAAACATGATTTATTTCATGGAAAATAACTATTATTTTTAACATGAAATATTCTATTATTATACTAATTCTTAAGTAATTTGAAAAACATTTAAAAACATGGAATGAGTATAAAAATATTAGCATGGGGCATAAGAAACCATTAGTACATTTTAAACCCATAAGATTATATAAGAGTGTTTTCTTTTATCATAATTAAATTTGAGAACAAATAATTGTTTACCTTTTCAGGAAATCAAAATTAATGGCAATGGTTCTTCATAAAATAGTTTATAAGAAAACATAAAGGAAAAAAAGATCATTAGGGTTTTATAGGAAACATGAGAACCCATTAAAACTCTTTCTTAAATACCAACAGTTTACCCTCAAACAGCGTAATAATTATTCTAAAATAATTAATCATTAACATAACGCCTAAAATAATTTTTTCATAAAAAAGTCGAATGAATAAAAAGTCATATAGGTTTCTAAGGACATTGTATTCACAAAAACATTACTAGAACCCATAAAATTGGAATAACTGTTATTGTGGACATCCATCACAATTCTCTAAAGAATATAATTATTACCCAATGCAACTGAGAGTTATAACCTACTAGCCTGACCATATATAATTTAAAATAATACTACCATGATTATAAAATTTTATTATTTAGCCATATCATCAGTAAAAACCTTGGAAATTTCTTTTGAACGTATATGTAAAAAATTAGATATCAAAATATAATTTTTAATTCCCATTTTCAAAATAACAATTGTGAGATCAGTTGTTTTGGGATGGGTTCAAATTCCAAGGGAATTTGTGTTTTTTATTTAGTGGATGGTTAAAAAAATAAAATGGGATTCATATGAGAATTATTATAGTTGTAACATTTAAATTTTTTTAGATATAAAATGAAGCCCAAAAGATATCTTAGATGATTTGAGAGTGTATTGAGGGTTCATGACCCAAAATATTGATTTATGAAAAGATGGGTTGGGAACATTGTTGGCTCATAATGAATAATAAAAATGTGGAACAACTTTGTGGCCTATTATAGGTGGAACCCTTGTTTTGTTAACTATTCAAGGAGGGCATATACAACCTTGAAAAGTGATATAGAGGTACTGAAAGGTATGTATAGTCAGTACATAGTTTTTTAAAATCATGTACAGTAACAATGAGGGAAATGGTGAATATAGAAGTAGTTATTCATAGATGAACTAATGTTTATAAACTATATGAGGAAACCATGTGGCTTAGAGGTTCTTAGTAACGTGAAAATACATAGTAGGAATATGGTTTTCCTATCTATGCAGGCTAACCACGGGTCTCCCAAAAAATAAAAAATTAACATTTTCCACATATAACCATAAATGAAGATTAAAAATTTCCACCATACTTATCCAAATTTCTCTCCACATGTTATGCACTCCATATCATCTCCCTTGGAGTGTATCATTTTTGGTCTGAATCGAATGTCATCAAATATGTTGGAATCCTAGTGGTAATTAGATGACACCTGTTACCTATTTTATAAATTTCCTTTATACCTTTTTATGTTCTTGTTGTTTGAGACAATATTTTCTTTTTTTAAGGTGTTTTTTTAATCCTTTATTTATCTCATTCTGGATCAAACCAATTCATGATAATTCATGATTTAAGATTCCATATTAAAAATAAGGAAGTATATATTCCATCCCCATAATGTTGCTTCATTTCTAAACTATGTTATGGTGTTACACACTTGATTCACCATGTATTTATTCTAAAATATTAAATCAATTTAAATAAAAATTTGTCACTTTAAATTGGTTGTCCAAGATACTAAATTTCACCAGTGTAGGTTGTTTTCCTAAATACAAACCACCACTATGAGTAGGTTTATATAAATTCCCATGAACACAATGTAATGCTTGGGTAATTTAACCACTGTTGAGATGTGATGAGTATACACTAGATTAGTGGGACCTAATGTTTTATTGAATTAACTCATAAATGATTAAATTCCAGGATGATACACCTTTGGGAAATTACAAGTGAATTTTTTATAAAAAATAATTTAATTGAAATGAAAGTCATTTAATTAAAGGAATCATAGTGAGTTATGTATTGTAATGGAGTCCAACATGGTCTTTCTTAATTATAAAATTATATATAATCTAGTATCATTAACACAATAAATTGAAAGGGATATGGTTAAGTTAATTTAAATAGATAATAGATTAATTTTAAGGTGAATGTTATGGCCATATCACATATAAATTTTGGGAACTGTTACTTAAAATTTTAATGGTATGCTTGAATTGTTAATAGTTTTAGGTTTTTAGCATTGACTATGTTTAGTTATTAAATGAAATGTGCCAATATATTTGTTTACTTAAGTGTCACATGGATTAAAATATATATATTTCCATGGATTGGGTTTTATGAAACATTATACAAAATTAATTATGAATAGTTATTATTTGTTGGACATAGAGATGATTATTGCTCAGATGTAATTATTTAACATAAAATTCCTCTTTATTATTCTAATTTTTTGTACATGATGTATCTTATCATTATTATTATATCGTATTGGACATGAAATTCATTATACTAATTATTAAAATATTCTCGGAAGAGAACCCCTTTATTGCTGATTGTGGAAGTTGTTTGGAATTTAAACCTATATCATTATTTATTAAACTGTTAGGAAAAATGATCTTATTATTACTTCAAATTGAACATGTTGGAGATGGAATTCAATATAATTATTATTATCACTATCAGTTAAATTGTCATTCATGGTTCACATTATCTATTATATTTGAATTGTTGGACATGACGCTCACTCCCTCATTTTTTATGTCCTAATATATTCACATTATTTAGATTTTAAATGAATTATGTTTTAAAAAATACATGGACACATTGGATATAAAAATGGGGTAAAGAGTTTATTAATATAAATTTAATGGTTTAGATACCTTTCAGATTAGGCCAAAGTTATTGGTATTATATAGGTATCTCATGAGGAACCTGGTGTGTCCTTGTTTTTTTATTTTCATGCTCTAATTATTATTCATGAACACCTATCCATTTTATAATCATGAACTATATATGAATTAGACATATTTGGTAGTGGCCTATTTATTTTTACTAAAAAAATCATTGGGACACTGATCAGTACCCAAATTGTTCTAATAGTTATTGGATATTACCCTAGGTTGTGATTTTTATGTTTCTTTAATTTGGACTATCGGTTGACATAGAGATGGGGGGAGAGCATGCATTTTGGATCCCTAAAATATTGAGGTATTATATTTATTTATTAGTATTTTTCCAGTATTTCCCTATTTTATTGGTTACATTCTATATGTTTACTTCTTGTGTTTATGACTTATCATGTTCATGCGTGGTTGTATTATTTAATACCAACCTTGTTATATATTAATTATGAATTTTCAACTATTATTCACATCCACTATATCTCAATTATATATTATTTTGAAAAGTTTCAAACTTATTTTGAGGGAATATTCTCCCTATAAAACCATCATTGGACCCTCACTTCTAACCGACATCCTCTAGCATACATGAATGTGTTCTTAAGACATTTTAAACGAACAATATTTTTCTAATTCTTGGAGTGAATAGGTATGGGATGTGAGAAAGTTGTATTATGGACTTACTATTCCTTTGCCTTACTATTCTGTGTAGGAAGGTTGAATATTCAGGATGTATCAACACTTAGAAATTAGCTCAAGTGTCAGAATAGGCAACCCACACATAGGGAAATGATTAGGATTCTAGTGATGATGTTATTTTTAATATTGTTTGTTATGAAATTTTATTATTCTTCTACCTTGAGTGATTGTTGTATTTAATAATATTATTTATTTAAAGATTAATGAGATTTAGCATTTGGACTTGTGTGGTAAGAGGTGAGTAGTGTTCATTCATAATTTCAAGAACATTAGACTCACATGTCCTTATAATTCTTATCTATATACCACGCTTTCATTATTATGTGCCATGTTTATGTGATTCCCCAACTAGAATGATAATGAATTATTCCATAATCTGGTGGGTCACATGGACTCAAGCACATCTCCCCTAATACCAAAGGTTCCCGACAAGCAGTGAGTACCTATGGTGGTTTTTTGGGGAGAGCATTCCCTTTTTTAGATTGTAACATATTGGAATATTATATCATATCATTTTTGGAAGAAGAATAAAAACACGACATGAGATATCATACATGCCACGAATACATAAAGAATGATAAAAGTATTCCCAACATCAATATGAAATGTCAAATAAGGTCTCTAAAAATAGTCTAAAATAGGTATACATGAATTTGTACAATACATGTATCAAAATACAAAAAATTTAAAAAATAATTGTCCCATATAGCAACACGAGCCTCATATCAATCATGTTCTCCCCTACTCCTAACCATATCATAATCGAGTATCACACTGTTTGTGATTTCCCCAACCTCTACCTGAATCCATGAAGTGTTTTTGGGTATCCAATGGAAGCCCAAACAAGGTTTGGTATATCTCTCAGTAGGCCACCACCAATTGTGTCTATAAAAAAGCTGGTATGTATGATATAAAAAAAGTACTATGAAATATATTACACGTCTAAATGTACTATAAGTAAAGCATCAGAGAAATATGTGATAATTTATAGCCAAACAGGGATCCCTGTAAACAATTTTCCGGATCCTAGAATAAAGAGTACTATTAAAAGAATTAAAAAAGTAGAATACTGTTTAGTCTACCCATTTGAGTCAAGTACTTATATCATGGCTATCTGAAGTATAGAAAAACAACCACAACTAACTCACTATAGAATTGAGTGTAAAAAATTACTACAACCACACCATATAATACAATTTAAATACACATCACATCCATCTTATATAAAAATTTCACATTCACCAAAATCATGCCTTATAGTCTAAAGTGTCAGATTATGAAGGGATGGATCGAAGGTATAGAAGACCAAAACATCCACATCGAGTACTAGGAACATCTTGATGAAAATGTGGTAATGAATTTGGTGGGTCACAAGGATAATTTCAATAGATAGTTACCATTGAGATCCTAATAAAGTGAAATCCACATGGTAGCAATGCATAAGGAATCCTATAGAATAAATAACTAAGTAGGAAATAGCTCCAATGTGTCTATTACCACAATCCAGATCCACGAGAGAAATGCAAAAGTTATTTAATTGAATCACGGTCCAAGTTATACCAATCAAGGCATAAACTACAATTTCAATTCATAATGTCATTAAAATAACCAATTCACAATCAAGTACATTCGATGAGCTTACCCACTCATTTCCAACATTACTTTAAAATAAATTTAAACAAAAAATCAATCATCATCATGTTATCAAATATAAAAGAAGGAAAACTTTATCCAAATCATTCAATTCAATTATCATCTATTTATAAAGGAATACTCTAATTAAAAAATATCACTCACACCCCATGAGAGGTATAATAGTAGGAAAATTAAAAATTCATGCCTCATTGGTGACCTGGGTTGTGGAAAAACCTCCAATAGTTTTAATGGGACTAGTGGGAATCCCTAAAAAATTCTAATTCATTCATATAAATTATTCAATTAATTAAAGGGGAAGATATGAAATGTCCAACATGAGGAATAATAGAAAATGAGCTTATAAAAAACTAAACCCCAATGGAACGTTATAGGCCATATACTATCGGTCTATAGTAGAGAAACCATCTAGTATTGAGATATGATTCAGTTCAGATCGGAAGAAAAATAAATAACATATAAAAATCATAAAAATCCGTAATATTTTATTGAACCTAAATAACTATATAAGTACCAATAAAAATTTATCATGATAAATTTTTAAGGGAAAAATAATTGGCATGGATCCAATATGACCGACGATGTTCTATTCTGGGTTCGGATGATGAAAGAGTGGAAAAGGCGCGGATTAGTGCTCAAAGGGTAGATCCCTATGTCATGTGGATATCCAATAGAGAAAATATAAAATATGATTAGGTTATAATAGATTTAAAGATAAATTTAGTAATTTCCCCTGAAATTCTAGGATACATAATTTTTCCACACATTTGTCGAAATTGTTCCGAACTGTGTGCCCTTCATAACTTTATGGGGAACCATGAATGATTTGTGTGCGCGGATTAGAAAAACATTTGAAACCAATGTCTCAGGAACTATAAAATATTGGAGTGTCACCTTCATGGTTTTTTACCTAATGTTCCAATATTTTTTTAAACATTGAAACCACCCCTATCCCCATTGTCTCGGATTCCCATGGCTAGAGTAACCATATAGCATTTATAGCATGGTTTCTACTAACCATTTAACCTGATTTTTTTTCAAAAAGATTATTCCTTAGGATAACTCCTAGAACATCCATGATAAATCCATGAACTCAATGGGTACTAATAGTAGGCCATAAAAAATAATTTAAATCAAAAAAATAGATAATCATACCTCAAGAAAACTTAGTATCATACAGTTCATTTGAACAGAATGCTTGTGAGATTAACTAGAAAGTTTATTTGAATATATTGATTTTTTGAATACTGCCTTTTATATCTATAGTCCCTGATTTTGTGAAATATTTACTTATTATAGTTGTAAAAAGGAAGTTAAATAATGTTTCTTAATTTTCATAAATGGTGTTTTCCGACATATATTGATTGTAGAATTGAATTTACGTATCATGAAATTAATTGAACAAATTAAACTGTTAATGAATTCTATGGAATGAAATTTTCATGTGTTAATAATTGTTTTTATAAATTAAAATAATTTCTTATGGATTTAAGTTAAAGAGTGCATTAATTAAAACTTATAAAGTCTTTTACCACTATAACATGAGAATGATGAACTGTTTAACAGAATCCTTATATGGATGACTAGAACCAGTTTGGTCTATTTTAGTTTGTTGTTTATATGTGAAAAACCCATTAAGGGTGTGAGAATATTACATTAATTATATTATTAATGTTTTTATCATAAATTGTAACCAATTTTAATTTATAGATTATTTCCACAATAAATTGTGAAAGGATTCCCACATAAGTAATACTAGATTGAATTGATGGGACCATTATAGGAAACCTTTATTTTTTCTATAATTCTAAAACCCATGGGGGAAAAATCATGTTATATAAAATGAAAATTTGATGTGTCATAAACCACATGTATAGTATTTTTTTTAAATTTATTATTTCATATTAATAAAATGATTGCCCTTAAAATGATAAAGGAACGTCTATATTCTTTATATATTTATTTATTTGTGGTGTCAGTTAAATTAAAATTCAACTTATAACCTAATGTGTGTATTACTCTATATTTGGTAAAATAATTCATTAACCAGGCCTTGTTGTTAGAAAATATAGATAAATAAATGGTTTAAAAGAAGTTATGGGATAATTTGATTAGAATGCTATGAGGGATTAGCTAAATAAAAATCTCATTATCGTTTGAGATATTTTTTCCGTAGTCACTTTTAATAGTTAAATTATATATCTAAGAATACTTAATGATTAAAATCAATGCGGATGTGTTAAATGTTTTAAATAAAACCTTTTCGTGGTGTTCATAACATTTATCTTTATATAAGGGTTAGTTTTAATGTTTCTTAGAGTTTTTATGGACAATAAATTTCACATTACTATTGGATATCTTCTACCTTTCTCTATTATGTTGGACATAAAGGATAAGATATCGAGCCTAGTGGAATTTTAGGTTTGGATATAGTTTATAAGTGAACTAATTTTTTAAAATTGTGTGGTTATCCCATTATGGTAGCACCTTGTAGATGGAAAACCATTAGACTTATGATTTTAGTTTTTCGGTGAGTTAAATTTCATTCATTGATTATTTTAGATTGGAAAGATTCATTATTTATGAAATGACTCCCATGGGTAAGTTGCAGGTTGTATAGTAAGTTTATACATGAGGAGGTATTACCGTATACAGATATTAGGTGAGTGTGAAACCATTATATTTTTACATTTAAATTTTGATCCTATAAAGAACACTTCCCTATGATGAAGGTTAGAGAGGAATACGCCCTAGTAGGCCAATGATTGCTAGGTGATTCCATAAAATATTTTTTTATAGGTTTTAAAAATTGTTTGATAATTACTCTTTACCTTCTTCCAGATTATCCAATTTAGATATAGTTTAATAGAATCTTAGATTCCATGGAATATATTATGTTATATGGGATATTGTTCACAATATATAGTACTTATAGTTAGGGAACATACCAAATCAACCTATTTATAGAGGTTATCTGTAGGGATATATGGAATAACTAAAAACATATGATTTAAATTTGATCCTAGTGATTCAGTAACGTCTGTTTTGATCATAGAATCCATCGAGTAGGGTTGACCTAGTTTTATGTATGGATTAATAGTGGATATATTGGTTTTATTTTTGTTTTGAGGTTAGTTAACATGAACACACATGGATTTGAATTATAGGAATGAGGATGCCTTTAGACTTTTGAAAATGAACCTATAGTTCTAGTTATCATGAATGGATTAGTGGGAAGGGCTATTCACGTTATTGGACCTATTGACTTGAGGTTGTGCAGTTGATGTTTAATTCCCGAACTACACTTTGGTGTGGGTGGTCATTAAAAAAATTATGGCACCTGAAGGTGATCAATTTTGATAGGAGTTCCAAGGGAGCTCCTGGTATGCTAAGAAATAGCATTCCATGTGTCATGTTCAATTTGACATTATTGATGAATGAATCAAGGTATCATGATTTGGATCTTGATTTGGGGGGAACTGGATGCACAATAATTGTGTATGAAAAACATTACTCACATCTATTTCATGTGAAAACGATTTAAACATGGAATATTAGGGAGTATCCCATTGTAATATGAGAATTGAGGATTCAAAATTTATTAATGGTGGGAATGAAAACAATATGATTTCTGAAAATTATAAAAGTTCCCATGATGAGGGATAATTTTCAATTTGAACCCAGTGTTATGAGACTTTTAATCCATGAGAATACAAGGATGTGAATGTTCAGAAGATGTGCTTTCACGAGTTAGTAATGGAAAGTATGTTATAGTTGATTGACTGTAGATAAGGAGAGAAATATTATCCTATCGATAGAATCTCAAAATTCTCCAATTTTAGAGTCAATCTTACCATATACCTTGAAATCAACATTAGTATAATAAGAGAGAATCCAAAATTCATTAAGATTTGTATATTCTATTTGTGTTTGAGAAATTAAAATCTAAAAGAGTTATTATTAAAGAGTGGTTTAGGATGTGCCATAATTTAGGGACTACATAACTGTATGTATGAGGGTGGTAACCCTAAATGTAAATTTTGGAATCACGGGAATTTCATGAGAACCATTATTAGAATAAAGTGAAGGGGAATGGTTGAAATTTACTTTGGTTCATATGAAATATATCTTTTTTATCCATGATAAAAATTATATCCTAGAATAGACAAAGCATGGAGTATGGTAATTAAAAATCTATTTCATCGGTATGATGACATGTATTATCTAAATATGGGGAGAGGAATGACAGTTTTCGGACCATGATCCTCACATGAGAAGGGTTATTGGAGCTTGATAAATGTTATATGATGGATATTTTGTATCACTCATACCATTGCATAAATAAAAAACGTATAGTTTAATTTCTCAATTACATCAAGGTGTTTGTTTAAATTTGGATAAGGATGAATTCAAATTGCATAATGCATGCCAGGGTTTGTTGTTATGTTCTAAGGGTTTTGAATCATAAATGTTGCTTTGATTATACAATATCATGAAGAAATATATGAACAAGGGATGTTTAATCTAGTATATTTTAATGGATGTCAGTTTTAGTCTTCAGTGAGTATACTTATAATGAAATGGTGTGCCTTAGAAAAAAGGATTTTGGAATCTGGTATTGGTGATTTGTCTTTGGTTGAAGGCATGAATTTTTTTTGAATTTATTTGATAATGGTGGAGTGATTAAATTAATATTTCTATATGGATTAATAATGTGAGGAAACCACAGCATACATACTGTTGGTATGGACTGATTTCTTTTCGAGGGTCACCTAATACTTTTCAAGGAAAAGATAACATGACCTAGCTTAGCTATGTCAAATGAGAATTTTCCTTTCTGATCAAATTGAGAACAAGAGGTACATTCAACATGTTTGACTGTGTGTATCAATTTGATAACCATTATGAGCTATTCATTTGAATTATATAGGAATGATATAATAGAAAATTATGGTGGTGGATGTATTATGATTCCAAATTACGCATAAGAGGTTATAATTAATTATGGAAAGCACCATACACTGATTGATGATAGATAAGATGATTTTGAAATCTTAAAAATAAATTTATTTTGGGTAATAAACACATTAACATTTCATTTTTTTGTAAATTGTTTAGAACATGTGTGAATGGATTAAGTACTGTATGATTAATGTAGTTTCTTAGTGTCTTGTTGGGAATTTGTAAATGATAAATGACCATTTTAGTGGAGATTAATTAACCAAGTAGGTTGGGTTATGTTTTTTTGGTCACAATGTATTCTTATGGATGTGTTTTTCTAAGGGAGGTAGGTTCTTCGATCATATGTTTTGGGATAGTGTAAAATTAAAAATAGATTTAAGTTTTTCATTTGGTGGATGGGCCAAATCACATAATGATATTTAGATAGAAATTATGGGTGTTGGAGAACTTAAATGTTTTTAGATGTGAAGTGATGTTTGGATGGTGTATTAGAGGTTTTTGGAGTTTAAAGATGGTTTATGACATGAAATTATTGTTTTGGAAAGGAAAAAATGAGTGCACAGTTGGAAAATTGTTACTACTAACCATCAACACAACTGTGTGGCCTGTTTTGTGTTGTCACATAGATTTTATAACTATGAATAGTTGACCAAAAATAATAAAATGTAGTGAAACAGTATTGGGATAATTTAAATATTCTTACATGGTTTTTCAAAACCATGTGCTACAACTATGTGAGGAAGGGGTTCTTGGGGTGAGTTGTCTCCCATGGTTAGATGATTATTTGTAAACTATTTAAGGAAACCACAGAACATTAAGGTTCATTTAATAGTAGAACCCCATTCAAGTGAACTATTTTCCAAACCATGTGGACTGACCCTATGCCTCTTAAAATGTGAAAAAATTACCATTGTCCCTTCCATATTAATTGAGGTTTTACCCCTTTCATCACCATCACGTCTCCCAATTTTCCCATGCATGTTCCCTCCTCCTTCTCTTTTTCATGTGGAGTGGATATCCATCAATATTTTACTAAATATAATTATATTAGTGTTGATATAATCCTAGTGGAAATTAGATGATTCATCTTATCTATGTTATTAATATTTCTTCTCTTTTTTATCATGATCATTGGGTGGGATAAAATTCCCAATTTTATAAAGAATTTGATAGATTTATTGATTTTATTTATTATATATCAAATAAAATCTTATTAATGGATGTCTGAAGCTTATTTGGTTTTAGTTAAGTGGACTATTATCCTTCAACTTAATTTTTCATCATTTATAAAATTTGACGTGGTGCAACACAACATATTCACATTTATTTCATTATCAATGTTGAATTATTTTATATAAAATTTTGGCACCTTGAATTTGTTATTCCTAAGACCCAATGATAAAATTAGATGTTTTATACCAACATGATAACTAACCCATTGGGTGAGTTGATATAAATTCCTTTGAATTCTATGCCATTTATGTGTAATTAAAACACAACTGAGATGTGCTAAATTTCCACCAAATATGTGGGAACTACAATTGAAATAAAAGAACTCTTAAATGATTTAATATCATTAATTAACCCCATAAGAAAAATTTAATTATAATTTGTTTGTATAATTAATTGAAATAAAACATGAATTATTTAGTTAAATTAATATTGGTGAGTTGTGTAGTGGTATAGAGTCTATAATGGCCCTTGTTAAATATTAATTATTATTATGAACACTAAAAATATAAATACATTCAAACCCTTGTAAATTTTTAACCAATGGGTGATGTTAAACTAAATTAAGTTATTAATAGATTAATTATAATTTGAATGGCATGTCCATGTATGATGAAGTTTTTTAAAATTTAAATTAGATGTTAAATGTTATTTTTGAATTTCTAATATATTTCGATTGTTATTACATCAATTTTTTAGTTATTAAAAGAAAAATTCATATCTATTTATTACCTAAATAATCACTTGGATTATGATAAGGTATTCTTTGGTTGGGATCATAAGAAAATTTAGACTGAATAAATAATCAATTGTTAAGCAGTACTGTAGGTGACCATTGCCATCATTCAGTAATAACTGTTATAACTAAAACTCATAATCATTATTTGAATTTATTGGAAGAAATACTTTATTTTCATTATTTTATTATTATGTACATGAAATTACACATAATTAAAATTTTATTTTTTTTTGGAATTTCACCCCTTATAATTTAATGTGTAATGTTTTTTGCATGGAACACATTATGATCATTTATTAAATTGTTAGGAATGGAATCCTTATTATTAATTCTACTCAATCAATTTGGACATGGAGATGATGATGATGATGATTATTATTGTATTTATCATTATCATTAGTTAAATGGTTGGTCATGGTGACCCTTACAAATTATTGAGAATTTTTAGATGTGACTCCATTTATTAATGTCTTGATTTATTCCAATTATTTTTATTTAAACAACATTATGTTTCAAATTGTACATTTATTAATTGGTTCTAAACTGCGAGTCTTGATTATATTAATATGAATGCACTTTTTTAGAGACATTCCGACTTAACCTGAAAAAAGTCATGTTAGATGGGTTTCTCGCGAGGAAGCGCATATGACCTAGTCTATTTATATAACTTCTTACATTATTACACATTCACATTATTGCAATTTATACTCAAAACTGTATATGAATTAGATTCCAGACATGATGGATGATTGAGTTATACTCAGAAGCTATTTGGGGCACTGACTGGTACTCAGACCGATCTCTTGGTTATAGGATACAAACCTATGTTGCTCTTTATTTTCAATGGATTAAATTAGTCTAGGATATGTGATGGTGTTGGTGACCATGTATATACTCAAGATACATAAAGGAGTTTGGTAATTTATTTATTTAATTTTTCATTAAATCCTTATTTTATGAATTACCTTATCTATGTTTATTTTATGTGTTTATGAATCAACATTTTACTATATGGTAGGATTATTTGACACTATCTATGATGTGTAGTTATTATATATTATTAGTTTTTATTATATTTCCACTCAATTAATTTATTTATTCATCCACTATGTTTCATAATAATTAATCAGATATAGTATCCCCACTATACCATAATTAGAACCTCACTTCCAGTCAGTAACCTCTTACATATTGGGAGGGATGCTTGAGGAATTTCCACCAACTGGTCGGGTTACTCTTTATAGAGTGAACCACGTTGAAATATGGAAATAAATACAAAGAATAGATAAAGGTGTATTTTTATTTAAAAAAAATTAAATCATATACATGAATAAAAATATTAAATTATTGTGGAGGTGGTGGTTAAATATTTTGGATCCATATAAATTAAAATAAAACATTCATTTTTCTATTTGCATATAAAGACAAAAAATTCTTCAACAAAATATATAAAATAAATACTTTTTAAAACCATTGAAATAAAGTCAATAGTTAAAATACATTCTATTATAATAAAATTATTTCCATATATATACTTCCAAACAATCATTTTATGAATAAGGGAATTGAAGAAAATTATTTTGAAAACCCGTTCTTTAAAAAAATTACATATGAGTTTTTAAGTTAGACTATTCCTTATATCGAGTTCGACTCATCATGTACATTATTTATCCTCACAAATAATAAATTTATTCTAAGTAATTTCATTCCTAATAACCATTTTCATGTTTATTTTTCGTTTTATTTTATTTTTTAGTATGATATATTTTCTTACATGATCAATTATGTTTACGTTAGATGTTTTGACAATATTCGGAACATATGTCCAAAATGACTTCGATAGGCTAAATATGGTCAAAGGTAATCTTATTAATTAATTTTAATAAAAATAATAATGATATAATTAACATTTTAGAGATAAATTATACTTTTTGAAACAATAATGAATGATTTCTATGAAAAATGAACTATGTTACAATCTAGGAGATGGTAGGTTGTTCGTACACTTGAGTAACAATTCTATTTTTAAAGGAAAATGATACCAATAGGGTAATGTTTATTTTAACTTTATGTAATTATGGTTATATCATAAATATAATATTATTTATTTAATTCAATTATATATATAGCATCCATGCGATATGGGCATGGAAAAAAAGTTTTCTTCAGGATGGTGTTATTTCACACATACATACAGAAGCCATTATCATTTTTCAGTAGATTTAAAGGTAAGAAAATATGTGATATATTACAAATAAAGAATATTATTTATGTAATATTTAAAATATAAAAACATAAAATCCATCACTATATATATATAAGTGGTTTTAATGGAAAATGTATGAAATCGTTTCATGAGGCTACAGTCTACCATACACATAAACGATGTATTTATTTCATATTTTATGGAATAATAAGATGGATATATGTTATGCCATTATCATAATATATTATATTTATATGTAATATACCATTTTTATTATTTTAATTTGTTCAAAATCTAATTAAAAGAGGCTAAATAATATAAAAAACTATAATATTTGTTTAAAATCTATACATATTCTTTGTGAAACCTCTTTTGGTCTTCACCTTAATCCTTATAAAGACAGAATTATGCCTAAAATAATACTTTTAAATCATGTTTAGTGATTTTAGAATGTTATTTTTATTTTATTATTTTTTATGACAAAGTACTAAAATAGTTTCAGAAAGAGATGAGTGGAGTATCCCTTTTATATTTGAGGTGAGGGGACGTCTTGGAATTTATTAAAATAAAGAATTATTATAAACTAATTTTCATTTTCATGTGCCTCAAAATTGATATAATTTTAAGGTATATGGAGTATGTTTATAAATATTTTCATCCAATAAAATTTCTATAGGTTTAGATTTTGTCTTTACCGTTATTTTTTGTTTGAACCCCCTTTAACTCATTAGACAATTATAGTGATATTAATGTTTTTCCCATTTGGGTAAATAAACTTACTATAAATGAAAAAATGACCCATTTCAACCATATAAAATTCATAAGTAAGAATATTTTATTTTTAATAATTCTAAATCATTCAATTTTTATTAAAAATATCAAGAATGTTATTTTTTAAACTGTTAATTTACGTTGACATTAATGTAATAATGATAATAATGGTATTTTAATATATTACTTCCACACATCCCTAATATGATACAATTTTTTAATGTTTTGTTGGGAAGCTATAATTCACCATAAATTATTTAATTTAGAGTTTTTTATAATCATATACTTGTTTTTTGTACTTCTTGAACAAGAACTAAGTTGGCATTGAGTAAGCATTTTTTGTAATTATTTAATTACCAAAAATTAAAAATAAACAAATAATAACAATAAATAATAAAAAAAATGATTTTAGAAAAAACCATTGAATTCATTTAAATTTTTTATATACACACATCTATGTAATGAATACTTTTCTAATTTTTTATTTTGAGTTTTCAAGGATTGCACCTATATTACACATGTATTAAGACAAGACATTTGTGATTTAACTAAACATTTAAAATATATATAAAAATATTATCATTATTTATACATAATTATTAACAAAGTATTTTAAATACTTATCCCTTCTCAAATATTATATTTTTATCTTTGTATTTGAGATGTCCAGTGTTGCGTATGCACTCTATCAATAGTGAAAATGATTTTCATACTAATCATTGAATGAATTATAATATATATTTCCTATTTTTAAAGATATATTTATTATATTATAAATCATTATTCATTACATAATTTTGATAAATTTTTTAAATCATATTTATGAATTCGTGATATTATAAAAGATAACAGATTTCATAAAAAGGTATTTTTTACTATTCACCAAGAATTCATCTTCTTCAGAAAATAATTAAATATTTATACATTAATAAATATGAAATTATGAATCAAAAACATATTTAAATTTCATAATATTATATTAAATTTAGTGAACAAAATTAAAGTTAAGATAAATGTATTAAATGCAATGAAAAGTAGATTTCTTCAAAAAAATATTCCTTAAAATAAACGTATACAAAAAATCTGGTGTGAATATGATTCCTTTGTAATGAATCAGATTATTTAATATATATTAATGTTTATCTTAATTGATGATAAAATTTTAATAATAATGAGACTTTTCATTGATGGAAATAAAAATTTTAAAAAATCATTATTATTCACTATTTACTAAATAATCATTATTTTATGAAAAATGAAAAATTTCACAAAAGGATAATTTTAAAATTGTGGTTAAAAACTATATAATTCTTATAAAATATATTATCAAAGAATGTAATACATTAACTATACCATTATTTCAAAAATATCAAAAATATCCAATTCATAAAAAAACATATGTTTTAAGAATAAAAGGACTCTACATAAAATTGAGTACTTATTTCTTATGAATTAATAAATACATTTATAATGAGTTGGAAATTTCTTAAAATTTGACATTGTAGTTAATAAAATTAATATCCTATAATTTAGAGATAATTTTACAGTTGTTTCATTTAAATAAAAATATATCACGAATCATTTAATATCGATGTTGTGTGTTATATTTGCTATCTAATATTATTTTTTTAAAAAATATCAGGATATTTCATTCAATTTAATTTAATAAATTTATCCATTATAATATAATATTGTTCTTGGTAATAAAGGGGGTTTCATCTGAAAATACCATTTTCTAGAATCCATCATCTTAAAAATGTTTAATAATGAATTCTTTTGAAAAGTGGGAAATGAAAATTTGAAGGCCATCTTGAATAACATATACAAGGTTTCCAATAATGATAAATTTAGTGGGATATGAAAATATGAACATCGATGAAAAGGTACTATACATATAATGATATGTGGTGATGGATAATATTGATAATAATAAATTGAATGATCATAATGAAGTTAATGATAAAGAAATCATAAATCAATGAGTAATGAAAAATACCACTGATTTTTCAGATATGAAAGATAAATAAAAACATGTATGTTTAAATATATTTTTCATAAGTTGTGTAATTCCATTAAAATTTTGGCATAAAACATAACGAAATCTACATAAATGGAATATTTTAATTTCAAACATTAATAAATTATCCCCATAATTTAATCTTTTTCATCAAACGATGTGTTATAATGATAAAATCGTGACTCATAATATAATAGAATCAATATAAAATAGATAAAATAATGTATAAAAAGAGAAAAATGTATTCCTGAAATATTTATACACTAACCAAAAAACAAAAATTTTTCGCAAAACGTAAGTTAATTTAAAAATTTTATAATCTTGTATATGAAGAAATAATATATTATTCTCTAAAATTTAATTGTAATTATGAAAATTTAAATTAAATTATTTGATAAATTATTATCCTTAAAATAATACAAAATAACTCAGACCAATATTGAAACCAAAATATTAGAATTATCTTATAACATATTCTTCCATGATAAATTTTACATTTATATCAATATAAAACCAGTCACTATTAATGTCTCATACCAAAATGAAAATGCCTAAATCATATAATTTCAATATATTATTATTATTTTCATAAGTAACCAAAATTATAATAACATTAAATTTAAAAAATATATCCATATAAAAGATAATTTAACATCTATTTCTAAAATAAAACCCCTTATTATCTAAAAATAAACCCATTTACAATAACAAATTTAGTTACCTAAAAATAGATAACTTTTTAAAAAATAACACTAATCTCTTAATCCAATAATCTATTTTCAATAAAATTATTATCTATATGATAAAAAATATTAAAAAATTTTAATGACTCATAATTACCTAAATATCAAAGATCATATTAACCATAAATTTTAGCAATACGTTTAAACTTATTCCCCAAAAATGTAGTGTCATTATTCCTCAAATAAGTTTTTCTCATCTAAATCGTAATGGTTAAGTATTAATAAAAAATCAATAAAATGATAATGGAATTATAGAAGGCACTCCCATCACATGAAACATCAAATGGTGATTATTTATTTTAAACAAACGATCTTAATTTAATCTACCACCACATAGTATCTATTGAATTCTTATTTGTAGTCACCTCAATCATTAAATGTTAATTACAATTTATTAGAAATTATTTTTTATTGAATTACATATTACTTCCTTATAATAATGAAATATATGAATCATTTCCTAATATTAATTAATATGAAAACATATGCTAAAATATTAACCATAAATTTCACAATTCATTCATAGTTTCTTCAACTTCATTTGTAATGGTATTAGGAATTTTAAAACATTTATTTATACATTCTTTCTGATCCTATTCTTGATATATCTCCTAGGTTATCAATTTTCATAATTCTCTTACTCCCCACACTAAAAACATTCAATTTATACATTGGAAATAACATTATCTCCTATCTTGGTGTCGACTGAATTCTTTCATTTATCCTTGGTATATTATTTCTTTATACCCACTTCAACCACAAAAAATCCATCTCGATTTAATTTATGTTTTTATTCCTTGGGTGTTTTTACCATATTTTTTACACTTAGGGTGTTTAATATTTTAAACTTTATGTTATTTATCACTTTTAAATCCATGTATCATCATTTTTTCTCTTATTTGGTGCATTAGGAAACTCACGTGGGTTTATGTAATCAATTATTACTCATGATATCTATTTAAAAAAAACTATAAGATTTTTCAATATAGATAACATTCCCTTCAATTTCTCTTTCATAAAACCAACACATTTTCTTCATTTTTTAATTATATTCATGATAATCAAAGAAATTTACTAAAAAGAAAAAAATAACATGATTCTTTCAATAATACCATAATAAGCTATTATATGAGGAGGATAATCACTATGATAACCTTATCCATGTTATATTCTATTGAACTTGTTTTATTTCCCAAAAAAAACTATCCATAACTTAGTAACCTTTTTTATTATAGAATAATTTGAAATTACACACAATTAACACCATAAAAAATAAATTTATTTAAATAGAGCTATTATAGAATATTTAAGGACCCGACATAATGAACAATGTAAATTAAATCATCAAAAAGGATTTCACATTATTTAATATTTAAGAACATCTATGTTTTGAAAGTATATATAATGATTTCATAACTCATAGATAATAAACACATACATAAAAAGTTGAAAATATGTGCTTTGTATTCATTTTTTCCAAAATTGATAAATTTTTTAAAAAACAACATTATATTTTCTGAAAAATATATATGATTTCCAATATGACCGGTTATTTGTTCATACTCATCTATAAAATATATTAAAAAATTTTAAAGACTTGGGATGAACTCAAATAGTTTAGTATGGGAAATATAAAAACATATTAATATATTTAAAAAAAATTAGATTAATAAATAAGTATTTCCTTTAATATAATTTACATTTATGATAAATAACCATTTACCTTCACATGAAATTTAATTTACTACCAAAATATTTCCCTGAAACACTTTGTGAGAATTCATAATAAAAAATCAAAATCATTAGGGGTACTTTAAAAATGTGACAACCCATGGAATATTTTAAAAAAAATACATTTTTATCATGAAAGATAATAATAATTCCACTAAAATAAATGATTATTGACATTCCATTTGAAATAAATTAATTCTATGAATAATAAAATATAATAATAGAAATGTAATAAAGGTGACTTGGAATATCATCTTATTAAAACTTGTATAGGTGCTCTTATAAGAACAGTTACAATTGGAATAACCACTATTGTGGAATTTCAACATAATTTTTCAGATATCATAATAATTACTAAATAAATTAGAGAGCTATACCAGGATCACCTGATCATTGAAAATTTACAAGGTCTATATTATGAATAAAACATTTTAAACTTGTAGGTTATCATCACAAATCACTTGAAAGAATATTTTAAACAAATATATAAAAACTTTTGGATAACGAAATACCAATTTTCAGAAAATTTTCAAAGAAAAAATAAATATATTAAAGGAACTAAGGGGGTTTATTTGAAAATATTTTACTATTATAAAAGGGAAGAAATTTAAATAAATTGTATGAATAGAGGGAAAATCCATTGAATTAATTTAGGTTAAAATAGAAAATTCATTGAATTTTTTTAATTAAAGTAAAAACATTAAATAATAATATATAAATAATAATATATTTTTAAAACATTTAAAAAACAATTAAAAGTGACATAAAATTTAATTTAAAATAAAACTATCTCAACTTAAATAATTCCTTATAATAATTTTATATATATTTACATGGATGAATTGTATTTCAAAAAATACTCTTTGAAAACATTTCAAATGAGTTTTTATGGTAAAGTGTCCCATACCTAGATTATGACTAGTCACATAACTTTTTTTTACCATCCAAAATAATATAATTATGTTAATTATATACTTTATTAAAACCATTTTTTGTTTTTATTATTTATTTTATTTTATATTCTACCGTGTTATATTTATTTAAATAATCAATTTAGTTCATGTTAGATGTTTTGATGATATTCGAGTCATATGTCTAAAATGACTTCAGTTGGATGACTATGGTTACATAGTTCATTATCCCACAACCTATGGAATAATTAAAATTAAATAATCGAAAATAAAAAATTAATTTTTTTGAGATAAATTATTCTTTTGATACCAACCATGATATATGTTTATGAAAAATGATCTATATTACAGTCATAGAGATAATATGTTTTTCATATGCATGAGTAACATTATCATTCATCAAAAGATAATATAAAAAGAAGGTAGTTTTTATTTTATTATTACGAAGTTATTATTATACCATAGATATCAATCTAATTATTTAAATACCCTTTTATATATAAACTATGTTATATGGTCAGGAAATATAACGACCCATACTTTACATACATTTTTATTACTTTAAAATTGAAGCATACTTATTACAACATATAACAAAACCATTAAAGGACCGTATAGGTATAGTGTCTTTAGAAACTGGGAAACATAAACAACTAGTTCATAAAGCGTCTACACTGTCTCCCATTTATTTCATCATATCTATAGTCCCTTTTGGCATATCTTACTTAATAAGCTTCTTCCTGACCTGGGGAAAGAAAACATACAAAAGGGTGAGCTCAAATGCTCAGTAAGGGTAAACAAAATAAATATCAATCACATCATATTCATAAGAACATAACATTTTGGAAATCTTAACCTACAAAAGAGAGCATAATTTCATAACATGGGATAAATCATAGTAGTGAAATGAATTCCCAATAATAATAAATTAAAACATTAAACTTTGTGTCATACACACATAATCATAGAGAATCATTTCTTATTAGTCAAGACTCATTACCAAGACTATCTTAGTGGACAAAGTCCATTTCTGAACGGAGTTCACTCCCCGTTTCAGTCCTGTTTCACTGATCCGGTATAACCTGCCATTCCAGCCATGTCTATCTCATGAGATATAAAATATTTACCCAATTAATTGGAGGGATATATAGGTCCCACCCATCTCATAATGATACCATTATTATGTGTGCCACAAAATCATAAACCATACATCATTGCATAACCCATATAATAAAAATGACTTCATAAATCAATTCATATAAGATAAAGGAATTCATAAATATATTTCCATCACAATATAATCAAATCACTGTAATAATAGTGATAGAAACAGAACCGTATATTATCTTAGATGGAAAATAATTTTGATAAAATACTTGATCTCCATTCTTGAGGAAAATATCCTTTCTACTTCAAAAACATTTTCCTTTCTTAACATGTCATACAATTTTAAACTAAAATAATTTGATTAAAAATAAACTTGAAAACTTGTAAAGGAAGATTCATGGAAATAATGTATTAAAAATCCATTCATGCCGTATAAGTTAAAAAAACATTCTTCTCTTACTTTTGTCGGAAAAGTCAAAAATTACCTCGTACGAAAAACGACAAAAGATTCCTTTCATATCTTTTACTAAAAACTCACATAAGGGTAAAATTGGATTTAAACAATTGTATGTGGATGGAAACAATATTACATATTGAGGAAACATGGATGTGGATGATAAAATACAACCCAGTAAATACCAAAGTATAAACAATCTCGGATAAAAATGAGATTGTGATATTTTCCCTTACCTTAGGTCTGATTTTCCTCGTAAGTGTCCAAACCTCCTGTATAATGATTTCATTAATGTTATTGACTTATTACAGAATCATAATTATTGTTATGATATCATATATGGTCATATTCATAGCTTCTTAGTAGTAATATTTCATTACTACTTGTTATTCGGGTGTTTATATCTTTTTGTTCTTATGCGTGTTTTGTCGAATAAATTCTTATTCTTCTCTATAAGTTATAGATACATCATTTCCAGAATTGTATTAATGTACTATACATCATATTTATTCATTCAATTCATTTATATAATCATTATGCAATGAATATCATGTAGAACGAATCACATCGCATCGTGGAGACAGTATTCCATACGTACACACGAGCGATGATATCATTCCCATGAATGTGGAATTGTATTGGAGTGTATGTGTACTATTTTAGAATCAATATCACTTTAAAATAATCATATATAGTAATTATTTACACCATTATACCCATACAAGTAAGGTGGTGGGGGAAAATATATTACACCACGACGTGGAGACGGTATTCCGTACGTACGCACGCGCGGTGATTTCGTTTTCTGTGGGATGGATAGATGTTTAAATAAGGTTGTTTCATACTAATAATAACATATCAGTATATTAGTGATACTGATGTTATTACTTCATAATGAAACAACTAAAGAAGAAGAAGTTGAAGAAGAATGAATTTGGAAAGGATTGGTAATGGATATTACATCTTTTTGACGTGCCTTTTCTTAACCTCCTCTTAGGGCACTAGGGTTGGTCTTTGAAGAAGACCAGAACCTCTAGAATGATTCAAGAGAAGTGGATAGGAGATATTGGAAGGGTTTGGCCGAGCTTGAAGGCTCAAAGTGGTGTGAGGAAGAGAGGGAGGAGGTTCCCTTTTATAAGGGAGGAGAGGGGCACCTTTGGAAATATAAGAAATATTAGTTTATATTAAATCCCAACCCCACTTAAAAACTTCCAAAATGACTCATATCAGAAGATTAGATGAGATAGGGTTTCAATCTCATCAACCAATAAAATTTAGACATGTTAGGAATTTATTTTAAACATTATCAACTTGATTAATCCTTATTTATCAATTTAATTTTATTTGTGGTAATAATATTCTAAATTTTAAATTATTATTAATAATTACATATGTCTTGTTTATTTTACATAATTTGACACTTTATGACATTGTCGACCATATAAATTTTAATTTATAATTTTTAAATATTTTTGTGATTTTTAAACAATTTTATAATATGTTATTTTTATAAAATAACAATAGTGTCAATTTTGACACTATTCATTTATTTGAATTTAAATAAAATATATACAGAGGATTTGTTCGAACTAAAAGCTTTAATAGATTAATAAAATGTCATATGTATCTATAAAATTAGTGTAGCACATTAAATAGTGCATATAATAATTATTTTAATATTTGTAAAACCATTTAATTGATATTTTAATTAATAAAATAATTTCAACATCACTATTGTGTCATAATTAATGATAATTATTTAATCCCTAAAAATTATAAATAAATTACTATGATGTATATAATTGTATTAGATTTTTTTATACTATTCATGTTCGAAGTTTCATTAAGTTTATTACCAAATTAAAATTATTATACTTATAAGATTTAAGAAAGTGACATGTTGTCAGATTCTTTGGTTTTAATAATAATTAAATTATTTTCATGGAAAAAAGTCTATTAATTGAATCTAATCCGACCCTTAGGTGATATGGGTCGACTTTTAGTCATCCAATAGGATTTTGGTAGGTGTTAGGGCAATTTTATAATCTTATATTTACCCTTAATTACCCGATTTACCTCTAACTATGGTAAATAAAATTTACCGTAGTTACTATTCATAATACCCAAAAATAAAAAGTAGCCTATTAACATAATTTTAACCCACTGATTCTGAATATGGAATCCATTTTTCAAAATTAAAAACATATAAGTTGTAGTAATTAATTTAAAATAAATCCTGTTGTTAAGAAAATAGGTTTTAGAAGTTAAAACATTGCCAAAGATTGAAATGTTTTTACCTAAGAATTCAATGTGAAATTAATGCTAATGACCTACATTATATTAAATGGTAAAAATATATTCTATCTATAATTTAAAATCATTCAATATTATAATTTAACCATATAAATTATCTCAATGGAAAATGTTGTTTTTAATTAAAAATTAGCATATTTTTACTATTCATCAAAATATGAATGTTTTCAGAAAAATATCAAAAATTTATCCAAAGTAAATTTTTATATCCTGATTCAAAAGAAGAATTTTATTTTTTCAAATTGAACTTATAAACATGTTAAAAACTAGATTTAATGTGGGTGCTCCATCAAAAGGCGGCAAAACTACATTTCTTGATAAATACTTATTTTACACAAAAATATTTATTTTGTTCTCTTACCATGTTCTAGAAAATGTGTAAGATGAATAATAATGTTGTAAAATTTAAAATACAGTTAATACTATTCATAACGATTAGTTTATAATATTATAATAATTTATCGTTGTTTAGTGGAACTCAGTATTGCGTACTACACACTCTATCGTGGAAGGTCGCGATTGCGTGTAGCGAAAGATTCCTTTGATGATTTATATAACATAAAAACAAAATATTTCTCATAAAAGTCTCGGGTGTTAAATTCTACCCCCCTTAAAATGAATTTCACCCTCAAAATTCTTCACTTTGTAACAAATAGATGAGGATACCTCTCCCTCATCATATCCTCAAGCTCCCATGTAGCTTCTTCTGATTGGTGGTTCCTCCATAAAACTTTCACCGAGTGAGTGGTCTTGTTTCGTAGGACTTTTTCACTATGATCCAGAATCTCTATCAGTTGTTCTTCATAAGAAAGATCTTGCTCCAGCGGTACAACTTCTGAGCTGAGTACATGTGAAGGATCATGTATGTACTTTATCAGGAGAGATACATGGAACACATTGTGAACTTGAGAGAGATTCGGTGGAAGCGCCAATCGGTAAGCTACCTTCCCAACACGATCCAGTATTTTGAAAGGACCGATATATCTAGGGCTAAACTTCCCCTTCTTTCCAAATCTCATGACCCTCTTCCAGGGATATATTCGTAAGAACACTTTACCACTTAGTTTTTTCTTCAGTTGTCGGCATAACTTTTCTGTCAACTCTGAGCTGCTCTTATGTGTTGTTGAATAGATCGGACCTTTTCTGCCATCTCATCAACAATATCAGGTCCTAATAGATTTCTTTCCCCAACTTCATCCTAGAAAGTTGGAGTCCTGTATTTCTTTCCATAGAGAGCTTCATAAGGAGCCATCTGAATACTGGAGTGAAAGCTATTATTATATGAAAAATTCACCAAAGGTTGGTGTTGATACCAACCACCTTTGAAATCCATAGAGCAAGCTCTCAACATATCTTCTAGAGTTTGAATTGTTCTCTCAGATTGAGCGTCTGTCTGAGGATGATAAGCAGTTCTGAAACTCAAATATGTATCCAGAGTATGCTGAAGACTTCTCCAGAACTTTGAGGTAAACCTCGGATCCCAATCAGATATAATAGAAAGTGGTACTCCATGAAATCTTACCACTTCCTTTACATATATCCTGTCAAGCTGATCCAGAGAGAAATCCTCTCTAATATTGATGAAGTGTGCAGACTTTGTAAGACGATCAACTATGACCCAGATAGCATTATTTCCTTTGTATGTTTTAGGAAGTCCGGTGACAAAGTCCATAGTGATGTTTTCCCATTTCCACTCGGGTATGGGTAATGGTTGTAACACCCCCTTAGACTTCTGTCTCTTAGCTTTAACTTGCTGACAAACCAAGCATCGAGAGACATATTCAGCAACATCTCTTTTCATGCCATCCCACCAGAAGTACTCTTTCAGGTCCCTATACATCTTCGTGATTCCAGGATTAATAGAGAATGAAGAACTATGAGCCTCATCCAGTAGCTCCTTCTTTAATTCGGGGATGGGAGGAACACAAACCCGATTCCTGAACTTTATTATCCCATCACAATCAAGGTTGAATTCAGGAACATTTCTCACCTTCTTTTGTAAATCGACATCTTCTTTCTATGCTTCTTTAATCTTCACATGTATAGATGGTTGAACACTCATTTGAGAAAGATATGATTTCCCCCCTTCCATTATAATTCCAAGATCCATCCATTGTAAATCCATAAATATTGGATCTTTTGTGATCCCCATCATGGATAAAATGGCATGGTGTTGTCGACTTAATGCATCTGCCACCTTATTTGCTTTCCCAGGGTGGTAATGAATTGAGCAGTCGTAATCCTTAATCAGCTCCAACCATCTTCTTTGGCGCATATTCAGCTCCTTTTGTGTGAAAATATACTTTAAACTTTTATGATCAGTATAAATATCACACCTTTCACCATAAAGGTAATGCCTCCAAATATTTAATGCAAAGATTACCGCAGCTAACTCCAAATCATGAGTTGGGTAATTTTTCTCATGGATTTTCAACTGTCGTGAGGCATAAGCTATCACCATATCATTTTGCATGAGAACACATCCCAGTCCCTTCTTGGATGCATCACTGTAGATCACAAACCTTTCTCCACTACAAGGCAGTGTGAGCACAGGTGCACTGGATAACCTTCTTTTCAACTCCTTGAAATTCTCTTCACATTCCTCCGTCCAGACAAACTTAACTCTTTTCCGAGTCAACTTGGTTAGTGGATTAGATAATCATGAAAAATCTTTCAAAAAACGTCGATAATATCCAGCCAAACCCAAAAAACTTAGGATCTCAGTTACTGTTGTTGGTCTCGACCATCTTTCGATAACCTCTGTTTTTGCTGGATCCACAGATATCCCCTCTTTTGAGATTATGTGACCCAAAAATGAAACTCTTTGAATCCAAAATTCACACTTGGTAAATTTGGCATAAAGCTTCTCCTTTCTTAGGGTCTTCAATATAATTCTCAAGTGATCTTCATGTTCTTCCTTGCTCTTTAAATATACAAGAATATCGTCTATAAAGACTACCACAAACTGATCAAGATAGTCTCTAAAGACTCTATTCATCAGATCCATGAAGATAGCAGGGGCATTAGTAAGACCAAATGGCATCACTATAAATTCATAGTGTCCATACCTTATACGGAAAGCCGTATTTGGTATATACTCCCTTTTGACCCTTAATTGGTGATACCCTGAACGAAGATCAATCTTGGAAAAGTATTGAGCTCCTCATAGTTGGTCAAATAAGTCATCAATGTGTGGGAGAGGATATTTGTTCTTGATAGTGATCTTGTTAAGTTCTTGATAATCAATGCAGAGTCTCATTGATCCATCTTTCTTCTTAACAAATAGAACAGGTGCTCCCCAAGGTGACGCACTAGGGCATATGAGTCCTTTATCAAGATTCTCTTGGAGTTTCTTCTTCAATTCCTACAACTCAATTGGGGCCATTCTATAAGGTGTCTTTGAAATAGGAAAAGCACCCGGTACAAGTTCTATTGAAAACTCAACTTCACGATTTGGTGGAATACCTAGCAATTCCTCTGGAAAGAGATCATCAAACTCCCGTACAATAGGCATATTTTTAATTGTGAGTTTCTCACCAGCCATTTGAGATAAATAACCTTCATTAAGTGGAATCAAGACCCATAATATGGAAGAAATTTCCACTGGAAGGTTATGTTAATCCTTTCATTGATAGACGATCATAGATTGATCTGGAATATGAAATCTGACTTCCCTTCTTTGGCAATTGATATGAGCTCCATATAAAGAAAGCCAATCCATGCCAACAATCACATCAAATTCCACTATAGGAAGGATCACAAGATTTGCAAGAAGCTCTTTCCCACAAACTTCAATCAAAGAAGAATAATAAACTTTTTATGCGACTGTTATGCCATTTGGGGTTTTCACAGCTAACTCAACATCTAATTGTTGAGGTAATACGGTGATATCCTTAGAAAATTCTTCAGAAATAAAGGAGTGGGTGGATCCAGAATCAAATAAAACATTTTCTACTTTAGAGTGTATGTTAAGTGTACCTTTCACCACATCGTTATCGTAATCCACATCGCTGATAGAAATTGCATGTGACTTTCCTTTGTCTTTAGCCTTAAGAGTTTGTTGACGTCAACCATCATCATCAACCCTTGGATTTGGGAATTGATTGGCATAATTCCCCATCTCCTTGCACTTGAAACATTGAAGTGTAGTAGGTTCATTCTGTGTTTCCCTTCCTTTGTTTGCATCATTAGACATCTTCTTACCATCATTGCGGCATTCAAATGCCCGATGACCTTCCTTTCCACATTTGAAACATTTACTTGTCCCTTTAAGACAACTCCCTCTATGTTTCTTTCCATACTTTGAGCATAAGGGAAAGATCATCTTCTTTTCTGTGTGCTCTTTAGATTTTCCTTTGAATTCCATTTTCCTCTTCTTATCAAACCCATATGACTGATGGGTTACTCCAATCTCCATCTCGACTTTGAGAGCACATCGAACGATTTCCTCGTAGCTATTGAAGTCCCTTATGGCTAACGCCCTTCGAAGAATTGGTTTTAAGCCACTAAATAATTGATCGATCTTACTCTCAGGTTGGATAATAATACCAGAAGCGTACCTTGCAAGTCTTGTAAAATTTGCTTCATAGGTACAAACAGATTCATCATCCTTTTGCTTTAGTTCAAGAAACTCTTTCTCCATCTTTGTTCAGAGAATACGAGGGAAGTACTTATTGAAAAATAAGTTCTTGAACTCGTCCCATTCCATGGAATCAATTTCATCTCTTTGCCTCGTATTCTTGAATAGATTCTACCATTGATCAGCATCACCTTCCAAAATATACACTGCTAATATGACTTTATCATGTTCAGAATATTGAAGAATTTAAAATATCTTTTCAGTAGTACTAATCCATTGTTTAGCAATAAATGGATCAGTAGACCCGCTGAATGAAGGTGGACGCTGACTCATGAAGGATTCAACAGAATGTTGCTCCTTCCTTTGATCGTTTGGAAGTCCTGCATGATTCATAGCTTGAGAAAGTTGTGTGATCATGGCTATAAGATTTTTCATTCCAGCTCCCATAACGTTTGGTTGCTTAGGGGGACAATCATTGCACTTCCCGTCGCATTCCGCATTAACACGGTTCCTTCAGGTTCCAGCCATTGACTAAAACCAAGAAGAATAGTGTGAGCAAAACTAATTATAATAGGAAGACCACATAATCAAGAATAAAATTTCACAATTAAGGTCTTTTCATAGGTTGTTCATGGCCATTTATAAAACACTAAGATTGTGTTCTATGCTTAGACTTATCCTTAGGATTCTTACTAAGGCTTTCACATCCTAGTTTCCAAAGGTTGACTATACCTTTCCTCTGATACCAACTATAATGACCCATACTTTATATACATTGTTATTACTACCAAATTGAAGCATACTTATTACAACATATAACAAAACCATGAAAGGACCTTATAGGTCTAGTGTCTTTAGAAACTGGGAAACATAAACAAATGGTTCATAAAGCGTCTACACTATCTCCCATTTATTTCATCATATCTATAGTCCCTTTTGGCATATCTTACTTAATAAGCTTCTTACTGACATGGGGAAAGAAAACATACAAAAGGGTGAGCTCAAATGCTCAGTAAGGGTAAACAAAAGAAATATCAATCACATCATATTCATAAGAACATAACATTTTGGAAATCTTAACCTGAAAAAGAGAGGATAATTTCATAACATGGGATAAATCATAGTAGTGAAATGAAATCCCAATAATCATAACTAAAAACATGAAACTTTTTGGAATACACACATAATCATACAGAATCATTTCTTATTAGTCAAGACTCATTGCCAAGACTATCTTAGTGGACAATGTCCATTTCTAAACCGAGTTCACTCCCCGTTTCAGTCCTGTTTCACTGAACCGGTATAACCTACCGTTCCAGCCATGTCTATCTCATGAGATATAAAATCTTTACCCAATGCATTGGAGGGAGATATAGGTCCCATCCATCTCATAATGATACCATTCTTATGTGTACCACAAAATCATAAACCATACATCATAGCATAACCCATGTAATAAAAATGACTTCATAAATCAATTCATATAAGATAAAGGAATTCATAAAAATATTTACATCACAACATAATCAAATCAATATAATAATAGTGATAGAAACAGAACCCTATATTATCTTAGATGGAAAATAATTTTGATAAAACACTTGATCACCATTCTTGAGGAAAATATCCTTTCTACTTCAAAAACATTTTCCTTTCTTAACATGTCATACAATTTTAAACTAAAATAAGTTGATTAAAAATAAACATGAAAACTTGTAAAGGAAGCTTCATGGAAATAATGTTTTAAAAATCCATTAATGCCGTATAAGTTAAAAAAACATTCTTCTCGTACTTTTTTCGGAAAAGTAAAAAAGTACCTCGTACGAAAAACGACAAAAGATTCCTTTCATATCTTTTACTAAAAACTCACCGAAGGGTAAAATTGGATTTAAACAATTGTAGGTGGATGGAAACAATATTACATATTGAGGAAACATGGATGTGGATGATAAAATACACCCCAGTATATACCAAGTTATAAACAATCTTGGATAAAAATGAGATTGTGATATTTTCCCTTACCTTAGATCCGATTTTCCTCGTAAGTGTCCGAACCTCCTGTATAATGATTTAAATAATGTTATTGACTTATTATAGAATCATAATTATTGTTATGATATCATATATGGTCATATTATTTTCTTCTTTGTAGTAATATTTCATTGCTACTTGTTATTCGTCTGTTTATAACTTTTTGTTCTTATGCGTGTTTTGTCAAATAAATTCTTATTCTTCTCTTTAGGTTATAGATACATCATTTTCAGAACGGTATTAATGTAATATATATCATATTTTTTTATTCAATTCATTTATATAATCATTATGCAATGAAGATCATGTAGAACGAATCACATCACATCGTGGAGACGGTATTCCGTACGTATGCACGAGTGATGATATCGTTCCCATGATCGTGGAATTGTATTGGAGTGTATGTATACTATTTCAGAATCAATATCACTTTACAAAAATCATATATAGTAATTATTCACACCATTATACCCATACAATTAAGGTGGTGGGGGAAAATAGATTACACCACGGCGTGGAGACGGTATTCCGTACGTACGCACGCGTGGTGATATCGTTTTCCGTAGGATGGATAGATGTTGAAATAGGGTTGTTTCATACTTATAATAATATATCAGTATATGAGTGATACTGATGTTATTACTTCATAATGAAACAACTAAAGAAGAAGAAGTTGAAGAAGAATGAATTTGGAAAGGATCGGTAATGGACATTACCTCTTTTTGACGCGCCTCTTCTTAACCTCCTCTAGGGCACTAGGGTTGGTATTAGAAGAAGACCAGAAACTCTAGGATGATTCTAGGTAATTGGATAGGAGATATTGGTAGGGTTTGGCCGAGCTTGAAGGCTCAAAGTGGTGTGAGGAAGAGAGGGAGGAGGTGCCCTTTTATAAGGGAGGAGAGGGGCATCTTTGGAAATATAAGAAATATTAGTTTATATTAAATCCCAACCCCACATAAAAGCTTCCAAAATGACTCATATCCGAAGATTAAATGAGATAGGGTTGTAATATCATCAACCAATAAAATTTAGACAAGTTAGGAATTTATTTTAAACATTATAAACTTGATTTATCCTTATTTATCAATTTAATTTGAATTTGTGGTAATAATATTATAAATTTTAAAATATTATTAATAATTACATATGTGTTGTCAATTTTCCATAATTTGAAACTTTATGAAATTTTAGACCATATAAATTTTAGTTTATAATTTTGAAATATTTCTGTGATTTTTAAACAATTTTATAATATTTTATTTTTATAAAATAACAATAGTGTCAATTTTGACACTATTCATTTATTTGAATTTAAATAAAATATATAAAGAGGATATGTTCGAAATAAAAGCTTTAATAGATTAATAAAATTTCATATGTATCTAGAAAATTAGTGTATCACATTAAATAGTGCATATAATAATTATTTTAATATTTGTAAAACCATTTATTTGATATTTTAATTAATAAAATAATTTCAACATCACTATTGTGTCATAATTAATGATAATTATTTAATCCTTAAAAATTATAAATAAATTATTATGATGTAGATAATTGTATTATCTTTTTGGAGACTATTCATTTTAGAAGTTTCATTAAGTTTATCACCAAATTAAAATTATTAAACCTATAAGATTTAAGAAAGCGACATGTTGTCACATTCTTTGGTTTTAATAATAATTAAATTATTTTCATAGAAAAAAGTCCATTAAATGAAGCTAATCCAACCCTTAGGTGATATGGGTCGACATTTAGTCATCCAATTGGATTTTTGCAGGTGTTAGGGTAATTTTATAATCTTATATTTACCCTTAATTACCCGATTTACCTCTAACTATGGTAAATTAAATTTACCGTAGTTACTATTCATAATGCCCAAAAATAAAAAGTAGCCTATTAACATAATTTTGACCCACTTATTCTGAATATGGAATCCATTTTTCAAAATTCAAAACATATAAGTTGCAGTAATTAATTTAAAATAAATCCCATTGTTAAGAAAATGGGTTTTAGAAGTTAAAACATTGCCAAAGATTGAAATGTTTTTACCTATGAATTCAATGTGAAATTAATGCTAATGACATACATTATATTAAATGGTAAAACTTTATTCTATATATACTTTAAAATCATTCAATATTATAATTTAACCATATAAATTATCTCAATGAAAAAAGTTGTTTTTAATTAAAAATTAGCGTATTTTTACTATTCATCAAAATATGAATGTTTTCAGAAAAATATCAAAAATTTATCCAAAGTAAATTTTTATATCCTGATTCAAAATAAGAATTTTATTTTTTCAAATTGAACTTATAAATGTGTTAAAAACTAGATTTAATGTGGGTGCGCCATCAAAAGGCGGCAAAACTGCATTTTTTGATAAATACTAATTTTACCCAAAAAAAAAATTATTTTGTTCTCCTAACATGTTCTAGAAAATGTGTAAGATGATTAATAATGTTTTAAAATTTAAAATTCAGTTAATAATATTCATAACGATCAGTTTATAATATTATAATAATTTATCGTTGTTTAGTGGAACTCGGTATTGCGTACTACACACGCTATCGAAGAAGGTCGCGATTGCGTGTAGCGAAAGATTCCTTTGATGATTTATATAACATAAAAACAAAATATTTCTCATAAAAGTCTCAGGTGTTACATGAAAAATGAATTACATCGCTTCATGGACATGGTAATCCACACATATGAATGAACGATGTTATCATTTTTTAATGTAAGGAAGGTATAAACAAATATGATACATTATCTTTAATGAATGGTAACCTTTCCATGAATATCATCTATATAAATTAAATACATCATTACACACACACATATTAATTTGTGATGGACAAAAATTAAATTGGTCGATGTGTTTGTATCCTTTTATACACATAAATTTTGGATTCATTCATAATTTTATGGAAGAAAGAGATGGATATAGGTTATATAATTTTTTTTAAAAACGATTATTATGTGGTAGATACTTTTTATTACTTTATAATTTTACAAAGATTTAAATGAGGAGGAAGAAGAAAAAAAAACTAAACTAATAGGTTAGAAGCAATACTGCTTCTTCGAACAACCCCTGGTACATTAGAATTTAAGCCATATAAATATTAGATTCTGACTAAACTAATTAATATAGATATTTTTTGGGATAATAGTAATGTAATTGGGTTTATATTTGATGTTATAGAGTGATCAAATGCTACAAGGAAGAGAGGAGAGGAGTAGTCCTTTTGTAAATGAGGGGAAGGGAATTTATGGAATTTTTTATTTTATTAAATTAATATGAATTAATATTCATTTTAACCTATATTCAAATAGAGATAATTATATTATAGGATCATTATATATTTAAATAATATAATAAACAAATTGGGTATTTTTAGATTATTTTTCTACCCTTATCTTTTTGTTTTAGCCACTGTTACCACTATTGACAATTATGGTGATATAAATGTTTTTTACTCTTATAATTCAATAAAGTTACTATAAATGGTAAAAGGTCCAATAATATTACCATGATTGATATTATCAGCCACATACTATTCATTTTTTTTATATTTATAAATTTTTGTTAATTACTAATCATTTATTGTTTATAATAAAATATAATTAATGTCATTTTATAAACTACAAATTTCACATGACATTAAAGTAATCAAGATTAAAACTTAATTATAGTTTTATACATTAACATACCTATAATATGTAATAATTAACTTTAATTTTTTTTGTGACACTATAAAAAAACCCTGTTACATTTATTATTCATTGAAATCATTTACTTGTTTTTTCTACTACTTAGAAAGAAACTAAGTCATGGTTGAGTATAAATTTAGGGAAAATATTTTATCATTAAAAATTAGAAAAATTTAATATCATAAAAATAAAATAATTAAGTTCAATATAACTATTTATATTCAAAAAATATGTGAATTTACTCACATCCATGACTCGATAACTTCTTTATGATGCTATTTATACTTTTCTAGGGTTGTGAAAATGTTGCAAATTCATTTGGATATCTCACATTTTATATAAATCTAAAATCAGAATATATCTATAAAAATCTTAACTAATACACAATATTTAGTAAAAAATTCTACATAATACTTCTACCTTATAAAATATTATATTTGGTGCACCCAATTTAACTTTTCCAGTACTGTGCATGTACTACATCAATGATGAAAATATGTTCATATTTTTGATGATTTTTTTAATTTATAAAATTTGAATTATTTTTGAGTGATATTTTTATAATTTAATAAAACATATTTTTTTCTTACGTTTAATATTTTTTAAAGAAAATATGTATTTCTTTGTGATGTTATAAAAGATATCATATTTAATAAAATCATTATTTCAATACTATTCACAAAAAAGTTAACTTCTCCATAATAATTTAAAAATTTAATATATGGATAAATTATAAATTATAAATACAAAATAAAGTAAAATTAATTAAATTAAATTCCTATACAGGAAATAAAGGTATTTTAAAATAAGTTTTTATAAAATAGTAAAAAATTTGTGAAACAAATTATTTTTCAAGCCAAAAAATAAATTAATAAAAATTGACATATGGGTATAATTTCTATGTAATTAATTATATTATTTCTAAATAATAGAGGAATATATTACTTTAATATCATTTTTAGAGCATAAAGAGAACTTTTAATGAAATAACTGGTTGTTTTGAAGATATCATTATTTTTAACTATTTTCTAAAAAATTAGACTTTTTAGAAATATTGCAAAGCATAACCCTAAGATAAAATTGTTAATATGATTTAAAAAATGATATTGTTTTCATAAAATATAATTTATAAATAGGTTAGTAATTAATTATAATATTATATCACAAAACTCAATATAAATCACTTTAGAAAAAAATTCATTTTTAAAGAAAAAACCATTTATATTTTTAAGTAATGCATATGAGACTCAGCCCAGTTGCTGGGGACACGTTAAGTGAATCCAAGAGACCCATGATAAAATCTAGGAGGAGGCTAATTTCTGGGCGCTGTAGGTACACTATAGCAGGAACTGTAGTGGGATTTGAAGTAAGCATTGTTTGGCACTTTAGAAGATGGGAATATTTCCCCGTTTGGGCCTTCGAGCCACCAATTTGGTCCCTGAGTCCTTTAAGGCCTTCAAGCCACCTCAAGGCCTTCATGCCACCTTATGTACAAATGAAAACTAGAAAACCTACAAGGAACAAGATTCAGAAGGAGGAGGAGCAAGGAGCTTCACCATAGTAGAAGCTAAACAGATTTCAAGAATGAGAGGGTATGGAACCTGCCATTGGGATAAGCCATTGAATGCACACGAAACCCTAGCCGAACAGCCATGCGAAGGTAGAGAGCTGATTTCACAATGAAGATGGGAGGGATGAAAAGTTCCAAGTTGTTAGTCTGGGTTTTATGTAATGTTTGAAGCCTACGGGCAATGAATTCCTCTAAGGCATATGGGACAAGTAATACTTACACCTACGGGCCTTGTAAGGGTTCCACCTCACCCCTTGAAAGGTGAATTATCAAAAATCAATAAAACATGAAAGCCTTCAGGCCATTGGAGTATATTTTTATGTATTTATTATAAATTAATAAATATATTTATATTAATTCAGACCATTATATATATTTTATAATGTGTTGAATCCTATCCCTTTCTTAAAATTCAACTATTATTTTGAAACGGTAACATTTAAATAATGATATATCATTATTCATTTAAGCTTAGTTTTTCTTATTGTATTAACTATTGAATAATATGTTTTTATAATCTCAGGACATTATTATTATCTTCCTAGATATAATGAATAGTATTTTTAGGGACTACCTAGATCAATTTTTGGTAGTTTTTATATACGATAGAATTAAATATTCAAAAGCAAGAAATATTATAAATATCATTTAAGGATTGTGATCAAGAACATGATAACAGAGAAGTTTCATGCAAAAATTTGTAAACATGAAATACGAATAAAAAAATTATCATTTTCAGGTCATGTAACTACAAGATAGGTTTTATTAGTGGATCCTTGAAGGAATGATGTTATATAATGACAGTCTAGAATCACTATAATGGCCAAAATATATTGTTCTTTTTGTATTTTTTTGAAACTTCTGATGATTTGTGATAAATATATCATTTATATTTAATTCACTATCCATTTTAATTAGAAATGTAGGTATGTTCCATTAGAAAGATAGACGTGATGATAATTCCTATGAACTAAAGATATTGTTAGTTTGTAAAATTATGCTCACCAAATCCTATAATGGAGAAGGTTTTTTGATCTAAAGTGATGCATCAAATAAGGTATTTTTATAAACTCCCATGTAGACTGATATGGTAGTAGAATTTTGGTCAAGATAATTGATGGATTATGAAAAAAATTATTGGACTAATGATTTATAACTCACCAAAATAGTTTTTTTTAATTTGTAAGATTACCCTTTTCGTGAATGTGTGAGATATTTACCATTCATAAAATCATTATATATGTATTCATTTGGAAATATTCAAATATATAAAATACAATAGATTTGTAAGTGATTATATCTTATGGTTGATCAAAATTTTACAACCCTAGGAAGGATAACAGGGTGGATGATGTTTTGAGAAAAAACAAACAATCCATCTTATCCATGTTGAGGACCGAAAAGGATCCAATACATATGTATTTTTAGAGTATATACCTTGAAATAATATGTAATGAAGAAATATCATTTTTTATATAATAAATATTCAACCATATATTTTGTGATGATTAATGAGGTGTACAAGGAAGAAGTGGAGCTGTTGAACAAGGTAAGAAATATTTTAAATATCATACATTAAAGAAATGAATGAAATGTTTTAGGATTATAGTGTTTTCCCATCCAATAAAAAAATTAAAAATTAGATATTAGATGAGGCACATATTCAATCATTAACTTTTCATCTTGTAATTATGTAGATGTAGATAGATAATAAGAAGAATTTATAGTTGAAAAAAAAAGATAAATTGTGGAGTATTTATCTCAATTCCTAGAATGCCAAAGAGTTAAAGATGATAAGAAAAAGTATTTAGAGATGTTATGATGCATATTTTCACCTAATTGGTTATAAGAAATAATCTATATGTCTTTTTTTAAAAGGAATCCCCATGAAATATAAATTTTACAATTCTATTTGGGTTATAATGGATGTATTTAGAAAAATAACACATTTCATATATATATAAGAGAATATTATTTTCTTGATTTAACTAGTAGGTTACTCTTCATTGATGTGATATGGTTTCACAGAGTGTGACTATCAATATTATCTATTTGATTAAATAGAATATCATCAATGTTCTTTATAAGACTTTAGAAAACATTAAATTCATAGTTATGTTTTATCACTATATATCATCCTTATAAAGATGGTAAGATTTAGAGAACTATTAAAATAGTTGATGATATTTTAAAATATTTATTTGTAGATCTAGAAGGAGGTTTGAATTGGTTCATTCCTATAGTTTAATTTTCTAAACAAAATAGTTTATATATTTGAATTTATATAGATCCTTCTGAATTACTCTATGGAATCAAGTGAAGGAATCAATAATGTCTTGATTAACATGGGGAAATTCTCGTTGGGACCTGTGATAGCTGAGGAAATAGAAAATAAGGTCAGATCCAATTAGAGACACATTATAAAAACTTTATAGTAAAAAAATATTATATTGATATATATAAGCAAGGTTTGGTGTATAATGTATCTAATAATGTGATATTTTGGAAATCTCCTAAGAAGAATGTTATTATATTTTTAAGGAATGAAAATATGTACCCCATATTACTATGTGATTCATGGTTATATCAGAGTGGTAGAATATCACACAGTGATATATCTAAACACCTCTCTCGTATACAATTTTTTCCATGTATCTATTTTGAGAATGTGTTTACCAAAACATTAAATGATGATAAAATCATAGGTTATACCATAAGAGAAATATATGTCTTATAAAGAGAAATTATTAGAATTCATTCAACATAAGGATATAGTGATGAATAACATGACTACAGACCATGATAAGGTTCTATGGAAGAATCATAAATTTTAGAATCAACATGGGATCCTATAGATGTGTTGATGAAAAGGTATCATCAGCTTTTTTGTGTTAGAGTGAAAGTGCTTCAAGAGAAATAATATTATAATGGGGATAACATGTAAAATATAAAAAATTATAAAATATATTTATCACTAATAAATAAATATGTTTAATGCCTTGAGAATCATTATAGCATGAAATTTTATGTACAATAATCCTATATTATAAATTTTATTAAATTACATTGTATTTAAATGAAATATAATTTTTAGAAATAATTTCTTATTCACCTTGGAAATAGTAATTATCATAAGGAACCAATTTGAAGTATTTTATTATTTAGAGATTTTTATAATACATTATTTATTTTAATATTCACTCATAGTTTTACAATTATTAAAAAGTCTTGAATATATATGGATTTAATGAAATCATCACTCGAAAATTTTTAAGAATTAAAAATAAAACCATTTTAAGGAATTTTTTTATGGAAATCAATTTGATTTGGAAAATGAATTTTTATCATTATAAATAAATATATTCACTATTTGTTAATGATTTTGATTAAATTAGTGGATATTATGTCCAATATAATAATAATAAGTTTTGTTTTATGCATAAAGATTCATTTTTCAAAAACCATATTTCAGAAACCATTTTTAAAAAATCATTTTGAATGCATTTTTATAATTATTTTGAAATTAATTTCAGAAATATATATAAATTTATTTTGATAAAAGGATTTTCATATTTGGATTCATTAGTAATTTTTTAATTATCCGACTTCATTTCATAAGTATGCGTAACAATTTAAAATTTCTTCCTTAGTTAATGTTACGTGGGTTAATGTAGGGGTCAAACTAAATGATATGTTTTAATATATGATATAAAATTGTTTATATTTTATTGGTTGATTAAATTTTAATCATGTATAATTTTATATTAAATCCTTTTCCTAGACATTTCCACATTCACATAAATTTTTCATTGTTAAATCTTAATGTTTTAAGAATCGACAAGAGTTCCCCCCAACTCACATATAAAAGGGATACTCATTTATTCACTTATTAAAAAACATTGATTACTATAGATAATCCATGAAATAGGAAAATAATTTCCCAAGCATCCTCCTAAATTTTAAGTATTTTTGAATTTCAGAACACTATGCTTCGAAGGAGTAATTTGTAAGACAATAAATGTTTCCTAAAGAAGACATAATTGTTTTTACTAATGTATTTTGAGTTTCATTATTTCTGTATGAAATCTAAATATTTATTTACCATTTTATCACAATGAAATAAATATCATTGTTATACTAAAATGTATTTTTGTTTATGTTTCTTCTATTTTTATGTCATTTCGATCATGTGAAAAATTATAACATCATCCAAGTGTACATGTGAACTACTACCTAAATAAATGAATGTGATTCTATTTCCACGTAAACCATATGTGAATTGATATATTTATGGATTTAAGGAATATATATATAATATATATGATACTATTATTATTTAATGATTATATACTATTACTTACCTATATTTTTTGTGAATTTTTTGGAAATTTAAAACATTACTCTTGTATATATACTGACTACCATATCCATGAAATGATGTAATTATTTTATCATAAAATCTATAAATAAATTATTATAAAGGTTTATTTAATGAATAAATATGATACAAATAGAATGATTGAGATTATGGAGATGATTATTCAATTCACAACGTGCATGGACATGGAATATCAAATTAGAACATGCATGAAAAAAATATATAAAACACTAATGTTGATTTTAATAATGAATTGTTAACAAATGGGTAAATTAAAAATATTATTTGATGTTATAATATAAGTTAATAAATATTTTTAAAGTAAATCCAAATCAAATATAAAATGGATTATTAAATCATATGTATAATTTCTGGACTTGAGGTAAAGGTTTATGTTACAATCTTATTTTTAATATACACTTTTAATTCTAAAGTATCAATTGGGAGAATTATATACTATTTATATCACTGGAAAATTTTATATTATTCTCCTCTAGTAATTTTTGTGTGTGTTTAGGATATCTTTTTATTATTCTCTCATTGGTACATAAAATTGTTAGAAGAATATATTTATGAAAAGTTGAATTTATTTCCACTTTGGTCAATGAACATTTTCTTCCATGTCCATGTTTGTTAGAATTTTTTTTGGAATGTTATTTTCAATTATCTCATGAATATTTAACACCATTTTAGTCCATATTTTAAATTATTTTCAATGTTTTAAAAATGAAATATTACAATTGTTTTCCAATAGCCTATTTATGATTTTGAGAAAAAAATATGAATGGATTTTTGGTTTTGTAATGAACTAGACAAATTTTTTTTATACATTCATATCTATTATTTTTAAGCTTAATCAACAATAAGTACATGTTATTTTTAGAGGGAAAATTCTCTCATATTTCTAGAAATTATTATTTAAAATTTTATTAAAATAAAGGGATATTTTTCCCATATTCAAAAATAATGTTTGTTCTTTTAATGGTATTTGTCCATATTCATCAATATAATTTTATGTTTTTTATACATAGATGGGATTAAATTATAATTATTATATTAATTCTATTTTTATAGGTGTCAAATGATTATGCGATTTTTAAATGTTTATAAAACCCCTTTCTGTTACATAATTTATTCTACAATTGACTGATGAATATTTCAAGGAGCTTATGACATAAATATGTATGTTTTCCTTTATGTGACAGATGGTGTTGAAATTATATATCCTAATGATGTATTATTTGATGACCTATAGCTCCTAATATAATATAATTGATTTTTGTAAGTGAACCATTTCCATGAATGGAAAGAGGGTGGGTAGTGAACCTAATGAATTATATGACTTTATCTACTATGTGATGATATTATTGGTAGTGAAAATTGTGTAATGATTTAACTTTCAATAATATTGATTTATCTAAATTTCCAATGACATCCTCTTTTTCATATGATATGGCCTAAGGAATAATGAATGTTTAATGATGATTCATCACTACTATGGCTGATTTCATTTAAATTGATGAAGGTTTATTTCATGTCTCTTAATTTATGATCTATGGTAGATTAGGTATTAAATTAATATGTTCTGATCAGGATCTCATACCCCCATGCATATCTCAATCTTTAATATAATCATTGATTGATATGCATGATGTTTTTCCGTATTATGAATATGACCTCACCATATCTTATGATCAAATTTATAATTGTTTATGTAATAATCAATGTTGTTAGTTTTAATTTTTTGGATAATTTATTTCAAAAATGAAACATTTGATCTTGATTAAATTTATTAAATATTTATTGTTTTTTTAAATTAATAAACAAATATTATTTTTGAGTTTCAATATTTTATGGGTGGTCACCATCAATAAAATGATTAGTATTTGTGTTATATATATGCATAACTATGTGGTTAATTATTTTTTAAATATTATGGAAAATAGTATAAATTTTGTTTAATAAATGAGAATGTGTAATAAATAATAGTTTTATTACATTTTTTGAACTATAATGGTGGAAATTATGTGAAATATTTAATAACAATAATAGTTATTATTATTAATATAATCATTTTTTTGAATATTTAAAAAAGTAAATAGTAAATATATTTTCTTATATTGACAGGTTTGATGTGTATTCAATAGATTTTAATTCATCTTGAATAGAGGATGGTGAGTATGAAATTTGTTTATTTGTGTTTTGGTATTTTTTATAGATTTTTATTAAACACAATTTCATTATTAATTTAATTTCTCCTTCGATATTCATTTGATTAATGTGCCTTCGGTGATGTAGGATTCATTTTGATGAGAGGATAACAATACCTATATTAATTTTCATAGGAGATGAATAATTTTATAGATAATTAATTAAATTCAAATGCCATCATTAAATCTCAAAAACAATGATTAAGAATGAATCATTTTTGGTACCATATATTAGTGGTAGATTAACACCCAATTCATGAGTTGATTATATTTGAGGTAGGTGGTGTAAATTTAAATCCCATATTGTTGATTAAATTATATGTATGTAATTTTGATAATTTCAATTTCCAAAATTGGGAATTTTCCTTGATAATTAAATTGATTATTTGAATTTTCATGAATTATGAATTAGGTTTATTTCGGATTTTTTATGGAATTAAAATAATTAATTTTTGAATTAATTAACAGGAATATTTTTTATTACGAAATTGGTTAAATTTTATTAACTAATCAGTGAAGTAATTATTAGGTTTTGGGATTATGAAATTAGATTAATTAATGGTTTAATTAATTAATAGATTGTTGTGATCATGGAGATGGATTAATCAATTTTTTAATTAATTAATATATCATTATGATTGAAGAATTAGATTAACAAATTTTTTAACAAATTTATAGTTTTTCTGTGATTATAAAATAGTATTAATTAATGTTTTAGTTAATTAATTTATTTTTCTGATTGTGTTGTTGGATTAATTAAATATTTAATTAAATAATAGATTATTTTTCTTCTGTAATTGGACTAATTAATTGTTGAATAAGTTAATATCTTGTAATGATTGCAAGACCATACTAATTAATTTTTGAATTAATTACAATACTTTTATGATTATCAAGTTGCATTTAATAGTTTTTCAATTAATTAACAGATTTTTATGATTGTGGAATTGGATTAATTATAGTGAGATAATTAATATGATGTTTTTGATTATGGAGTTGAATTAATCATTTTTTGAATTAATTAACAGATCTTTATGATTGTGGTATATGATTAATTAATTATTGAAATAATTAATAGATGGTTATGATTGTGGAAGTGGATTAATTAATTGTTGAATTAATTAATATATATTTTTTGATTGTAGAGTTGGATTAATTAATTTTTGAATTATTTATTTTATTTTTATGATTGTTGATTTGGAATAATTAATTTTTTAATTTATTAGTAGAATTTTATGATTGTGGAAATGGATTAATTAATTATTTAATTAATTAATAGATATTCTTTCTTATGGATTTGATTGATTTGTATTACTTAATGGTTTAATTTATTGATGAGATGTCATGATTATGGAATTTATTGATTGGAACTAATTAATTATTTAATTTGATAATGATATATCATGATTATAGAATTTATTAATTTGTATAAATTATTTATTGAATTAATTAATGATATTTCATGATTGTGGAATTGATTTATTTGAATTAATTAATTATTTTATTAAGTAATGGGATGTTATGATTGTGGAATTGGTTGATTGGTATTAGGTAATTTTACATTATGCAATGAGATGTTATGATTGTAGAATAGATTGATTTCGAATAATTTTTTGATGAATTAATTAATGAGATGTCATGATTGTGAATTTTTTTGATTTAGACTAACCAATTTCTGAATTAATTAATGAGATGTCATGATTGGGAAATTGATTGATTGGATTAACTAATTTTTGAATTAATTAATGATATTTCATGATTGCATAAATGATTGATTGGAATAATTAATTAATGAGATTTCATGATTGTGGAATTGATTGATTTCAATTAATCAACTGTTGATTTAATCAATGAGTTGTTATGATTTTGTAATTGGTTGATTGAGATTAATTAGTTTTAGAAATAATTAATGTGATGTTATGATTATAAAAATGATTGATTTGAATAAATTAACTATAGAATTATTTAATTAGATGTTGTGATTGTAGAAAAGGTTGATTTAAACTAATAAATTATTTTATTATTCAATGAGATATTATGACAGTGGAATTTTTTTATTGTGGTTAATTAATTATTGAATTAATTAATGAGATTGTATGATTTAGGTATTGATTAATTGTGATTAATTGATTAATTAATTAATTAATATAATGGGTGATTGTGAAATTGGTGGAATTGAATTAAATAATTATCAGATTAATTAATGGACTGTTGAGATTTTGGAATTAAATTAAATATTTATTCATTTAATTAATAGATTGTTATGATTGTGAAATTGAATTAATTATTGGTGGACTAATTAATGGACCATTGGAATTGATTAAATTGGATTAATTAATTAATTATTTATTTAATTGGCTAATTTTTGTGATTAATTAACTGATAATGATTGATTAATTAGTTTATGAATTAATGAATGGATGTTTTTTGGTAAAGTTTGATTAGAGTATTAATTTTGATTAATTTTAATTAATCTTGATTGATATATGAGTGCGAGACATTGAATGACGTTCCAAATAGCCATAGAGTTACATGTGCATGAATGTAAATATTATTTTCTTTTATAGAGACTGATGCTCCAAATAATCTTGTGGAATGGGACATGTACTAATGGTCTAAATACCTATGGGGTGCTAGACGTGATGCTTTATTCCCATGAGTAGGAATTGGAATAAGGTTTCAATTTTACATTATGTAACTTTAATATAAATTGATAACGAAAACCCAAGTGATATAATGATTTGTGAATTTATTATGTTATATAGTTCAGACTTCAGGATAAACCGAAGTAAGTGTTGTATTTCTTGTTTCCTTGGTAACCTAGAGGGTTAGGTAGTTAATTTGTAGAATAATAAATGTGAGTACTATTAAATTTGGAATTCAAATTTAATATTTATACTACTACATACATTATATTGAATATATATTATTTTATACACCATTGGTGGTGGCATATTTAGTTGTACTAAGATTCTATCTGGGATACCTAATCAGTACCCCAATAGATTTCATGGTTGCAAAACTAGTTAGGAATAAGGGCCCTATGTTAGGTGGCTGGTTCATAATGGATCATGGAAGAGGTAACTTGACATGGTTCAAAGCCTACTTGGGAGTTTTTAGTGTCTTTATTTATTTGGTGTTATTAATACTGACACATGATAGGTACTTTGGCATGATATATATAATATTTAGTTTCAGTATGATATTTTCTGATTTTGTGGTCATGTGATAATAGTATCATTATGGTTATGGTTATATATTTTTTATAATTTTATATTTTTTCCATGTGTTTATTACTTCGATAAAGATTGTATAGTATTCATGTGATCGATATTAGACCGTTGCTATAAGTTGACAACCTCTGACATACATAGAGGTATTCTTGAGGTCATGTGACCAACCAGCTTGGGGTTCCAGTGTGTGGTACCAATCTTGGGATGTTATAAAGTGGTATCAGATCCCATTTTTCTTTTCTTTTATTATTTATTAATATTTGGGAATGGTAGATTTTTTTCTAAAAAGAATTCAGGCCTAGTTCATGTTCTCATTCATGGGATTATCTTACCCAATTACTATGGAAAATCCAAGTACCCAGTGTTGGATTGTTTTTGTAGGTGTTTACTATTATAGTTGGATGCTATTTCACATTGGGTGATGAACTTTTTTGGTGATGTGATTATTTTTTCTTTATATTTTCTATGATTTTACTCCTAGAAAGGTATTTTATAGTAGTTAAGTATGCATTCATCATTCTAGGCACTCATTAATATCTTTCTGAAATGAATAATTTTAGGTATTCACTAGAAAACATGTTTTTAGAAATTAGTAAAATAAGAATTTTATTCCTTGCTTGTGTAACCGAGTTTAAAATGTTTATAATATGAACCTGAAAATTTTAAATGATTAAAATATGAATAAATAGGTGTATAATGGTATTTTGGATATTAGAATGAGTTTTTTCTTTGTCAACCATGATGTAGATGTATGACAGTTCAGGTTAGTGAAATTGCTTTAGTTTTTACCATGTGGTAAAAAATGGGCTTTATGACTTATGATGACTTATTTAGACTGTAGTAAAATATGAAAGGTTGTAATAACTATTTGATAATAACTGGGAATTTTTAAAATAACTTTGAACTAATGAATGTTATGCATAATTATTTATTTATTTAAAATATGTAGATGATGATAATTTTGAGAAAGAAACATTTTGTCCAAGATTTTATTTTTTTTTTGAAATTTATATAGATCAAATGATTATTAGTATGTTTAAATGTGGAAAGACCTATGGAGGGGAGTAATGGTTCAATGTTCTAAAATACTTACTGGGGAAGAGATAAAGGGATAGGTTGTATTAACCCATGTTGTTATTTTTTAATTTTTTTGATAAAATTATTAAAGATGGAAAATTTAATCTTTATGATTTTTTTAATGTTTATATTATTTTTTAAATTAATAAAAAAATATTATTTTTGAGTTTGAATTTTTTATATCTGGTCAACATTAATAATATAATTAGTTTTTGTGTTATATAAATACATGAATATGTCATAAGTGATTTTTTAATTATTATAAAAATTGATATTAACTATGTTGAGCAAATGAGAACATGTTAATAATAATAGTTTTATCAAATTTGTTGGAATGATAATGGCAGAAATGTTTTGAAATATTAAATAATAATAATAATAATAATTATTATTATTAAATTATGGAAAAAATTGGTCTGTATATTTATATGCGACATACATATACATGTATGTATATATATATATATATATATATATATATATTTGTTGGTGTAAATAAATATAAATAAATGAAAAAATTGGTGTATATATATGTGGAAATCATAAAGGAGGGGCACTCAAACATCAAAACCTTCTCTCCTCTCCTTTTCTCTTTATCATTTTATTATTTATTTTTATAAATATCTTCAAACATCATTCATCAATATCTTTTTTGATATTGATCGGATTGATTCTCCATTAGTGGAATCCCGTTTATCTTCATAAGAGGATGGTGCACATAATTTTTTTCATAGGAGATGATGTTTTTTTATCCATTTTATTAAATTAAATTAAATTATTTATTTAATTTCTCTATCTATAGTCATCAGAATAAGACATCATCAGTGATGTTGGATACACATGAATGAGAGGATGATAATCTGTGGGATTATTTTCACAGATGATGAAAAATTTCATCCATATTAAATTAAATTTAAAAAATATTTTTTAATCAAAGTGACCTTGATTAATAATAAATATCTTTTGGTAGCATATATTAGTAGTATATTGACACCCAGTTTGCGAGTTCATCATATTTGAGGTGGGTGTTATAAATTCTAGACCCATAGTCGTGGTTAAATTACCTGTATGTAATTGAGAGAATTTTAATTTCAATTATAGGGATATTCCAATGTTAGTTTAATTGATTTTTTAGTTTCCATGTATTAAATATTTAGGTTAATTATGGATATTGAATTGTGGAATTTAATTAATTAATTATTGACTTAATTAATTATAATTGTTGTTATTATGAAATTGTTTGAACATAATTAATTAATTAGTGATTTAATTAATGGATTTTTTTGATTGTGAAGTTGGATTAATTAATTATTAAATTAATAAATATATTATAGTGATTGTGGGGTTGGATTAACCAATTATTGAATTAATTAAAATATTTTTATGATTGTGGTGTTGGATTAATTAATTGTGGAATTTAATAGTAGTTTGTTTTGATTGTTGAATTTTATTAATTAGTGGTAAAATTAATTAATATATTGTTGTGATTGGTTCATCAGATTATTTAATTATTGAATTAATTAATATATTGTTTTGATTGTGTAGTTGCATTAATTAATTTTTTAATTAATTAATATATTGTTGTGATTGTGGAACTAGAATAAAAAATTGTTTAATTAATTAATAGAGTGAAATGATTATGGAGTTATATTAATTAATTGTTGAAGTAATTAATACAATTTTAAGATTGTGCACTTTGGTTACATAATTATAGAATTAATTAATATATTGTAGTGATTTTGGCATTAGATTTATCAACTGATGAATTAATTAGTCATTTGTCATTGATTTTGGAATTTGATTAATTAATTATTAAATTAATTAATATATTGTTATGGTTGTGTAATTGGATTAATTAAAAACTGAATTAATTATTAGAATGTTGTAACTGTGGATTTGGATTAATTAATTGTTGAATTAATTTATATACTTTTATGATTGTAGAATTAGGTTAATTTAGTATTAAATTAATTAATATATTATTATGATGGTGGAATTAGATTAATTATTATTTTTGATTAATTAATATATTTTTCTTATTTTTGAATTGACTAATTTTGATTAATTAATTTTAGAATTAATTAATAAAATTTCATGATTGTGGAATTTATTGATTTCAATTAATTAATTGATTAATTAAATAAATAGATTTGATGATTTTGGAATTGATTGATTTGGATTGATTAATTTTTGAGTTACTAAATAAGTTTTCTTGATTTTGGAATTGATTGATTTTAATTAACCAATTGTCGAATTAATTTGGAAGATGTTATGACTGTAGAATTGGTGGATTTGAATTAATAGATTGTTAAATTTATTAATGAGTTGTTATTATTGTTTAGTTGGTTGATTAGGGTTAATAAATATTTAGATTAATTAATGAGATGTTATAATTTTGGAATTGACTGAATTTGGATTAATTAATTGCTAAATTAATTAATGAGATGTCATGATTGCGGAATTGATTGACTTGGATAAATTAATTTTTGAATTAATTAATCAGATCTCATAACTGTGGAATTGATTGATTTTCTTAATTAATTATTGAATTTATTAATGTGATTCCATGATTGTGGAATCGGTTTATTGGATTAATCAATTGTTATTTAATAAATGATATGACATGATTATAAATTTCTTTTATTTTAATTAATTAATTGTTGATTTAATAATTGAGATGTTTTAATTATGGGATTGGTTGATTGGGATTATTTAATTGTGGAATTAATTAATGATGTGTTATTATTGTGGAATTGATTTTTTGTATTAATTAAATGTTGAATTAATTAAAGATATGTTCTGATTGTGGAATTGGTTGATTTGAATTAATTAATTTTTTAATTAATTAATGAGTAGTTATGATTATGGATTTATTTGATATGGATTAATTAATTTTTGAATAAATTAATGTTATGATTATGATTATACAATTGGTTGATTGGAATTAATTAATCGGATAATTAATTAATGGAATGAGTGATTGTGCAATTAGTGGAATTAATTAATTAATTAATTAATGATTTGTTGAGAATGTGGAATTTATTTAATTAATCAATGGACTATTATTATTGTGAAATTGGATTAATTAATGAATGGTTTAATTAATAGAACATATGAATTGATTGATTTGGATAAATTAATTGTTGAATTGAATACTTGGTTAGATTTTGTGACTATAGAATTGATGGAGTTGGATTAATTAATTTATGAATTATTTAATGGAATATTTTTATTGTAAAATGGGATAAAGAGATTAATGTTGATTAATATTTAGTTGTGTGATATTATGATACATGTGATATTTGTGATTAATTGATATAAGAGTGTGGGACACCGACTGATTATCTAAATACCCATATGTGATGGATTGATATACGAGTGTGGGACACAAAATACTGTTCCAAATAATCATAAAGTTCCATGTTCATGAATGAAAATATTAATGTTTGAGATACATAATTATGCTCGAATTACCCATGGTGTGTTGGATATAGACTGATGCTCTAAATACCAACAAGGTGCTAGACATGACATTATACGCCCTTGCATTGGTATTGGACTATTCTTCCAATTGGTCGTCATATGAATTGAATTGAGATGGATAATTAAATCCCATGTGATATAATGTTTTTAATTGAATATGTGATATGGTTCGAACACTGGCATGGGCTGAAGTATGTATTGTTTTAAGGGTGTCGTCAGGAACTTGGGGGTTTATGTATATAATTTAGAGAATAATAAATCTGAATACTATTTAATTTTTAATTTTATATTATTAATTTTTACCACTGCATATATTATATTGTCTAGATATTGTTTTAGACATCGTCAGTGGTGGACTTTTGAGATATACAAAAACCCTTCTCGGGATACTTGATCGGTACCTAAACAGATTTCATGGTTATAGGATAGGTTAAGGGAAAGAGACATATGTTAGATGAATAAGTCAGGATGGCGCATGGAACATGGATCCATATGTTTTTTTGAACCCTCCTAGGGGTTCTTAGCATCTTCATTTATTTTGGGGATTTCATATTAACACTTGACACGTACTTTGGCATGCCATATCTATTGTTTAGTATTTGTATTATATTTTATACTTTGGTCATCATGTGATATTAATATCATTCTAGTTATGGTAATATAATTTTTTATTTTTATTTACTTTTTTTGATTTATTACTATTATTAAGAGTTTATATTCTCCCAATGATCAATACATGACCCTCAATGCTTGCCGGAAAATTATGGTGTCCGAGGAGGTTCACTTAAGGTCATGTGACAAACTGACTTAGGAAACCAGTGTTTGGTACGCGATTTGGGATGCTATTGTTTATGATAAAATGTTTTAGTAATGATATGTTTAATAAATCTTTATTATATATCTATTCATCAAGGTCACTAATCTATTATTACACTGGCATAGGTATTACTATGAAATTTTCTAAATATTTAATAAAAATTAAGAAACTATTTATGTATATATTACTTATGTTTCCTTATTTATCCATTATTTCATCTTATTATCCCTTGATATAGTATTTTTATAACTCAATAATGATTAATTAAACTTGAATATTCATCTTTTGAATTTTCTAATGAAATAGAGGTGGTAATTAATAGAAACACATAACCAAATGATGAAATTGTGCTTCACTAATTTTATAATGTCAAGTATTTATATTTTTCACATATTCTAATTTATAGGTATATTAATTTCATGATAATATTAAAAAAGAAGCTAAATATATGAAGTCTTATGTGAGAAACATCATCCAACTTACTATGTATTCCTTAGAAATGTTTTAATAGTGGGATCCATAGACCAAAATAGAACCGTACATTAAATCACCATATCATGCATATTGTTAGATATACATGATGTATTATTACCATTATAGTGTAGGATTTTATACAAACACTATTTAATAGTATTTTCTATAGATAAATTATTGAATCAAAAGGTTATACCAAATTTTAGGCTATTATTAGAACCTCAAGATACTATAAAATTTATCTTAAACAAAGGTCCTATAGTCTAGATACACTTTATTAACTTGAAACAGTAGATTATTGACTATCTGGTGCTGATATATTATAATCATTGAGAATTATTCTAAGAAAATTTTTCACTTGGTGATCCCTAGTAGCGAGATCATGAGGACTGACCCTCCAACAGACACACCACCTATTATGGGCGTCATTGGTTGTTCCTGTCTACAAATATGTTCATTGGTCTTCTATCTTGATATCACTACTAGTATGTTCCATTTGATTCCATACATTAACGTAATGAAAAAACCATGATAATAAAATCATGGAGGGTTATATTGTATTGGGTTTATCATTGGTGGTATGACATTGGTTGAATGGTCAACAAAGGATTTGTCACTTCCAATTTAAGGAAGTTACATATCTCAATCCTAGTTGATATGGATGGTGCTAAATTCATAAAACATTGGCCAAAGTAGTCAAAAGGTAAATCCATCTAATTAGATTAAAAATAATAAAGAAATAAATAGGCGATGATAGTAGTGTGCATCCTGTATTATAAGACACCTAAAAATAATGATTTCATATTTGACAATACATGTTCATAGATTGGTTTTCATTTCCATGAAAATTATTAACCCTTTGGGGGTCCTTTATGGGTTTCTATAATCCACTCTTGGTCTCTTGATTTTATTCCATACTATCGAGATAAGTTTCTCGAGGGTCACACACAATAGCATAGTAAAGAATCGTCCCTATAAAACTGAATATGTGTATTGGACCTGGTTGACCCCACCATAGGGTCTGAGTGTAGTCTAAGGATCAGTCACCAAATAAATATGTAACTCATTATTATTCATTTTATGAATAATCAGGTTGAACTAATTTAATGTATTAAAAATTTATGTAAATATGAGAAATAATATTATTCAGATGAAAATTATATTAATATTCCATGTTGGTTTAATATTAAGTGGGAATTACAAGTTGAGATAATGAATATATTTTATCATGTAATATATTATAAATATATTACAGGTGTGTGATAAAATAATAAATAATATTAATGAAGTTCATTTTTTATAATTATTTAATTATAGGATGTTAAATAAACAGGTGGTGGGGAACCCTATCAGGTATTTAGAACCTCCAATATAAATAATTAGAGGCTCTCAAACAATGTACTATCTATTAATTCTTGAATGGGAGCCTCTCTCCCCACTCAATTTCTTGAGAGAGAGTCTCTATCTCAAGTAACAATCCTAGAATGCCTTAAATAATCAATGCTAGAGGATTTTATTGATCATTAGGATTTCCAATAAATCATGAGATCACCGTGAAGGCACCCACAATTTGATAATAGATGCTTATATGTATTTTTTAAGAATTTTTGGATGATCTAGGGGGATCCTTCTATGGATCCTTCAAGAAAATATCTATAACTAAGAGTTTCATTCGAGTGCAGCATCATTTTTAAATAAGAATATTTCTAGTTTTAATTTATATACTATTTTAATTTACGCAAGATCCCTGGATCATACTATAGCTCGGATCTTCAGAGACAACAAGTCTCACCCTCATGATAATGAAAATTTTTAAAATCCCGGACCCACTAGCTTATATTGAGTTCCCCGATACATTTAATTGGTATCAAATGGATCATGTAAATTTTTTGAGCCTATAAAAATTATGATTCTTTAATTTTAAGTAGAGGATTTGATTTTGGTCCCAATGATTTAGACTGTGGGTCGATCCAAGGTTAGATGACCATGTTATGATCATCCAAAAATAATTTTTATGGATTGTTTATATTTTTTTCCCATGTAATAATTTTGAAAACAATTTTATTAATTTTTTATTCTTCTAATTTTATAGATTTTCAGTAGAAAATTATAATGATATTTACTATAATATTATTATAATATAATAAATAATTATTATAATTATAAGTCTATAAGGATTAAATTTGAAAAACCTATGCAATCTTTCAAATAAGAAACTATTTTTTTCATGAACAGTGTAAAATTTTAAATACCATGAACCAAAAGTTGGAAAGGGGAGGGTAAACCCTTCATGTAAGGTGACTTCTCAAAAGATGTACCTCATCTGGCCACCACTCTATTGAAGTTGCCTCACCTATTGATCCATGGTCAGCTTCCACTTTGTCCCGACCGTTTCTATGATACTCTTTTCTCATCGAGGTCAAAAGGACCAACCGTTGTGGAGGATGATACTTCCTCATTCGGTCACGGCCTCCTCTAGTGGCCACGTTGTCTTCATCACCCATCTGTCATTGGGTTCCCTCATCACCATAGAGGATCATTCCTAGATTGGTGATAAATTAACATTCCCCACCTTATCCCATTCTCCACCCTCATTGAAACTCCCCATCACACCATCTTCAATGACAATTGACACGGAAGAGCATAGATCTAGTAGAAGGCATGTGACCTGACTCCTATCCCATGTTTGTTCCTCAAATTCTCCATCCAGGAAAATCCAAGCCCGTATGGCATCCCAAATAGACCTTAAACCCACTACTCGTGTCTCGCCCTGGCTACTGGGTTCATGAACATTGCCCCCTCAAACAGACACCACTGCACATAGCCTCATCATCCCGATTAAGCCGCAACTGGTTGGACCCTCTACAGTCTGCCTTGACTATGAAAACAGACTGATGCTTTCTCCAATGGTGTCAAGAAGACCCCTCCCTTGTTAGAAGCCTTCCAGCTTCCTATATCCAATTGATCCAAACCACCTCATCAGACAATCCATTTTTGGCACCTACAGGTACCCTACTTAGGTTTTAGTGGATCAGGTTTCCCCATAATTTTTCAGGGTGGATATTCCCAACCCAAAATAGGTCTGGACGAGCCTTTTGGGCTCAAAATATCACTGCACAATATTTTATCAAGTCGTTTCAGGTCTTCGTGGGTTTGGTGTGACCCTTAATGGGCCATGGCAATGTTTCAGGGCCTGAGATAATCAATTTTTCTTATTAATCAATTTAATTTTAGAATTAAATTCAATAGAATAAAATATTTATTTTGATTAAAACTATTAGTAATTTTAAAACCCAAGATATAATTAATATAATTTTGGTACAAAATTAGATTAATTAGCTAATTTATTTTTATGGTATTAAAATTAAATTAACGGGGAATTGAATATAATTATATTTGCTTTAGTTTCAATTAATTAATTTAATTTAATTAAAATAAACTCTTACTCAATTTATTTCATTTAATTTTTTCATGCATTTAATATACCTGTGACCACTCTTGGGAAATAACCTGACCTATTTATGTGATATTTTATTTAATTACTTATTTAAATTTGTGTGGTGCTAGTAATTAATTAATTAAGACATTCGGTACATCACCTTTAATTTTTTTGTTCAAAATGTATGAGGGCTTGCACACCCCTTTTATCTGATGTACACTATACCCCTAGTCCCCTCACCTACACATGAGTAATTATTATATTTGATAAAGATGGTGTGTGGTGTGGACCCCGCCAAGGTGATGTGGCACATCAGATGTGATACAGACCCCACCAAGGCGAAGAGAAGTCCATATGGGAAGTAGAAATACATGATTGTGATTAGCTACTTCAAGTGTCAAGTTATGACTTAGGTAAGTTTCTCCTAAGTCGTGATTAATCCGTTATATTTAAATAGATTAATTTTTTTAGATTCTCTTGACCAATTGGGTAGTATATTTCAATTATGAATTTATTTATTATTTTATGCATTTTATAATAGTGGGAAAATACATAAAAATAAATAAATAATAAAATGAAAAATGAAGTGGCATATGTTTATATATTAATGTTTAGTTAAGAGTGTGAAAACATAGAAAAAAAATGATTAATATAAATTTAATATATTCTTTGAGAGAAAAAATAAAAACATTCAATGAAATATTAAGTCATTACCACCATCCATCAGTCAAATTTGAACCAAACCAGGTTTTAGGGGTTCTCGTCACACTATAGATGAGGGATCCTTTTACTATCAAGGAGTTCATAAGAGATTATTGGTTCGAATAAACTAATGTGTTAGTTAAGATTCCCCATATCTAAGATTCTATAATTTTAGAGGAAAACATTCTGTAAAACAAGTTATGATTTTAGAAAACGGTACATTACTCAACAGATCAAGGAACCACGAGTTTATGTTGCTGGAAAATCAATCACCTACCATGAACCTTTTGAGTAGTGTCTTAGCCATAGCTTATAGACTATTATCGATATTTAAGGGATCCTTTCCACTATAATACTCAAGTGATAGAGTATTTCTATTCTTGTATAGGGGGTTCTCAAAATGTGATAAAATAGTGGAGATATTTTATTATATAATCAATCAAAATATCTAATTAAATAATCAAGATAATAGTTATATCCTTTATAATTTTATTTTTTTAAAAAATGAAATGTAATATAACATGTTAAAAAACAATAATGACTACACAATGTAAATGTCCAACATATCCTGAATTTCTAAGTGTAGTACATTCTATTTTACATGCTACAATGATATAGGAAATTAAAGGTGTTGGTATCCTTATTCTTGTTAAGGAACCTCATTAAGCTAGGGTTTAATATTTCTTACAGGAGAAACATGTAGTAAGCATATGATTCTAATTTCATAATTCATTCACCAAATTTTTATGTTTATTTCATTCACTACATCAAGACATGGATGATATAACATTTAATATCATCTCTGAGATGTTTATAAGGATAAAGTGAAATGAAATATTCATGAGTGGTAATTACACTGTCTTTGTGTAAATATAAAATGAAGTTCATGATCTTTCAAGGAAAACCACTCTTAATTTTTTTACCCAAACACTCAAATTTTGTTTAATATAACAAAATGAAAATGATGGAGTAATCACTTCATTACCTTTTATGTATGATTCCTCAAGTAAGATGAATATTAATAAATTGTTAATAATTAGTTCTTATGAAGAAGAAATTGAAATACATGTTAATAAGGCCAATAGAAAGAGTAACTCCAAAGAAAAAATTTCAACATGCTTCAACACCTATGAGGTATTAACATATGGTTATTTACTTAGAGTATCATAAACTAAATAAATTTAAGTTTATATACAATAAAATTAATTGTATAAGAATCTAAGAACTTCTTCTTTGGGGTATATATATCATATATATGTTTTTTTATTAACATAGTTATTTATTATTGAATAAAATATTCCAATAAAATACTTTTATTTAGATAGAGTAAGTAATATAAGAACTATAACAAGTAAGGTGTATTCTCAAAGTGGGTGAGAAAGGGTGATTCCTAATTCATTGGTGAGAAATAAATTAATTATAATTTCAAAGCCATTAATTCTAGTAGAAATATTACTGATTTTAACTAAAATATTTATCTCATATGTCCTTTGGAAATAAGGATACATTATTCAATGTTTCAAAATGAAGGATTTTTGTAGTTTTTATTACTTAACCAATAGTTTATTATAACTTGAATCATAAGAGGAATGTGATGAATAAAAAATGTATGAATTTTACCCATTTGTGAAATGATTTTATTTGTCTAGTAAAACTATAAGGGAAATTAATTATATACCCAATTTTGTTTTTAGGCTCAATAAATCTCAACATATTTGGTAATATCAACACATTTATATTGGACAAAGAAACATTTAGAAATAAAGGATTTACACAATGATTTTTGAATTAGTTAAAAAAGAGATCTCACAATATTCCAAAGATAAGATATTGGTAAATATACTTCCTAATAGTCATTTAAGTAATTAATTAATTTTATAGTGATGTATGTCCATGGTTAGAAGATATGAGTTTCTTTGGGATGGAATGCCAAAAAATATATTGACCAAGAATTATCGATCAATATAGTGTAGCATGGAAAAATTCCAAAACATACATTACCTTATCCACAAGAAGGAATTGATGAGAATAAAGAGGATTAATGATTGGTTTTACATGTTAACATTGATAAAAAAATGTAGCACGGTAAAATTCCTAAAAGTACATTTTATACATCAAAGACATGATGTATGTAGTATTAATGTTGAAACTTATAGAAATGTCAATTATATCTCAAGATGTGATTTAAAAATAATGATGATATCTAATAACCATATTCCAACTAACAAGAAAAGTGGATATCATTTATGTCATAATATAATGGAAATCCACAATTTCAAAAGAATATGTGTTTCAATGCAAGGTTTTTTTTAGGATATAAATAAACCTGCATCCAGAAAAACTCAATGTGAATCTAAAGTAACAATAGTTAATGAATTTTTGGTTATTAAATAAATACATAAGATAAAAAAGTGGTAGTAAAGTGATAGATTAAATTTATATAAAAGGGTACATATATCTATCATAGATAGTGGGACAAATATTTACTTGGGTTTAGTCAATGCTAAAGATGCAAAAATAGTTGGTAAGGGAATAGGTTCTACAAGTGTATGTGGATCATGAATATTCTATAGCCACATACTACGTTGGAAGGGTAAAACTATTGAGATGGTTCTATTTTCCCCATGGCCCGTGATACATTATTTAGTGGGAATAATAATTCCTACAAGTTAAAATTAAATGTAAATATGTTATGATTTTTGAGAACAATTAAAAATAAATATTTGATTCAATGTATATAAGTGAAAAGGGGCTTATTATTTTGAATAATGTGGTGAGTATTCAAATGAGATTATACATGGATGATAAAATTGGTGTACTAGTAAGGCTCAATTAGTAATACCATGATGGTATTCCTAAATCCAATAGAATATTACTTTTTATAGATAATATTTTTGACAATTTTATTGAGCATTGAATTTCAAGATTACCGGTCATGGAAGGTGCCTATACGACACAACTAGAAAGGGATGGTAATGTCATAAAATGATAATACATGATAAAAGTTACTAAATTCCTATTTAGGATTGAAGAAATAAACATGATCACAGAACATTAATTTGGAATGAATGTTTTTCATGTTTTTACTAGAGGTATGTGGGGGCACCATCAATTTTCCAAATGAAATATGCTCATCAACACAAAGAAAACATATATGGGTATTACAGTGAGTTAAGACTAGGATAAAATGAGTTCTATATTGATTAACATAGATTAGGAACCTCTGTTCTATGGAATATGATATACTGAGGTAGATCTAACTGTTTCTTGGACATAGACAATAATACATATACTATCATGGTTTTGAAAAATACAAGTTGAAACAATTCCAGGGAAGAATTGTTACCAATGTCACAAGGACTAATCTCTACAGGTTTTTATGTCTAGGACATGAGAGGAGATTAATGTGGGGAGATGAAATAAATTATCTTCAGTGATAGATCAGTCATATTTCCATGATATATATTAGACATGATATTTTTAAGATATAAGTTATAACAGGAAAATATCAGTTATATCTAGGAGAACTATAAGGTACGCAATTAGAACTCTCTAATTGTACTTCAGAAAGTACAAATGATATGTACATGGTAAGTGGATAAGATAAGTTACTAGTTTTTGGGGACACAAATTACTCATCCTTAGATCAATTTGATGTAGTATCATAGTTAGGCTAAAGGTATTGAGTGAGACATTCTCATAGAATCTAGTGGTAACCATACCTATGAAAACTGAGTATGTTGGAGATTTTAAGGAAGTTAAGAAGTAGTTACTAAATGAAATCATTTGTTCCAATTCTTATAATCCCATATACATAGTAATGTTTTATCATAATGATAAATATGTTATTGGATCTAAAAAATATGTCATGTTTTGAAAGTGGAAAAAGGATATATAATTGGTGATACAATTTCTTGAGCAGTTTTACTGAAGGATGTTATTTCCCATATAAGAGAATACCTACATAGTAGAAATGTTTCAGACCCTACAAATTAATCCATGATTTAGCATAAATGTGATCGTTATCATGTGAGAGCAAACAAGGTTGGATAGAATATTGGCTCTAGTGAAGGTGGGAGTATTGTAATAGTGTGTCCCCAAGACCCAACCTGAATAGTGTATTAGACCACCATATCATGTATACAAATACATATACATGATTTATTAATACCTTATTAGTATATACTTTTCTGTTTCCACTTTTTATTGCTAATGTACAATGATTAATTATTGCATCAAAAGGTTATACCAAGCCTCGTGCTATAACAACAACATCGAGATACTATAACATTAATATTAAAAAACTTTCATATATTCTATATACATCTGATAGACTTGAAAAAACTGATGTTTTACTATCAATTTTTGGGGACTAATAAGAATTGACACTTCATCTATTAAAGTTTTCACATGGTGATCTCTAGAAGTGAGATAATGGGGAAAATACCACCAATTGGAACACCAAAAGTTTTGTGTGTCATTGGTTGTTCCAATATATCAACATATGTAATTTTCTCCTCACTTGATATCATTACTAATTTGTATCATTTGATTACATACATTGATGTAAATAAAAACTATGATAATGAAATCTTAGCAAGGTATCTTGTCTTGGGTGCGTCATTGGTGGTATGACATTGGTTGAATGGTTTAAAAATGATTTACCTCTTCCAAGATAAGGAATTTATGTGTCTCAGACCTAGGTGATCATGTTGGTGATACCTTAATAATTCTATGGAAAAATAAGTTGAAAGGTAAATCAATCCTGTTAGATCAAAAGATAATAAAGCATGAAATGGGTGATGAAAAAAGTGTGCATCCTAATTTATGAGATATTTAAAGACAAAGAGATTATATGACACAATACATGTTTGTAGGTTGGTTGTAATTGCTATAAAAATCAAGATTTCTTAAAGGGACTTGATGGGTTGCTAGACTCTACTCTTGGTCTATGGATTTTATTCACTACAATCAAGATAAAGACTTAAAAGGTCACACACAATTGATTATTCAAGAATCAGTTCTATTCAGTACAATAGATATATTGGGCATGGTGGGAACCACCACAGGGTCAAAGTGTTTTCCAAGGTATTTATCACTAAATAAATAAATAAAATCATTATTATTCAAGTTATTAATAATTGGATTGAATTTATTTAAAGTATTTACATTTCAAGTAAATAAGATAAGTAATATTATCCAAACAAATATTATCTCAATATTCCAAGTGCATTTAATATTAAACATGAATTATGAGTGGAGCTAAATAACTTGGAATTATCACATAATATATTTGGTTTATATTATAGATATGTGATAAAATAATAAATAATATTGATGATGTTTAGTAGATCATAATTATCTATTTAGTAGACATTAAATAAACAGGTGTTGGGGAAGTGTGTTGGGTATTGAAAAACTTCACTATAAATTGAGAAAGAGGATCTCACATAGTGTACTATTAATTCATTAATGAATGAGATCCACTCTCTCCTCCCAGTGTTTAGAGTGAGAGTAAATCTCTAAAATGTTGATCCACGAACACCTTCAAGCATCAAAGGAAGAGGACCACAGTAACCATCATGATGTTGAAGAAATCCTCATATCACCATTATTGCACACAAAATTTGATAAACGGTTCTACTTTTGTTTTTTTAATGTTCATGTCGATGATTTAGAGGGATCCTTCTATGGTTCATTCAATCAGTGTTCACCAGCATTGAGCTTCAATCGATCACAACTTCTGATCTTGATTGGTATGTTTTTAGTTTTAATTTATACTTTCTTTTAAATTATGTGAGACCCTTAGTTTGTACCAGGGATCGGGTTATCAGAGATGGCTGGTCTCATCACCCTGAAGATGAAAAAGTTTAAAATTCCCAAACTACTCGCTTCCTATGAGCACCTTGACACCTTCAAGAAAGTCATTAATAAGTATGATTATTATAATTTTATAGACATTATTTATGAAAAATTTTATTTGATAAATCTTTTATAATTGATCTAACAACTAAAGATAATTTTTACGATCATTTTTGTAGATCTTAATTTTTTATTATAGTTCAAGTATTTCATTTTCCCCTAAAAAAGATAATGAATAGAATATGACACTCCTTTACACTACGTTTTTTGTATTGATGGTCTCTTCCCCCTTTTTTTGATTTATATCCCAATTTTTTTTCCTTAAAATTTTTATTGGAAAATTACATTTGATTGAGGTATGCACACTATATTATAAATATTATCTTTTTGGATTGGTTTACACTACCTTAATATTTTATTTTATTGAAATTCATTTACCAAATATGTTAATTTACATTTTTTTATTAATTTATGATTTGGATTCATATTAAATTTCTTTCATTGAGACTTTATTTGTATATTGTACACACTATTATAAGGAAATATTTTATCAATATTTTCATATTATTTATGTAATTACATTTCCAATCTAGGATATATTTTTAATTTTCATTTGTCATATGTAGTTATATATTTTTGAAGGTTTTTCATGAAACAATATCTATTTATAGAGTCAAAATAATTTACATTCGACAATGTTCTTGAATGACTATTATATTTCACTTTCATGTTTCAATTATAACATTTAATTTTATATTAGGGAAATTATTATTTTTTCATGTTATTTTTATTTATTGATTTTTTGGTGTTTTTAATAATAATTTCCGTACACTATGTAAAGTATTTTACCCCTCCATATCTATGTTGTTTTATAGAAATTTTTTTATAATTTGTTATTTTTGTCATTTAATAAGTAATCCCTTCTAAATAACTCATATCTCCCAAAATATCTACCGAGAAAGAACTATTTTGTTTTCAATTTATTTTTTCCCAAATAAACCACTCAGAAAAACCAAAAATTTATTTCATTCCACATTTACATATTTATATTATCATCTACACTATATTTATTATATTTAATTTTTTTTCTTTTTTGGGAACCATTATTAGGATAAACTAGAGAATAATTATTTTTGAAGTGGTCTTTCACCATTTAAAATGAATTTTAAGATGCTTTTACATTATTATTTCACATCAAAACCATTTCTCATCTATCTTAAGATAAAATTATGAGTACTCAATTTATTTGAGGGGGATAATGGGAAATCCAATGTATTTTTAGTAAGAAATATTTTTTTATGGTTTATTAATATTAATGATTATGAATATATATATATATTGAATCTTAACATAAATATATGTTTGAATCAGATTTAAAATGATATTCTATAATTATATAAATATCAATTATACTTTTCAAAATTTTTTATTTACATTTAATGATAAAATAGGTTTTATTAAAGATTAGACATATCTTATTAAAATAATTTATTTATTATGATCTATTAAATAAATTATTAAAATATTTTATAAATTAGAATTTATGTTAATTATAAAGATCCATATTAATATTTATTATTTTTTTATAAATGTGATGTCCTAGAAATTCTAGGTAATAATTTTAAATTATATAGAATAATTTCAAGACCATAGGCTACGAAGTCACCTAATTCCACGTACTGGTGTGCCCAGAATAGAGTTTTTGTCACAACCCCCTCCCACTAAAGATTCCCCTCCTGAGCTGGAAATGGTGAAAGGGAGGTAATGACCCCCGAGTCCCGCCTCCAGTAGGCCCCGGGGTGGCGACTAGCACCAAGGGTATGAGTTTTTAATAATATGGGAGGCATTACCCTTTTTGTTATTTAAGATCGTGAAATAGGAAAAGTCAACCACCAAAAAGGAAAAGAACAGGTGTATAGAAATAAACCCAAACCAATCCCACATGCATGTTTAAATAGTTCTGAAACACGATACAAGTACAAGAAAGCTCAAAAGTACAATACCAAAAGAAACAAGAACATCAAACTGCAGAAACTCCAACTGCCCCGACTAGTAGGGTCCCGCACGGTCCTGGTAGTGCTCCTAGAAACCTGAAAGTAAACGTAGGGTGAGCATACAAGTATACTCACTAGGGAAACCTAAATCTCTCATGCAAAAGTGGGGAGACATCCTAATGTCCTGTGAGAACAACAGAAGAAACCTAGCGAGGAATTCTATCCAGCCAACCTCACCATCCACACTCACCAAAACACAATCACAACAGGTAATAGTATATAAGAACAAGAGTATTTGGTACCCCACACCATTTCCCCCCACTAGCTAGCTGCTCTTCCTAACGACGAACGTCCTGACACTACCACACTCATCCAGACCGCACACACCTAGGCCTCACAACCATGTATCCCACCTGCACACACCTGGGCCTCACAACCACGTATCCCGCCCGCAGACACCTAGGCCTCACAACTACGTATCCCACCCGCACACACCTGGGCCTCATAACTACGTATCCCGCCAGCACACACCTGGGCCTCACAACTACGAATCCTGCCCGCACACACCTGGGCCTCATCCCGAAGGTTCTTGGGAAATAGTAAAACCTACCCAAAGAGTCTTGGGCTAAACCACCCTAATCGAAACCTACCCGAATAGTCTTGGGTGTAAGGTCACCTCAAGCCATCACAACCTAATGGAGAAGGAGCAGGAATGAGCTAGTAACTAAGGGGAAAACACCCTCTCCCATGAAATGGGAGTGTTCGGAACTAAGTTCTCAACATGGGTGGGGAGCGATAAAACACCATGATACAGATATATATATATATATATACCAAACACTCAGCCGAACCTATGGATTCTAATCCATGAAATGAGCACGTGCCTCGACACTACTACCACGAAGCATGCATATAACAAACAATCGCAACCCCATTTAGGTTTTCATGTTTCAACAGAATCCGCTTATTAGTTCCTTAACTACTGGGAAACTATCCACAACCAACCATAATGATCATTATTAAAACATAGCCCTTCCATCCACAAATCAAGTTAGGAAAACACAAGCCACACAACAAAGTCCTTATTATTAACCAACCAACCCCATTGATTATTATTTCCATTCCAATACCAAGCCCCACGATTCAATAAATCTTCCACTTTTTATTTATTAATCACAACCCATAGTTCGTTCACATTCAAACCCATCCCTGCAGCCCCACTTCCAACCACCATAACCACAAACATACCATACATCATTACCCTTTTAATACCATTCATTACAACCCCGCTACCCATCACCAACATAACATTCACACCAACCCACAACCAAGTCAACCGCAGCCCCGCTGCTCACCCGATCCACAAAAACCAACAAACCACCCCCTCACATTCCACGTATCCAAGCCAACACCCACATGTTCATTATTCTATTTTGTTCAACTGGGGTGATCAAACAAGGGTTCCATATTTTCATTTAATTAGAAAAATTTACATGATTAACCAATTTCCACATTCCACAAAGTTTCCACCTATAAACAGTCTAGAAAGATAGGGAAACATTTAATTGCGCAAGCAAAGGCCCCCAACGACCGTGATTTCCAGTAGGCATGAGCCTATTCAATTCACAACATAATATCACAGGATATAAAAAAATAAACATAACAACTTCCCCATCCCCGTTCTTTAACCAGTTATTATATTCGTTTAATGGTTCATCCATTCTCATGAAAACAAGAGGATACCCACCCCGCATGATGCACAATTTAGAGAGACAGAGGTAAGATCCCTACCTCAACAAGTTCTGATCACAACGCTCCCCTGTATCAACTTTAGAAGATGTTTGTCGGCGTTCGTCACTTCTGTCGAAACCCAGAATAACCTCCTCGGGTGGAATTTGGAAATGAAAGGCTAAAGGAAAGACAACAGATCCATTCTCATAAGTTCTGCCTCGCCGTTACGATCCTATGGCCGCTGATGGATCGTAAATCGGAGCTCGGACGAAGAAGTTATGGAAGAAAAAATATCCTTCGACTCTCTTGGGAGAGCTCTAATTAGAGGAGAGGGGAGGAGAGGGGTGTGTTGAAAAGGAGGAGGTGACCCCTCATTTTATCGGAGAGAAAAGAAAAATTACATGGCATGTACTTTATGGTACACAGCGTGTACCCGGTTATTTCACACGGTCTCCATGCAGCTTCCAACATGGCTCTGCGGCCGTTGACTGGTCAACACACAGTTTGAGGGTAACACATACGCGGGGAAGGACTACACGACGTGTAGTTTGGACACACGGCGTGTACCCATTTATTTCACACGACAAAGACATGGCTTCAACATGGCACACAGTCATTGACTGGTAATGCGTACGCGGGGAGGGACTACACGGTGTGTAGTTTAGGGTACACGGCGTGTACCTATTTACTTCACACGGAAAATAAACGACCTTGAACACGGGGTATACTTGGAAAGGTGGTACACGGCGTGTACTCACACTACACTGTGTGCACTTACAAAATTATGGAAAGTGTGTGAAAAGTCCATTTTACCCTTCAGAACACTTCAAGACCCTCTTTTTGACAAAGGAATGGGCCTGAGAGGTCCGGTCCATTACATCAGATACCTCTTAAAACATTCTCATCCTCGAGAATTCAAAACCATCCCAGAGGAACCCAACAACATACCCTTTAGGGCTCTTGTTATAACAGTAACCCAACCACCAACCCTAATTATAGTTGTTAGGAATTCCTTCTCCTATGTCGAGATATTATCTACTTTAGGCGGCACTGACTCACCTACACGGGTTTAATCGCATCCTCATTAATGCGTCTCGATTAAGAATCGGGTCTTCTCACTTCCATACACTAGGATTTTTCAACTCACACTGCCCCCAACACCGGACAACCCACACACTGCCCGAACATGTGGTTTGGGGAAAATTCCTTTTACTATGTCGAGATATTATCCGCTTTAGGCGGCACTGACTCACCTGCATGGGTTCAATCGCATCCGCATTAATGTGTCTTGATTAAGGATCAAGTTTTTCCCTTCCCCACATGCCCGGACATGTTACACACTCCCAGAGAACAAGGGAACAAAAGGTCTCATAACCGACAAGCCAATCATTCCATACATCAAAGGTAAAAAGTATAACATGAAAACAAATCTCAGAAGAACAAATCAAACACAAGTCAAAATAACTCCAGGTACTGAGCGTGCATCTGGGTCTCCCACTCCCAAGTGCTCTCCTCGAAACCACCATGCCTCCACAACACGTGAACCAAGGGAATGGTTCATCCACGGAGCACCTTCTCTTTACGATCTTCAATTCTGACTGGTCATTCCTCGATGGTCCCATCGTCTCCCATATCAAACTCTCCCTAGTCGATAATGTGAGAATCGTCGTATAAGTACCGACGAAGCAGGGAGACATGGAAGACGTCATGAACCTTCTCCAACTGAGGTGGCAGGGCTAGCTGATATGCCACCTCGCCGACTCGCCTCAGCACCTCAAAAGGTCCGATGAACTGAGGGGAGAGCTTACTCCCCTTCCCGAACCTCTGCTGCCCCCGTCGAGGGGAAACCTTCAAGAACACCTGATCTCCCACCTCAAACTCCAAGGGCCTCCTCCGACGATCAACATAAGACTTTTTTCGATCCTGATCCGCTTTCATCCTCTCACGTACAAGATGGACTTTCTCTGTGGTTCTCTGCACTACCTCTGGCCCAAGAGCACCTGTCTCACCAACCTCTACCCAGGAACTAGGTGAACGAAATGGTCTTCCATACAAGGCCTCAAACAGTGCCATGCCAATAGTAGAGTGGAAGCTATTGTTGTAGGCAAACTATAATAAAGGAAAGTGTCGTAGCCATGACCCTCCAAAATCCAAAACGCATGCTCGCAGCATGTCCTCCAACATTTGGATAGTCCGCTCTGTCTGCCCGTCGGTCTGGGGGTGGAAATCAGTGCTAAGGTGTAGCTGGGTGCCAAAAGCATGATTTAATCCCCTCCAGACTCGTGAGGTAAACCGAGTGTCTCAGTCTAAGACGACAGTCTTCGAAACTCCATGAAAACACACCACCTCGTCTACGTACATCTGTGCTAAGGTAATCACCATGCCCAACTCCTTAATTGCTGATAAGTGAGCTGATTTCGTCTGTCGATCCACCACTACCCAGATAACGTCATTACCACCCTGAACTCTGGGTAGTCCTGTGACAAAGTCCATTTAGATGTCATCCCACTTCCACTCTGGGACATCTAAAGGATGCAACAAACCACTGGGAATACGGTGTTCAGCCTTCACTTGCTGAAACACTAGGCATTTAGCCATAAACTCTTCCACTGCCCGTTTCACCCTGGGCCACCAAAACTGTTTCCTTAAGCCTCGGTACATTTTTGATACTCCTGGATGTACCGCCAAGGCTGAGCTATGGAACTCACGGAGAACTCCCTCACGCATCGCCTCTGGAACAAACAACCTTCCATGGAAAAGCATCTGATGTCGGCTTTCCTCTGACCATCCCTTTGGAGCGTTTCCCTGATCGACACAATCCCGCATTACTTCTGCCTCGGAGTCCCACCATTGAGACTCTTCCACCTACTGCAACAAGGAGGACTGCACCATCATCTGAAACAAACAACCTCTAACACCTTCTACCCTTTCATCCAAGTGCAAGGCGGCCAACTCTCCCATATCTTTCCAAGTATCAGCGGATTTCCGGACCACTTCCTTATGCGACTTCCTGCTCTTGGCATCAGCCACAACGTTTCCCTTACCTTCAGTGTAAGAGATCTCGAAGTCATAGTCTTGGAGAAACTCAACCCATATCTGCTACCGTAAGTTCAGGTCACGCTAGGAGAAGATATAACGCAGGCTCTTGTGATCTGAGAAGACCACAAAGTGCTCCCCAAAGAGGTAATGTCTCCACAACATCAGTGGGAACAATACTGATGCAAGCTCTAGGTCATGGTTGGCATAGTTATGCTCGTGAGTGCATAACTGCCTAGACCCATAACAGATCACTCCCTTATTCTGCATCATCACACACCCCAGACCAAGGACAAAAGCATCAAAAAACAACACATACAACAACCCTTCCCTTGGAAACCTGAGTATGGGAGCACTGACCAACTTCTCCTTCAGGTAGTCGAAAGCCTTCTAGCACTGGTCGCTCCATAGGAAGACCCGTTTTTCCTAGTCAAAGCTATCAATGGAGCAGCAACTCGAGGGAAGTCTGAAACGAACCTCCGATAGTAACCTTCTAACCCCAGGAAACTACGAACATCTTCCACGCTCTGGGGTATTTCCCAAGAAACAACTGCCTCCACCTTCGATGGGTCCACTGACACTCTATGCTGAGACACCACGTGCCCAAGGAAGTGTACTTCTTGCGTCAAGAACTTACACTTCAACAATTTCCCATAAAGCTGGTGGTGTCGAAGGACTTCCAATACTGCCCTGAGTTGCTCAACGTGATCCTCCTCTGATCTTGAGTAGATCAGGATATCATCGATAAACACAACGACGAACCGGTCCAGAAACTCTCAGAAGACAAAGTTCATAAGTCCCATGAACACAAATGGTGCATTCGTAACTCCAAACGGCATCAATACAAACTCGAAGTGCCCATACCTGCACCTGAAATCCATCTTCGAGATGTCACTGTCCATTACCCTTAGCAGATGATATCCCGATCGTAGATCAATATTAGAAAACCAACCTGCTCCCCTCAGCTGGTCGAAGAGATCATCTATCCTTGGAAGGGGGTAACGGTTCTTGACTGTTACCTGGTTCAACCTTCGGTAGTCTATGCATAACCTGAGACCACCATATGCCTTCTTCACGAAAAAAACTGGAGCACCCCATGGCGACACACTAGGTCGAAAAAAACCCTTCTCCATCAGATCGTCAATCTGAATCCACAACTCCCACAACTCCGAAGGTTCCATCCGACAAGGGGCCATCAAAATCGGACAACACAAGGATATAAGTCTATCCCAAACTCAACATCACGTTGGGGGGGGGGGTGGGGTTAGAGTCACAAACTCATCGGGAAAAACATTGAGGAACCCCCCAAAAACCTCCTGGACATCCATCATCTCTGTATCAGCTGGAACCACTGATAACCCGCCTAACAAGGAAAGGAGAGGCTCAACATGCCAGCTTTCTACCTGATAGCTCCTCTCGCCAACAAAGGATACGCACTGCCCATCCACGTCAGAGAACATGATTCTTCTCCGGAAGTAGTTGATAATGGAACTTACAGAAAACAACCAGTCGATGCCTATGGTGACATTGTATGGATGCATCTATAACAGAAGAAGGTCCCCACTAGATTGATGTGGTCTCAACGTCATCCCACATCTCCGGAAAACACAAGATACGCTGGTCTGGCCTCCAACTGGTGTACTCAGCACCAGGGGTACGGAAATTCTCTCTATGTCTAGTCCCAAAGCATGGGCTAGACCATGTGAAACAAAGGAGTGTGAAGCTTCCAAAGTGAACAAAGCAGAAACAAGAGTGCTGAACAAACAAATCGTACCTCGCACCACCTATGGTCCTGCTGGAGCTGTCAACTCTACTGCGTGCAACTTTCCACGCCTAGCTCCTCTGCCTCTCTAATGTCATCCACCTCCCTTACCATGCCCTGGTTGAGGTCCTTGAGGATCACCCTGAGGTCGGCCTCCTCCCACAAAGTCTTTCCTCGGAGGAGCATGGTCCTGCTGCTGCTGGAAGGGCCTTGCCGGCAACTGGTGCTGCTGAGGTGGGTGCTGAACCTGCCCACCTCCACCGTACTGAGCTCGGGTCGGGCACCGACTTTGAATGTGCCCGAAACCTCCATAAGAAAAACACGTCAGTTATGGGCTCGTGATAAAGGGACAAGGAACCGAAGATCTGAATTGGAACTGATGGGGCCCACTCCCCACTGGTCTGAACCTGGAAGATCCCATCGCAGGAGACCTACTGCTGACTGCCTTCCCCTTCGATGAGCCCGGCTGGATCCCCTATCATGGTGCACCTCCTAGTGAGTGCATCCTCTCTACAACCTCTGCCTTCTTATGTTCCGCCATGTACGTCGGAAGGGTGAAGGGGGTGACAGCATACTAAAGCAAAGGGCGAAGCGCCTCCTCAAAACGTCTCACCCGAGACTCCTCATCCGGAAAGAGATCTGGAGCAAAGCATAGGAGATCCTTAAACTTGATCCCCAAATCTCGTACTGACATACGCCCCTACTGAATGGAGAGTAACTCCTACAGCTTCTCTGCCTTGATCATGGAAGAAAGGAATTCCTCTCAGAATTCCTTCTCAAAGTCATCCCATGGAACCTCTGCCTCTATCCTCTCTCCGAGGTAGAGCGTCCACCACTGTCGCGCCACCCCTCCATCTCCGTATCCGAAGTACTACCCTCGTACTTTTTGAGGGTTCACCGCTGGAAAGAACACAGAGTCTTATGCCACTGGCTATCACTATTACAAGAATGACCTTTAGCGGCCGCTAAAAGACATCGCTAAAGGCCTATAGCGGCCGCCTAGAGGCTTCCATACGGCGACTGCTTTTGCCCCGTCGCTGTTACTATCAGCAACCGCCATTTGGCGGACGCTGTAGGTAAGCCGGGATGGGCTTTAGCAGCTGCTAAATAGCGGCTGCTATAGGTATAATTGAAAAACCTATAGCGGATTCCATTTGGCGGCCGCTATAGGCAGCGGCTGCTAAAGGTGTCCATGAAGACACCTATAGCGGCCGCCAAATGGCGGCCGCTATTAAATTTTAATTTTTTTAAAAAAAATTCAGTTATACATTAATATACCCAAATAAATCCTGGCTGTCATCTTCCAATCTCCACATCCATCATCACATATAACTGCATAACAAAATTTAATAACAAACTTAGTACCGAATAAAACCTAGAAAGCAAATATTCAACTTCAAACATACTTTAACAGATCTAAAGTATTTGATTTTCAAAATAATATTCATAATTTTGATTACCATTTAAAAAATTTAAAATCGTTAATTATATTGTTCTAATTTGATTGTTGTCCTGGGATTTCAGGTCAATCTGATGTCGTCCGCTATGAGTTTGACCGTTAGATGCCCGTTTTGGCCGTTTATGACACCAGAACGGCGTTCCTTGTCACCGCGGGCACACGGCACGTCCGATTGACATGCCCTCTGCTCGACCACATCAAAATTCACTCACCCTTTGATGTCGTCCGATTTCAGGCCATTCGGACATCGTTCGGCCCATTTGGACCCCCCACGCGCGTTTATCAAGCGCACGCAACACTTAAAGAACGCATAATGAGCCTTAAGGCGCAGACCGCACGTCCAATTGACGTTCTGTCTGCGCGTGCACATTGCGAATAATAATTGGATTGTTGTCCTGTGATTTGAGGTCAATCCGATGTTGTCCGCTATGAGTTTGACCATTAGACGCCCGTTTTGGCCGTTTATGACACCAGAACGACGTTCCCGGTCACCGCGGGCACACGGTACGTCTGATTGATGCGCCGTCTACTCGACCACATCAGAATTCACTCACCCTTTGGTGTCATCTGATTTCAGGCCATTCGGACTTCGTTCGGCCTGTTTGGACCCCCCACGCGCGTTTATCAAGCACGCGCAACACATAAAGAACGCATAATGAGCCCTACGGCACAGACCACACATCCGATTGACGTGCTGTCTCCGCGTGCCGTCACGAATAATAATTGGATTGTTGTTCTGTGATTAAAGGTCAATCCGATGTCGTCCGCTATAAGTTTGACCGTTAGACGTCCGTTTTGGCCGTTTATGACACCAGAACGGCGTTCCAGGTCACCGCGGGCACACGACACGCCCGATTGATGTGCCGTCTACTCGACCACATCACAATTCACTCAACCTTTGATGTCGTCCGATTTCAGGCCATTCGGACTTCGTTTGGCCCGTTTGGACCCCCCACGCGCGTTTATCAAGCGCGCGCAACACTTAAAGAACGCATAATGAGCCCTACCGCGCAGACCGCACATCCGATTGATATTCCGTCTACGCGTTCACATCGCAAATAATAATTGGATTGTTTTCCTAGGATTTCAGGTCAATCCGATGTCGTCTGCTATGATTTTGACTGTTAGACGCCTGTTTTGGCCGTTTTTGACACCAGAACGGCGTTCCTAGTCACCGCGGGCACACGGCACGTCTGATTGACGTGCCGTATGCTCTACCACATCACAATTCACTCACCCTTTGATGTCATCCGATTTCAGGCCATTTGGACTTCGTTCGGCCCGTTTGGACCCCCCACGCGTGTTTATCAAGCGCGCGCAACACTTAAAGAGCGCATAATGAGCCCTACGGCGCAGACCGCATGTCCGATTGACGTGATGTCTGTGCGTGCACGTCCCGAATAATAATTGGATTGTTTTCCTGGGATTTCAGGTCAATCTGATGTCGTACTCTATGATTTTGACCGTTAGATGCCCGTTTTGGCCGTTTATGACACCAGAATGGCGTTCCCGGTCACCGCGGGCACACAGTACATCCGATTGACGTGCCGTCAGCTCGACCACATCACAATTCACTCACCCTTCGATGTCTTCCGATTTTAGGCTATTCGGTCTTCGTTCGGCCCGTTTGGACCCCCCCCCCCCACGTGCCTTTATCAAGGGCGCACAACACTTAATGAACGCATAATGAGCCCTACCACGTAGACTGCACGCCCGATTGACGTTCCGTCTACGCGTGCACATCGCGAATAATAATTGTATTCTTTTCCTGGGATTTCAGGTCAATCCAATGTCGTCCGCTATGAGTTTGACTGTTAGACGCCGGTTTTGGCCGTTTTTGACACCAGAACAGTGTTCCCGATCACTGCGGGCACACGACACATCCGATTGACGTGCCCTCTACTCGACCACATCAAAATTCACTCACCCTTTTTTTTCGTCCGATTTCAGGCCATTCGGACTTCGTTCGGCCCATTTGGACCCCCCCATGCACGTTTATCAAGGGCGTGCAACACTTAAAGAACGCATAATGAGTCCTACGGCGCAGACCGCACGTCCGATTGACGTTCCGTCTGCACATGCACATCAAAAATAATAATTTGATTGTTGTCCTGTGATTTCAGGTCAATCCGATGTCGTCCTGTATGAGTTTGACCATTAGACGCCCGTTTTGGCCGTTTATGACAGCAGAACGGCATTCCCCGTCACCGTGGGCACATGGCACATCCGATTGACGTGTTTTCTGCTCCACCACATCACAATTCACTCACCCTTCGATGTTGACCGATTTCAGGCCATTCGGACTTCGTTCGGCCCATTTGGACCCCCCATAGGCATTTATCAAGCGCACGCAACACTTAAAGAACGCATAATGAGCCATACTGCGCAGACCGCACGTCCAATTGACGTGCCATCTGCGCGTGAACGTCTTGAATAATAATTGGATTGTAGTCCTGGGATTTCAGGTCATGCCGATGTCATCCGCTATGAGTTTGACCGTTAGACGCCCGTTTTGGCTGTTTGTGACACCGGAAAGGCGTTCCCAGAGAACGCGGGAACACATCACATCCGATTGACATGTCATCTACTCGACCACATCACAATTCACTCACCCTTTGATGTTGTCTGATTTCAGTCCATTCGGACTTCGTTCGGCCCGTTTGGACCCCCCCACACGCGTTTATCAAGGGCATGCAACACTTAAAGAACGCATAATGAGCCCTACGGTGCAGACCGCATGTCCGATTGACGTTTCATCTGCGCGTGCATGTCATGAATAATAATTGGATTGTTTTCCTGTGATTTCAGGTCAATCTGATGTCGTCCGCTATGATTTTGACCATTAGATGCCCGTTTTGGCCGTTTTTGACACCAGAACGGCGTTCCCGGTCACCGCAGGCACACAGCACGTCTGATTGACATGTCGTCTACTCCACCACATCACAATTCACTCACCCTTTGATTTAGTCCAATTTCAGGCCATTCGGACTTCGTTCGGACCATTTGGACCCCCCACGCGCGTTTATCAAGCACACACAACAGTTAATGAAAGCATAATGAGCCCTACCGCGCAGACCGCACGTCTGATTGATGTTCTGTCTGCGCGTGCATGTCGCAAATAATAATTGGATTGTTGTACTGGGATTTCAAATCAATCTGATGTCGTCCACTGTGAGTTTGATCGTTAGACGCCCGTTTTGGCCATTTATGACACCAGAACGGCGTTCCCGGTCACCGTGGGCACACGGCACGTCCGATTGACATACCATCTGCTCGACCACATCACAATTCACTCACCCTTTGATGTCATCCGATTTCAGGCCATTCGGACTTCGTTCGGCCAGTTTGGACCCCCACACGCGTTTATCAAGCTCACTTAACACTTAAAGAACGCATAATGAGTCCTACGGTGCAGGCCACACTTCTGATTGACATGCCGTCTACGTTTGCACGTCACGAATAATAATTGGATTTTTGTCTTGGGATTTCAGGTCAATCCGATGTCGTCCGCTATGATTTTGACCGTTAGACGCCCATTTTGGCCGTTTATGACACCAGAACGGCGTTCCTAGTCACCGCGGACACACGACACGTCCGATTGATGTGTCGTTTGCTCAAACACATCACAATTCACTCACACTTTGATGTCATCCGATTTCAGGCCATTCGGACTTCGTTCGGCCCATTTGGACCCCTCATGCGCGTTTATCAAGCGCGCGCAACACTTAAAGAACGGATAATGAGCCCTACCGTGCAGACCGCACGTCCGATTGACATGCCGTCTACACGTGCACATCGAAAATAATAATTGGATTGTTGTCCTAGGATTTCAGGTCAATCTGATGTCGTCCGCTATGAGTTTGACCGTTAGACGCCCGTTTTGGCAATTTAAGACACCATAACGGCGTTCCCGGTCACCGCGGGCACACGGCACGTCCGATTTACATGCCGTCTACTCGACCACATCAAAATTCACACACCTTTTTATTTCGTCCGATTTCCGGCCATTCGGAGTTCGTTCGACCCGTTTGGACCCCCCACGCGCGTTTATCAAGGGCGCATAACACTTAAAGAATGCATAATGAGCCCTACGGTGCAGACCGCACATCCAATTGACGTGCCGTCTACGCGTGCATGTCGCGAATAATAATTGGATTATTTTCCTATGATTTCAGGTCAATCCGATGTCGTCCTCTATGAGTTTTACCGTTAGACGCCCGTTTTGGCTGTTTATGACACCAGAACGGCGTTCCCGTTCACCGCGGGCACACGGAACGTCCGATTGACGTGTTGTCTGCTCCACCACATCCAAATTCACTCAACCTTTGATGTCGTCCGATTTCAGGCCATTCAGACTTCGTTTGGCCCATTTGGACCCCCCACGCGCGTTTATCAAGCGCACACAACACTTAAAGAACGCATAATGAGCCCTACCGCACAGACCGCATGTCCAATTGATGTGCCGTCTATGCATGCACATCGTGAATAATAATTGGATTGTTGTCCTGGGAGTTTAGGTCAATCTGATGTCGTCCTCTATGAGTTTGACCATTAGACACCCGTTTTGGCCGTTTATGACACCAGAACGGCGTTCCCGGTCACCGCGGCCACACGGCACGTCCGATTGACGTTCCGTCTACTCGACCACATCAAAATTCACTCAAACTTTGATGTCGTCCGATTTCAGGCCATTCAAACTTCGTTCGGCCCGTTTGGACCCCCCCATGTGCATTTATCAAGCGCGTGCAACACTTAAAGAACGCATAATGAGCCCTACGGCGCAGAACGCATGTCCGATTGATGTGCCGTCTGTGCGTGCATGTTGCGAATAATAATTGGATTGTTGTCCTGGGATTTCAGGTCAATCCGATGTCTTCCTCTATGATTTTGACCGTTAGACGCCCGTTTTGGCTGTTTATGACACCAGAACGAAGTTCCCGGTCACCGCGGGCACACGACACATCAGATTGACGTGCCGTCTGCTCGACCACATCACAATTCACTCTCCCTTTGTTGTCGTCCTATTTCAGGCCATTAGGACTTCATTCGGACCATTTGGACCCCCCACGTGCGTTTATCAAGGGCGAGCAACACTTAAAGAACGCATAGTGAGCCCTACCGCGCAGACTGCACGTCCGACTGATGTGCCGTCTGCGCGTGCACGTCACAATTCAGTCACCCTAAAAAGATACAAATATTGAAAGAGTTATTGGGATTCTCCCAAGAAACAACTGTCTTGAGTTTCTCTCCATCCACTGACACACCTTCCTCTGAAATTATTTGACCCAATAACTATACTTATATAATCAATACAAAACTGACATATATATAACTTGACGTATAGTCAATAAGTGTAATCTGTATGATGTCAAGATGTTGTGTATGATCATAATCACTCTTGGAGTGCACGAAGATGTCACCCAAAAATATTAAAACAAACTAATCTAGGTAAAAAAGGAAAATTATATTCATCAAGGATATAAAAAATTCTAAAGAATTCATCAAGACAAATGAAATTACCTCATGCATGGGGTTCATTCTCATCTGGATCACCAATATCACTGTGATGTCCACCAGATGTATTCGGAGCCTACAATATATATCAATATTATGTATCTTAAACATATCAATAAAATTCAATTTGAGTATGGTTTGTTTTATAGTTTACCTGTGGCGCCACTTGTTGCGTCGTCATTTCATCGATACGTGATGACATCTGTGACAACCTCTCCTCATACTCTGCACGTAACTGCTGGAACTGTGAATCAAAATTGCGCTGCATATCCTGCATGGAAGCATCTATCTCAGCTTGTGTGCGCATCCCTAACTCTCTGCAAGCACCCATCACATCTGCTCTAACAACTGCACGTCATGGGACACCACCGCCATAAGTCAAAGAATAACCATGACTGTCACGCCCCACTACAAGGTGAAATATTTCATCTATACACACAATACTACGACATTGCTCCTCTGGAAACTCTGCTAACTGAGCGTCAAACTGAGCCTGTAGCATATAATGAATCAATGAACAAATTTGAATAATTTATATAAAATAAAAAAATGCATTTATTAATTAGTAAATAATTTTCTTACTATAACACCGGCAACATCGGGATCACCCCGCCCTACGAGTCCTCATCCATATGGACATCCGATCGATTGGCTCGCCACGTTGGTGTAACTATAATAAAGGGGTTCACCATGTTATACTACAATATTTTTAAAATATGAATGAAATAGTGAATTCTGAACTTACATCATGTCTGAGCTGTGACACATGTTGAGTGCCAAGTCTGGAAGGCGTGGCCTGCATCACCCGATTATGTGAATGACGAGCAGACTCGGTCTACATTCGACATATTTAGTTAATAGAAATTTGAAAAATTAGTCATTTATAGATTAAAAGTAATAAATCTTACCATCGCTGCCTCACTCGACCAAAACGCAACCAAATCTTGCCAATGCGCAGGAAGAATGCCTGGAGGGACTCGCTGTAGAATGTCTGGCACACCTGCAAATGGTTTCCAGTGATCTCTCTTCACCCTTGACATGTAATCCTTCCATAATTTTCGGCATTTTGACATACAAACAGCCCGAAACTCATCTGGACAGGATGTCAAATTATCCTGTTAAATATATTGTCAGTAAATGGGACAATAATAATAACAATATCATGAAAAATTAAACATTGAATTTACTTGAACCTCCCTCCATAATCTGTCCATCGTATCCTGAGGGAAAGAACTCCAGTCACGAGTCGTCAGAGGGAATCTTTATGAGTCTTGTATCATATGCCCAAACTGACGACTCAATGCAGTAGCACCGTCTCTAACTGGATGAAATGTGTCGTCAAATAACACATCCAATCGGGCTCCAGAGTTCCAAGATCGAACCCCTCTACCAGGACCCCTGCGTCTACTAGAAGAAGCAGTATATCCTGATAAACATGAATTCATAATTCAATTACAATATAAATTAATGATTAGAAATAGTTAGGGAAATATAAACAGAAAATTGCAATCAATTAATTTAGAAAAATGAAAACATACATACCAACAACATCAGGTGAACCACTGTGACCACCCTGTGACATACCTACATTAAAAGAAATTATAGTAAAATCAAGCAATTTTTATACATATATAACTCATAAATATTTTTAAAAATAATAATATCTTGCATATCTTTCCAACCCTTATCCATATCTGTATTTAATAGAAATCAAAAGTGAAATATCTTATTTAAATTATAAAAAAACACATATCATTAAAATTTAAAAACCAAATTAAGATAAAAAACATTACCTGCGGAGGACTTGACCGCAGGTAACGGGGTCTGACTCGATTGTGGATCCATGACGGCGCAGTGACTTGACGATAGAGGTTCGACGGCCGGACTCGAAAGGAGTAGAACTGTTGGACGAAGCGTGGAGGGTTCTACATGGCGGGGCACAATGGACCGGAAGGGTCCAACGGAGGCAGGAGGACTTGCCGGAGGGATGCAACGGAGCCGTGAGGGGACGGAGGCGGCGGGGCTGTCCAAAGGTGTAGCGCAGGCAGGGGTGGGGGTTGCCGGGTCGCGGGGGTGTCAGGGTCATGGGGGCACATCGCGGAGGCAAGGTGGTGGGGGTCTCCGGGGTGCAGCGCGGGCAGGGGGTGTCGGCGTCATGGGGGCGCAGTGTGGAGGCAAGGAAGTGGGGGTTTCCGGGGTTGCCGGTGGTGCAGCACGGAGGTAAGGGGGTGGGGATCGTCGGGGGTCGAGGTCACCGGGGGTCGGGTCGCTGGGGGTCGGGTCGCCGGGGTCGTCGGGAGGTCGGGGGTCATGGGTTGGGGTCGACGGGGGTCGGGGTCACCGGCGGGGTCGGGGTCGCCGGGGGTCGGAGAGTTGTCGCCGGGGGTCGGGGAGGGTTTCCGGGGGTCGGGGAGGGTCGCCGGGGGTCGGGGTCGAGGAGGGTCACCGAGGGTTGGGGTCGGGGTCGCGGGGTCAGGAAAGGGGGGGTCACGGGGTCGGGGAGGGGAGGGAGGGGAGGGAGGGGAAAATAGGGGTTTTTTTAGGAAAAATTGCAGCGGCCACAATTTCGCGGCCGCTGTTGATAGTATTAGCGGCTGCCAAATGGCGACTGCTATAGGTGACCCGCCTCCAAAACCAGATTTTCTAGTAGTGTATCTTCCTCCTCTTGGTCAATCCTCAACTAATTGACCGCCTAGATCTACTGGGCCTCGGCCGTCTGAGCCACCCAAGGATGATGTTCAGGTGCCATAGTTGTATGGTAAACAAGGATCACCTAAGCCCAAGTAGTAAGAAAATTTCTCAAGGTTTTATTTTATCACATTATTTTAATTTCTTTCCCAGAATGCTCAAATCAAGTAAAATACAATTATGATGATACATGTACCTTCCCTATGGTCTATACCCTGCAATCAATGTGGTCTCACTTCATCGTTCGGTAGGCTCATAGTCCTTGCATAGGATCACGGGGGGCCCTAAAATCCCGTGTCCTAGCCGGTCTTCCCTGGCCTATGTCACGCACCAAGATTAACCAACACTGTTGCCCTACCATCCCATGCACTCCTCACTGTGCCTAACTCCAAACTCCTTCCTATCTCTCAACCATCACCTCTGATACCATTCTGTCACAACCCCCTCCCACCAAAGATGCCCCTCCTAAGTTGGCAATGGTGAAAGGGAGATAATGACTCCCCGAGTCCTGCCTCTAGTAGGCCTTGGGGTGGCGACTAGCACCAAGGGTATGAGTTTTCACAAATATGGGAGGCATTAACCTTTTTTTTATTTAAGAACGGGAAATAGGACAAGTCAACCACCAAAAAGGAAAAGAACAAGTGTATAGAAATAAACCCAAACCAATCCCACATGCATGTTTAAATAGTTCTGAAACAAGGTACAAGTACAAGAATGATCAAAAGTACAATACCAAAAGAAACAAGTATAGCAAACTGCAGCAACTCCTACTGACCTGACTAGTAGGGGCCCGGATGGCCCTGGTAGTCCTCCTGGAAACCTGAAAGTAAACGTAGGGCGAGCATACAAGTATACTCAGTAGGGAAACCTAATGATCTCGTGCACAAGTGGGGAGACATCCTAATGTCCTGTGAGAACAATAGAAGAAACCTATCATGAAATTCTATCCACCCAACCTCACCAGCCACACTCACCAAAAAACAATCACAACAGGTAGTAGTATATAAGAACAAGAGTATTGGGTACCACACACCATTTTCCCCCACTAGCTAGCTGCTCTTCCTAACTGCAAACGTCCTGACACTACCACACTCTTCCCACTCGCACACACCTGGGCCTCACAACCACGTATCCTGCCCGCACACACCTGGGCCTCAAAACCACATATCCCTCCAGCACACACCTGGGCCTCACAACTACGTATCCAACCCGCACACACTTGGGCCTCACAACTACGTATCCCGCCCGCACACACATGTGCCTCACAACTACGTATCCCGCCCGCACACACCTGGGCCTCACAACTACATATCCCGCCCACACACACCTGGGCCTCATCCTGATGGTTCTTGGGAAATAGTAAAACCTGCCCGAAGAGTCTTGGGCTAAACTACCCCAATCGAACCCTACCCGAAGGGTCTGGGGTGTAAGGTCGCCTCATGCCATCACATCCTGGGGAAGAAGGAGAAGGATGGAGCTAGTAACTATGGGGAAAACACCCTCTCAAATGAAATGGGTGTGTTCGGCACTAAGTGCTCAACATGGGTGGGGTGCGATAAAACACAAAGATACAAATATATATATACAACAAAAAATCAGCCCAAACTATGGATTCTAATCCAAGAACTGAGCACGTGACTCGACACTGCTACCACAAAGCATGCAAATAACAAACAATCCCAACCCCATTTAGGTTTTCATGTTTCAACAGAATCAGCTTATTAGTTCCTTAACTACTGGGCAACTATCCACAACCAACCATAACGATCATTCGTAAAACATACCCCTACCATCCACAAATCATTTTAAGAAAACACAAGAAACACAACCAAGTCCTTCTTATTAACCATCCAACCCCATTGATTATTATTTCCATTCCAATACCAATCCCCACCATTCATTAACTCTTCCACTTTTTATTTATTAATCACAACCTAGAGTTCATTCACATATAAACCCATCCCTGCAGCCCCACTTCCAACCCCCATAACCACAAACATACCGTACATCATTACCCTTTTAATACCATTCATTACAGCCCCATTTCCCATCACCAACATAGCATTCATACCAACCAACAACCAAGTCAACTGTAGCCTCGATGCTCACCCAATCCACAACAACCCAAAAAACACCCCCTCACATGCCACGTATCCAAACCAACAACCACATGTTCCTTATTCCTTTTTGTTCAACAGGGGTGATCACATAAGGGTTACATATTTTCATTTAATCAGCCAACTTTACGTGATTAACCAATTTCGACATTCCCAAAAGTTTCCATCTATAAATGGTCTAGAAAGATAGGGCAGTATTTAATTGCGCAAACAAAGGCCCCCAATGATCGTGATTTTCAATAGGTATAAGCCTATTAAATTCACAACATAATATCATAGGATATAAAAAATAAACATAACAACTCCCCTATACTCGTTATTTATCCAATTATTATCTTCGTTTAAAGGTTCAGCCATTTCTCATGAAAACAAGAGGATACCCACCCCACATGATGCACAATTTAGAGAGACGAAGGTAAGATCCCTACCTCAACAGGTTCTGATCACAATGCTCCCCCGGATCAACTTTAGAAGATGTTCGTCGGCGTTCGTCACTTCTGTCGAAACCTGGAAAAACCCCCTCCGGTGGAAGTTGGAAAGGAAAGGCTGAAGGAAAGACAACAGATCCAAGCTTAGAAGTTCCGCCTCATCGTTACGATCTCGTGGCCGCTGACGGATCGTAAATCCGAGCTCGAATAAAGAAGTTATGGAAGAAAAAGGAACCTTCGAGTCTCTTGGGAGAGCTCCGCTCAGAGGAGAGGGGAGGAGGGGGGTGTGTTGAAAAGGAGGAGGGGACCCCTCCTTTTATAGGTGAGAAAAGCAAAAGTACACGGCATGTACTCAGTTATTTCACACGGTCTCCACGCGACTTCCAACACGGCTTTGCAGCCGTTGACTGGTCAACAAACGGTTTGAGGGTAACACATATGTGGGGAAGGACTACACGACGTGTAGTTTGGACACATGGAGTGTAAACATTTATTTCACACGGCAAAGAAACATCTTCAACAGGGTACACGACCGTTGACTGGTAATGCATAGGCGGGGATGGACTACACGGCATGGGCTTTAGGGTACACAGCGTGTACCCATTTACTTCACAGGGCAAAGACACGTCCTTCCACACGGGGTATACCCGGCGAGGGGGTACACGACGTGTAGTTTGGGGTACATGGCATGTACTCATTTCTTACACACGGTAAGGACACGACCTTGAACACGAGGTATACTTAGAAAGGTGGACACTGTGTGTACTCACACTACACGGTGTGTACTTACAAAATTCTGGAAAGTGTGGGAAAAGTCCATTTTACCCTCCAGAACACTTCAAGACCCTCTTTTTGACAAAGGAATGGGCCGGAGAGGTCCGTGCCATTACAGTTTTAAACATATTTTATATTCATTTAAGTAAACATGTGAGCTGGTTTTTCTAACATTTAAACCGGTGCTCAGATAAAAAATATGAGGTCACCATTGAACTTAGAATGGAGGGATTCACCAATAATTGGCTAAACTGTTATTAGAAAGGGTCAACCAGTAATGTTAATTTTCAGTCTTTTCTGAAAAAACAAAATAACTTAAAAGGTTATTTTATTTACTTTTCCCTACCATTGGGTGGTGGCACAACGACACTACCCTATGGCAACAATGGGATGACAAGTTGCACTAAATGAAACTCATTAATGGATCATAATGTGCTGCGTAATGATGAATTAAATGAAGCATAATAGATACACTATTTTATAAATGAAGCAACCTAACGACAAGACTACACAACATAACAGAATTTTCGTGACAAGTTTTTTTTAATGGGTTAAAGTGTTGGAGGAATGTGGATCAAAGGCTAGAATTTCTCTAACAAACCTATGGTGAGAATTCTCTCAAACGTGGAGTGATGAATGTTGGAGAATCACCAACAACTTTGACACACCTATAAGAACCAAATTGGAAAGCGAAGAATGCCAACAAAACATGAACACCCGCAGACATACCGTTTCAACGATGAATAGCTTTGAGGTAGGGATTTGTTTTTGTTTTATGTTTCACAAATTTTTATTCTAAAATAAAAATGAGCATCAAACAATGAATATGTTAATGGATAGATCACTCATTCTTACGGGAAGATACCTTTCTTGGAATTTTTGTACATTTATTATTTGATTAATTGTGATATAACTTCAATTATATATTCCATGTTTATAAAACTATAATGTGGAGGTTACAGGCCGATGCAAACAAGGCCTAAGCCCCTCTACCTTATATATTTTGTGCATTCTTCTTGAACACATCATCAAAGTTGTGAGAAGGAGGATCTGAGGACTTCACAAGGAAGATGGAATCCCGTGGAAGTCGTTGGCAGAAGTGGCGCAAATAACGGACCACTAATGCAGACCTAACATTCTACATAATAACCCACTGGCATTGGAGACCGTCGATGGTATACCTCGACAGCAGACATGGGAGGGTGGCAGCACTTCACGACTGCATGCCAGAGGGACCATCATGGCTGGATTGGGCCACGACGAGGCAACAAGGGCTATCTGCCAGGCTGACAATTGGATGAGGGACGCATCCCACAGCTGTGGGCCGTGAATTCATGTGGAACACATTCCCCTGACTGCATGCGGAAGTCGGGTAGCCGGGCTCAACGAGCTACGTGAAAGCACCCCAAATGTTCTACATGTCCGAGGCAAAGACATCCAGTCCTCCAGAGGGGGATCGGGCATGGAACAACCCACCCCTAGTGGGTCGGACCTATGCTTAGCAGGCTGGGATGGATGAGACCGGGTCCCCGGGTGACCTGGCGTGCTGGACTACCAGCTGAACCGGGCCAGGTCTAGAGAGGTCTAAACATCCTGGCCCAATATCCATGTTATATAGGGCCGACCTAAACCTGAAACAGGATGGGTCAGGTTAGTTGAACTAAACCGGGGCATGTGGGACCCTCAGGCCAGGTTGGTCGAGTCGGTATGACTGGGTTAGACTGAGCCCAGACCCAACCAACACTTTTTAATAAAATGATAATAACATACTATCCAAGTGTCTGATTGATAAGAATTTTTCATCATTTTAACCCTCACAAAGAGGAGGATATTTTCCATAATCTAATGTGTCTTTCATGGAATTAGAAATATGAAAAATGGATTTATGAGTGGTTCTTATAAAATGATGCACACTATGTGAAGAAACCCTATGGTTGGATGAGACCTGAAGACTACTGGAAAGCGACCCTATGTGAATCAGTTACGATGTCCTAGTGGGAAGAAGTTTTGTGTGACCTGGAAGGCCCATGGTATGCGACGGGAGGAGTACCTTAGTATGGACAAGATGAGAAGCGACTCTGTGTGACCCGATATACCCACAGTGGGGAGCAACTCTATGTGACCCAACATACCCATGGTGCTCATTAAGGGTGAGTACCAAAACAATCCAAGGTTAGTGGGACGCAGCTCTATGTGACCAATTAGGACCACTATATTCATTGTGGAGGATTCCTTCAGTAACTCAAGGTGTTCAATGATATGACTGATTATCATAATTTCCTATGCTAGATGATTCCCGGTCTGAGCTGTCTTGCATAGTGATCATGCTTTGTGATCATCTTGTGTGGTTTTTAATGGATTGATTTTTATTCCTTCCATGTTGGTTTTGGGTCCCTACTGAGTATTCTGTTACTCACCCTTGCATGGGAATCTCCCACACCTGTTGTGTCTGGTGCTGATGACCGATGACTTGGTGGGGGACTTAGTGGCCTAAGACCAGGCGGAGCCTAGTGAGATCAGGTAGGCATGACGTGCTTCTACAGATTCCAAAAGCTACTCTATAATTTCCCATTAGGTGTGGTTTTATTGGATGGCTTTCATTGATCTTTTACATCCTCTTATTCTAATGATATTTTGTTCTGTTTCTATTCTGGAGCGTCTACTTTCAGTTGTACCTTTACACTTAATGGTTGTCTAGAAGCATGCATGTTCTCTTTTTTAGTTTTCTTTGGACATGGTTGAATGTGAGTGTGTAATGGTACTCCGAAAAATGCCTTTTAATTCTATGTTTATGCCTTCGTTTCTAGTCTCCAACCCCTGGCCTTCGAGAGGTAGGCTTGGGGGAGTCACAACATAGGCCCCAAGAGACAGGACATGACAAAGTGGTATCAGAGGACACATGCAAGTTTAGCACCTTCCATGATTTCCAGAGACAGTCAAATACAAGGTTTAGGGGAGAGATGGATCCTCATATCATAGAGGACTGACTAGAGGTATTGATACATGTCTTCCTCTTAGTGAGTATGCCACTTGACTAGATGGCTATCTTAGTTGTGAGCCTTCTTCAAGGCATGATAACAAGATAGAGGAGTTTGATGATTTAGAATCATGATTAAGAGAACCTCCCTTGGGCTGACTTTGAGTAGATTTTCTAGGAGGAGTTCTTCCCCCAAACATTGCACTCAATGCACTTATAGGATATGATTCACCTGAAAAAGGGCATCATGTCTGTGGCTGAGTACTCTGTGTGGTTCACAGACATCTCTTGCTACTCTACAAACATGGTTAAGGTCCCTTTATGTTGGGCCCAAACATTTATGTTGAGTCTTCAATGGTAGATCAGGGCGACTGTGATTTCCCTAAGCATCCCCACTCTGGATGGATTGTTAGAGTGAGATATACTAGTGAGAGCTTCCTCGCAAAGTAGGCACTGATGTTGGGAACTACCACTGGATGACAGGTGGTCGAGTCATCGGTGGCAGGGAACCGACTGATGAAGCATAGTTCCAAGTGGGCCAGATAATCTGGAGGGAGACCCCAGGACACATGATCAGTTGTTTGAGGCCACTAGGGCATCAAGGGTAAGCTGAGGAACATGGTGGACTACTCGTGCGGTGGGTAGGGAAAAATGGCTTGGGGTTGCCCAACCCGCTGCACATACGGTCAACATATAGTTGAGGGACCACCAAGGTAGAGGAAAAGATTTAAGCGTGGAGGTCTATAGAATGTTAGACGTGGAAGGGGAGCAGGCTGAGCAATATGCTGTGGGTAGCGGTTTGAGGTATTACCTCCACCACACCTAGGTGGTCCACCACGACCCCAATGAGCAGGTGGACAAGGGAAACCTTCGATTCAGGAAATGAATGCCTATGACCCTGGGGAACCAAAGATGATTAGAGGTATGATCTGTGACTTATCAAAATTACCTATAGTTCTTATATACACTATTTTTAGTCACTCATTTCATTCCATAGACCTTGTTTGGGGATTTTAGATTCCTATGGAGCCATTTCCTTGATCCTTATGATTATAGAATTCTACAAGAGGGGATTTAATGATTACACGCTAGTTCCGATAGTGATAGCTACGTGAGGCGGTTGGAGTTTCAGTTGAGATCTCTTAGTTTCATCATATTGTCCTTACGATGTCATATTGGGCATGGAATGGTTATCCACAGTTCATGGTCAGATCGACTGTATGAGGCATAGAGTGCGGTGTGTCCATAAATACTCGACCAGGGTTTTCTTCACTTGAGAGAAGGGAAATCTTGTATCGTATGGAAGAATTTATCTGAGGAGGGTTTAGCCGATCAGTCACTAGTTGGATAGCCTCTCCCTTAGTGTGGTGGATGAGAGGATTTTCTGATTTCCTATAGCATTTTACAAGTATGGAGAATGTTTTTCCGAGGATGTTCTGGCGAAACTTTCTCCCCAGAAGGTAGACTTCTGCATCAACATGTACCCTGATATGATACCGATATACACATCGGAATATCAGATGGATCCCACAGTGCTTTGCAAGTTGAGGGTATAACTTGAAAACTTGTTGGAGAAGGGATTTTTGATTCCCAATGTTTCACAATGGGCAGCCCCAGTGATGTTTTCCAAGAATGCAGATGGGAGTTTGATGTTGTGAGTGGACTTCTAGAACTTGAACAATGTAACTATGAAGAACAAGTAGCCACTATTGAGGATTGATGAAATCTTCGACCAGCTGAAGGGAGAGAGGTGGTTCTTGAAAATAGACCTCAGGTCATGTTATCATTGGCTTCAGGTACGAAATGAAGGCATACAGAAGATGATCTTCAGATAATGGTATGACCACTATGAGTTCTTATAAATGTCCTATGTCATAAGCAATGCCACGTTATAGTTCATGGGACTCATGAACATGATCTTCCAACCTTACCTCAATCGTTTCATTGTGGTATTCATTGATGAAATCATTGTGTACTCAGTGTCAGAGGGGGAGCATGCTACACACATGCGGATAGTCCCAGATACACTCCTAGAGTTGTAGCTTTATGATAATCTCACAAAGTGACTGTTCTAGAATTGGGAGGTCTACTTTTTGGGACACATCAACTTGGAGACTGAAGTTTTAGTTGATTCAGAAAATATAGAGTCAGTGTTGGATTGGGAGCCATCCAGCAGCATAAATGAGGTGTGGAATTTCTTGGGGTTGGATGGATACTACCGGAGGATCATGACAGACATTTCCAGAGTAGGAGCACCCTTATCATCTTGGAAAATGTAGTGAAAACCCTTAATGTGTACAAGGAAGTGCTGAACGAGTTTCCAAGAGATGAGTCAGATGCTGAAGAGTGCCCCCATATTTAAAATAAAAGTGGAGGGAATTGGGTATGTAGTTTTATGCGACATATCTGGGACCATACTGGGATGTGTCCTTATGTAGTAGAATTCAGTGTTCTTTTATGGATCATAATAGTTGAGGTATCCTAAATAGAAATACACGAACCATGCCCTGAAGTTTTCCCTAGTGGTCTTTATTTTGAAGATGTTGAAGCACAACGTGAAGGGTGAATGGTTTACCATCTACAATGACCCCGAGAGTCTTAGTTATTACTTCTCAAAGAAGGAAATGAACTTGAGGCAATGGCGATGGATGGAGTTCCTTTAGAACTATGACCCTGAGATAGTCTATACTCCTGGAAAGTGGAATATGGTGGTAGAAGAACTCATCAGAAGGTTCAGTTTAAAACTATTGAGTGAGGAAACAAAAATGCTATCCGTAAAGAAAATACCCTTCATGGATGGTGATGGGGCACCTTACCTCCAATCAATGACTGTCACCTCTCTACTCTGACAGTGAGTCAGGAAGGAACAACTTGTGGATGTTGACTGCGAGGCCTGATGTGATCATTTATCCTTAGGACAGGCTCGTAATAGACTTTCCATGGGTGGGGAGCACATCATCCTTTTCAAAGGATGCATAGTAGTACCAGTGATGTTGTGAGAGGAGGTGTTGAGGGAGTTCTATACATCCCATTGGTATTACATCCAGTTGTGGTGAAGATGGACTGGGACCTCTGTTCTTAGTACTCTTGGGCAAGGATAATTGAAGTAGTTGCATAGTTTGTTTCACGATACCTCACTTGTCACCTAGTGAAGGCTGAGCATTAGGTTCTATTAGGCTTGGAAAAGCCACTCGAGGTACTGGAGTGGAAATGGGATGGTATCTCGATGGAATTCATGATAGTATTACCATTCACATCCAAGGGCCATGATTCCATATGGGTGATCGTTGACAGACTCAGCCAGTCGGCTCACATCATACCCATCCAAGAGTATGGATCTATAGATGGATTGAGATGCCTCCATGTCCACGAGATAATGTTACCTCAGGGGGTTCCTATGATTATCATCTTAGATCATGATGCCTGTGAGACATCCCAACTGTGGAAGGGATTACAAGAGGCGTTTAGAACTCAGCTAAGCTTGAGTGCATATTTTTACACTAAGATTGATTTTCAGATGGAGAAAACCATATAGTCCTTGGAGGAAATTATTTTTGCTTGTGTCCATGATTTCTTTCATATATGGGAGGACCACGTACCACTTGTGGAGTTTTCATAAAAAATATCTATCACTCCACCACTGGAATGACACCATTTGAGGATTTGTACTGGCAGCCTTGCAGATCACCTCTATGCTGGATAGACCTTGGGGAGTCCACACTCATGGTTCTAGTGTTAGTATGGGATACCATTGAGAAGGTGAAAATAATCCAGGAGTAGATTAGGATTTCAAAAAGTAGATAGAAATTGTATACTTATAGGAAATAGAGGCCCTTTGAGTTTGAGGAGGGGGGGGGGTATTAATTCCTTCAGGTCTCACCCCGATGGGGTTTGCAAAGATTTGGCCGAGATGAAAATTTTTCTATAAGGTTCATCAGACATTTTCATATTCATAGCCGAGTTGGTGAGGTGGTGTATGACTAAGATCTCCCCCTACAAATTCACTGGGTACATGGTGTTTTTCACATGTCGCAGCTGAAGAGGTAGGTGCATGAACCATCACACCACATAAACTAAAGCGGTATGGACATTGCCGATGGGGAGACATTTGTGGAGTTCCCAGTGGAGATATTGGATCGATGGGAGTGAGTCCTTTATAGATGGTTGATTCCTTTGGTTCACATTCAGTGGAAGAAAAAGAATATCTAGTAGAGTACATGTTAGTGGGAGGGTCAGATTTTTGATCTGTACCCCTATTTGTTTGTTTATACTTATTTTGGATTTTGAGGAATTGAATCCAAAAAAGGTGGGAGTAATGTATTGTCTCGGAAATTATGTTTGTTTTTTAAATCATATAGAATTATTTTGAGACTAGTTTCTTTGAAGATACCTGATTCTCAAGCCCAGTGAGCCCTGAATAAAATTTTGAATTTTATATATTCATTTATGTAAACGTGCGAGTGTGTTTTTCTAAATTTTAAAGCAGAGATCAAATAAAAAATCCGAGGGCACCGTTGAACTCCGAATGGTGGAATTATCCTAGAATGGACCTAACATTGTCAGGAATGGGTCGACAAGAAAATTTAATTTTCAGACTTTTCCAAAAAAATTAAAATAACATAAGAAGTTATTTTATTTGTTTTTCCCAATAGTTGGGTGGTGGTAGACAATACTAAAGTGAAACGACAAAGTGATGATGAGTTGCATTAAATGAATCTCATTAATAGTTCAAAACATGCAGTGTAACAATGCATTAAATTCAGCATAAATCATACACTATTTCATAAATAAAACAATATAACAATGAGACAATGTAGCGCAACCAAAACAATGTGACATGTTTTATTTTAATGGGTCAATGCATTGGATGAATGAGTATCACATACCGAAATTTATATGATGAACATACGACAAGAATTCTATATAATAATGAACAAAAAACACAGGAAAATATCTAGTGACTTTGGCATAACTCAAAGAACGGAACCAAAAAGTGAAAAACGCCAACAACATTTCGACCCCCGCAGATGAACCACATCAACAAAGAACACCTTTGAGGCAGTGGTTTGTTTTTTTATGTTTCCCCATTATTTATTCTAAACAAATAACGTGGATCAACCAATGAACAGGGTGATCTGTGGATTGATCATTTTTGTGGGAGGGTGGGTTTATTAGGATTTGAACTGGGATTATTTGATTAATTGTGACGGAACATCAATTCTATATCTCATGTTTCTAAAACTCTAACATAGAGGGAACGAGAAGACACAAACATGGGCTGAACCCTTGAACCAATGGGTTTTTTTCATTCTTTGTGACCATATATTTGATGTGGAGGCAATGGGGATTCAAGGCCATCTCATGGAAGGTGGCATCTCCAAGAGGCCATAGGCACAAGTGACATGAAGAAAGGACCACCAGTGCAAACCCGATGGTCCCCAAAATAACCCACCGGTGCTGATGATTACCGAAGGTGGCCCACATCATGCCGCGATGGCATGCAAAAGGGAGCGCTATGGCTGGATCGATCCGTGGTGAGGCAGTAGGGGCTATCGGCCAGGTCGTCGGCTGGTGGAGGTACACTGTCCATTGTCTGTATTGATAGAGAGGCCCACAACTTTGGGTCACTACGTCGTGTTGCACGTGGTCCCTTGACTGTGTTTGGAACCCAGGTGGTTGGGTTTGACCAGCAATATGACTAATCCACGAATGTGCTATGCATTCATGCTGAAGAGAACCGGTTCTCAAGTGGCAGACATGGAAGGGCGCGACCCACACCCAATGGGGAGGATCTGTACCCAGGGTGATGCGACACATGCTCTACGGTCCAAGAGCACCCCATCAGGTATATCCAGATGAGACTGGGTCACTGAGTGACCTGGCAGGCAAGACCCTTGGTCAAACCAAGCAGGGTCCTGTATGGCCCAATGGACCTGGCCTACTGGTCAGTCCACACTTGCCCGACCAAGATCCAAACTGGGTTGGGTCACATTATTTGAACTAAATTAAGGCATGTGGGTCCCCTGATCTGGGTTGGTTGGGTCGGTCTGACTGGGTTGGTCCGGGCCTAGATGCAACTAGCCCCTATTTATAAAAAGGCTAATAACATACAAAATGAGTGTCCAATGGATGATCCATTTGCGGAATTGGAAGCCACATAGTGAGGTGGATATTTTAGAGTACTCCAAGGATGATTTCATGAAATTTGAAATATGAATAATGGTTTGAGGAGTGGTTCTCACAGAATTACGTTCCCTACATGCGGGAACCCAACAAATAGATGATACCTAAAGGCTGTTGACAAGATACCTTGTGTGGATCAACTATGATAGACTAGTGGGAATTGACTTTGTTTGACTTGGTGATCCCATGATGCGGAGTATATTTGTGTGACATGGAAGACCCACAGTACTCAACAGGAAGAGTACCTCTATATGGCTAAGGTGGGAAGTGACTCTGTGTGACCTCACATGCCTATGGTGGGGAGTGGCTCTATGTAACCCAACATATCTACAGTACTCATTAGATATGAGTACCAAATCCTTCCAAGGTTAGTGGGAAGTGACTATGTGTGACCCAGATGGCCCACTGTACTCATTGAGGGGGAGTTCTCTAGGAGGCCAAGGTGTTCAATGAAATGACTGATGGTCTTGCATTCCTAATCTAGATTATAACTGGTGTGAGATGTCTTGCTTCATGATCATGATTAGTGATCATGATTTGTGGTTTTATTGTAGATTTCATTGTGTTATTTCCTTCTTGGGTTAGAGTCTCTATTGAGTATTCTTTTACTCACCCATTAATGGGCTTCAACTGCATGTGTTGTGTCTTGTGAAGATGACTAAAGACTTTGTGGTCTAGGACTAGGTGGTGCCTAGTGAGATCAGGCATGCATGATGTGCTTCTATGACTTTCAGAAGCTACTCTATTCTTACCCATTAGGTGGGGTTTTCAGTGGATGGATTTCCATTGATCTTTTACTTTATTTTTTTGCAGTTGTATTCTGTTGGGTTTTTATTCGGGCACATTTGCTTTTAATTGTACCTTTATACTTAATGGTTTTTTAGTAGCATGCATGTTCTCTTTTTAATTTTTCATGGGATGTGGTTGTATGTGCGTGTGTACAGGTACTCAGGAAAATTCTTCCCACTTCATGGTTGATGTCTTCGATGCTAGTCACCAACCCCTAGCCATTAGGAGGTAGTCTTAGAGGAGTAATGATGTGGGTCATAGGGGATGGCCCAAGACAAGAAATAATTTTATCAAGGTTTGAGAAAATAAAATAGGCTTTCATTTGTAAAAAAATAATTTTAATTTTAAATAAAACCATTTTCCATGTACTATATGAGTATAATTGTGATTTAAATTTATAAATGATCGAAATTTAAATTGAATACAGTAAATAAATGGAATAAGTTTTTGGTTTATCAAGATGAAATTATGTTTTGTTAAATATTTTTCAATTTTTTAGGAAATTTGTTTTTTACTGAATAGTAAAAATATTTTTTTTTGGAATAGACTATATTTTTTGATATCATCATTAAATAAATGTGATATTATATTTATGAAATTTATGAAATTTTATATTATTTATAAAATTAATAAATATAACATAATTATTATGTATAATATATTACATAAACAATAGGTTATAATAAATATGAAAACCAATATTAATGCTGATGTAGTGCTTCTATAACTATTTAAAAGACAAATTTGGTTTCCATAAGTTAATGTTTGAGAAGTGAAACATAAATTTTATACATGAGTAAAAAATGAATAATAATTAATGATTTTGGGGGATATTTATGAAAGTTAAAATTATATAACAATTAGCTAATCCAAATGCTAAGGGAGTCCTTACCTAAGGTGATAAAAGTAAATTTAACATATTAAATAGGTTTTCATGATATGGATGCAAGTAAATATATTTAATGAATGATTAAAATGAATATAATGTTGAGAAAAAATTATATTTCTTTTAATTTATTTATAATATTTTAACTATGTGAAATGCTTACACAGTGTTGACACAATGCTTGTCAAAATAGTAAAAAAGTTAAAGTAATTGATTTTAAAAAACATTATAACATACATTATTTATATGATTTATTATCTTACAATAATATTATACATAAATATAACTGATTTTTAATGATTTTTTGATTATATAGAAAATTTATATTAATTTAATTATTTTTAATTTCTAATTTTGTGAATAACTCTTAGAATGAATTTCATAAGAATTTAACATTTTTTATTAATATATATATATATATATAATAATTAAAACATTTTTAGATATATATATGTGCAATATGATCAATAATATTTTCCTATTTATTTATATGACCAAATTTATACTTTTTAAATAAATTCTTTGACATTGAAAACAAAATACTTTTGAAAAAGCGATACGGGTTTTCTTATAAAGGGATACACAATTCACACATACAAAATTACACTTTAAATTCAATTTCATTTCAATATTCATCCAAATTTTCACTATAAATTCTCTTTTTAATGTTACTATAAATATCTAGTTCCAAAAGTCTCTTCCTTAAATGATTTAATATCAAATTGAAGGAGGTGGTTCAAGTAATGGTTTCATAGTGTCTTTATTATTTCATATTTACAATTTTTTATATTAAAAAACACTTAAAAACATCATAAATTTTATTCTATGAATCTATTTTAATTTTAATTATATATTATTTTACTCATAAATACTTAACTACGATGCATTAATGCTTACGAAACTCTTTTTAATTATTCATTACTATATCAATATATGAGTTTTTTTTTAAAATGATGTCTTTTAATATGATCTCATATGTTAAAATTTTCAATGGAATATGTATTCTTTAAAAGTAAATTTGAAACATTATATTAGTGATTTTTTTTATAAAAAATAATTTTTTCCACCCATACTTTAAAATATTATATAAGAAATCATTCACCATTGCGGTTTTATGCTCTATAAGTGAACAATAATGTTTCTATAAGTATATGAATTTCATCGATTTTATTGAAAACTGATATCATGATTGAATATAAAATAAAAATTCAATAATTTTATGTTTCATTAATTAATGGTAAAATCATTATAATAGATATTAAGTTTAAACAAAATAATCATTGTAATTTTTAACTAATAAAAATTGGATTATTGAGAAGGATTCTTGGGAAACTCAGGATTTCATGTAATATTTAATTCTTTTTCATCTATAATTATATAACCCAAATAACTTAAAAATTCTAGTGTTTATAAAAACATTTTAGATTAATCATTTATCATTATAAAAATATTTCTTCTTTTTTGGAGATTAAAAATTGAATGGCCACAAAAGGGAAGAAAAAGATAATAACTTTTTAGTAAAAGAAGAAAAGAAGAAAATAAGTGAATTACAGTGAATGAGAAAATAAAAATTTAAATGATTATGGTTATGAATCTGATATATAATGAATACCTTAGTATTATTCATGAATTTATTGGATATATGATGTGATTCTAGACATGCAGTTATATGTTTTCATTAAACCATCAATTGACTTGTTTAATGTATTTATCTCAACACATAATCCTCCAAGTACATATTATACAATCCATTTAAATAATATTCTTCACAATATTAAAATTAATTTTTGAGGTTATTTTCATCAAATTTTAGCATTATTTATATGATATTTCAATGATTTTTTAAATTTTTCTACACGTGTTATTTTTTGAGTCTTAATATGAATGTGTGAAAAGATCATTTTATATACATTTTTTTGTATGAATTCACTTTACTGATTTTATATTCCTTCCTCACTATGAGTATTTTTGTTTCATAGTTTTATAAAGTAATTAATTTTCTTATAATTTATGAATTTATTTTTTTATAATTCTTGAAACGAAAATATTATTTCTTCTTATTTTAATAAATAATTTTGTAATGATCTTTTAACATTAAAGTTGTAAATTTTATTTTTTCTAACTATAGAATTTTCTAACTCATTTTTGATATCACCACATTTTTATTGGATATCTTAATATTTTTTGGATTAATAATAATTTGTATGACTATTGTGGTAAAATATTGGCTCCACTATGTTATATTAATGTTACTTTTCATAGAAATTATAAATAAAGAGGGTTTGACCATAAATATATCCATCCAATGAATTAGATAATGGATTATTATCAAGATATTTTTTGTAAGAACTTTATTCTTATGATATTAAAATATGGGGTTATAATGATTGAATTGGAAATTTATGCTATTATTTTAATATTTTTACAAGAATTACCTTGTTAGGTAATTACATTAATGGTTTAACTTGTATATGATGTTTCATGTATACTATATGATTATTATTTTTCTTATAAATGATATTTTTCTATAGAATTTATCAAAAAATTAACTAGATTTATGGTTTTAATATAAGGTTATGATCTTTTAAAATCATTTAGTTCTATGTTTAATGGAAGTACAACTTTAGTGTTTTCATGTATATCGATAAGATATAGGGTTTCCTCTTTAATTTTTTACCCCTTATATATTTTTATCTCATCCCATGCTTTTAAATGTTTTTAATTGGCCATTATAACTTGTAGAGATGATTATGAATACTTAATCATGATATAATATTTTGGTCTTGTATGAAGAAAGGGAACCATTTAAAATGTATAGTTTAGTTGAAAAAAATAAATATTATTTTCTTATCATGTAAGGTATTTTGTAACTATCTAAAACCCTAAAAAATAATATTCAAAGGAATGTATGTAATTAAAATTTCAAAAAATATATTCTATTTATAAAATGATCATATATAGGATGTTACACTATCTAATAACAAATATTTTTTATTTTATTATGTGTGTGTAATATATGATCAACAAAATAATTTTCAATTATATCATATTATTTGAATTCAAAAAAAAATTAAAAATTATTCTAAGAAGATAATTAACAATTAATGTTTCTAATAGATCACTTGATACCATTATGACACTAAAGGATGGAATGAATTCAAATCTATCAAATTCTTGATAGTGGATATATATATACCAAATGATAGGATATGATTTATTTTGAATAAAATTTAATTAGAAAATGCTGATTCCATTAGATTAATAAATAAAAGAACAATTAAAGTTAGGGGAGTTACTGCAGCTATGATTATGGCCCAAAATGTGATATCCAAGGATGTTTTATTTACAGATGATATGAAAACAAAAGTTTTATAAAATATCAAAAAATTGTGAACAAAGAGGCTCAGGTAAAATATAAATTAAATAATAAATTAATTTCATGATTTTGATGATAAATTTTGTAAACTTTCCCACAATATGATCACCTGAATATTTATCCCCATGAATTTTAGTTACATTGACATATTATTTTTTTAAACATTAAAAAATTACCCCATAATCAGTTTCTTATAGACCCTTTCTTTTCAATATCACGTGATATAAATTTCTTCATAACCATGTGGATAAAAAAATAGAAATGGGTGATATCCAAAGATTAGTTGTTGGAAATATATCACGACATAAAATATATTGAGAGAATGAATTAAAATATAAATATACAACAAAAAGCATACGACCTCATAATTTTTTTCACTAGTGTGTTAGGATGCATTTCTTTTGGTTTTTCGTTATGATGTTGGATTGATTTAATTGTTTGGGAAAGACTACTGATTATAGTACTTGGTGTTGGCTATGTTAGAAATAATAATTTTAAACATAACCCACACCACAGTCATGGTGTATGTCTTGGTGCTCCATTGTGTGGCCTAGTGGAAAATATATCGAGATATATCAAAATGGCCATGGTTGTGGAGTGATTGGGTATCTTATACAGAATGTCGACATAGTTTCCTCATCATTCATATGGTGAGGAAAAATGGCCAGAATATAGAAAACACATTGTAAACAATAATTTTTTTGGGCTGCCTAAGTTGATATATTCAAGGAATCCATGACAGTGGTAGATGCCATTGAGGTGGTTGAATGGTTTTTAAAACATAAGAATCTACAAAAATTCTTATTATATTATGATCATTTCAATGGGTAGACATTTCTAATAAATATAGGTGGTCTTGAATACATTAATAATCAATTCATTAACATATTAATCTATTCATGCATCTTCTTATAATAAAATTTTTGATCAAGGTATTATATGTATGAACCTAGTGAATGCTTAGTAGATGATTATTTCATTGAGTATGAAAACATGAATAACATCATTCATCTCAAACCACCATGATTAATATTAATGGTATAATAAATCCTTTTAGCACATGGTATTTTCATATTAAATTAGAACCATGGGTACCTCACATATATTCCATTGGTAAGAATTCATTGATAAATTATTTTTTCATTCCTCCAGCAGACCTGAATATTAAAAATAATGTTAATTAACATTTGGTATGTTCTTTTTCTACCATTTTATTGATTCCTTCTTGAGTAACTTAGTAAAAAAAGTTGAGTTTTTTTAATTGGTTTCATGAATTCATGGAATTAACACTCATTCAAGTTTGTGTGTGAATGAAGTTCAGATGAATATACTCTTGGAAAACCATGATATGACATAAACTAATTTATGATGTTCATTAACATGTGTAGGCTCTCTATATGACTTTTATCATGAAATGACACCCTGTAATTTTATTATTTTTACCATTCATTATTTTTTCACATGTGTGTGCAATTATTTCCTATGAGACCAAGAATAGTGTTTAATCACATGTGTGTGTGTGCATGTAACTTATGTATATTTGGTATGTTTTTTTATTAATATACTATACTTAATTCAGAATATCTTATACTGTTTATTTTCTACTTATACCCTTTCTTGTTTGATGTATTGTCTTTGCATGTTTTCATTTCAGTTTAAATGTAATCTGGTCCATTGTGGATTGGTTATCCCTTTTTAGGGAAGTCTTTTAACATGTGATGATGAAGAAAATTGATTGAAACACTAGGTAATATTATGAGAGACTTGAGGCATAACCTGAGGTTATTCCAGGATATGATGACCATATAGCCCGACTGATGCTAAAATCAAGGTAGGATGACCTTGTGGTCTGACTCGTGATAGAGTGGGGATAATAAGGCCTTGTGGTCTAACCCAAGACAAGTTAGCCTTATATATATGGAGAGGGGAATTTGGAGAACTTTGGGAAAACTCATGTTAATTTTTTTATTATGATTTTGTTTCCATCATGGAGACAAATAATGTAGGATTGAGGGCTTGATTTAGTTTGGCTAAAACATGACCTCTCAGTAAAGGATAATGTGAAATTTTCTAGCGCATTTATTTAATATTATGAAATATACACTTATGCATGTGAACTATTGTCAGGGACACATTGGTGGTGTCTTAGTTTTATACACATAACCTTCATGAGAATCTCATTTCATGTACAAACATCATGATCTGGGATGTGAGAACGTGAAAGGCCTAGTGACATAGAAGATGTCGATAGAGCATGGGGATCAGTTGATATACCAGGATAGTCTCTAGAGTAAATACATAATGTTTAATTTATATACCTAACTTTTATAACACTATTTTTTAACTTACTCCATTGGGTGTCCTTAGTTTAATATTCTATATGACCAGAGACACTTTTTATTAAATTTGTTACAAAAATTCTTATTTATTATATGGTCTTTTTTTCATCATTGTTAATTTTTTCCATCTTGATATTGTGGGTATTGTATCTCTACTAATGGAATCCAGATCATTAATTCTATATTGAAAACACTTTTACCTTTGGAGAGAAACATGATTCCATGTCACTATCTATACTTGAAATGTTTTTTATATTGTGGAATTAAAAAGTGGTATGAGATAGGTATAACATTTGTCTTTCTTTACTATGTTTCGGGGAAAAGTAAAAAATGCAATTTGCTATGTGGGAAAATTTTAGGGGTTTCCTAGGTATATGACTAGAACATTTGTAATGGACATTTGACAAACCATTTTTGGTAATGTTATTATAGTTATGATTTTATAGTCTATTGTTGGTCCTTTTAGTAATGTGTTTTTTAGTATTTTATATGATCTGGTTGAATTGAAACATCTTGACTAGAAACATAGGATTACTTTTCATATATATATATATATACATACATGTATTGTTCTGCAAGGTAGATCGTTATTAAATTCATAGGAGTGATATTTTAGAATGGAAATAAATCTATTTCCCCTTCTTTTACGATAGAAATATGTTAGAATATATTAATTAAACATTAGAATTATTTTTGTTATTTATAAAATAGGCAATTATGTGAATATATGAAAAATTGAACTTGATAATTGACTAGTTAAAGGGGGTTACACCTTATTTCTAGATGTAGACTACTAGGATATGTCCTCCATAAAAACTACCACACGTGCCTATGAATAGATTAGGTTATTAACATAATATTTTTCTATTGATGTTTTAATAAAATATTGTCATTTTGTAAATTCATCTTTAATTCCATCATATGTGACTATATATAGAAGTGGGATAGAATTCTCACACAAGGTTGGAAATTTTAATCCTAACACTAAACATGTAGAATAAAGCTCCCACACCATCACCTATTATTCAGGTCGATGGATCAATTTAGACATGATTTTTCTACTTAGTTCCTATTCAAGGAGGAGCATTTTCTAATAAAATAATTAACTATTCATGAGAGTTTAATTTTCAGCATTCTGCATTCATCCATAGTCAAATAGGACGTCAAGATGATGAGAAATAGATTTAAATCGTCAATTGGATTTTTGATATTTTGAATAGAATATAATACCATTAAATGATGTTGGTTTGCTTCATGTTTCGTGGATGAATACAGTTGTTTTGGGGTGACATCAACAAGGTATGTAGACATGAATGAATAACATTGATACCTTAAAAGAAATTATAATTAATAAATTCTTTCTTAGTACACTAAATCTTGAACATGACCACAGGTTTATTAAAATTATATCGGGATCAATTATTCTATTTTCATACTCATCACATTTCATGGATACTCATTACATTATATCATCTTATAGAGAAATGAATCATAGAAGGATATGATATTTGAGATTGTTCTTCATCCAGTTATGAGATATCATGTTGATTGTTTTGGCCTAAAAATGTACTCATACAATGTATAAAAGTCCTTCACTATTGAGAAGTTCCTTGAGGAGGATCGACCATATATTTTTATTCCACATTTTAGTAAGCAGGTAGGTTGAACTCATACTGTTTTAGTGATTTACTATCTCGATATTATGATGATGGATACTGAGGATGTGAAATGGGATGGTAGTAGCTTGGTTGATTAACGTATGTATTATTTATCATATTCTAGAGGATATATTAAGAGCTTCATCTATGGAATGGTCATACATTACCTAATTTTTTTCCTATTAACATTGGATTGGTGTCGGTGATGTGGTAGTATGGGGACCTCTAAGAGTTCTTCTATAGAACTATGAGGCCATTCATACATAGGGTTTCATGATATTCATGATCCATGGCCCTAGTATTTATCCAATTCCATATAAATAGGTTTATACCTCTAAGATGATGATGAATTAGGCAGGTCATTCATAATAGGGTTAGTTCTATAAAGCTGAGGTTGGATGAATCCAAGCAATTAACCTAGTTCTAGGTATCATTAGAGAGGGACCATCGAATGTTTGAGATTTTGTCTTTGTTAACTCAACTATTTCAACAACTCAATTTTATGCTGTATATTTCCATTCACTTCATTCTATGAAATTTTTTTCTATGCTACCATGAAAAATATTAATGCCTAATGTCATCATGGGTTGTGAAAATTAGGGGAAATTTAGGCCTTTTATTATCAGGGGTTTTCTGATAAGTAAATATGAAACAATCATTTGATATTATATTGGATAATTTTCCTAACCACTATATTGGTCTTGAAAATAATGTGTATACACTAATTTAGGAGTTTGGGGAAAATATGAGCCATTTTAATTTTTAAAGATTATTTAATATTAAATAAATTATTTATTAATATTTCCCTTTCTACATTTTCTGTGATATCTTTCAGGAAGATCATCATATTATGATTATTTCTCTATAGTTGAGTTTTGGATGAGGGTTGTTTTGAGGAGAGGTATAAAATTTCATTAGGAACCCGAGCTGAGGCTGAGCCACTTTTTAATTTCATTTTTTTCATTTTTCACTTTATTTATTTGTTTCATATTTATTGCACCTTGTCTTATCATGTAAAAAATTGGGCTTATCCATTATTGGGTATTTAGGTAATATAGAGAGGTAGAGAGGAGGGAGTGGTAGTATGTAATATATAGGGTCCTTCTGAGGCCTGGATTAGAGTGTCATGGTGTAAGGCACATTCTATGTATTCACTATAAAAACTCATAGAGAAGTTTTTTAAAATTTTTGAAGACTTATTATGGTTTATTGGGACAACTTGTGTGTTGGTCAGTGGGTTTCGAGAAGTAACAATGAAGTTTGGGCCATTTTGGGAGGTTTTTATTTAGGAATAACTATTTAGATGTTTTTAATTTAGATAATACATTACATTTATTATTTTGGTTTTGGTAATATTATGTTTTTGGAATATACACAATATATTGGGGGTACACACTAAGTAGTGGTGAATCCGTCAATTTTAGGGAAACCTGGACATATAGATCACATGACTAGAACTTGTTTGTGATATAAAAGTGGTGTCCTCATACAGTTATTAGCATGATTTCATGGGGGGGGGGGGGGGGTACATAATCATGTAAAAGGAGGGGAACCCCATATGGGTACATGTCATGTGCTTCAGGAATTCACTGTTTAGTCCAGTAATGTGCACACCAAGTAGGGTTTGAGTTACATTAAAGGTACCTATGTGGGGGTACACTCCAATTACTAGGAGGAACATGTGATCTAATTTTTAAAATTACCAACCGAGTGTCTTGAGGAAAACAACTGTGGAGTACCTTTAGTGTCATACAACATGTACCCCAAGTACATGTTGTAAAATTTCCCCCTAGAATGTATTCCTATTTACCACAAAAAAACATGGAATTGGAATTGTGTATAGTCCACTAGGATAATTTCCCATGTAGACCATGGTGATTGCCTCTTTTAATCATTTAGAGGCTTCCTAGTTGATTTTTTGGATGATTGGGTGTTTTTTAGAGGATTTCATCAACTCTTGGATGTAAAATTCTCTTAGTAGTCAGTTTTTGAGATGTGAGGTACTATTGAGGTTTGGTACCTTGGTGATCAAACCTGATTTCGTGTTCCATGGATATTTTTTAACCATATTTTTGGATGATTTTGGAAGGTGGGATCAAGTTGTTTCTATAATAAGATCTTGGGATTTCCTTATGTGAAAAGATATATTTCTTGAGGTTAGAGTTGTTGTGGTACGATAATTGGGTTGAGGATACTAGAGCTATTGAAGAATTTAGGTTGGGTTTATTTAATGTTATGGTGTTTAAGTTTTTGTGTCATTTATCTATTGAAATGAGTCTAAGGGACTCTTAAGGATTCTATAGATGGATACTTATAGATCGAGTGATTAGTTGTTTCCATAATCGGATGTTAAGAAGGACTTTGTCAAATGATGTATATCGAATTTCCTTATAGGTATGTTGTTACATTTGGATGGGTTCTTTGTTAGGAAACCCAACTGTGGTATTTGTGTGTGGGTGTTTCCAATATGGTTTGGATTTTTCTGTGGAGACCCTATACTGGGTTAGGATTTTGAGGTGCTCAAGAAGACCATTGTGAATTCCCTAGTTGGTGTACAGTTCTTTTAGATTCACTTTGGGTCTTTTTTTAATTAAGGATAATTTTGATTACATTTAGGGTGGTTTGGGATGCTTTTGTACTGGGCATAACATATACATTTCAATGTGAAAGGGGATCAATCATAGAGTTTCCTACTCTTGGTTTGTCCTCTTTTCAATTTAAAGGTATTTCTAATTAAATGAACATAGTTCATGGGTGTTTCCAGGGAGTCCTCAGTAGGATGTCACATTATCTTGTGAGACTGGTGATAGTGGTAGACCTGAGTTTCAGTTGTACCTGAGGTGGTTCATTGAGAGTAGATAAGGGATGTGCTTTTTTGATGTGGTGATATAGAGTTCAGAGAGAGGACCCATTACTTGTTGGATGAGATATGATCAGAACTACTAATATATCTCATTGAAATGTGGCATTGAGGTCAAAACATCCCACATTAGTTTTTTAATATGTGGTATCATTTGAGATAGATTCTGATCATGAATTTTCTTTAAGGATGAGACCCTTCAGATATCTTCAATCAAGAATTTACCCTGTTTATTTAACTTATTCTCACATCCATTGGTTGGATACAGTATGATGATATTATGGATCTAATAGAAAATCTAGATGCATGAAACCCCCTATTTATTATACACCCAGGATATAGTGTATTTGAGATAATGAGATAACAAAGAATTCACTGAGTGGGTTTTTTGTACTAAGTATCTTGTTCTTCCCTAGGATACACAAATTCCATTTCCTTCTAGACTACATTATAGAGCCCACCTATTTTTGGGTCCATACTCTTTCCCAACTTATTATGTAGGAACTTCAAGACTGATAGGTCCTCTAGTTTTTATATCATTGAAATTATTATTTCTAGTTTATATCATTATATATTAGTCCTATAGTTGGATATATGAAATTTTTGAGTGGTGACCTATGGTTATATCAATGGGTCTTTCATTCATAAAATTTCATTTAGGAATCTTGGATATCCTAGATAGATCATGCAGAAGAATCAGTTTCCATATAGATGGGTGAGACATACTTTATAAATCGTATGTCTTGGGCTAAAGTGTGGGTAAACTTAGATCAATATTTCATTTATAACCTTCAATTATCTATTAATGGGGTTATTTTCCCCATTTTTTTATATTGGTTTTTATTTATGATAGGTTATATTAGTATTCATCTAGGTAGGTATATAACGTGTTCATACAGTTGTTATGAAAAAAATATAATAGGTTCCCAATTTATGGAGGCCTAATGAGATATATTTCTCAGCCGATGCATTTACACTATAGTGTGTGTAGAAAAAGTGTCTATAGTCATGTTACTACACCTATTTCATGATGGATGGGAATGAGGCCTAGTGCCACATAGTCAAGAGGACCCGATCATGTGGAGTCTCAAAATTAGGCTAGAGTAGCTTGTGAATCATGGAGATGTGGTATGTAGTTTGGATTAGAGTTTCCATTATATGTTGTGGTGTTTATTATTATACTTTTTACATTGTATATATTGTTAGCCCAGTTGAGAACCAGCTAAAATTTTCTTTTGAAACATAGTGAATCTAAACTAATGTATTCTACATTAGTTTTATTATAACATGGCTTGATTTTAGTTATTTGTAATGAATACACTAATGTGTATCCCCTGTGTATGTGTTTGGGTTATTTAAATATCTATTTCACTCTGAACCAAGGATATAGTCTCCTCACTTTTAATGTTAGACCCTCAATTCTTGTAAGAAATGACTAACATTTGGTGATACACACTTGAGGCCTTGTGGAGAGACCAATATGGTGACGTTTCAGGTCAACCCAGCCGGTTCTTTATAAAGTTTTATCATATCTATTTAGTTTTATAATTTTTCAATTTAGTATTCTGGAGGTCATGGAATATTTGAGAACAAGTGATGAATGTTGCATGGGTATGTCATGAGGACCTATGTCGAAAGGATGTCAATGTTTCTATAGAATCCAATTTATAAACATTGATTTCATTTTCATAGCTGTATGATTATACCAAGTATGATTCACATGGGTTTATGGATTTTTGGTTTATTTTAGATTATATATATTGGACTGCATGAAATAGGTTAGTGTTCATGCATTATTCCTGGTGTGTAGGATTCACATGATATATGCCGATCTGTGGAATTTCTACTGAACATGGAGGTTCATTTGTTTAATGTGTATAGAACTAGTCATATGATGTTTTGTTATATAATAAATTAGTTCAATTATACTCAAAATAACTAGATTTACATATTTTATTTAGATTTTTTATTATGTATATCTTGTTATGGTATTTTCATTAGTGTTGGAGATGCTGTCCCATTTTTGAGGGATGCATGGAAACCATTATGGGTTGATATTGGGATATACGTTCCAGGTTGGGGTCTTGATAACAAAATAGATGACTGATAGATGTTTATAATGGGATCTCACTTCCCTGTAGTGGTGGTTTCACAAACATCCTAGTTTTTTGTTCCTTTGGAGGGAGCTGTTATGGCTTGGAATTATCTTTTTGAAATTATGATGGGGCCTATGTTCCTACTATCATTGATGGATTAGTTGGGCCTGGTTGTTCTTCCATAGTGGGGAAATTGAGGTCCAATATCACTAGGATGTGGCTTTTCATGAGTATTCTTGGTGTTTGGGAAGTGGTATTCTGGGATTTCTCCCTATATTAGGAATCTCTTGAGAGACCAGGTTTGAGTTGAACCTTAGCCCTACTAATTTTTATTGTTCCTTGAGTAGCACAATGAGAGTTTAGTCATATTATAATTGTTATATATCGACACCATAATGGAAGGTGGTCATGTGGGATCCTAAATTTTGAATATGAATATCGAGGTTACTTAGGTTTGTTGGAAATGACCTATGTGAGGAGCGTGGTTAGAGGTTTGTGGTGAATTATCATAGCTTCATCGGGACTTATCCCGTGCGAGCAATATTACTATATCATTTTTGAGATAAGTTTAAGAATATCTTCATGGTGGGGAGTGAACTATAGTATATTGGGGTTTGTTAGCCTCATTTGTGTGGTTTTTTCTGTTGAGTTCTATGCATTGTGATGGAACTCTAGGTTGACTGGTTTGACCATGTCTATCCATTGAATTTGGTGACATAAGTAGCATTGGAAATGTTGTTTCCCTTTAGGGAAGTGAGAAATGATAAAGATACCTGGTAGTAGGAAACATAATATTGGTCATTCTAAAATGTATGTCATTTTAGGAGAGAGTTTTGAATGTTGTTTGACTGGTCATTGGATAGTTGAAATAGGATCAGCTGTGCGAATGCTTATTGGAGATCATGGGTTCTTGTTATCTACTGAGGCTTCACATGGGTTGATAAGTGTTAGGGGGATGAATTTTGTGAATCCAAATTTCCTCAAAGGTTGGGAAAATAATATTAAATTGTAACCCCTTGTTTTTGGGTATTTTTAGGGGAATAATGGAAAATTATTCTATGATACGATCTAGGATAATTTTTGGGACCACTCAGTTGGTCCCAGAATACGATGTTTTGAATAGGACATTATTTTGATGGAAATAAAATATATTTTAATTTTCATGGAATATTTAATATTTTTATTATTTAAATGTTAATTTATTTATTCATATTAATTTAATGATATCTTTCAAGAGGATATTTAGATTGGGATTTCATCTCTTTTGTTTAATCCCGGATGGGGGGGGGGTGTATTCCTAGGTGTGACTTACCTCGCATTAGGTGATGAGGTCAGAACCCATTTTACCTTCTTTAATTTTTTCTCTTTTTTTAAAATTCCATTTTCATTTCTGTTCTTTATTGAATCATCACATACATACATTGGGATTCCCCATTTGTGGTCTTTAGTCAAGAGAGGGATTGAGAGAGTAGAGTAAGAGGGTTAAAGTGAAGTCACCATGAGGGTTTGTCTTAGCCTAAATTGGAGTTTGGTGGATGAGAGTGGCAACCTAAACTTGAATCATTTGTTGTTTCTAACCAGAGTTATTCCCAATTTATTCTCCATAAATATCCATAACATAGTTGTTTTATGTTTTTATGACTTATGTGGGTTTTTGGGGACCCCTTGTGGGTCAATATGTGGGTTTGAGGGAGTAATATAGTGTTTCAGGGAATAATAGGTGTCTTCCATTTTAGAATTTCAGTGTGTATGGTGTGTAGTTCTAAGAACACATGTTGTGTGTTCTCCATGTTCAAGGAAGATTATTTTGTAGGAGTATAGGCCATGTACAGGGGTTACATGCTTATAGTTGTGAATTGAGGTGTGTTAGTAGAACATGTACATATACGGTACATGACCAAAACTCATGTGATGTAAATATCCAATGGACATGTATTATTCTTGGATTGACCCCGTGTGGTGGCTATATGGCCAGGTACATGAATAGAGATATTCTGTGGGGGGTACTCACCATGTATAAGTCGTATAAGATGTATAAAATTTTAGTGTTCTGGATGAGAGGGGGATGAAGTACATTGTAAAGTACCCATGTGATTGAACATGCCATATATTAGGAGGCACACACCATTTACTTTTTAAAAGTAAATACTAATTGGATGAGGGAATTTGGTCATGTATGACCTTTGGGATTACACATTGTCTACCCCATGAACATGACATATACATTTTCTATCATGTTCATTTTTATTTTTTTCTTCTATGTTATAATTGGAAATTTGATTTGTCCTTCCCAACCATTTTCTATATATACCGCAATGGTGGTATCTATTTGTTATTTAGAAGTCATATGTATGATATTTTGGATGGGTGAGTTTTTTTGGATGATTTATTTGAATATTACATCTTGAAATCTCTTGTGGGATGTTTTATGAGCTACGAGGCCTTGGTGAGGTTGCAATATTGATGATTATAGTGGTTTTATTTTTCCATGGTTATATGTTTCAGTTAATTTTTATAGATTCCAAAATGTGGGAAGGATTTGTGACTATGAAGAGATCACGGGTTTTCGATACTTTTTTGGACTAGTTTCTCAATGATAAACTATTTAAGGATATATATTAGGATTTTGGAGATCAAATGTGTGGGACACTTTAGGTTGTTTTGGCTCCATGCGACGAGAGTTACAGTTGTGTGCCATTGAGCTACTGCGATGAGTCTAAAGGACAAATAAGGATACCTTTGTGTAATGGTCAGTAATTGGGTGATCAACAGTTTCCATAGATGGTTGTGGAGAATGTTGGGGTGGCTATGTTTTGATTTATATTATTATGGTTGAGTTGGTTCCTATAAATGATATTTTTTCCATGAATTCCAATTTAGTTCTACTTCTTTGAGAATTTTCATAATGATTTTCCGTTTTTAGGAGCCCTTTAGGTGGGCCCTACTTTTGAGGTGGTCATGAGGATGTTTGTGAATTCCTTAGATGGTATGATTTTTTGGATTCTCTTTAGCCATGTTTTTGACCAAGTATTGGATGAAGGCCATTGGGGACCATTTGGGATGCTTTTTATACGAGTATTACTATTCACTTCAGATAAGCTAGTGGAACCCTCATTTTCTTCCCTTTCATATTGTGTCCTTTTATCTATTTAATGATATTTTGATGTGCATGAACCAAGAGATTTTGTATATCAGGGGACTCCCCAGTAGGAAATCACTTTAGGATATAACCATTTGGACCATGAGAGCCCTGAGTTTTGGTTGTCCCTAAGGTGGATCCTTGAGAGCCCATGGAAGATATTTTTTTTGGAGGTTATAATCCTTGGTGTTAAGAGAGCGACAATAGTTTTTTTTCAGTGACTTGATATACACTTTTAGATTAGGTGTTATGGTGGTGTTTTCATGGTCATATCTTCTCGCATTTGGTTGGGAATTGCCCATTTTGTTTGAGGAATCTAGTTTCAATATATTGGTTTGTGGAGGAAACCATTGTGATATCATGGATTGGGAATTGGACTAAAGTTTTTATATGGTAATCTCTTATGTTGGATATATGTGGTTAAATTGGATTTGAGGGATAATAAGAAATCTTAATAAGTAATACATACTATAGTTTACTGTGCACTTTCTCTAGAGTGGCTTCAGGCTCATGCAGTTTTTGTGAACTCACACAATATCTTTTATACTGTGGTTGTAATTTTTTCCCATGTTAATAGATGTTGTGTGGTTAGGTATTATAGTATACATAAAATGTAGTATTAGGTCCATATCTAATGCACAGTTTGTTCTCTTGGAATTTTTGGAAAGACTTGATCTATAATTTTTTTGTTCTAAATGTTCATATTCCATGTTCATATTGTGTTGTTAGAGTCATAGTTCGTAGAAGATTTACATGATTGAGTGGATAATTACAGTTATCCCCTAGGACCCAAATTTCCTTATTTTTTAGACATATCAAGACATCTATTTATATTTGGGTGGATGTGTCAGTTTTCATGTGTCTGGGTGAGACACATGGTGTAAATCGTATAGTTTGGGCTTAATCGGGGGTATATTTATTTTGGGTTTATGGATAGAACAATTGGTTGTCCATTAAAATTTATTATTTTAAAATCTTTTTTAGTTAGTTTTTCTTTTTTCAAGCTATTGTTAGTCATCATATTGTATGGGCATGTTATGTGTACATTCTCATGTTAACTAGATTTTAGGTTCACTATTGGGAGTGGAATACTGAGATTTATTTCTTACCCATTATATGTGAACCTTGGTCAACAGGTAGAAAATATTTCTATATTTTTGTTAGGGTACATGTTTCATAGTGGATGGTGTTATATCATAATTATTTTTATGCACAATAGATACAAATTTGAAGTCTCTGTATTGGGCTACTACAACTCATTAATTATGGTGAAATAGTATCTGGTTTGGATCAAAGTTTCTATTAGAGCTTGTTGTATTTATTTTAAGTTATATATTTTTCTTATGTGATCAGACCAGTGGGTGATAAAACATTGTTTGTTTTTCATGAGTTTTATTTTATATGATGTTATGGCGCATTAAATTTATTATAGAATGAATTTATTTCAGTTATTCATTATTTGAACTCTAATAATTATTCCATGCATATTTATTGGTGTCACATCTGATGCTATTACATTCAGATGAGAGGGTATTTTCCACACACAGTACCTATTAGACCCACACTATTTTTTTACTTCCCTTATAATTTGGGGACGTGTACTTGAATCCTTTTGGTCAAAATGGTCAACTGACATGTTATGATGACCTTGAACAGTTCATTACATTGACAAATTAATCTTCTATATACCTATCTCTTATTTCTACATTGAATAATGGTGTGGATCATCAACAATGATTTTCATGATGAAAAGTAGTAGTTTTTTAATAATAACATTTATGGGATATATTGATCCTTGATATGTCTCACATTGATGTGTTCTTTAGAATGAAACAGTGATTATTTATTAATCACACATCGACATATATAAGAGAAATGTATATTTTACATCTCCCATGGTGAAAAAGTATGTTTTGACTAGTTATTGGGATGTTTGAGTAGGTAGTGTGGATCTATTCCTGCATTTTATTAGAAATATTAGATCATATGTGGATGGAAAGGTTCCTGTGGTGGAGGTAGAGGATTCCTACTACATTGCTCTAGTGGGGACCTATAATAATATATATTCCATGATGGATGTTTGGGTCTCCTATGTGATAGGTAATTTTCTTTGAAATTTAAATTTTCTTGTGAATCATCCTATATAGATTACCACATATGATATGGCTCTAAAATAACAGAAATAAATCAAGTTATAGCTCAAGGATATAAAGGATAAATGATTTATATGATTGAGCAAATCTATATAGTGTCCTCTAATATTTTTTCACTATGAAGGTGAAATAGAGTTCTCAATTGTCTGTAGGAAATAAGAAATGAAACTAATGACCATGAAGAATTGAGGCATCTTATACAGGATCAATTTATTTTTTTGGAATATTGTGAGTGTCATTTTGGTTTTCCATGATTGGTATATGGTTATCCTTCAACTAGCATTAGGTTGAAGTGAATGATATTACTAAGAAAACATTTATAAGTAAATACAATCTATATGAATACATTTTCAATCAATTTGGGTTGAAAATTGTACTAAAAGTGTTCAATTACCTCATAATCTTATTGTTAAATCAATATCTGTACTCTTTGTTTTTTTTATTCTTGAGGATATTATAATATTATCATGGAACAAATTAATTCCCACTAGACATCAACAGAATGTGTGGTGTACAATTTGACCACATCAACTTTTTTACATGATCATGATGTTTTTATCCTGGATTAGCAATTTTTTATTTATTTTCCATGTGATGTTTGATGATTGAATTTACATATACATAGATATGGTAAATATGATTATTAATTTGAGATCTCTTAGTAAATGATTTATGGTGTAGAGTTTCTTTTGTTAATCTATGTACTATAGGGGGTTTATATATGACTTATCCCATTTGGAAGTGTCTATTATAGGGGTTATAATGAATGGAGTGAATTTAATATTGGAATATCATTGTAATTAAATCTTCCCATAGCTAAAGATATAATTAAATACTTACTTAATTATGAAATTTTTAGAGACTGGGATGCGGTATGTTTTTTCTATGATGACTTTAGTCCTGGTTTTCGAGCTACATTGATACAGAGGGATCAAGTAGTAGCCTATAGGTCACATTATCCCTAACCCCATTTTTATAACTGCATGATGCATGAATTATAGTAATAAAGTTTTATCCATTATCTGATCCATTTTTAATATTATCTCTTCAGTTAGAGGTCTATTTTTTTTACATAGACCATAAAATTATATGATATATCTTAGTTTAGTGGGATCTTTACATGAGGTACACACATTTGGTAGAGTATATATAGAAATTTTACATTGAGATGAAGTATGATTCAGGGAAGGGTAATTTGGTTTAAGATGGTATTAGGATAAAAATTCACGAGATATAGGTATTGGAAGGACTTCATAAAAAGAATGGAATCTGATGAGTTCTATGGAAGATTGGATAGTGGATTAAATAGAGAATCATTACATGATGAAATGTGAATGTCAATTTATAATGTACTATCCATTGGAAAATGTAAAATATATCGTAGATTTTTACAACAAGTTAAAGGTTATGTGGGAATGGTTGGTAAAGGAGGATTAAATCCCAATATAGTGAGTTAATGATGATGACATGATCAATATAAATTGGTGGATTATAGTACTAGATTCGTTGATAGGGTCTTTGATGGTAGAATCGATTGATTTGAAAAGAGTAGTGAATCCATGGTTAGTAAAGATGACCCATTACTATTAAAATAATATTTGGGGGCTATTTATGAATATAGAAACCACTAGTATTTTATCACAATTCCTTTCTATCTAGATGATAAAGGGTGATAATCAGTATCATAGGGTTCTTCATCCACCTCTGGTTCATATGTGGAAGTGGTACTACATGATGATGAGTTTTAGTATGTGGTTACCCAATACACCATGTATTTAAGATACCATTTGTGAAACATTCTTAATGACTGATGAAATTAGCCAATTTTTTATTGATTCGAGAGACTTTCTTTTTAGAGGAGTGGATAAAGATATATGTTTGAGAGATTAGTTGAAAAAATTTATTTTATTTTAGTATCATTTTAAATTGTGATCAATGTTAAATTTAATATTTTTGGAATGTCTTGAAATTGAATTTGGGGACTCAATTGAAGATGAATATTGATATCATCTTCAGACTGATGAAATATAAGAGGTAAAGATTCTGTTGCTTGAGATTATGCATTGGGAATAAATCTGGGACATAAATGGGGAATGAGATGAGAAAAAATCCCTAATAGTATTAACACACAAATTTTTTTTCTAGTATTATATTTTTATAGAGGAATTTTAGAATCAATGTTGGTGGTCATACTGCTCACCACTATATTGGAATTAGGTCGGTGAGGATGTAGTTGTTGGGATGTGTATGGTATTGGAGACCTATCAAAGAGTTCTACTAATTAGTATGTTGTTGGATACTTATCATAGAAGGTAAAGATGATATTTTAGGTATAGGATATGTCTTTTTGAGATCAATGTTAGTGAGCAAGTGTTCTTATAGGGTCATCTCAAGTGGGGAATTATTTTTTATGGAAGAATGGGAGTTTGACACCGTGGTTTATTAACCCTTTGGGATCATCAAACATATTTAGTAATCTCCATACCGACTAGATCATACTCCATGAATCAAGTCATTTATGATGTGTTCCATGTTTTTGATTTTTGGGGATACAAGCCTGAAAATATACATGTGATCAATTTTGAGGTTATTGATTTTTAACTAGGAAAATATTTTGTTCAAAACTTATTTTAGATCATAGACCAGAGTGGGAAAGTGTTTTGGGGATGGTGATTCAACTTTTTTGAGTTGACAGGTCCTGTAGGAATCTTTAGTTTGTGACTTTGATGTTCATGATCAGTTTCCTTAGACATCCAAGAATTAATTTGAAGGCACTTATTGAGATTGTGAATCCCTAATGGGGTAGATTTTGAAGGCTCAAAATGTTGTCTCTAATATGTCAATACTTGTTTCTTTATATTCTTATCTATGACTATGGCTTGAAAACATGTTTGGGTTAGGAAGCACTATCATTTTCGTGTATTTTTGGGGGTTTGGAACATTTCTGGTCTATTAAAGCCTGCACCATGATAATATTACAATCCATTTTTGTCCTTGGAGAGGCCTTATAAAAAAAACAAATAAAAACCAGAATAGAGATAACTATGGAGAACTCAAGGGTTCTTTTCTGGACCGGGACTATTATAACATAACAATGAATTTAGTGATGTTTTTTTGGTAAAACATCTAGAATATTTAAAATACACCATTTGTGGTGGAAATTTTAGGCTATATAGGTCAGTGAGTTCAAGAACATAATGGATATAGTGGAGGTTTCTGTTGTAGTCATGAGTGTTTTTCAATAGGAGAAACTACAATTGTTCTTCATGGGTCTCAAATATTTCATTGTGGAAAGACATGAAATAATTATAGGGGTTCTTACATACATTATTAATTGATTCCATCAAATATTAATCAATTTAGACAAACTCTCTTGATCTATCCTTTAATAATGATTTTTTAGATGAACCAATATTATGTTTTGTCAAAAATTATTTTATTTATGTTTTAGCCTTGAATATATTTCTTTATCTCAATTTTCTATGCTTAATCATTTGATAAGAATTTTTCCTCTGATGATATAGGCTGTAATTTTTTAGTCAATACCATGGGATCATTACCTTTTATCCTTTATTCCAAACTTATTGATTGATGGATTTATCCTTAATCAACTCGAATAATGTTTTGACATTTAATTCGTTGAAATTTGGGTAAGTTATAGGTCCACCATTTGTATGAATACCTCACATGTATAATTATATATCCTTTACAATTCCCTCTTATAGTTTCTTATAGGTGTTTTAGGATAGAAATTTCATTACAGTTAATGGGCTAGTGTAGTTTGGTTGAAAAAAATCATTGAAAACATTAATGTTTACATTAACACACTTGAGTAAAGAAATTTTTTATCTTGTAGAGGTTTTGTATATAACTTGTGTGTGTAAATTTTCAAAGAGACCATGTTTTATGTTTGATCTCATGTGTGTGTGCACATAGCCCATGAGACACATTTTAGAGTTTGATTAAGATAGAGAGAGAGAGTGTGTGTGTGTCAAGATAAAATTTTTCTCTTCTATGTTATGGATATTTTTTAGTCCATGTTATGTTTGTGGTATGCCCTTTTTAAATTAAATTCTATTAGAAAATAATTGTTGGACATTTATGGACAAACTAATTATTATAGGTGGATATGTTGACATATGATAGGAATAATGGGAATATATTAGGACATAGGGTGGAGGTTTGATAAAATTTTATCTTTGAAGAAGTTATTCTTAGGATAAACAGACCATTTGACCCAACCCAAGGTGGAAACATGGTACATTTTACTTGTGGTATGACCTGTTATAAAGTCATGACAAGACAACCTTGAGGCCTAACCCCCACACTTTTCATCATTCTGGCTATTGAGAGTTACATGAGGTGACCTTGTTTTTATGACATGTTCAAAACATCTGTTAAAAATTATTTGTTGTTAAAGAAATGAATAAGGCATGACTAGTGGATATTTATATCATGGTCAACACATGGCCACGTGGAAAATGTTTTGTTGATATTTTATGATGCCTTTATTTTTTAAATTCCCATAAATAGTTTTTCATGTGAACTTGTTCTACTAATATAATGGTGTAGTTTTATTGGGTTTATACTAACACACATCATGTGAAACATTATTAATTTGAAGTATACATGATCAATGATGTTGGAATGGGAAAGGGTATATTGAAAGAGAGCAAAGAGATTGAGAATGGTGATTGAAGGTGAAACTAGGACTGATTCTAAAGTGATTTTGTAATACCATCTTTACCAATATCTATTACCCCAACTATTTTTTGAAATAACACTTTAAAGGTTTATGGATTACTATTATTTATAATATAAGACACATTCTATTCCATTTTTATTTTATTTATTACTTATTTTTATTTGTTTTTATCTGATTATTGTTTCTTTTCATTATTGATATTGAGTGTATAGTGTCCCCACTCATCGAATTCTTACCATATCTACTAGTCAGCAACCACTTGTGTATGTGGAGGCACAAATAAGGCCATGTAGTAGTCCATCTCTAACCTGGTGAATCAGACCTTGGAGTTACAAAAAAATGAGAAGACTCTAGATGATAATCGAAAAAAGATATAGGGGAATGTATGAATAAAAAATATAAACAAGCATATATATTTTAAAATTCCGTAAAATACATCTATAAAAGGTGTAACATAATAGCATATATTATCATGAAAATGAAATGTGACTTTTAAATGTGTAATAACTTGATAATGAACTTACAAATGTCACAAAATCATAAATATATGAAAATTATTATGAGAAATATCATTATTCTTGTGGCTATGGGAAGAAAATAATCATGTCTATACGTAACTATATCAAGACCACTAAACATAAAAAAAATTCCTTTTTAGTTATATAATATCCCACACATCATCATTAATATATATGTATTCCACTAAAAAACTATCATCCTTGTATCTAAATAAAAACATTGAAAGAAAAATTGGGTCCTTAAATATTTCAAATAAATCAACTAACATAAACTTGAGAAATCATATGATATTAAAAACAAGGTTTTCCAAAATTAATCATATCATAATAAAATATGGAGGGGGATTAAAATATCACTTTATAATATAAAAAACATAGTGCAAAAAACAACTAATAATATAAAATAATTTAATAATAATTTAGAAAAATAATTTAAAAAATAAATTAAAAATTACTAGAAAAGATATAATTAATGTTACGTTTAAAAAATATTGATATGAGAAATAAAAGGATATTAAATTCCTTATTTTAATGAGTTATAGATAAAATATTCATTAATATAAATAAAAAATATTGATAAAAAAATTGGAATGGTAAATAATAAAAATAAACAACTTTAATAATATTTATAGGAAACTTTAATGAAATGAAATCATCATAGAAATATTAGAATAATATCATATCAAAAAATAGTTGAAGGATAATATGATTAATATAATAGGAGTTCTTTTATTAATAAATTTTTTTCTTATAAATAAAAATTGATATACATGAAAATGATTCACTGGTTATAGTAGAAGTTATTCTTACCAAAATTATTTATTTATTTTAGAAAAAATTATCAAATATGTGGTTATTGATGATGAAAAGTAATTTAATCATATAAATAACTATTTATAAGTATATTTAATGAAGAAGTTCTTTGGCCCAATAAATAAGAAATTTATTTGTGTAAAACCCTTACCATTAATTTCAAACTATTTGATCACACTCTAATCTCTTATATATTAATAGTAAACATAATAATCACCTATTTCACAACATTTATAATTTCTATAACCATTTATTCGAATCTTTTACAACTATTATATATATTTTTATTAGTTTATTATTATTTATTTTCAATATATTGTGTGATAAATTATATTTTTTGAGCTAGTTTCATAATATTAGTGTTTTATTGGATCTTCTCCCAAAATTTATAATTTATATATCATAAGAGTAAATAGAGTTGTTGTTTTTATAGTTTTTGTATATTAATAATGAAAAAATATATGATTTTTAATTATGGTTCTTTTAGATGAAATGTATGAAAAGAATGTTTTAGTTACTTTTAACAAATGAATGGTGGTAGCTGATTTAAATTTTTTGATATTGATGAAACTGTTCCTAAAAAAATTATTCCATTTTTATTTATATTATATATCATCATTAATTATATTCTAGTATTAATCAATGATATTATTATATACCGTTGTATATGAAAGAGTTTAGACCGACCCAAAAATGGACATATCATAATTAACAGATTAATATGGTTATAAGTTTGGTTTCTTTTTTAAATTTTGACATTATTAAACAATAATAATGAAATTATATAGATACAATTATTGTGTTAAATGATATTCTAAAAGATAATAATAAATAATATGGAATTAATATGACACATGAGACATATTACATTTTGGAGAGAGTTTTATGGGCCATTCATGATTAACATTTCCATTTCTAAACAAATGAGTTGGAATGAATGTTGATTAGAAATTTTCATTCAATAACATTAGTTATATTAAATATATCACAGTTTTTCTTCAATTAAATCCTTGAAAATAGTTTATTTAGCTAGAGACAAAAAAAGAATAACGTCACTTCATAGAGGTGGTATTCAATTAAAAATTAAAATAAACGTTTGTTTATTTTTTAAGGGTATCGAAAGGGATAAATATGTGTTATTTATTAACAAAATATCTTTTTGGCATAGTATTAACAGTCATATTTTTATACTAAATTGAATTTATATATTGTTAAAGAATAAAATTTGTATTTAAAACTAATGAGAAGGGTGATAGTTTTGTAGATGAAATTATTCTTCACTTGGAGTCCAAAAATGTTTTTGAAGGGGTTTGAGAAATCATAAAGATATAAGGGCTCTTGAAATTCATTAAGTTTTCTAGTGGAGTAAAAATTATAGATTTTAATCAATAATTGGTGAAGAATATGTGTGATGTGAATTGTTCCAAATATGTATATTATATATGTGAAAACTGGTACTTTTGTGGACACCCATTATTTTTCAACAATTGAGTGGCACAATTCATGGGTTAATGCTTAAAAATTTTCAAAATATCAAAGTTTGGTGTGAAATAATATTGATAAATTATTTAAAAAAACATTTATAAATTCTTGAAACATGTTATAAGTCTGTTAACATCATGTTTATATATTTTATGTTTTTTTTACCATGGTAACAATTTTTTTTAAAAATTATTTATATTTAATTAAATTGAAAAGGTTAACTCTATTATAAAATATGGTTGTTAAAATATATATAATATTTATTTAGTCTAATTATATTTCTAAATTGGTTAATAATAAATTTTAAATTATTCATTTTATATTTTGAGAAACTCTTATTTTGTTTAAAAAGTGATGGTTTAATCATTATGTGTTCAAAATCATATTTTTCATTAGGTACTAATTAATTAATTATTTATATAATTATATATATCCATAAATAGTACTTTTAAAATATGTCTACTTAAGTTATTAAATAAAAAATACAAACTAAGAATAAAACAAATCATTGAAAATAACAGTTTCACAATAATCATTATAATTAACTTCAACACTAATAATCTCATTCCTAATTTCCTAAAAACTACAGGATCCCTTTTACAAAATTTGGTTATAATAAATAAAATTATGGAATCTAATTTACTAAATAACATTTATAATGAGGATAAAAAATTAACTTTCAAATTAGTACACTTATATTATAAATGATTTTTTACAAAAAGTGTATATCTAAATATGAAATGACCACTGTTTTATTATAAATTTTTAAAAGTTTATAATAACTTTTAGTTATTTTTATTCCCAAAAACTTACTTTCTATAAAATAATTTTAATGATTAATAATTTTTTTTATAGCAACATAATTTCCATTTTCATTTATTGTTGTGCACAAGAAAATATACATGATATTTAAATAAGGGAATATAATTGCTAAAATTTATGTTCATTAAAGCGATGATTGAAAAGGATTAAATATTTTAAGGAATAATAAAATTAAGGGATCTTAATAAATATAATTTTCATCTAAAATGGAAAAATAACTTGCGATAATCTATTCTAAATATATAAATACAAGTTATTGTGGTTATTTAAGCTTCAAATACAAAAATAAGTTATATCATGGAAGACATTTTCATTATGGTCAATGAATATTGAGTGATAAGTTATGGGTATATGTGCTATGTAAAATTCCATAACTCAAAATAGATTGAGAGGATATATTTGAATCATCAAAAAATGTAATATAATATACCCAAAAGTGTAGGATCCAAAAAAATATACTTCTAAAAAATATTATAAAAATAAAAATAAGATTAAACCATTATGAGGGATAATTACAAAGACTGTTATGTATTAGACCACAGATAACAACATCCATCATTGGAACACAATAGTAAGGATTCCCAAAGGACCACACAATGTGCATCTCCAATACTTCATTCTTTGATAGAATATCCACCACTTGATTTTTTTCTCTATATGCGTGTGAGATAACTAAATTGAACTGAGTGGGAATATTATGGAAATCAATCCAATGAGGTATGATTTTCCAAGTCACATTCTCTATTATTATTATAAATGATTCGATATCAATTCCAGAGTCAAAAAGAATCCATATGGTGTTCCACTTATATTGAACAATATACCAAATTACATACACTATGGTCCATAATTCTCCTTCATAAGCCACTCTAATTCCATTATAGTGATAAAGAACCATTTGATAATCCACAATGTGTTTTTAAGACACCACTATAACCTAAGGGATCTGGTATACCATAGGACACTCCATAAATGTTTACCTTTATCCAAGAGTTGATTGGGGGGGATCCAACATATATACATGAGCACCTAGAGTCTCGTCGGCCTCTCTATCACACCCAAGAGTCTAAGAGTAGGCAGATCATTTAAAATATTAGGAATATCTATTTTTTCACAATTTATGTGGTGTTAAATTCCATGCATAGTGCACGTATGCTTATTTATGTGGAGGTTTGTTGTTCGTCAAACATCTTGGAATTTTGTGTAGTCCAGACAACTAAAAATATCATTGCAACTTCTACTAACAAGATGTTCTGGACCTGGGCACTACAACCAAAATTGATGATCCTCTCCATGAGACCTTCCACTGGCACATGAGTTTCATTCTACATCATAAAAATAAAAGTAAAAGTAATATAAATAAGTTTAAAATAGCTTCAATTTCTTTCTACTAGGCCAATGAAATTAATTTATTTTGACATATGTGGGATAAATGAGACTTCTGAACTCTAGTGTTTATCTTTATATCACCATATTCATTTTTTTACAATAATATAGAATGAGATGTTTTTAAAGAATAAATGTGAATCTATGATGATGTTATATATATTTAGAAAACATTTTATGAATGATGACCGAGTTTTAAAAAATCTGCGAACTGATAATAAAATAAGGTTCCCATGAAATTCATTTAAACCATATCTTTTTAATATCATGATAAATTATCAATATATTGATCCATATACACCCTAATAAAATTGAGTAATATAGTAGAAAATTAAAAACAAAATTTAGTTGAAAATAATCATGATAAAAGTATTAAAATGCATAATTTTTTTTCTAGATAGAGGATGATAGTATATGTTTACACAGTAAAAAAGATCATCTTTAATAATTAATAAAAAATTAAATATTAATAAATTTATCATTGAGGAATTACACTATTATATACTAGAATGCCATTTGATGCTGTTTAATTATAAATTCTAAAAATTAATGACTACATTTGATGAGAATATAGATAAAGGAATCATTTTGGGATATTTATTTAATAGAAACAGCTATAAATGAAGTTTCAAAAGGCTAAAAAAGACTATAGACATATATCGTGATATTATTAGTGAATATTATCCTATTATTGGTGAAATAAATATAGTATATTTTTAATGATATGATGGATATAACGTATATAAATATATGAACATTAGAGAAGAAGATTATAAAATTACATCAGGTAATGTAGATATTCATAATTATAATTCCAGTGATAATGAGTGAGCCATATGGAATGCAATATTGAGTTATAGAAATAACAAAAAAATATATTCTAACTAAAAATATATTGGGAAATATAAGTAAAAAATTTTAGTTTAAAGGATGAATAATGAATAACAACCAAATATATAATATCTCTCTATTTGATCCATACACATTTTTTTATGAACATGATAACAATATGTTCAGAAGTTCAATGAATAAGGATCGAGATCATATTTTAAAGAATTCCACTTTTAACTGTAATTTAATAGTATAATAAAATAATCTTATTAGAACAATGTGGGTCTTAATTACCATTATCAATGAAAGAGGTAATGTCTCATGATATAAAGACAAATTATTATTGATGGACTTGCCTAATGTTTAACAAGATTATTTTTATGATTTTTTTATACTATGAGAATTAAGGCATTATGGATGTTCTTAGCTGTTATAGAACCAAGGAAATTAAAAATATATGAATTCTATTTGCTGTTTTCATTCATGAATACAGTGCATGAAAAACATATTTAGAGTGTGAAACATAATGGTTATTTTACGAATGTGATGAATCAATGGTGTACAGGAAAGGGAATGAATTCTATAGGTGAAGCATTCTATTATACCCTAGTATTATATAATTTATATCTTCCTAAGATAGATTAATTTTACTAAATGGAATTTTTATAGTTGCCTCTATATTAATGATATGATAATAGGTAGTCATATTGTCATTGTGTATAATGATGATATAAATTTAGAATGTTACGGTGAGAATGGTTGGGAATATTTTTTCTGATAATTGAGAAATAATTTTTTAATTTCTATATATAGGGTGATTATTTTTCTCTAAGGGTTTGATTATATGAAAAATAAAAGATTTCAATTTTTTATAGAAAAAATATTCCACCAATTTATTAAATAAGATCAGTAATAAATATTCTATAGTGGTAAATTAAAACATGAATGTTGGTGCAAAATAAAGAATGAATATTTTATGGAAAATTGAGAATAAAAATAATTAAATATATTTAATAGAAGTTTAATTTTTATCATAATATTTTTACATTTCATTGTTTATGTAGTACTATTCTATTGTACGTAACAATGTGATCCCAAAAAAATCACTCATAATGGATTCTAGACATGTTCTTGAATACATAAAAGGGACAGTCAAATATTTGGTGATTTGAATAAGATAGGATAAATTGATCCTGATTCGGTATAATGAAATTTATTAGGTTGGATAATATTATGATGGAAAATAAAAATCATATAGTAAAGAGTTTTTGGGAAAATTTAGGTGAGATGATATTAAAAGTAGAAAACTCCAGATACCTTAGGTACTAATAGGGGATGATTATATGGTTTTCTTACTTATATATAATATTATTATTGAGAAGATATATTTTTTAGAATATATGATGATGATAATTTTGAAACCATTAATAATTTCATGTGATCATAAATATGCAATTGATATATCCATCAACCGAATAAAACATTAATGAGTTAATAATATTAACATAAAATATATTTTATTCTTGGAGATGTTTACAAATAGATATGTTGGGTAAGAATATATTTTTAAATCGTAAAAAATGTTGATATTTTCAAATAGTATATGTGAAAAAATAGATTTTAAGTCACATGGATTAATATTCATATATGACATATCCTTTTCACATGATGAATTCTTGGGTTAAATTAACATTTTTATGAAAATTTTATCAAACAGATCAAAAGGTAATTTTTTTTTTCAATACAGTTAATCAAATGATACTCATGTTTTTAAAATATAAAGATATTATTAATTTGGTGATTTGGGAAATAAAAAAACTCGATGGAAATAAATAATTACCACTATTAGATATAATTCATTCACTATCATTTTATTATCAATAAGTTTTAAATAAAGACATTTACCATTGAGTAAGGATATATTTTTATTAATATTGGTGTGAGATATTGGAGTTTACCGAAAATATATTGGGATATACTGATAAATCCTTGTATATTTTGATGAATTGTTGTATTTTTCTTCAACTATTAATAAGAATTAACGAATGTTTATAAGTATAATTTTGAGGTGTTTTGAGTGTTTCTGAAATGAATTAATTTGGATTATATTATTTTGAGGTTAGTGGGAAGGTATGGAATTTTATTTCTCGAATCAATATTTTGATATATTTTGCTCTAATAGTTATGTGATATTAAATCTAGAATCCCCAATTTTATATTAGAATATACTCTTGAATTCAAAATTAGTGTTTGATTAAATCCATAGATGTGTGATCTATATAAAATTAAACTGGTAAAAAATAAATTCTTTATGATTTAACCCATATAAATAGGTATAATATTTGATTAAATAGATAATTATTTAGACATATATGAAAATTTATATAGTAAAAGTGAATAGGAAGTGTAAAATAAGATTATTTAAATCTAGATATGATTAAATCATGGATATATCATTTTTGTTTGGAGTTCTAAAATTCAATATTTGATTAATTTGGATGTGATTGAAAATTTTCTAATTAGTATTGTTGGTTTCATTTAAATATATTGATCTCATGCGTAAAATCCATTTAATAAAAAAATATTAATATAGAACATCAAAATATTTCATAAGATGACAATGAGAATATGAAAGGCTGATTAGATTAAATAATGGGGCACTTCCAAAGAGGGATTTATAAAGGTGATAAAATAGAAATGAATTTCTAATATTATTTAAATATACATAAATAATATTTGAAGGGTGATAAATGATTCAAGATGATTTTTTGAGGAAATTAGATTCTTTATATGGAGAATAATATCACACCACATTGAAATATTTGGATAAAAAAATATTGGAACTATTTATATGAATTGAGGGACAATTACACAGTTTTTGAATACTGAAATACTACAATTTAAAAGGAAAGAAGGTTTATAGGATGGTTTAATGATAATTTGTGAAGTCATAAAAAATTTCTTCTCAGATATTTTGAGTTGTATTAATGAATTATATTGTAATGTATTGTTTTATCCCATAATAATCCATTCCTTGTAGATATTGTTTGTATTCCCACTCAATGATATTTTATGTTTCCCAAAAAATATACCATAAGAAATAACTTCATTCACATATGCAAAGTATTATTTTTATTTATAGAAAATTTTGAAGAATTTTGAAGTTGGAGATTTATTTAATATTTTAATGTGAAACCATAAACATCGAAATTATTTTCATGACGTTATGGTAAATGTTAATTATTATATGATTGAAGATGAAACAAGATATAGTGATGTAAATATGTTCAAACACATGTGTAACAAATTTCTTGAGATATTTTAGAAGAATAAATACATAATCCTAATAAAAATATATTTAGGTTGAGTTTTATATAACGATCCAATTGATAAATTTTTAATTTGGAATTGTTGGAAAGTGTACCCACATGATATATTGATGGTAAAAAGGTTAAAATTTATTTTTTGTGGGAGGATTATTTGAAATTTTATATGATTATGATGATTAAATTACTCATTATATTTATGGAAAATATAAAATTATATAAAACATATGAATTGTTAAGAAATTAATAACATATACTATGTAAATTGATGAAGAGAGAGGATATTAAAGCTGACTTTAAGGTTCAAGATATACTAATTTTGTTTCTAGATATTTTTTATGTAACTTTCATGAATAATTGCATGAAAAAACACGTAAAGATTATTTTGAATCTTTAAAGTGGGTATTTTGATGAATCAACCCAGATATATTAAATGAAATAAATATTTAGTTTTGATTAGATATTTGTAAACTCCTGGAAAATACTATACAAAAAATTGAGAGATAGATATTATTTGTATAAGGATTCACTTAGTTTATATGTGACACATACCCCTCAGATGCAATCAGTTTTGTTTTTATTGATATAAACATGTGCCTCAAACTCATCCCAAAACCTAGAAGTTATTAGTAACCCAATGTAGGAGAAACATTATAAATATCACACATTCTATATTCCTCATTATTCACATTCTATATAACAGGGAGTGATATTATTTTTGAGTGGAAGTAGATATTAAATAGTTTCTATGTTTGATCAATATCATGTGAATTTTTTTAAAATTAACATAACAATAATTTATCCAACCTTTCTAAATGATACATAATTATTAGATGATGAATGAGATCATGTCTAAATGGAATAGACTCTTTTACTATATAATAAAAATATTACTAATCTCTGAATTAAGGAATTTTATAGAAATTTATTTGGAATATATGAGAAAAAATCATCCAGTAAAATCATTGAATTAGATTATTTTATTATAAGTTTCCATTTTATTTGAAATCCCATCAACCAAATAACTATTCTCATGTTATCTAAGTGTGATGATGTAACTAATATTCAAAATAAAATCCATTAATTTGAAGTATTTTTTACTTCCATGATAGATTAAACAATTCATTTCTTAATAGCTTGTACATTAGTGGTAGAGACACATTCAAACCAAATGTTTCCCCGACCATGTTGTCTATCCATTTACATTGAATTAAACATGCCAATAATATAAATAATAACATATATGGATGATCCACATAGAAATTAAAGGTATCACATGAAATAATTATTATAATTTATGAAGACAACTCTAATTACTGGTTGTCCTAGGTATAATGACACTAGTTTTTCTTACAAAACCAATACCTTTTTAGGATAAAAAATAATAGCATTACAAAACCGGGATCTAAGGGATTGGTTTCAAGTAAAAATTAGGACCTAACATAAATTTTTCATAATAAAACATAATCATTGTTTAATTCCTTCTTTTATATCTTCTTAGTGGTCTCCACATTCTCCTTAGTATGAGTAATCACATTATAATATAAATCAATAGAAGGGGTGTGCATGAAACATAGTAAGAGGATAGATAAGGACATAAATAAATATTACTTGGGTGATCCAAATCATCACCATCAAAATATAATAACAGGATAATCACCATAATCATGGTTGGAATCTTTAGAAAATGCAATGAAATTGTCGGAATGTAGAAAAATGAAACATCATGTCCTAATGGTCAAATACGACACATAACTTTGAGTAAATATAGAATCATGATCAAGAATAAAATATTTGCATAATAATAAAATAATAATTATAAACAATTATTTGACCATTTTCATGGTTAATAAACATTATCACATGAGAAAAATTACATTACCCAATATATTGGAGCACTATATAATTATTAGTGCACTCATTATATCATAACATTTACAAAATCATATAAGACATATCCAATGTATGTCAATAAAATTAATCAAGTAACAAATATATATTAGTGGGTTTCATATGGGTTTCATAAATCATGAATAAAATTGTGGTTCCTATATAAAAATGGGAAAATATCTTTGATATAAGATTCATCATTCTTTAGGGAAGAAGAAACAAGTCAAGAGAAGTGAAAAAGTGTTTTGGAAAGAAGTGTTCATTTAGAAAATGATTTTATTTTTCAGAAAATAATTTTGGAAACATATATATACTATAAGATAAAAGGGAAGAAAAATGAAATTATATTTTAGTAATATTAAAATAATATCCACACAAAAATTTGATATGAAAGAGGAATGACCCCAAGAAAATGAGTTGGTTTCATGAATATTCTTACATATGTATGAATTATTTATTCAATTTTATATAATAGATAATGAAATTAGATTAATTAGTAAACAAATAAATATTAAATTATAACTAGTTTTTTATTATAATTTTATTAAGTTCATTTATGGCTATTCTGATAAGTTATAGATTCAATTTTATTATTATGAAGTGTTAATTTTTCTTGGGTTTCATGATGGGTTTACTAGTATAAAAGTACGTAAGTTCATGTAAAATGAGAATAATTCTAAAAAACTTAAATTATATTTTATGAATGATTTTAATTAAGTTGAAATTTTCATATATACAATTTTTTGAATATAATGATGATTTATTAGATAAATCATCTTTTTATTTTTTTCGTTTTATATTCATCAAGAAATATTTTCATTTTGTTAAATAAAATGTATATAAATTAGTTACAAGCCATTAATCAAGTGAGAATATTAATATTAGAGCCTAATTTAACAATAATAATGGTTTTATGACCAGACTCAATGGTTGGAATGGAAAATGAAAACTCGTCCTCCACGAAGGTGACAAATTACCACATTTAGGACGATGTTTTAATTTTTAGAATTAATGGATTGAAGAGGAGGATTAATGATGGATATTACATTAACATAAAGAATTTATAGTATATATATGATTTTTTATCATTCCTCTTTTGATAATATAGGTGAGAAGATAATAAAAAAATTGAAGAAATCAAAAGAGGAAAAAAGAGGATTCTATATCATGAATATATTATTCTTGAGAACCTTATTAATGCACTTTGGTTGGGTATCTTTTGGGAAAAAAACTCTTGGATGTGAGGAAGAGTCTTAGTAATATAATTGATTATATTTTATACAAGATAAATGTCTTTGAAGGAGTGGGGATAAGAGGTGGCGAGGGGTGGCATTTATAAGTGAGGAGGGGTGTGTTTTTTGATTATTATATTCATTAGTTTATTATTTTTGATCAATCTTGTCTGTCGTGTAAATTTTTATGACTATGTATAGAATCCAATTCATATGAGTTCCAACAAATGGGTTCTTAAATTATTCAGGAAGAAAAAATTCATTTTTTTAAAATGTTACATAACGTAAATTACTATATTTCACTATTCCCCAAAAAGCAATCTCTTTTATAAAAATAAAAACAGTCACACTACCCATTTTAGATGGGTAGAATTCAAAAAATGGAATAAATTTTTTTAAAAATGTTTTCAAAATATGAAATATTTAATTTCAAATTTAAATTATAATTTATTCAAATAATAATGATTTTAATATTATAACTGATTTTATGACATGCTGAAAAGATAACTAAGGTCTCATAATCTTATCATTAATTATAACACAAGAAAATATTAATTTTATGACTATATTTTATAAAAATAACTATTATTTTAAACAAATATATTAATTATAAAATTGATAATAAATATTTATCTTTTAAAAAAATACCAACACATAATTTATTATATTTATAACATTTATTTCTTTATTAAATCGTATAAATATATCAAATTTTTATTTATAAAATTCCTAAAATCTATTTATAATTTCCTAGGTGTGTTTACCATTCAATTGGATGGATTACTATTCCAAATGGTTATATTAAAATTCTAATGGTTAGGTTTCTATTCAATCAGTATAGGTTCTTTAATTTCTATAAAATACAACTTATTTAATTATTCATTTATGATAATATTTTCTTAATTGGGTTCTATATGTTATATATATATATATATATATATGTTTTTATTATATATAACATAATTATAATAACATAGAATTCCATTCTAGGAAATTTTGGGTCGTTACATTCTTCCACCATTTTGGAAATTTTAACTTGAAATATCATTTTACAAAATAAGGTAAAAATTTCTTAAGGGTATGTAGAGAACCATGATTTACAAACATGAACATTACATTTATTTTTCAAAATAATTAATGCATGACACAAATAGATTCCCGTAGATCACATTAGTTTAGTGTCTTAGAGAACTCCAAACAAAATCTTCTAATTATTGGGAAAATTATTCATCATATCCCCAAAGATCTTCCCATATTTTTTCCAACATTAAACATTTATTTATGTGATGGGCAAAATAAAACATAAAAAAGGGTGAGCTCAAATTCTAAATAAGTGAAAACATAGAGAATATAAAACAAACCATAAATATTTTCAAGTATAAGACATGAACATAAAGTTTAAAAATTATATCTTAATTCATGAAATAAATATTGGTCATGCGCAAGGAATGGATCATAAATGAACATTAATCATAATAAATTATATTGTGAATAAAATATATAATAGTGGTATAATATTAATCAAATAATATGATTTCCATCATAGCCAAGGCATTGCTGCAAAGACCATCATAGTGGAAGAAGTCCATTACTCAACTGGGTTTATATGCCGTTCCAACCCTATATTAGTGAACCCGATTTACTTTCCATTAAAACCATTTCTACATCATGGGATATAAATATTAACCCAATTCATTTGAGGGAGATATTGGTCCCACCCATCTCATTATTAAACCATTCTTACATGTTCCAAAAAAACAAAAATCATTTATCAAAGCATAACCCAAGAAATAAAGTGGATTCTTTAAACATCATTCCATCAAAATACATATAAAATAAATGGATTTCATAAAAATATATCCATAATAAACACAATAAAATAAAACTAAAAATATGGAGAGAAATATAACCCTATTTCTTCTTATATGGAAAAAAATATTGATAAAACACTCGAACTTGCTCCTTGAGGAAAATATCCTTTATTTTTCAAAAACATTATCATTTATCCAAATGTGGTGCAATTTTAAAAGAAAATAATTTACTAGAAAATACACTTGAAAATGTGTAGAAAACGTTTCATGGAAATAAGGCAATATGAATATGTAAAAACTTGTTAATTCCATATAAGTTAAAAATACATTTCCTCGTACTTTTTCTAGAAAAGTCAAAAGGTACCTAGTATGGTAAACAAAAGAAATATTCTTTCCATACCATGTAGTAAAAGTAAAAAATGGGTAAAAATGAAATTAAACATAAATTTAAGAATAGTAAACATTTTATGAAAACATTTTTAGAAAACATGGACATGGATGGCAAATATAACCCTAGTAAATACTTACGTATAAGCAATCTCAGATAAAAATGAGATTGCAAAATTATCAGTTACCTTAGGTCCGATTTATTCCATATGTGTCCAAAACTCTTATATATTGGGTTTAACCGAATTATTAAATTTTAATAGAACTATAATAATATTTATGATATTATATATGATTCACTTATGACTTTATATTACCAATTCATTTGTCAATTTCATGTTAAAACAATGTTTTGGGAAATAATCATTTTATTTATCATACGAGTTTTGAATTGTTATTCATGATATTATTACCTATATAATGATTTAATTACTTATATAATTTAAAAAAGTATTCATATATTATATATATTCAGTATATATATATATATAATATATATAAAATAAATGGGATACACCATTCATGGAGACAGTAGGTCGTACGTACGCATGAACGCTATTTTCATTTCCTTACTGAATTGAATGGCTATAATTAAATGATGTGTATATATATTTAAAAATAAAGACTATAGAATTATTATGTCATATATTTCATGATTATTTATTATTTTTACTTTATAATCATTCTTCATTTGTTAACATGGAGAATGAATCTCATCGTATCATGGAGATGGTAAGATGTACGTACGCATGAGCGATGATATCAATACCATAATTGTTGAATGGTATTGAAGAGGATGTTTTTTAATATATCATTATTAGTATGAGTTTATAATAATAATATATATTTATTATTTCCACCATTATACCCATCTATGTAAGGTGGTGGTGAAAATTAGATTACACCATGGCGTGGAGATAGTAATCTGTACGTACTCACATGCGGTGATTTAATTTTTTGTAGGATGGATAAATAGTGAAATAGGGTTGTTTCATATTTAGAACAACATATCAATATATGAGTTATGATGATGTTATTACTCTATAATGAGACAACTAAAGAATATGAGGTAGAAGAAGAAATAAATTTGAAAGAATTTGTAGAAGAGATTACCTCTTCCTCGATGTGCCTCCTCTAAATTTACACATAGTGCACTAGAGTTGGTATTTTGAGAAAACCAGAACAACTAATATGTAACTAGTTATGTTTAGAAGATAAATGGTCAGGGTTTAGATGAGATTGAAGGCTAAAAATGGATTAAAGAGGAGAGGGAGGAGGCGCCCTTTTACAAGAGACGAGAGGGGCACTTTAGGAAAGTCCAAATATATTAATTTATTATAAATTCAATTTTGATTTAAAATGTGACAAATCTTATTTAATTCAAATATAATATGATTTTGGTTAGAATATTTATAATAAAATAATTTTTAGACAACATTTAAGTATTTTCTTTTCCTTATCATTTTGGATTAACCTTTATTTTAAACATTTTGATCTTACTATTTTAATGGACCGAACCTCTTTGGTCCATTTCATTGTGGAAATATGGTGTTTGAGGTATTCCAGTAGGTATCCCCAACACTTTTGAAATTTTCCAGTTCTTTGAATAGTTCCATCGATGAACAGTTCTATCGGTAACCTCTAACAGTAACCTATATTTCCTTTTCCAAATTTTAAATTCTGTGAACAGTTCCATCGGTGAATAGTTCTATTGGTAACCTCTAACGGTAACCTATCTTTCCTTTGCCAAATTTCTAATTATGTGAACAGTTCCATCGGAGAACAGTTCTATCGGTGACCTTCTAACGATGACCTTTTCTTTCCTTTGCCAAATTTTGAGTTTTTGAACAGTGTTTCTAGAACGGTGACCATATAACGGCGACCTTTTCTTTCCTTTTACTAATTTTGAGTTCTTGAATAGTGTATAATGGTGAGGTTCATGAACAGTGTCTAATGGTGAGGTTCATGAACAGTGTTTTGCCTTTGCCATATTTTGAGTTCGTGAACAGTGTTTCCAGCTTCCTACAGTTTCACACCTTTAACATTTCCTTTGATGTAAAATACATTTCAAGCATTATTTTAAGGACTCTAAGGCCGATTAAAAGGCCATAAACCCTTTATTAATTATTCCTATGGCTCGAGATGTATTTACTTTGTCAAACTGCATGGTATAATGCGATCTGCTTTTAATGGAAAATTAAGCGTATCTTAAACCGTCGCTTATTAAATATTCAAAAGGGACAGGATATCTTCCTCCCTTGTTATTTATCTTTGTTCTCATATATGAGATGCTAGATCCATTCAATCCTTCCCATAGGAGTTTCACAATCAAACTTTCCTCCTCAGATTGGTTCCGCTCTGTCTTGATGTCACCAAGCTGTATCGATCAATCTTCAATATAAGGTATATTTTATCATCATTATTTTGGGGTTTATCTTCTCCTTTTTCTCCTTTCTATTATTATAGTATGAAATATTCATGCTTATATTGGGGTTTTTCTTGGGTTTTGGTTGGTGCGGTCATACCATGGAAACCTTTGGTGGATTCAGTTGACAAGAGAGGTAGATCGTGACCCATTGGGCGGATAAAGAATGTCAAGAACTGTTTGAGGTAGTGGATTCATTACTTATCTTTTCTTTTATATGCAACTGTATTGTTAGGCATGTTTTATCTCACTGGACCATAATTGAGTTGACATAATAAATATTTGAACTGAATAAATAAATTGCTATCGGTCGTATGTTATTTCCCCTTGTTTTCTAGATTGTGTGATATCCATGCTTTCTTCTCTTAGGTATTCATTCTTGATGAAAATTTTTAAAGAACATAAACCAGAATAAATTGATAACTATCTTCTATAGATGAAGAGGCATGTAAATGAATCTGGTTCTTCTTGTTTTGATTTGATGTTAATCAAATTAGTGCAGTGAGCGTGTTTAATTATTTGTGATAGCTTACTGATTAGGTTTCCCAAATTTTGGAACCAATGAATAATAAATCTATTAATTCAATGATGGATTAAAGAACTGATTATTTGATAATTCCATGAAGGGTTCTGAGATACCCTATTGATTGTTTAAGGGACAATAACCCAATTGATGTGATGTTTGTTTTTCTTCTTCTTGTGCTGTGATGTGAGCCTGGATGGCTGTTGCGATATGTGGGGGCATGGATACTTTTGGTTGTTGTAGTAGATGATGCATAGAGTGGCGAGATGCCTTGGTTTATGCAGGTGGGTTTTAGGGAGGACACCGGGGATAATGGAATGGGATGGATGTGATTGTTTTATCCTTAATAATTTTTATTAGCGGATTATCTCCTTTACTTTTCCCCAGAGCTCATTATAGCTGGTCTTGCTTACCCTTATTCTGATAGAGGCGAAGACACACGAGGTATGACATATGCTTTCTGTGTTTAGCTTCTGAAGGGAGGATGGGTCCATGATCTTGCTATAGGAGAAAAAGACTCGATTGGTAGTACATCTAGTCATCGTGTTGAGCCCCCTTGGGTTTATTATCATAGAATGTTTTTCAAGAATGCTAGGGAATGCAATTTCATAATGAATATTTGAATAAATGGTGCTACCCCATGGGGTTAGGGTTTTCAGGAATATAATGATGAGGTTTTAATTTTAAGGGGACATTGGACTTTGGGTGTGATTCTAATGAAATTTTATGTGTAATTGTTCATGGTTAATTAATGTTTAAAGAATTAATTAACGTAAAGTGAAAATAGTAAAAAGGGAATGAAATAATGTATTAATGCTCTTAAAATGATTTTATTCTCATAGGATACCTAGTCTTAGAAGTGGAAGCCCGGAGACCGAGAGAAGTTAGCTGTTGTTGAGTCTAAGACTAGGTTATGACCATAGTGTGGTTTGAGATATAGTATATTTTGTACTTTTTGTGTTTCTATACGATACTCCACCCTCTTAGTAAAGGCAACTGACACACCAGGTATTCTGAGCCCTGGGGGGGGGGGTGTCTTCCCCAACATTCCGGTGGGAGGATGGATGGATGACTACCCCCTTTGTCCCCTCTATCTTCTCTTGGTAGTTACTTGTGCTAGAAGGAATATTGGTTAGTTTTACCCAAATATGTGTATAGAGGGTTGTAATGGCTTGTGTTTATTCACACACATATATTCTGGATATAGTTTTATATGGAATACTATAGGTGTAATGTGTATAGGATGTGATGGATTGAGGATCCTTACTCGGTGTATGGGCTGTAATGGCTTGAGGTATAACACCCGACGTATGATACACATTATGCGAGCTATTGTGGCACCCGAAAACTACCTGGTTACTTTGGTGTCTAGAAGTGGTGGTTTTGTTGCATGAGGTGCATATTGTGGTGCTTCTCCCAGGTGCATGCGAGCAATCATTTTTGGAGAGAGATGCTTAGGATATACGACGTTGGGTTAAAGAGGAAAACCAGGGGGAAGTAGTAGTAGGGTACCATTGATATTCTTTATTATATGATATATTCATGTTTGAGTTACTCGGTGAGAGTATCCATGGTGGGGTTGGGAGCTTAGTATACCAGTTTTGGTGATGAGTTAGTTTCACATGTTTTTCACTATGCTTTATCATTCTTTCTTTATATTTTCACAATAGGTTTCGGGGAGGATCCTACTGAATACACTGTTATACTCCCCCTATGTATATATATATTGTTTTTAGGTCACTTGGAGTAGGTTGAATAACATGCTGGTTACTACTATCTTGTGGTTGTAGGAGCTGTTCCGACTTGTGGTTGCTGTTGTTTTACTTTATTTTGGGTACTTGCAGTTTTTTCTGTTCCAATTTTAGAACTTTTGAATGTCATTACGTATGTGAACTTGGGTTTCTATTATATTTCAGTTCTGAGTTGGATTTGGTTGGTGTCTATCTTATATCTCTCTTCCGCATGTGTTCTCTTAGAGGGTAATGCCTCCCAATTATGTGTTTACTATACGCTTGGTGCTAGTCACCAACCCAGGGCCTACTGTAGGTGGGGCTCGGGGGCCATTAACTCCTTTATCACATTTCCGACCCAGGAGGGGTACACTTTGTGGGTAGGGGGTCGTGACAGAGTGGTATCAGAGGTAGGTTAAGGGATACAATGGAGTTTGGAGTTAGGCACAAGTGAGTTTGCCTGGGTTGGTAGGGAAAAGGTGTCATTCATGTTTAAAAAGTGATGTAAACACTACACACCAGCTAAGACATAGGCATTTATGCCCCCCCTATGATCTGATTTATGGACCATTAAGTTTACAATATCTACTAAATGAGGTGATACTAGTTTCATGGTAGAGATCTAGGAAAGGATCATGCATCATTTTTCTTTGTGCCTTTGTTCTAATGGGAAGACCATGGGATTGGTTAACCTAAAATGAATAAAAGAAAACAATTAATTAATAAATGTTGAGTCTTACATATTCTAGGCTTAGGAGCTCTAATGGTTTGTTATTTTATTGGTATGGCTCCAGGTTGACGTCCTCGTCAGGTTTGGGAAGAAAATGTCCAGCCGACTGTTCCAACAGACCGCCACAGGGTAGAGGTTAACAATAGAGAAACATGGGGGGAAGATACTCTAAGAGTTTCAGCGCCAGAGTTGGGAGAAGTATGACGGCTCCATTTCAGATTTAGTAATGGATGACTAGTTGGAGGATGCCGAGATGGGCTTCAATTTTATCGGAGCTCGGAAAGAGCACTGAGTGTCCTCTTTTTTGACGATGCTACATGGAGAAGCAAGGAAGTGGTGGTTCTTGTTCCTCGGGGATCGTGAGGAGTAAGCGATATCAAGGGAGGAGTTCCAAGACAGGTTTAGAGTCACGTTTCATTCTTCGAATGTGAAGGCATCCAGTTGCCAAGAGCTACTTACCCTTTGACAGGGGAGCTCTAGTGTTTAAGAGTTTGGAATTCGTTTCCGGACCCTTTTACGATATGCTTCAGACCTGTTACCAGATGAGGAGGCTAGGGCGAGGCATTTTGAGGAGGCTTTGCATCCAGATATCCAGCTCCAGGTCACCCCATTTATGATGAAGACATATCTTGAGGTGCTGGCGAGGACAGAGGCTGTTGAGAGGACTTTGGACTGGACTGGATCATCACGAGAGGGGAATCTATATGATTCCTCATGAAGAAAAACTATAGTCCGGGATTCCCAGTTTTAAGGGAAGAAGAGTTTTTATTAAACTGGGGGTAGGTCCTAGCCTTTCATATCTCATTTATCCAAAGGCAGAAACTCTCAGGCCTATGCCAAGGGATCAAGCACTTGTTTTTCTTATCGTGGTCATTGTCATCAGTAGCGGGAGTGCCCGACCTTTTAGACTGATCATCGTGCACCAGGTGCTATGCTCTAGGTTCCTCCATTGAGGTAGTTCCTCCTGAGGCAGCAGTAGCTAGTTGCACCATCTTTAGATCAGCAGAGGGTAGATGGGGTAGGAAAAGGACAACCCCATGATGCTCCCCATCCTCAGAGAGTGGATCACAACCATGGTGGTGGTCATCATCAGGGTCAGAGAGGCCATGGAGGAGGTCATGGTCAGCTTTATGCTCTAGAGTTTCCAGCTCCAGGCGAGCCAGACATCGTTCAAGGTACCCTTTTCTTGTTTTCTACCTTAGTGTATGCCTCATTTGATTCTGGAGCAAGACACTCCTTCATATAACCTACCCTTTTCCATGCTTTGGGACTTGAGGTATAGAGGCTTCTAGTGCCATTGGTGTTGACTACACCAGTTGGAGGTCGAGATGTCTTGTTTGAAGTATATAGAGACTGTGATCTAGTGTTGGGGAAACAATGCTCTTGGGGAGATTTCCTATGTTTACGAATACAACCATATGATGTCATCCTCAGCATGTATTGGTTGTATTCGGTGTAGGCTGTCGTGGATTGATTCAGGAAGAAGGTTTCTTTCATAGGTGCAGATGGAGAGCCAGTGGGGTTTTATGGCTAGCTAGATCCTCAGATGGGTCATAGGAACGTTACATCCTTATCATCCATGATGGATGAGATGATGATGATTTCATCAGAGGTTCAGCAGTTGGTATTTCATAGGGTCGTAGAAGAGTACCCGGATGTCTTTCCAGAAGAGGTTGTAGCATTACACCCTTAATGAGAGATCGAGTTTGGGATTGAGCAACAAATAGGAGCATCTCCTATCTCTTTGTCTTCATATAGGATAGCCCCTTCTGAGTTACAAGAGCTACATATACAGCTTGATGGTTTGTTACAGTGTGGTTTTTTTCATTCAAGTGTGTTGCTATGGGGTGCACCAGTTTTGTTCGTGAAGAAGGCTGATGATAGTTTGTGGTTGTGTGTCCATTATCCTCGCTTAAACAAAGTGACAATAAATAATCACTATCCTCCATGTATTGATGATTTATTCGATCAACTGAACGGTGCAAGTTGGTTCTCAAAGATCAAATTGCGGTCAGGATATCATCAGATGCGTGTGAAGGATGAGGATATCTCGAAGACTGCATTCTGTTGTTGTCATGTGCATTAGGAGTTTATTGTAATTTTGTTTGGTATGAAAAATTCTCCAGCTATATTCACGGGATTGATGAATGTTGCGTTCTATTAGTTCCTGGATATGTTCATTATAGTTTTCATTGATGACATCCTTGTGTACTCCACATATGAGGAGGAGAAAGCAAATCATCTACAGGCCGTTTTGGGAGTTCTTCATCAACATCATCTATTTGGGAAGTTGTTGAAGTGTGAGTTTTGGGCTCGAGAAGTCCGTTTCTTGGGGAATATTGTGTCCCAATTGGGATTAATTGTGGATCCATCAAAGATATAATCATTTGTGTCTTGAGAATCCCCCAAGACAGTGTCAGAGGTGCGGAGCTTCCTTGGTCTCGCAGGCAACTACAAGAGGTTCGTAACCAATTTCTCACAAGTTGAAACTCCTATGACATCTTTGACTAGAAAGGTTCCGACATTAATAAGGACTAATCAGTGTTAGGAAGCTTTTGAGAATCTAAAGTAGAAGTTATTAAGTTCTACAGTTCATTGTCTTCCAGCTGATGGAGTTCAATTTGATGTTTTTGCGACGCTTCGCATCTGGGGTTAGGATGTGTTCTCATGTAGTAGAGGTCAGTTGTTTCTTATGTGTCTCAGCAGTTACATCCCCATGAACGTAACTATTACTCTCATGATTTGAGTTTGAATCCGAGGTGTTTTCTCTGAAGTTGTGGAGACATTACATCATTGGTGAGCGCTTTGTGATTTTCAACGATCAAAAGAGTTGGAGGTATGTTTTCTCCCAGCGGGACATGAACTTACGATAGCATCGGTGGATGGAGTTATAATAGGAATATGACTTCCATATATCATATACACCTATAAAGAGGAATGTTATAGATGATGTGCTGAGTCACAAGTCACATAATGATGATATGCATGAATTCGTTGATTCTCAGAGAGTAATGGAAGAGCTGTCGGCATTTAATCTTGATATGGTAGAAGATGGGGGTAGAGGTTGTCTTTTTCAGATGACAGTACTGTCATCCCTGATACAGAAGGTGGAAGAGTCCCAATTGGGGGATCTTGAGGTGGAGGACTGGAGAGAATGAGTTGTTTGTGGCGAGGCCCCTGATGGTTGGACTCAGTATAAACAACTCCGAGTGTTGTATCACAAAAGGTTTTTTGTTCCTTTGATGATGCATGAGATGGTTCTCATGGAATTAACTAGATCAACTTTAGGCGTGGATCTTTTCATGACAAAGAGGTTCTGAGCCTTGAGGATCCAGTTTTGGTGGTTGGGGCTGAAGCATGCGGTTGCTGATTTTGTGTCTCGATGTTTGGTCTTCCAGAAGGTGAAGGCTGAACACAGTGTTCCTGGTGGTCTTCTCCAGACAATAGAGATTCCTCAGTGGAAGTGGGAGGACATCTCAATGGAATTTGTTACTGGTTTACCTTGAGATCTGGGAGAACATGATGCTATTTGGGTGGTAGTGGATCATTTAACAAATTCTGCCCACTTCAAAGGGATCAAGGAGTCGAGATTACTGGAAGTTTTGTTGAGGCATTATCTAGAGTAGGTGGTGAGACTTCATAGAGTCCCCAGGATGATCATTTCTGATTGAGATCTTCATTTTACCTCTAGGATGTGGAGAGGTCTCCAGCATTCTTTGGGTTCTCGAAAATGCCTCAGCACTGATTTTTATCCTTAGATGGATGGCCAGATAAAACGAACAATCCAGACTCTTGAAAACATGTTACAATCTTGTTTTCTTGATTTTAGAGGCTCATGGATAAGGCGATTACCCTTGGTGGAGTTCACCTATAATAATAGTTTTCACACCAACATTGGTATAACACCTTTTTTATGCCTTGTACAGTTGACCATGTTGTTCTCCATTATGCTAGACTGGGGTCGGGGAGTCATCAATTCCTAGACTGGAACTAGTTCAAAATTCAACATAGATGGTTTAGGTGATTCATGAGAGGATGAAGATATCAAAAGATCATCAGAAATCTTATGTTGATCAAAGGAGGAGACCCTTAGAGTTTAATGTTGGGTATCATGTGTTTTTAAAGGTGACTCCCCATCGTGGGTAGCGAAGGTTTGTTCATGGGAGTAAGCTTTCTCCCCGGTTTGTTGGGCCTTTCGAGGTGTTAGCTCATGTTGGAGATGTGTCATATCGAGTAGCACTCCCCCCCCACAGATGAGTTAGATACATGATGTTTTCCATGTATCACAGATCTTTCGTTATCTTCATGATGACTCTCACATCATCAATTGGGGAGAGATCAATGTTGGCGATGATCCAACCTTTTATGGGTGACCTGTGGAGATCAAAGACCGCAAGGAGAAGGTGTTGCGCGTGCGTTCTATCTTTTTGGTTCGTGTCTTCTGGTGAAACGGTGACATGGAAGAGAGTACCAGGGAACGTGAGTCACATATATGTGCTTAGTACCTAGAGTTTTTTATGGTTAATTTTTTTATGTATCAATGTAACTTATGTGGTTATGAACCTTTCATGTTAATGAGATGGCTCTGTTTGTTGTTTTTGTGGCTTTCTCTATTTTGAGAGGTATCTCGATGGGTGGTAGTTCAGACCCCATTTCATTTTCACATTAGGTGGGTTTTGAATTCTCAGGAATGAGAATGTTTTGAGAGGTATCTGATGTAATGAAAAAAACTTCTTCGGTCCATTTCTTTGTGAAAATATGGTGTTTGAGGTGATCTTGGAGGTATCCCCAACAATTTTCCAATTTTCCAGTTCTGTTAAAATTCAAATTGGTGAACAGTTCTATCGGTAACCTCTAACAGTAACCTCTCTTTCCTTTTCCAAATTTCCAATTCTATGAATAGTTCCATTAGTGAACAGTTCTATCTGTAACCTCAAACGGAAACCTCTATTTCATTTTACAAATTTCTAATTCTGTGAATAGTTCCATAGGTGAACAGTTCCATCGGTAACCTATAATGGTAACCTGTCTTTCCTTTTCCAAATATCTATTTCTATGAACAGTTCCATTGGTTAATACTTCTATTGGTGACCTTATAATGGTGACATTTTCATTCCTTTTCCAAATTTTGAGTCTGTGAACAATGTTTCTCGAATGGTGACCTTATAATGCTGACCTTTTCTTTTTCCAAATTTTGAGTTCATGAACAGTGTATAACAGTGAGGTTCATGAACAATGTTTAACATTGAGGTTCATGAACAATGTCTAATGGTGAGGTTCATGAACAATTTTTTTCCTTTGCCATATTTGGAGTTCATGAACAGTGTTTCCAGCTTCCTACAGTTTCACCCATTTAAAGTTTCCTTTGATGTAAAATACATTTAAAGCCTTATTGTAAGGACTCTAAGGCCGATTCAAAGGCCATAAATCCTGTATTAATAACTCCTAATTCTCGAGATGTTTTTACTTGGTCAAACCACATGGTTTAATGTGATCCTCTTTAAATGTGAAATTAAGCGTATCATAAACCATCGCTCCATTAAATATTTAAAAGGGACAAGATATCTTCTTCACATTTTCTTCCTCTTTTTTATAGTCTATGAGACTCTAGAACATTTCAATCCTTCCTGTAGTAGTTATACAATAAATCTTTCCTCCTCGGATAGGTTCCTCTCTATCTTGATGCCACCAAGCTGTATCGATCAATCTTTGATATATAGTATGTTTTATCTTCGTTCTTTTGGCTTTCATCTTCTCCTGTTTATCCTTTCCATTATTATAGCATGTAATATCCATGCTTCTAATGGGGTTTTCTTGGGTTTTGGTTCGTGCGGTTGTACCATGGAATCCTCGGGTGGATGCAGTTGACGCAAGAGGAGGATCTTAACCTGTTGGTAGGATAAAGAATGTCAAGAACGGTTTGAGGTAGGGGATTCGTTGCTTCTCTTTTCTTTTACATGCAACTATATTGTTAGCATGTTTTATCCCACTGGACCACAATGGAATTGACATAATAAATATTTTAACTGAATAAATAAAATGACATTGGCCGTATGTTATTTCTTCTTCTTTTCTAGAAATTGTGATATTTATGATTGCTTCGATTAGCTGTTCGTTCTTGATGAAAATTGTTAAAGAACATAAACTGGAATTATTTGATAACTGTTGAATTTTTATGAAGAGGAATGTAAATTAATCTGGTTCTTCTTATTTTAATATGATGTTAATAAAATTTTTGTAGTGAGCATGTTTAATTATTTGTGATAGCTTACTGATTAGGTTTCCTGAATTTTGAAACCTATGAATAATAAATCTGTTAATTTAAGATGGATTAAAGAACTGATTGTTTGATAATTACTTGATGGGTTATGATTTACCCTCTTGATTTTTAAAGGGTAAATAGCCAAATTGATGTGATTTTTGTTTTCATGTTGCTTGTGATTGGATGTGAGCCCGGATGGCAGTTGAGATATGTTGGGGTATGGAGACTTTTGGTTGTTGCAGCAGATGATGCCTAGAGTGGTGAGATGCATCGATTTATGCATGTGGGTGTCGGGGAGGACACCAGCGATGATGGAATGGGATGGATGTAATTAGTTGATGCTTGATTATTCTTATTGTTAGATTATATGATTTACTTTTCCGCACTACTCAGGGTATCGGTTCTTGCTTACCCTTCTTTCGAAAGAGGTGAAGATGCATGGGGTATGCCACGTGCTTTCCGTGTCTAGCTTCTCAAGGGAAGATGGGTCTACACACTTGCTACAAGTGGAAAAGACTCAACGGTCTGTACATCTACTAACCGTTTTGATCCCCCTTGTGTCTAGAAGCATAGAATTTTTTTCTTGAATGCTTGGGAATGTGGGAAAATAATTTTGTGATGAATATTTGAATAAATGGTGTTAACCCATGGTGTTGGAGTTTTCTGGAACATAATGATGAGATTGTAATTTTAAAGGGAAAATGGACCTTGGGAATCATGCTAATAAAATTTAATGTGGAATTTTTCATGGTTAATTAATGTTTAAGTAAATAATTAACATAGAGTGAAACTGGTAAAAAGGGAATGAAATAATGTATTAAAGCTCTTTAAATGGTTGAATTCTTATAGGATACCTAGTCTTAGAAGTGGCATCCCGGAGACCGAGAGACGTTATCTGCAGTTGAGTCCAAGACTCGGTTATGTCCACAGAGTGGTTGTGATATATAGTATATTTTTTTAATATTTGTGTTTCTATAAGCTACTCTACCCTGTCAGTAAGGGAAACTGACCCCCAATAGATTCTGAGCCCTAGGTGGGGGGGGGGGGGGGGGTTGGTGTTTTCCCCAACATTCTGGTGGGAGGATGGATGGATGACTACCACCTTTGGACCCGCTCTCTTCTCTTGCTAGTTTCTTGTGCTGGAAGTAAAATTGGTTAGTTTTCCCCATATATGTATGTAGAGGGATGTAATGGCTTGTGGTTATTCACACACATATATTCTAGATATAGTTTTCTATGGACTACTGTAGGTGTAACGTGTATAGGTCATGATGGCTTGAGGATCCTTAGTCAGTGTATGGGTTGTAATGAATAGAGGTATAATACCCGACATATGATAAACGTTATGCGAGCTGGGGTGGCTCTAGGAAACTACCTAGTAACTTTGGTATGTGTACATGGTGGTTTTGTTGCACGAGGTGCGTATTGTGGTGCTTCGCCCAGGTGTCTGCATGCAATCCTTTTTGAAGAGAGATGCTTAGGACGTACGAAGTTGGGGAAAAGTAGAAAACCAATGGGGAAGTAATAGTAGGGTACCTTTGATATTCATTATTATATGATATATTCTTGTAAGCAATACTTGGTGAGATTAGCCACGATGATACCGGGAACTTAGTATACCTGTTTAGGTGACGAGATAGTTTCACTTGTTGTTCACTGTGATTTAGCATGCTTTATTTAATTTTTCACAAGAGGCTTTTGGGAGGATCCTACTGAGTAAACTATTACACTCACCCTATATATATATAAAATATTTTTCCGGTCAAGTAGAGAAGGTTGGAGATCAGGCTGGTTACTACTAGATTGTGGTTGCAGGAGATGTTTGGTCTTGTGGTTGCTGTTGTTTTACTTTCTTTTGGATACTTTCACCTTTTCCCCTTCCAGTTGTAGTACTTTTACATGGCATTACATATGTGCACTTGGGTTTCTTTTATATTTCAGTTCTAAGTTGGAGTTGGTTGGTGTCTATCATATCTCTCTCTTCCGCATGTGTTCTCTTAGAGGGTAATGCCTCCAATTTGTGTGTTTAATATACCCTTGGTGCTAGTCTCCAACCTGGGGCCTACTAGAGGCGGGACTCAGGGGTCATTATCTCCCTTCTCACATTGCCGACCCAGGAGGGGTACAATTTATGGGGAAGTGGTCGTGACAACCATGATCTCAGGTTATTTACACATTGCGGATTAATTTAACTACCATATCATGTAAAAAGACCCAAAAAAGTTTTGATGACAAATTTGGACTTATATTAACCATTTACCCAAATCATAGAATTTTCATAATTTAATATCATTTAATAATCTATTTTAGGTTTTAAGTTATGAATTATTTCAATTTTTGACACTATTCATACTTGATTCTTTTTTATAAATCACAAAAACCTAATTCTTTAAAAATGGCATTAACACATCCCTACTATATCAATGAAATCCATAAAATTCGTTTGATTTATCAAAATATGCAAATTAAATTTATTTTAATATTTATAAATTCATTTATTTGAATATTTCATTAATGAGGTAATCACTACATCATAATTGTGTCATAAATAAATATATTTATCTAATTTATAAAAATTATAAATAAAATACCATGATGTAGGAATTTTTTTTTCATTATAATTTCTATTTATTAACATATATATCTCTTATATAACCCAATATTAAAATGTATTTAGTAAAAGATATATGTTTAGGTTATAGTTATCTTCTTTACATTACATTAATTATTATAAAATGTCATTTTCACATCCAAGAGAATCTATGTAGTCCCCGAAATGACTCAAGGATGCCCATGGCTGTAAATATCTCATAAAATAGGATTAATACATGTATTTGGGTTGATTAATATTATTATAATATTATTTTTTACCCTCATTTACTAGATTTACCATTTAACCATGGTAAATAAAATAATTACTGATGTTACTATTCAAAATGTCCAAAAATGAAAGGCACCTTTTTACAAAATGTGGATATTATGATTCCAAATATGGAATCCAATTTTCGAAATTAATATTACAGAATTTTCAGTTATTAATATAAAATTAATTCTTGTTGTTAAAACCAAAAAGCTGGTTTTTAAAAAGTAATAACTATCAATATGTTGACATGTGTTTAAGTCCAATTTAAATGTGAAATTACATAAAATGATAAAAATTGGGTTAAATTATGAAAATATAATCTTATTAAACGTTAAAATTAATTAAAATTTGAATCAAACTATATAAATAAATTAGATGAAAAGGCTGTTTTGAATTAAAATATAGTACTTGTCTCTATTAATTTAAATTTTAATTTTTTCAGAAAAATAACAAAAATTCAAAAAAAGAAAAATTTTATGTTCTTATTCATAATAAGATATTTTTTTGTCAAAATTAACTTATAAAAGTGTCAAAAAATAGTTTTAAAATGGGTGCACCATCAAAATGTGTTAAAATTGCAATTTTCTAAAAATACTTATTTTATTCGAAAAATTGATTTTTTTCTTATATAATGTACAATAAAATATTAAAAATGAATGATAATGTTATATAAAGTTAAAATTTTGTTTAATAATATTAATAATGGATAGTTTATATCCATTAAATAATAATATTTTAATAATATATTACTGTTTAGTGAAACTCAATATCGCATACAACACAAGCTATCGAGGAAGGTCTCCGTTGTGTGTAATGCATGAAAAGTCAGTGTTACATGTAGTGAAATTTTCATTTGGTGTTTTGTATAAAATATTCCAAACTTTTTTCATTTATACATTGATCAAAATTTATACTCAGTGTTTCATGAATTGAATTCAATCAAAAGAACTTGAAATTATAGGTAACACAAGCCAAAAATAGTGTTGATTACACCACAATCTAATATAGTGTTTCATATAGATAAAACTAACCTAGGTGTAGCATATAACATAAGATATCAAAGATTTTAAAAATAATCTATCTCATAAAATCCTGAGGTTTTACATTCTAACCCCCTTAAATTGAATTTCTCCTGGGAAATTCTTTGGGGTTATAAATGGTTTACTACTAGAAAGTATCTTTTTGAGAAACCCACATCAAAAAAGGGATACTAAAACATCATTTTATAATGTAATTATATAAACATAAATGTTACCCAATGTAACTCATCATTGGTTTTTCAAATAGGATGACGTTATTGGGAATTGAAAACATAGATATGGAAGAGATATCTTACCATATTATTCTAATGGATTATGATATGGAATAAGGTTTAGAGAATGTTAACTACCAGAAATCCATAAATCTACGATGATTTAAGGGACCATTTGAATCATTTAATAAGAAGGTATTGGGATAAAAATTTTGGTTTTCCAGATCATTTTCCTAATGTTCAATAATTTTGCATGAGAAAAAAAATACATACTCGATTTTGGTACAATCTCATCGTTGTTCATGCCTTGAACTATTTCAACTTAATCACATAATGAAATGAAGTTTAATTTTTCATTCGTGAAGTGTTAGTAAATAATGTGATAGAATGATAAGTCATTCCATCTATCTTAACAAAAAGGATAGAATAGGTTATCAAGTAAGCATAAGTCCACCTATAGTCCGATAAAAAATTAATCTAAAAAAACTAAAATAAAAAATAACATATAATATTCATAAATGTATAACATTACAATCCTTCCAAAAAATAAAAAATATAAATCTTTAGAAGGGAGTGATCTAAATATACTTGAAATTTATCTCCCATATCTCATAAGGTAGTTCTTTTTTGTCACATTCCAAACAAGTGAATAACTTACTCATGTTTTATCATGAAACATGAATTACCATAGAATCTTTGTGAAATGATGAATGCTATTAAAAGATAACACTTTCCACAAATAAAATTCCCCTAAAAATTTATATTCTAACAACATGATATCAATTTGTCTTTATATCAGTCATTAGATCATTAATACTATCAAACATCTCATTATATCTTTATCAATTGATTATGCACACATCAGGTGATTTCCAAAAATATATGTATAACCTTTCACGGTTACTTATACCATTCAAAATATACTTTAAAATACTTAAGGGAAATAATAGTGTAACAATCCTTAAATGTTTCTTTATTGAATTGTACCATTAAATTACTTATACAACATTACTCTTGATAAACATTATATCATTACACTGCCTTTTTAAACAATTGACCAAGCTTCATCAATTTATTCCTAAAAAATTCTTTCATCTCTTATATCATCTGTGGTCTCTTCATCATCATCAACATAAATACTACCCATATGACCATGCTGATTCTCTTAATGAGATTTTCCCTTAGGGAATCGATTTTTATAATGACCGTATATTCCACATTTATAACATTTATCCATTGTTGTTGTCTTTGTAATACCATTATCCTTGTCCATTGTGTTAATAAACCCATTTCCATTACAATTACTGGATTTGTGTCCTTTTCCGCACCCAAATAATCTTCCAGTTCCTTTTAAAAATTCTCTTTTATTTCCCTCCACACATGATTTACATGATGAATATTGAACATTCTTTCTTCTACGATCATCATGAAACTCTATCTTTCTCTTATTATCTACATCAGGAAATTCACCAAAGTTGATATTATTGATCAAATTATGAGATTTATGATTATTCATAATATTTATGTTTCCCTTTAAAACACATATTTCATTTGGTTTCTCATGAAAAATATCATTACATTTCCCATCATATTCTCCATCGACATGGATCCTCCTGTTTCTGACCATTTTTATAAACCCAAAATGAATAGTGTGAGAGGAAAAAATCATACTAGAAAAAAGAAACAATAAAGTGGGATTAATTTAAATCTCTTAACTTTTATATATAATCCTAGGTTATTCATGATAATTATCATAATTCTAGGACTGTATCCTATACTTATACTTTACCTTATGGGCATATCTTGAAATAACTTACAAATATCTATCGGGGTCTCACTAAATATTTCACATCCTAGTTTCCAAATGTTTTCTAATCCTTCACTCTGATACCAACTGTAAAAACCTAAGATTTATATACATGGATATTACATTTCATTTGCATAATACTTAATACATGACACAAATAAATGCCCAAAGATTGAATTATTTTAGTGTCTTTGGAAACATGGAACATAATCTTTTGATCATGGTGAATGATCTTCAACATCTCCCATAAATATCTTCCAATTTTGTTTTCCTACCTCAATCCTTTATTTATGTTATTGAAAAAAAATAACACATAAAAAGGGTGATCTCAAATGCCCAGTAAGGGTGATAATGAAGAACATATAAGAAACCATAATAATTTGAGAGTGTAAAACATGAACATAAATTTTAATCATTCAAATATTAATTAATGAAATAAATCTTGTCATTATGTAAGCATGGATCATATAACACCATTAATCATGATAAAATAGAATCATATAAAAACATGTAATTATGGAAAACCATTAATCACAAAATATTATTTTTATATTATCTAATGCATTGTATCTATGACCATCTTAGTGGATGAAGTCCATTACTAAACTAGGTTTACTTGATGTTGCAACCTTGTATTTCTGAAATATATTTACATTCCATTCCATAAATAAATATATCATTAGATATAAATATTTACCCAATGAATTTTTGGGAGATATAGTTCCCACCCATCTCATAATGAAATCATTCTTACATGGTCCACAAAAACAAAAATCATTCAAGATAGCATAATCCGTGAAATAAAATGGATTTCTTAAACATCATTCAATCAAAATCCATATAAAATAAATGGATTTCATAAAAATAAATCAATCATAAACAAAATCAAATGAAATAAATAATAGTTATATAAAAATTAGCCTATATAAACTTATATGGAAAATAATTTTGATAAAACACTTAAACTTACTTCTGGAGGAAAATAACCTTTCTTTTTAAAAAATGTTTGTTTTTATCAAAATGTTGTGCAATTTTAAAAGAAAATAATTTAGTTCAAAATGCACTTGAAAACATATAGAACAAATTTCATGGAAATAAGGTGTTATTAATATGTAAAAACTTTTTGATTCCGTATATGTTAAAAAATCATTCTCCCTGTTCTTTTGCAAGAATAGTCATGAAGAAGCTCTTATGGAAAACCAAAGAAATATTCCTTCCATACTATGTAGTAAAAGATAAAAAGGAGTAAAAATGACTTTAAACAGAAATTGATGAATATTAAACATTTTATGAAAACATTTTTTATAAATCATGGACAAGGATGATAAATATAACACGAGTAAATACTTATGCATAAGAAATCTCAGATAAAAATGAGATTGCAGAGTTATCCCTTACCATAGGTCTAATTTCTTTATTATGTGTATGAAACTAATGTATAATGGGTTTAATTATATTAATAACTTTAAATATAACCATAATAATATTTTTGATATCATATATGATTTACTTACGACTTTATATTACCCGTTCATTTTCCAATTCCATGGGAAAGAAATGTTTTGGGTAATAATCGTTTTATTTATCACACATGTTTTGAATTGTTATTCAGGATATTATTAATTATATCATGATTTAATTAATTAGATAATTTAAAACATGATTTATATATTTTATATATCTTATATATATATAATTAATATAAAAAATAAATGGAAGACATCGTTCATGCAGATGGTAGGCCGTACATAAAAAGGAACTCTATTTTCGTTTCCTTATTGAATTGAATGGAAGTAAGTAAATGAAATATATATATATATATACACATAAATATATTATTATAGATATTTCATATTTTTCATGATTATTTATTATATATACTTTTTAATCATATTTTAATTATTAACACGGAAAATAAATCTTATCGCGTCATGGAGATGGTAAGTATTATGTACGCGCGAGCAACGATATCATTTGGATAAAAGTTGAAATGTTATTGAAGTGGATGGTGTGTAATATTTAAGAATTATTATAATGTTATTTTAATAATATATAGTTATTATTTCCACCATTATACCCATCTAACTAAAGAGGTGGTGAAAAATAGATTACACCACGGTGTGGAGACGACAAGTCATACGTACGCACGTGCGGGGATTTCATTTTTCATAGGTTGTATAAAAGGAGAATTATAGATTTTTCATATCTGTAATAACATACAAGTATATGAGTGATAATTATTTTATTACTTTATATTATAGTTGATGTAAAAGAAGAAATAAATTTGAAGCAATGGGTAGAAGAGATTACCTCTTCCTCAGCATGCCTCCTTTAAATTACCACATAGGTATCTAGAGTAGGTATTTTGAGAAAAACATAACCTCTATAATGTTACTATGGAAGTTGAGAAGAGAAATGGTCATGTTTGGAACAATATTAAAGGTTTAAAATGGATTTATGAAGAGAGGGATGATGTTCCCTTTTATAAGAGCGGAGAGGGGCACTATAGGAAAGTCCTAAAATATTAATATATAATAAATAAATTTCAATTTAAAATTATCCAAAATAGATTTATTTATAATATAATATGATTTTGGTCTGAATAACAACTATCCAATAAATTTTGGACAACTTTTGAATAATTTTTTATCCTTATCTTTTTGGTTTAACAATTATTTTACCCTTTTTAATATTATTGTGATGTAATGTTATTTACACATTGTGGATTTATGTAATTATTATATCATATAAAAAGACCCAAAAAAGGTTTTTATGACATATTTGGACTTATATTAACCATTTTTCTGAATCTAATATTTTGAGGAATTTGATATCATTTAATAAACTATTTTTTGTATTATGTTATGAATAATGTCAATGTTGGACACTATTCATACATGAAATTTTTAAAAAATTCCCACTTTCCTGATTCCTTTTAACCAAAAGAATTAACTCATACTTAATATATCAATGGAATACATAAAAATAGTGTATGTAAAAAAATATTCAAATTAAATTTATTTTATTATTTATAAATTCATTAATTTGATTCTTTCATTAATAAGGTAATCACTACATCATAATTGTGTCATAAATAAATATATTTATCTAAAGTATAAAAATTATAAATGAAATACCATTATGTAAGAAGTATTTTTCTTTTTCTAATTACTATTTATATACATAGATATCAGTTATATAACCCTATATTAATATCGATTTAGTAAAAGATATATGTTTAGGTTATAATTATCTTTAATTTAAATTAATTATTATAAAATGTAATTTTTACATCTTAGAGAATTTATGGGGTTTCAAAATATACTAAATAATTCCCATGGTATTAAATATCTCATCCAATATGATTAGGAAAATATTTAGGGTAGTCTAATATTATTATAAAATTATATTTTTACCCTTATCTACCAGATTTTCCCTTTAACCATGGTAAACAAAATAATTAATCAAGTTACTATTCAGAATGTCAAAAAATAAAAGGTACCAATTTAAAAAAATCTAAACCATTTGATTCCAAATTTTGAATCCATTTTTACAAATTCAAATCACATAATTTGATGTAATTAATTTAAAATTAATTCCTGTTGTCAAAACCAAAAATAGGGTTTTTAAAAAATAATAACTATCATAATATTGAAATGTGTTTATGTTCAATTTAAAACTGAAATTAATTAAAATGACCAAAATTTGTTTATTAGATAAAAATATAAAACAATTTCTCTTTAAAACCAAATAAAAATAATGTATTCCAATATAAATAAGCTAGATGAAAAGGTAGTTTTGAATTAAAATGATATAATTTTCACTATTCATTGAATTTGGTATTTTTTTAGGAAAATACCAAAAAATCAACAAAAGTAAATTTTTATGTCCCACTTCTAAAGAAGATGTTTATTTTGTTTACTTTAACTTATAAAATTGTAAAAATCTAGGTTTGAAATGGGTGAACCATCAAAAGGCAGTAAAACTACATTTAAAAAAAATACATCTATTATCCAAAAAATTGAATATGTTATTTTATCATGTTCTATAAAATGTCTAAAATTAATGCTAATGTTATATAAAATAAAAAATGTGGTTAATAATATTCATAATGGATAGATTATATTCTATTAAATAATAATATTTGAATAATATATCCTTCTTTAACGGAACTCGGTGTCATGTACAACACACGCTATTGAGGAAGGTCACTCATGCATGAAACGTAAGACAAGTCAGTGTTTCATGTATTGAAAGATTATTTTGGTTTTGGGTATAACATAATACAAACTTAGTTCATTTATAAAATGAACAAAATATATACTCAGTGTTCCCTGAAATTAATTCTATCAAATTAACTTGAAATTGATTGTAACATAAGCCAAGAATAATGATTCATATACCACAAGATAATATGGTGTTGCATATAGCGTTAAATTATTTTGGTGTAGAATACAACACAAGATTTCATTGATATGAAAAAGAATCAATCTCTTAAAATATCTGGGTGTTACAAGATACATATCAATCATTTCTTTATCCACTTCATATGTCCCTTCTTCATAATTTTGTTTCCTCCATAAAACATTGAAAATGTTAGTCAACTAGTTTTGTAGGATTTTTTATTTCGGTTCAGAGATCTTCACCGACATCTCTTTATACGAGAGGTCATTTCTAGTTGTACCACCGACAAATTCAATACATGGGATGACTTAGGTAATTAATTCCTCATGAGAGATACAAGGAACATGCCATGAACTACAGCCATATTTAGTGGAATATAAATATGATTTCCCCATAATCTCAAGAAATCAATGGTTAAAATGTGGCCGATGTACCCTAAGATAAGATTTCCTTTCATTCTAAATCACATGACCCTTTTCCATGATGATATTCAAAGGAACAAATTGTCTCCAACATCAAACTCCATAACCCTTTGACCATTTTAGAATATAACATTTTTTTGACTTTTGGTAGCTTTTATATGTTGTTGGATGGCTTGATCCTTCTCTATTATCTCTTTCATAAGATCAGGTCCACATCACATTTATTCACTAATATTATCATAATAGGTCATAGTTCTACATCGCTTACCATATAAAGCTTTCTATGGAGACGTCTGAATACTCGAGTGGAAGATGGTGATATAAAAGAACACAACCAATAGGTGATGCTGATACCATCAACATTTTAATTCCATTGAGTATGATCTTAAAATTTCCATGAAAATCTAAATATTCCATTTGGATTGACCACCAGTTTGGGAGTGATAAGTCATGCTAAAATTTTATTCAGTAAAAAAAATATTGAAGACTTCTCTATAATTTAGATGTGAACATTGGATCTCAATCCTATATGATTGAAATTGGAAACTCATTCAGTTTCACAACATCCTTAAATTATATAATTTTATGTTTTTCAAGTGAGATATATTCATGATTATCAATAAAATGGTCTATCATGGTGAGTCAATCCACCACAATCCACAAATTATTGTTTCCTTTGGATGTATTTTAGAGACCGTTGAAAAATTACACAGTGACATACCCTAATTTCTGTGTGGGTATAGGCAATGGTTTCCTCATATGTTTAGACTAATACTTATCATTATTAACTCATTGACATACCAGGACCCTTATAATATGCTCCAAAATCTCATTTTCCATATTGTACCACTAGAACTTTTCTCAAACAAAATTGTATATGTTTCTACATATAAAATTGATAGAGAAAGGTGCCCTATGAGAATTATCCAATATCTAATTCTTCATTTAAAATTATGATGTTACAAATAGCCTCAATCCAAGCCAAATCACACCATTATCATCGAGTTGGAACTCATGTAGATTTCATACCATTAATTCACTCATCTTCTTTTTTAACTACAGATCATCTCTTTATGCATCCTTAATCATCATCTGGATAAATGGTCTATAAATAATTTGGGAATGGTAGGATGTATTCCCGACCATTGTTTCTTAAAAATCTATCCTTTTTATATCCATGAAGATTGGGACATTCTAAATTCACAACATTGACAGTGTAACAAATTCTTTTCTGCTTAGAGCCTAAGATACCTTGTACACCATTCCAAGATTGTAATGAATATATTAATAATAGTCTTTGAGAAGGTATAGAAATCTAAATTGATGCATGTTCATGTCCTTCTATGATAATATATACTTTAGACTATTCTGATCAGTCTATATGTCACACTTCTCACTACATATTTAGTGCCGCCAAATTTTCATCTTAATCATCACCGCTGATAGCTATAGATCATGTTACATTTAGTTATGCTCATGGATCTTCAATTTCCATGAGGCATACTATACCGTATTATCATTATTCTTGAGCACACTACCCATTAATTTACTTGAATCATCACTGTATATCATGAAAAATTATCTAGTTTTTGGTGAGTGAGTACAAGTGCATTGATAAAGCACTTATTTATCTCCATGACGATTTTATCACATTATTCTATCCAGAAATACTTTACCCATTTGTAGGTAATCATAGTTATATGGTTAAACAATATTGATAACTATCTCAAAAAAACATCAATAGTACCAAAATAAGATAATAATCATATGGATTTTGGTGACACTAGTGTGTCTGGGTTAATCTTGAATTAATTATTATTAAGGGTCCACATTAATTTCACCACTTTTGATCACATTCCCTAGAAATGAGACTTAATGAATACAAAATACACACTTACTATAAAAGGAATACAATATATAAATACATAAGGTTTCTAAAACGATTTTCGGATGCTTTTCATGTTCCTCGTTGGTATTGGAGTATATGAAAATTTCATTGATTAAAACTTCCACAAATGTTTTGAGGTAGTCTCTAAAGACTCTATTCATCAAATCCATTATGATTATATGGGAATTAATAAGTCCAAAGGGAATCACTTTGAATTCTTAGTTATATACCTTGAATGGAAATAAGTCTTAAGAATAACTTCCTTCTTCACTATTATTTGTTGATATCTATATTGAATATCCACATTTCAGAAGTATTAACTTCCATGCAGTTGATTTAACAAGTCACCAATACTTAGTAGAGGATACTTGTTATTTTTTGTAATCATGTAGAGATCCCGGTAATAGATACAAAACTACATTTATCCACCCTTCTTCATGACAAAGCGCACTGGAGCACCCTATGGTGATGAACTAGGGTGTATAAAAACATTGTCCATGTGATCTCCCAACTGAACCATTAGCTCCTATAGTTCAATATGGTCTATTATATTGTGAAATTTTGAGATAGGTGTGGATCCATTCATATGATCAATTGATAATTCTACCTCACAATCTGGGGTATGTCTGTGTAACTCTTTGGGAAACACATCTATGTATTGCCTATCACTGGGAATTTTCTAGGCGGATAGCTTCCTTTGACTGAATCATTTGAGTGAGCGATTCTTATCCACAGAGAATCCACACCCACACCATTGATGGGTTTTCCAAAGTATATTTATGGGATTCTTTTCATTTTTACAAGAGCATGGTATGGTTCAGAATATGAGAATATATTTTATTTTCCCAAAAGTTGATGTGTGATTTATATAAGAGGAGCCAATTCATGCCAAGTACAACATCCAATTCCACCATGGGATGTATTATGATATTTCCTGGAAGAATATTGTAAAGACCCATAAAATTCAAGGAAATGTTTTTCTTAATTTTCTTGGGAATTTTACAAGAGCGCAGTTTCTAACGGCACCTGATTCCGAGGCCCGATGTGCCCAGAATCATTTTCCAAAGTTTAGCTCGGGTTCATTCCATGAAAGAACGAGCGGGGTTTTATAACTTTTAAACCGGTGCTCGGAATCGAAATCAGAGGACACCGATGGAATCGCAGTGTCGATAATTGGTTAGAAACACCTTTTCTAGAGTTGCATTTTCTCGGGTGTGGTTTTTAAATTTTCTGGTTAAGTAAATGAATAAAATAAAATGGTGCGATCAATTTATTTTATTTCAAGTTGTTTAACCTAAGTTAAAGAGGATAAAGTGGGACCCACAATATCCTACACCACTAGGTAGGATATTTGTGGGGTGGGACCCAGAAGAGCCCCACCTTTTTCAACCCCCTCCTTTAATTAAGTAACGCACCCGCACCCCCCATTTTTAATGAAGTCAACCCTTGAATTTAATCTAGTTAATAAACTCCCCATTAATTTGGCGGTTTAAATGTTGCAATTAATTCACTTAATTGATTGTTTCGTTTTTGAATTCAAATTGTTGGCTTGTGTTAATAAAATAAGACAATTCTTATTTTACTAGAGGTGGGTGGTTCAAGAGGAATTGGGAGAAATAACTCAAGCCGTGAAGCACTCATTCCTCGACGAAGAACACGAAGAACATGAAGAAGGTGAAGAACGACGACCTCCAACGAAGGTCGACAAGAACACCGGATCATCGGAGATCGACGACACGACACCGATGAATCCTTTCTCCACGATGCGACGATAATTCTTCCGCGACGCTTCTTCCGTGACGTTCCTTCTTCTGTGACGTGCGATTCCGCGATGGACCCTCGCTCAGCGATGCTTGAGGTAGGGGTTTTTGGTTCATTTAAATCTTTGTGATTTATATCCTCGGCGCGTGTTTAAAAATTGTCGGAAGCCCTTTTAAACTGCTAGCGCGGTGGGTGCGGACCAATGAACAAGTCCGAACCCACCGTCTCTTTGTTCTTGGTGTGCGGATCGGCGAGCGATGATGAAGCAGGATGCACGGGCATTTTGAGGTCTTCGCAGTGAAGAACCGGTCCTCAGAGGGCCGTTGGTGAAGACGGAAGGAAAAACTGACCACCGGAGCCTGTCCTGTGGTCCGTGGAACACACCGCCGGCGCGCCTCGCCAGCACCGGCCGGCTGCCCAGAGGCAGTGGTGCCCTGCGCGCCGTCGGGAAGAGCTGCCGCGGCTGAAGCCGTGATGGAAGGCCGTAGGTCTCGGGACTGCGCGGGATAGAGGGAGGCGGGGCGCGGCGCTATGCCGCATCCGTTGACAAGGAGCGTCCCCCCGTGGGGCCACAGTTACAAACAGCGGGGGGCAGCCCCCCCCCCCCCCCCCCGCGTCTCAACGCTCGGCCGTTTCGGCCGAGCCTCCTGGCCAGTGTGCCGGGCCGCACCAGCCGGGCTGGGCCGCGCCCAAGTGGGCCTTACCCAAACCCGGTTCGGGCCGACCCAGGGGGTACCGGGCCGGGTCGGACCGGGCCCGAACCCCCTAATACCAGACTTTTCGGTCTGTTGCCCATAACATGGGCTAAAGACCTCCGATCGACACACCTTTAGTTGTGTAGAGATCCTTGGATCGAGACGGTCGTTTCGGTATACTACACTCAAGGTTTTAGAGTACTTTGGGTTCAGCCGGGTTGGTTCGTACACGAAACCAACCGTGCCCTCGGAGCGGAAACGCTTATAACTTGAGCTCCAGACATCCGATTGACGTGCCGTCGACTTTATTGGATTCCTCTTAGTGAGGCGGACCTTTTGGCTTACTCAGCTCGAGGTTTGGACATAGTTGGAGTACGGTCGGGTTGGTTTTGACTTAAAAACCAACCGGGCCCCTGAGACAAAAAAGCCAATAACTCTCAGACCGGGCGTCTGATTGACGCGCCGTCTATGACGTTGAGTTCCTGCTGACGTTATGGAACATTTGGATACATCAACTCCGGACTATATGTCAATTGATGTATCAGCCCCTCGGCTTGTGGAGCGGACCCTCCCGAACGAGCTTGCTGTGTGCGGGAACCCTAGAGCTGGCTGCGACTATGACGACGATGACGACTGTGCAGGAATCCTCCGTGGATTCGACGACGACGACGACTACAACACTCAACAATCCTATGTGGATCAGTGCTACCGATCCTGTGTGGGTCAGATCCTGTGTGGGTCAACGCTAAGCGGTCCTATGTGGGCCAGCGCCTACAGATCCTATGTGGGTCTGATCCTGTGTGGGTCATTACGGGGGTTAGTTACCTATCGATCCTTTGTGGGTCATTGCGGAGGTTAGTACCTATCGATCATGTGTGGGTCCGACAGCTTAGTTGAATCCGTGGCAATATTTAATTATCTCTATCATCTTACGAAGAAGTATAACTGTGTGAGATGAATCTTATTTTGCTTTCCTATGTGGATTGTGTTGTGCTATCCTGTGTGGACGTGATCGAACTTGGGCTCGGATGTTGGAGCCGAACTGGAATTGATGACTTAGGTATATGTATGGGCATATACCTAAGTAGTGTCGGATGTTACTTCATGATTGTATCTTTCCTTTCTGGATTATCCTTTGTGGATTCTGGGAGACCATCGGGGGTCTCAGGGTCCCTACTGAGTAGCTTATACTCACCCCTGCACGGGATATGCCTGCACTACGTCATGTTGGTTGCAGATGACAGACATCGCTGATCGTGGTTGAGGCTTGCAGAGCAGTCGGTACCTAGAGGTGGACCACCGGGCGGAACGTACATGGAGCAGACGGCTGGACCCGAGGAGCTGAGGGGGATATCTGTACCCACCCTTCAGGTGGGAGTACCAGTGGATGGCTTGACGTTGCTGCTTTACTTTCAGTTGCTGTATTTTTTTCCTTTTCAGTTGTACTTTACTTCGGTTTGGGTTTGTATTCTGGCCCACATACTTTACCGCACTTTCTATTGTACCCAGCTTTACTTAGTGTTTTCTTCTACTTACTTGCTTACTCTATGGTGTTTGTTTACTTTACAAAGGAAAAGCATTCCCTTTTTATTGGGAATTACGCCTTGGTGCTAGTCGCCAGCCCCTGGCCTATGAAAGGCAGGCTTGGGGTAGTCACGGCACGGGCCCCGAGGACGAGTCGTGACAAATTGGTATCAGAGGAGTTCGGTTCTATCGTAGAACTTTGGACTCTGATCTTTCTTCTATTTGAAGCAATAGTGTTAAGGGTATTGGGTGTGGTTATCAGTCCAGGTAGTCCAGTGTTGGTGCAGCGACCGACGTATCCGTACACCAGGACCCTGACTTCTGATTTCCGACTTAATGCACGAAAACATTGATTGCATGTGTGTTTCAAGTTTTCTTTGTGATTAATTTATGTCAGCTCACTAGGTATACTATTTGACCGTGGCGCACCTGTTTCTTTTTAGGATGGCCCCACGACGGCAGCCAGCTAGGGTTCCGAGAGTTGTTCCTGACGACAACCCACCGACCGACGAGGCCTTGGTACAGGGCCCTTTGACAGCAGAGGCACTAGAAGTACCACTACCCGCCGAGCAATCGATGCTACCAGCCCCAGCCACTGACGATGCACGTCGCCTTAGTGCACTTCACTAGTTTCAGTGTCAGCGCCCTCCCAGGTTCCATGGAAAGATGGACCCTCAGGCAGCCGAGGATTGGCTGGAGGCAGTTGTACGAGTTTTCAGGTTAGTGAGGACACCAGCAGACCTCATGGTGATCATCACAGTGAGCCTCCTGCACGCGGCAGCAGGAAGATGGTGGAGCTTTATGCTCTAGGTGCATGATGAGGCATCCCTCCTCTGGACGGAATTTAAGAGCCTCTTCCGCTCGGAGTTCAACCCAGCCACCCTCCGTGCGGGGCGTATCCAAGAGTTTCTACAGCTGCAGCAGGGATGCTTGACAGTCGCCAAGTACTCGGAGAGATTTACCGATCTCTCGTGCTATTCAACGGACATGGTACGAGACCCATTCTTCCGGGCCTAGACCTTTGAGCAGGGATTGAGGCATGAGATCAGGGCATCGCTAATCTGCCCCAGCATTCCGACAAAGGCATGGGTACTAGAGAGAGCCCTTCTGATCGAGAGCTTCCTTGCTGAGCCTATATCAGCAGCGAGACCTACCGCAGGGCAGCACGTAGTAGAGTCTTCTGCATCTGGAAGTCGACGGATGACTCATGGGTTTAGGCAGATCAGACCCTCAGGCAGACGACCTCAGGACACTGGCCAGCGGTGCGGGGCACACAATGCGAAGCCAGTCTTTCAAGAGGCAGACAGTGCTAAGCATGTGGCGGGCAGGGCCACATGGCTCGTGACTGCCCGACCCACCGTGCGGAGGAGCAGTAGATAGTTGAGGGGCCACCCAGCCAGACACAGAGGGTCGATCGTGGCAGTCCGCAGGGAGCAGGCGGACGAGGCCGAGGAGCTGGCTGAGCAGCAGGTGGTGGGTGACGCTTTGAGGCTCTACCACCACCACCACCAGGAGATCCACCCCGACCACAGAGAGCTGGCAGGAAGAGACATGCGCAGCTTCAGGCAGCAAAGGCCTACGACAACGGTGCGCCCAAGATGATTCAAGGTACTATCTGTGTCTATTCCACCTTTTCTTTAGTTCTTATAGACACTGGAGCGAGTCATTCTTTCATATCCATCGCCCTTGTTCAGAGCTCGGAGATTCCGACAGAGCCGTTGGCTCGATCCTTACGGCAAGAGACTCCTACGGGAGCAGACTCGACGATTACGCACTGGTTCCGGAAGTGTGAGATTACTCTAGGAGGCAAGGACTTCGGCTGGGATCTTCTTGTAGTGGCGTCGAGGCCTTACGACGTCATCTTGGGCGTGGATTGGTTATCTACAGTCCATGCTCAGATTGACTGCATTAGGCGCAAGGTGCAGTGTGTATGCACCGACGGGAGCAGGTTCACCTTCACTGGTGAGAAGGGATCCTTCGCAGTAGAGGATGGACTTTCGCAGAGGAGAGGACAACCCATCACTCAGCAGTTGGCTAGCCTCATCCTAGGAGCAGTTGACGTGCAGAGTCCTGGTTTTCCTGTAGTGGTGGATCAGTATGCAGACGTTTTCCCTGATGACGTACCAGGACTACCTCCTCATAGAGAGGTAGACTTTTATATTGATCTATATCCCGTGACAGCCTCTATCTCCACCCCAACATATTGGATGTCTCCCGCTGAGCTTCGAGAGCTACGAGTACAGTTGGAGGACTTGCAGGGCAAGGGATTCATCCGAACCAGTGTTACACCCTGGGCTTCCCCGATATTGATCCCCAAGAAGGCGGACGGGAGCATGCGACTGTGTGTCGACTATCATCGCCTGAACCAGGTGACAGTGAGGAACAAGTATCCACTACCGAGGATTGATGACCTCTTCGATCAGCTCAAGGGAGCATGGTGGTTCTCGAAGATAGACCTCAGGTCAGGCTATCATCAGCTCAGAGTTCGGGACGAGGACGTGCAGAAGACGGCCTTCAGATGTCGGTATGGCCACTATGAGTTCTTGGTTATGCCATTCGGTGTAACCAATGCTCCAGTAGTGTTCATGGGCCTCATGAACAGGATCTTTCAGCCATACCTCGATCGATTTGTCGTATTCTTCATTGACAAAATTTCGATATACTCGACGACTAAGGAGGAGCACGCCTACCACTTGAGGGTTGTACTGGACACACTCTGAGAGAAACAGCTTTATGGTAATCTCTCGAAGTGTGAATCATGGATACACGAGGTCCACTTCATGGGACACGTCATCTCTGAGGCGGTAGTTGCGGTGGATCCTGCGAAGATCGAGGCAGTGTTAGCTTGGGAGCCTCCCAGGAGCGTGACAGAGGTGCGGAGTTTCTTGGGACTGGATGGATACTACCGGAGATTTGTGCCAAACTTCTCTAGAGTTGCGGCACTACTCTCAGCTTTGACTAAGAAGGGGAAACCCTTTGTGTGGTCAGACAGATGTCAGCAGAGCTTCCAGGAGCTGAGATAGAGATTGACCAGCATGCCTATCTTGAGGCTACCGGAGGAGGGAGTTGGATACATAGTTTACTGCGATGCATCAGGGACCAGACTCAGATGTGTCCTGATGCAGGAGCGGGCCGTGATCGCCTATGGATCACGTCAGTTGAGGCAACATGAGTAGAACTACGCTACCCATGACCTGGAGTTAGCAGCAGTGGTCTTTGCTCTGAAGATGTGGCGACACTATCTGACAGGCGAGGGCTTTTCAGTCGTTTCTGACCATCAGAGTCTCAGGTACTTCTTCTCGCAGAAGGACCTGAACCTGATACAGTGGCGATGGCTCGAGTTCCTGCAGGACTATGAATTTGAGATAGTCTATACTCTTGGAAAGGGGAACGTAGTAGCTGATGCACTCAGCAGGAGGACGGGCATTCAGCTACTTGGGGAGGCGACAGAGCAGCTAGCCGCTTGTAGATATCCTTCATGGATAGTGATGGATCAGCCTTCCTTCAGTCACTCATAGTCACTCCACCACTACTGCAGAGGGTCAGAGAGGCATAGCGTGGGGACGCTGACTGTGAGACGTGGCGTGCACAGATATCCTCAGGATAGGCACCTGATGATTTCTCTTTAGGAGGAGATCACGACGTCCTTTTCAGAGGACGTACCTTGGTACTAGTTGCTTTACGGGAGGAGGTGCATAGGGAGTTTCAAACTTCCCCTTTGGTGGTACATCCTGGAGTGGCGATGATGTACGAGGATCTCAGATGACAACACTGGTGGCCGGGCATGAAGAAGGCTGTGGCAGAGTTCGTTTCTCGATGCCTCACCTTCCATTAGGTGAAGGGAGAGCACCAGGTACCAGCAGGCTTGGTATAGACCTTGGAGGTCCCGGAGTGGAAGTGGGATGGAACATCGATGGACTTCGTGACTGGAATTCCATGCACTTCCAGAGGTCACGACTCCATTTGGGTAATTGTCGACCGACTCACCAAGTCGGCTCACTTCTTACCCATCAGAGAGCAGGGCTCAGTGGAGAGGTTGGGACATATCTATATTCATGAGATTGTATGACATCATGGTGTGCCATCATCTATCGTCTCCGATTGAGATGCTCTCTTTACTTGCCGGCTTTGGAAGGGGTTGCAGGAGGCATTCGGGACGCAGCTACGTCTGAGCACCGCCTTTCACCCCCAGACAGAGGTTCAGACAGAGAGGACCATTCAGACTCTTGAGGACATGCTCCGCGCATGTGTCCACCACTTTGGTCACATCTAGGAGGACCACCTACCCTTAATGGAGTTCGCGTACAACAACAGCTACCACTCCACCATCGGGATGGAACCATATGAGGCGTTGTACAGCCGGCCTTGCAGATCTCCACTGTGCTGGACAGACCCTAGGGAGTCAGCACTTGTGGGACCGGAGATGGTCCAGGCCATGACAGTGAAGTTCCAGGTCATCTAGGAGCAGATGAGGACAGCTCAGAGCCGGTAGAAGTCTTATGCTGACAGGAAGCAGAGGCCACTAGAGTTCGAGGATGGCGACCATGTCTTCATGCGGGTGTCACCTCGACATGGATTACAGAGATTTGGCCATGGCGGCAAGTTGTCTCCGCATTTAATCGGACCATTCTAGGTCCTAAGCAGGATTGGAGAGGTGGCTTCTCACTTGGCTCTACCACCTCAGTCACACCAAGTGCACGACGTCTTCCACGTATCTCAACTGATGAGATACGTGCATGACCCGACACATATCATTGACCATAGGGAGCTGGACATTGATGATGGGGTGATGTTTGTAGAGGTCCCAGTGGAGATTGAGGATCGACATAAGTGGGTCCTATGTGGATGGTCCATTCCTCTAGTGCGCATCAGATGGCAGCACGTAAACCTCCAGGAGAGCACTTGGGAGCGGGAGGCTCAGATGCGTGGTCAGTGCCCACATTTGTTTCCCTAGTTTATGATGTATCTTTATGGGAACGTAAATACCTGAGGTGGGAGGTATGTAAAGACCCGTAAAATTCAATGAAATTTTTTTCTTAATTTTCTTGGGAAATTTACAAGAGCACAGTTTCTGACAGTACCTGATTCCGAGGCCCGGTGTGCCCGGAATCATTTTCCAAAGTTTAGCTCGGGTACGTTCAGTGAACGAACGAGCGGGTATTCTAACTTTTGAACTGGTGCTCGAAATCAAAATCCGAGGACACTGATGGAATCGCAGTGCCGATAGTTTCTTAGAAACACCTTTTCCAGAGTTGTGTTTTCTCGGGTGTGGTTTTTAAATTTTCGGGTTAAGTAAATGAATAAAATAAAATGGTGCGACCAATTTATTTTATTTCAAGTTATTTAACCTAAGTTAAAGAGGATAAAGTGGGAACCACAATATCCTACACCACTAGGTAGGATATTTGTGGGGTGGGACCCACATGAGCCCCTCCTTTTTCAAACCCCTCATTTAATTAAGTAATGCACCTGTACCCCCCTTTTTAATAAAGTCAACCCTTGCGTTTAATCTGGGTAATAAACGCCCCATTAATTTGGCAGTTTAAACATTTCAATTAATTCACTTAATTGATTGTTTTGTTTTTGAATTCAAATTGTTGGCTTGTGATAATAAAATAAGACAATTCTTATTTTATTAGAGGTGAGTGGTGCGAGAGGAATTGGGAGAAATCACTCAAGCCGTCAAGCACTCCTTCCTCAATGAAAAACACGAAGAATGCGAAGAAGGTGAAGAACGCTGACCTCCGATGAAGGTGGACAAGAACGCCGGATCCTCAGAGATTGAGGACGCGGCGCCGATGAATCCTTTCTCCACGACGCGACAATGCTTCTTCCGCGACGCTTCTTCCGTGACGTTCGTTCTTCCGCAACGTGCAATTCCACGATGGACCCTCGCTCGACGATGCTTGGGGTAGGGGTTTTTGGTTCATTTAAATCTATGTGATTTATATCCTCAGCGTGTGTTTAAAAATTGTCGGAAGCCTTTTTAAACTGCTAACGCGGTGGGTGCGGACCAACAAACAAGTCCAAACCCACCGTCTCTTCGTTCTTGGTGAGCGGATCGGCGGGCGACGATGAAGCAAGCCGCACGGGAGTTTTGAGGTCTTCATAGTGAAGAACCGGTCTTGGGAGGGCCGTTGGCGATGAAGGAAGGCAAAACCGACCGCCAGAGCTCGTCTGGTGGTCTGCAGAACACTCCGCCGGCGCGCCTCGCCGGCACCAGCCGACCGCCAGGAGGCAGCGGCGCCAGGCACAACGCCGGGAAGAGCCGCCCCGGCTGAAGCCATGGTGGTAGCCCGCAGGTCCCACGCCCACGCGGGACCGAGGGAGGCGGGACGCAGCACTATGCCGCATCCTTTGACAAGGAGCGGCCCCTCGTGAGACCGCAGTTATAAACAGCGGAGGGCAGCACCCCCCCCCCCCCTCGCGTCTCAACGCTCGGCCGTTTCGGCCGAGCCTCCTGGCCAGTGCGCCAGTGCGCCGGGCCGCGCCGCCCGGGCCGGGCCATGCCCAAGCGGGCCGGACCCGGACCAGGGTCGGGTCGACCCAGTTTGGGCCGACCCAGAGGGTACCGGGCTGGGTTGGACTGCGCCCGAACCCCCCTAATACAGGACTTTTAGGTCTGTTGTCCATAACATGGGTTACGGACCTCCGATCGATGCCCCATTAGTTGCGTAGTGAACCTTGGGTCGAGACGGTCGTTTTGGTATACTACACTAAAGGTTTCAGAGTGCTTTGGGTTCAGCCGGGTTGGTTCGTACACGAAACCAACCGGGCCCTCGGAGCGGAAACACTTATAACTTGAGCTCCAGACGTCCGATTGACGTGCCATCGACATTGTTGGATTCCTCTTAGTGAGACGGACCTTTTGGCTTACACCGCTCGAGGTTTGGACGCAGTTGGAATATATTTGGGTTGCTTTTGACTTAGAAACCAACCGGGCCCCTGGGACGAGAAAGCCAATAACTCTCAGACCGGGCGTCCGATTGACGCGCCGTCTGTGACGTTGAGTCCCTGTTGATGATACAGAACTCTTGGATACATCAACTCCGAACTATGTGTCAGTTGATGTATCAGCCCCTCGGCTCATGGAGCGGACCCTCCCGAACGAGTTTGCTCTGTGCGGGAACCCTAGAGCTGGTTGCGACTACGACGATGACGACGACTGTGCAGGAATCCTTCGTGGATTCGACGACGACGACTACAACACTCAGCGATCCTACGTTGATCAGTGCTATCGATCCTATGTGGGTCAGATCCTGTGTGGGTCTGCTCTCAGAGGTCCTGTGTGGGCCAGCGCCTACAGATCCTGTGTGGGTCCGATCCTATGTGGGTCATTGCGGGGGTCAGTTACCTATCAATCCTTTGTGGGTCATTGCGGTGGTTAGTACCTATCGATCCTATGTGGGTCCGACGGCTTAGATTAACCAGTGGCAATATCTGATCATCTCTATTGTCTTACGAAAAAGTATACCTCTGTGAGTTGAATCTTGTTTTGCTTTCTTATGTGGATTGTGTTGTGCTATCCTTTGTGGACGTGATCAAACTTGGGATCGGATGTTGGAGCCGAACTGGAATTGATGACTTAGGTATATGTATGGGCATATAACTAAGTAGTGTCGGATGTTACTTCGTGATTGTATCTTTCCTTTTTAGATTATCCTTTGTGGATTCTGGGAGACCTTTGGGGGTCTCGATGTCCCTACTGAGTAGCTTATACTCACCCCTGCACTGGCTATGCCTGCACTACATTGTGTTGGTTGCAGACGACAGACAACACTGATCGTGGTTGAGGTTTGTGGAGTAGTCGGTACCTAGAGTTGGACCACCGGGCGAAACATACACAGAGCGGACGGCTAGACCCGAGGAACTGAGGGGGATATCTGTACCCACCCTTCAGGTGGGAGTACCAGTGGACGACTCGACCTTGCTGCTTTACTTTCAATTGCTATATTTTTTTCCTTTTCAGCTGTAATTTACTTCCGTTTGGGATTGTATTATAGACCACATACTTTACCGCACTTTCTATTGTACCTAGCTTTACTTAGTGTTTTCTTCTGCTTGCTTGTTTTCTCTGTGGTGTTTGTTTACTTTGAAAAGGAAAAGCCTTCCCTTTTTATAAGGAATTACGCCTTGGTGCTAGTTGCCAGCCCCTGGCCTATGGAAGGCGGGCATGGGGTAGTCACGGCACCGGCCCCGAGGACGGGTCGTGACAAATATTCCCACATATACCAATAAGAGAATTTTCCAACACATGGGTTGGAATAATCACACCACCATGTGTTTTTATAGATATATCTACTTCAAGGTATTGGGGGTAAAATTTAATATTTTTATCAAACATGAAAGATATAAATGAATGTATATAACTAGAATAAAATACTAATTTTACCATTCATGATTACATAGGAAGTATACCTTATATGACTTCATTTTCTTTCTCCACATTGGTAGTAGTGATAACATAAATTTTCTACACATTAGCCTCAACCTAGATGGTGAAGACTCTCCATGTCCATCCACGAGACCTAGGTTTGATTCCAGGTAGAGTCATAATTAGGGGTTATTGTAGTACTAGTGTAGTAGGAACTATGCATTTACTATAGTAGGCACTATAACAGGTATTCTTTGGTATAAAAGCAGCTAAAAATATTCACCATCATGCCATCAGTTTGGGACTAGAGACATTAAGGTCTTCAGGCATCCCAAGAAATTGGGTCAATAAGGCTTTCATGCCACCATAAAGCCTTCAGGCTAACCCAAGGCCTTCAAGCCACCTAATATGTAGATGTTACAAGACAGATTCTATATGTAACAAGTCCTAGAAGAGGATTTTGAGCATGGTGCTTTCACCAAATAAGAGATAAGAAATTTTATGAAAGAGAGGGTTTGAAATTTTCCATCGGTACTAGGCCTGGATAGATAGTAATAATAACCACGCAAAGGTAGATAGAAGATCATGATGTTGATGCTTGGGAGCAGCCGTTTCATGTTTTTAGAGTCTATAATGATTGAATTCCTTAAACCATTTTGGTCCTGTAATGTCAAGGGTTCCCATTCAACCCTTAAATGGGTGATTATCTAAAATGAATATAAAATTAAGGCCTTTAGGACATTTAGGTAGCTAGGATAGAATAATATTTCCATTTATCCTTTGTCTTCGGTGGCTACTGACGCTAATTTTCCCTATGGTTTAAAGATTTAATACACTAGCTTACATAATTATGTTTCACCATAATGTTGATGGATTGAACCATTGTTGGTGATCTCTATTCTGACATAATTTTAGATATATTTATCATTTGAACATGAAATTAATGAGTTTAGTGGAATTTTCTCCCGCACTTGAATATTTTACCCATCCCTTCAATGATATTCCCATGATTATTCATCCCATATATTTGAGATGCTAGTGGTTGAGTTTTCATTCCACATTTTTTATTAGATACTCCATCTTGAAGCTCCATCTTTTATATCTATCTTCATAACCCCATGACCGTTCACCAAACTCCATATCCTCTTTCTGAACACATCAAACAACTTCTTCATAACTCCTAAAGTATTTAAAAGATTGATCATTTCATTGGTGCGGTTTTAAACCACTATATAGTAAATCTATGTATTTGTCATTATATGTAAAAAAACAAGTGGCATAAATTACAATACTTGTTGAATTTTCTTTCACAAGCCGTTATAGATTTACCTTAATTTTTCTTCATTTCAATGAATTCCCTCTCCATATATGTTTAATGAGGTCAATGGAAATACATGTTAAGAAATATTTTCTCATTGTATTCTCATTATGTCTCTTATATTTCCTCCTTCATTATAGTATTATTAATTAGTTTCCTCAATTTATTGGCATCTCTATCAAAATGATAAATGATCAGAGTCACCTTCTCATTCTCATAAAAACAATGCATATACATGATCTTTTCCATTTAGTTGACCTACAATTCAATAAATAGTTGATCAGAAGATCTTTTAATTTTTGTTGGTCATGGTCACATAAAATATTTGATAGCATGTTTCTCCCCCTTAAGTGAAGAGGGATGTTTCAAATTATTCCAGTTATTTTCCTTAACTGAAGACAACTAGGTAAGAATCACCATGAAATTTTGAACTCCACACCCAAGGAATTGGGGATGTCATTTGGGAAATCACTACTTAGTCCCTCTCATTGGTTGTCGGAATGGTTTCACATGGATCCCATAATTTTAAAAAATAGAAATGGTTTATAAAAAAACTAAACAGTTCATGAATAAATAATTTAATCATTTGTGAAATTATATCTAAATGCATATCATGTGGGATCCATAGGTTTAGAAAATATTCTCAGATTAGTACAAAATCTTAGTCCCATACTAAGGGTTCTAACTAGTATTCCATTTTGAAAATTACAAAACTAACTAATCTCTACTATGATAAAAACTATAGTGACCCTACTTTTTATTAGATAACTATTACTCCAATTTTATGTTAAACAACAAAATAGAGTTAGAAATATAGGGTCGAAAGGTTTAATTTCATTGTAAAATCTTGAACATATATAACTTTTTCAAAATAAAATTTATACAGTATTTTATTCATTCTTTTCTATCTTCTTAGTGGCCTTTACACACTTCTTAGTACAATTAATCACATGAGGATACAAAACAACAGAATAGGTGAGGTAAAATCTCATGAAGATGATATATAAGGAAATAAATAAATGTAACATGTGTGATCATAATAATAATAACATAGAAATAATATCATAATCATAATCATGATATGAATATTTAGATAACATTATGAAAATGGTGGAATGCATAAAAATGAAACCTCAATTATTAGAGATCGTATACCACACATAGTTATGAAAAAAATCTTGAGTCACATTCCTACCCAACATATGTGAATAATTATAACAACATCATTTTTAAAAAAATCAATCACTACTTTCACTCATAATACACATCATCTCATGAGATACATCACATTACTGTTTTCATTTGGGAACTTTATAATTCTGGGTGCACCCATCACATCATAAAATTATCAGAATCATGCATGCCACATTGAATATTTTTCAATAAAAATCATCATATAACCCATATAAATGAATAGGTTTCATAAATATTTCATAAATCATGAAAAAAAACTGGGTTATATAATTAAAAGGGGAAAACATATTTAGTATATGTTTTATCATTCCTGATCGAAGAAGAATCAAATCAAGAGAAGTCATAATATTTATTGGAAAGAAGTGTACATTTGTAAAATTAACATAATTGTCATAAAATAAGATTAAAAAAAATTATATCTCATAAGAGAAAAGGCAATTACAATGGAATTATATTTTATGAATTTTAAAATAATGTCCACAATGAATTTTTTTATTGAAGAGTAATAACACAAAGAAATGGTGTCTTGTTCAAAAGTCCCCTTAGATTATGTATTAATGGATTCATCAGTTTAATATATTGGATAATAAAAATATGGTCATTAATTACTAAATATACAACCTATTATACATTTACTTAATTTATTATAATTTTATTAAGTTCATTTATGTCCATTTTTATATGTTATAATGTTCAATGTTGTTGTTATCAGAGTGTTTGTTTTGTTTGTTTTCATGACCCGTTTACTCATATAAAAGTATAGAAGTTCATTTAAAATGAGAATAATTCTCTATAATTGAAAAAACATGTTATTTTAGAACGTAAATATGTTTAAATTTTCTTAAGTATGATTCATTAGATTAAAAGTTAATGACAAATCTTTAGTTTATTTTGGCAGTTATTCCATCCATAATGTAATAATTTCATTTTATGAAATATTAGTTATGTAAGTAAGTTATTGAACATTAATAATGTTTTAATGTAAATATTAAAATCTTTTAAACAATAATAATAGTTTTATGACGCACCTTGAAAGTGGTAACAGAAAATTAAAACACATCACTGATGGAGGTGATAAATCCACACAACACCGATGATATTATATTAGTTATAATAAAAGGAAAGGAGAATATTGTTTTTAGATGGGTATCCCATGAAAACAATAATATTACAGTATATATATTATAATGGGGTTACCATGCCTCTTTGGATATGATATTTTAGGGGATTAAAAAAAATTAAATTAAAAGTAAACAAAAGAGGATTTTTGCTCCTCAATTTCTTCTATTTGATAACCTCTATAACGAAGTTAGATGTTGTATTTTGTTGAGACCATAAGGTCTTGGACATGGGCAAGAGTCTTTGGGGATATAATTGGGTAAAATCCAGAAAATATAAAATTATTGTAATGTGTCTGGAAAATATGGGGTGAAGGGTAGTATTTATAGTAGATGAGAGGTATATAGTTATTATTAGTAACATTATTATTTTATTATATTTGATCATGACTGTAAATCATGTTGATTCTTGGGAATATGTATAGTAAATAGTGTATGTGATTTTGAAATTTTAGTATTTACATAATCGCTGGCTTAGAAATCTATGTATTTAGCTTAAAATGTAAAATACAGTAAATTACCATATTCCACTATCCATAAAAATTCAAATATTTTAGAGAAATACCAAAAATTAACCCTAAATTGTTTTGATGTGTATAATTCAAATATTAACTCCATTTTTGAAAAATAATTTTCTAAATATGATTAATTTGTAAAATAAAATAATTATTTATTTTTTAAATACCGATTTAAATATTATATATGATTTTATGACATTTTGAAAAATTTATTAAAGTCTATTAAAATTATATTAGAATTTTAAAAAAATAAGATATTAATTAATGAGTATATTTTACGAAGACGGATTTTATTCTAATTCAGTAATGTCATTATCAAATGTAAGATATTTAAAAAAAATAAAAACACTTAATTTATCATTTTTAAAACATTATTTTGTTAATTGATAATATATATATTATCATTTTTATGATACCTAAATTTTGATTATAGGTTCTTAGGTGAGGTTAATATTCTATTATCAAGATTACTATTCCTAATGTTTTTATTACTAGTACAATTGTAAGGTTACTATTCAATTCGTTGATGATTTTTAATTTCTATTACATACCACTTATTGCATTCTTAATTCATAATAATAATTCTTTTATTGGGTAATATTTGTTATATATATATTATGCTATATAAAATAATTATATGAAGGGGAAATTCAATTGATAATGTTTTAGTCTGTTATGACATATTGCTTCTTAAAGCCACATCTATATTTCAGTAATACATACAAAGAATAGGGGAATAAAATTTTCTTCTATAGTTCAAGAAGGATTGATAAAATTTCCTTCAAATTTTAGAAACTTGATAACAATATTTTCATGAATAGAGATCTTTCATTGACCATTTTGATGTTAATTAATTTTTTTACTATAATCATATGTAATCAATTACATCCGAATTGATAATAATTATAAATTTGAGTAGTTATTATGAAAAATGTTTCTTAATAAAATCATTAAAATTCTTCTATAAAGCGATTTCAAAGGGAATGATCACTTTGAATAAATGAAATATAATATTAATTTGTCGTAAAGCTCTAACACTAATCAGTGAAGGATGATTAAAAAATTCCCTATGCTAATTTCAAATAATAGAATTAGGGAATAGTGTAATCTAACAAATATTGAAGGCATGTATTAGCAAGATGATTGGAGTGCAACAGACCCCATACAATCATGAATATTGAAGGGATATCCACTGAATATTTATTTTTCGATCCATATATTCACATTACCATGGAAATACCCAAATATTTATAACATTAAATGAGATCTCCATTTGAAATAGGTTCCTAGATGAGCTTGACTTCAATACTATTAAAACTATGGTTGGATACCACTACCTTCAATTTAGTAGGAGAAAATCACATTGAATTTTCAATTTTATCCTTAATTGAATAAGTTGATAAGGGTAATTTATGATATCAAAGATATTCACACCTATCATGTATCCAAAAAACTGAGGTATGAATTCATAATAAATTATTATTGGGAGGGTTTATAATTTATAGAAATGGTGGCCTTCTGGGAACTCTATATAGAGAAATACATATAAATTTTATTTTGTAATTTAATCATATATAAAAATATGAATTATATAAATCCATGTACCTCTTAATTTTTAGTTATAAGGCTCTATATAAAGTCTACATGTTGATATTTATAAAAATTGAGAAGTTTATTGATTGAATTTCATGAAATATCAATGGTTTTAGAACACTTCTTCTAGGGGAAGGTTGTAAAATTTATATAAAGAATTGTCCAACCTTCGAATTTTTGTGTGTGGATCAATTAATAATATTAACAGGGGTAGCTGACTATTTATTATCCATGGATGAATAAATTAATTTAGTGACAATAAAATATTTATCAAGTAATATCCTACCAGTCATTGTTTATGATTTTCCATTACATGAAGGCAACTAATTTTTTACTTAAAGTATGATAAGTGTGAAATGATAAGGATAAGGTTTTTCTAAGATAATTGTGACACCAAGTTATTTGAAAGATAAAAAAACATATCCTATACCAAACTCTATGAAAATTTAACTATTTAGAAATAGGAATATTTTTTCCTAAGTATAAAAATGATTTTTTCAAACTTCTCTATTGATTTGAGAATTTTTTATAATAAGGAAGAAATTCCTTGATGTTATTGATTTTTCTTTTTTTGGTATTACAAACGGCGATGATATAATCAACATGAAAAATATTATTGGGGGAAACAAAAACACTTCTAACACTGGTGGGTTTAGTCTTGAAATGCACCATCATGGTTAGTTTATGTATTCATAGATATTTATATAAAATAGAAATAACAATGGCTAACAGAGGATCACCTTGTTTGAAAACTACAGATCATGTGATTTAACCCTCTAGCAATCCATTTAAAAACCCTAAATACCAAATCCTTTTATGAAAATAAAAATGAATCCCAATTCCATCATATAAATGGTTTTTTAATATCATGTATCAATTGATATGAAATCTCACCAAGTTGTTTTCAAAGATGAATGGATAAGAATAATTGAATGAGGAGATAATATAAAGATAAAATCATTTCAATTTTATCTTATTTAAAAATTTTAAGCATCAAATCCTAAAAATATAAATTATTGATTAAAAACACCACTGGTATGGTCTATATATTGAGGGTAAAGGGGATGAATCATAATAAGGACCAATAGAATGGATTTTTTACGACAATAGAGAATTATTCCTTAGGTAAGTTCAATATTTTTTTAAGGATCATTACTCATTAAAAATTTCTTCATTATTCCTCTATGTTAATTTGAATCATCAAGAAAATGAAAGTGTTATGTTTTATATATTATAGGAGGACCATTATTTTAATATTAAAACATTTGTATAATCTTGGATTAGAATAAATAAATAATTGATTCATATTAGGATAAATAAAATGAGGTTTTGTTTTGTTAATGTTACCCACCCCAAATCATGTTAAGGGTGTGAGACAAGATTTATGTCTATATGAAGTAAAAATGAAGATTTTTTTGGATACCCATAGATTCCATAATTTCTTCTATTTCATTTGTTTTTTTAATATAATCACATATATTATGATTTTTTCTACATTTTTTATTTAACCACACTATGGTAAAGAATAAATAAATCCCACATAAAATAATAACTATTTATATGAATGTATTTCTTTTGTATAATTACAACTCGATAATGTCTTCATCAAAGGTGAGCCTAAATGTGTAAATATAGATCAACTATGGTGGTGTAGTACTATCTTATTTTTGGTTGTTTGATGCTTGTTTTTTAACATTCATGTTTCGTTAAGAATGAAAATTTAGATTACAAAAACTTTTAAAGATGATAATTCATTACATTTTTTGTATCTAGATGATTTTCATGACTTTGAATTTAAATTAATTTAAATTTTATTTTCATTTTTTCTTCTATGTATTTGAACAATTCTATGTAATGTAGATAAAAATCATATTAAATGAAAAAATATATCTCTTAATTCATTCTGGAGATTTATTATAATACTTATTTGATATATACATCACTATATCCAAAATATTAATAGTTTTATGACATGTGTAAAACCAAAACATGTGATAATTTATTTTTAAATGATACGTTATCAATGTTTGATATATATAATTAAGTATATCATTCATTAAAACCAAATATAAAACTCTTTAAATGGAAACCATGCCATCTTACCCTATTTATGCAACATAGACCATGGACTACCAATTAGGTATTCTACCTTACAAGAAAATTTATTCCTCCATACCCATCACTTAGTTAATTTAATGCCATAATTTTAACTAATTTTCTTAGAGATCGTTGTTTTTATGGTATATATTTTAATGAAATTATTTCTATTCAGAATAATTTGGAGGGTTAATTCTTTAAGTATGGACATAGTGATCAAAATATAATTTCATAACTATTATACTTTCCCTGTATTATCAAATGAAAAATATTGTTTAAATAGTTTTTTCATTAATAAAAGGAGAGTAATGATAAGTTGTTATATTCATTAAAATATATGTAAGAGGAATATTTTTTATTGAATCCCTAGTAAGTGGTACCCATGATTTCAGTACTTTATAACCTAGCAGCATGACAATCTAATGGATGAAAATGTTCTATAGGAAAGCACATAAATAAAAATAATTTGTTCCATGAGGGATAAGTGATGAATTCAAAGTCATGTTATGTCCTGATGATTTTTGAATAATTTAGTGGTTGAAATTACAAGTTAATGGATGTGATTATAAAAAAAAGAATATATGGTCCTCGATAAATATTATTTCTAGATGGATGGGTTGGTCACTACTTATTTTATTTACATGATTGATCTTGGAATGTTAAATTTATATCTTGAATTCATTAAAAGTTCTTAGAAGTGTATGAAAAAATGTTATGGTTTTATTTTAAATTAAATTTGTATATTATAATTTTAAATTTAATTTTTAATATTCCCATTCAGATAAAAAATCTAGGTTATATAGTTGAATATTTTTAAATTCTAAATTTTTGAGCATGTTTTGAAAAGGAAAACCTAATTTGTTAATAAATTAATTATCATTTTAATTTAACATGGATATAATGAAGATTAAATTGTGATATTAAATGAATTAAAAAGAAGATACAAATAGAATTAATTATTATAAATCATGATGATCAATTCTAAGAGTTTTTTTAAGAATACATTGGATGCTTTTTGAATTATTTTTATCTAATAGGTCTAATGAAAACAAATATTTCAATCTTGAGGATGCATTACCTGCAGAATACACTATTATATTATAACTTGAAGATAATATAGGGAATAAAATTCCCATAGAGAATATTTAGAGATAATTTATTACAAATATAACTTTATATTCATTATTGGAAGACTATATCCGTATTTTAATGAATTTTGTGTTAGCTTAACAAGACTATACCACTTACATTGTTGTGTGGAAAATAAACACGAATGTTTTTCATGACCAAAAATGTGTACTAGAATCCAATATTCAATTTTTCTTTGAATTTGTGTTGTGGGGTTCAATTAATGTTATTAAATGAATCTTTTTATTTTTATATTTTGATCCTTGACGAGTTATAAATTTAAAAGATATGAAAATAATGCTGCATTCATGAAAAAGTATACCTATCTAACACCAACCCCTTATGAAGAGTTTATTTGTATTCCAACATAATATATATCCACATTAAATGAACAAAATACTTCAACAATGCCTAGGGACACCCAATAAAAGTCTAATTTTCTATTTTCCACATAATTGTAGAGTCTTTTGTACTATATGTTAGATCTATTGTACTCTTTTTGTCACATTTACATAACAGTTTTAATTCTAGTAATGGGATAAATGATTCACCCATGCGATATTCTAGTCACCCAAAAATAAATTTAGATGAAAAAATGGATGGATGAAAAAATAAATGGACCTGTAGGGGCAGTTGATCAATGTCATTTTCATAGAGAGAATACTCACAAACTATGAGGACCAATGAAATATTTTTAGAAATTTCATAACCCAATTTTTTAACTCTATAATAATAAATCCACATGTATCTTTATTTAAAATTAGATAATACTAGGGAACATACGAAAATGATATGGATATCTCAATTATTCCATGTGGAATGTCTCCAAGGTGCTCAAGATTAATTCCAATGTCATGGTTTTTACATATAAATACATGTCAGATCCCTATATAAATAACCATATTATATATCCTATGAATTATTTTAACTTTATTTATTAAATTTAGATTCAATATTTTAATTAGTGTTTAGTGATTCTGATAATTTATATCATTCTCATTTTCATCACCCTGATCTATGAACTGATAGATGGTGGATAACTAACCGTGGGAGTTGATATTGTTGGAGGTCATTGAGACTGTAAAAATTTTCTTTAACTAATTATATTATGATATCATTTCATATTTAGGCTTTTAGGGAGTGAGGGTTCTAGTATGGTGTTCATCCACTATATCCATATGCTTTTATACTCACTTATTATTCTTCTTCTAAAAAATAATTCCACCTTCAATAACTCATCATGTACAATGTAATGTGCTATTTAAATAATTTTATTATGGATAACATATGATGTGGTTGAGTTTGAGTTGGTATCATTCCATTATATTTTTATTACATTATATTTTTAATATGAATAAAGTAGGATGTGTTGTTCCAAGGAGGATCCTATTTTGAACTAGGTCTTAAATAATCCATGTTATATGTGATTATTATTGAATTATATAGAGTTAGTCAATGAATGGAGTTATGGAAAAAAATATCAAAAATGACGGATCCTAACTAACTGAACCCATAGTAATTCTAGTCATTTCTAATTTTTATTATCTTAGTATTTCATTTACACTACTATTATTTCACTACATATCCCCTCACTATTTTTAACTATTCTAATAATGTGAAAAGTTGAACATAATGAATTAATACCAAATGATATACAATGTTTAATACCAAGGCACTATGAAAAGACCATATTCATCCTTGTTCTAAAAAATTAATTATAAAATTTAATTGAGTTGAGGAACTTGGTAATATCCTATCATATGGAAAGTGAATATTGAGTTCCACTAAATCACTCATTAGATAGGATGCCAATAAAGTATAATTATTACACTATGATATGACCAATCACACCATTATATCACCTGTTTGAAGTTGAATATATTAATGTTGAAGGATGGGATACATGGTGTCGTTCTTTGAGACTAAACCCTAGTTGGATAACTAGAATGTCGATGGGATGTGTTAGAAATAAAATTTTATCATTTATTCTTTTTTTATATTAATGAATTTGTTTTTTAAATGATTGAAAATTAAAATTTATTAGAAATTTTCTATATCTCATGTTTTCCAAATGAATAACCCATTATTAGAGATAATTTTTTTATCAAACATATTATAAATTCTATTATGTTTCTAATAAATAATTAGTTCATGGTTTGGGGAAAATGTGTGTAGAAATTTTAAATATAGTGTAATCCTAATATGATCGGAGAGTTTTTAGGACTATCCATGCATAGTAAAAGTAGTTAGAAATTTTGTACTACATCATTATATAATGGTCCCATAATCCATAAAATATACCGATCCACCCCTATTGGTTGACCTAAGACTTCACTTTTAATTTCCATATTTTCTGATACAAGTAATAATACATTAATAGATCATTGTTAGATTTATTTGTCTATGTTTTGTATGATACAATAATTGGTTATAAATGTCATATATAATAAATAAATTTTATTACAACATATATATAAATATTTTAACTATAATGTGTATTAGGATGAAAAAATATATGAATTAATAAATTACATTAGAATATAATCATCTATAAAAAATAACATTATTATGGCGAAATTCATAATTAGGGTGGGATGTACGATATTAATATAATTGGTTTTAATAAATCAATAATTTCATTCAATATTTATAATTATAATAATATAATAAATATTATTATTTAAATTTTAATCACATGTAAAATAAGGGTATCCCCTCCTCCTCATTTGTCTCAGTGCCCATTATCTATAGAAATATAACAATCTATTATTTTTTGGATCTCATAATATTATTCCAATTAGTGGAAATCCTCATCACCTAAATTCTTAATTTTATCCTTTAATCAATATTCTCTACTATTTTATTCCTTATATATTGTCATTATTCATCTAAATACAACATTCATGGCTGATATAGTTTCACCATGTTTAGAATAAACACTAGAAACCCATAGGGACTTGGTTCCTTTTAGAATGAAGAATCTGATACGGATCTTTTTCACTCTATTATATAATATGTTTTCCTTTATTGGGTTAAAATTATGTGTAGCACTTTATAAGACAAAAATAAAATAACTTATTCAATAGTTTATAAGTTACTAATATTAATTTTTATTATTTTAATGGTGATAGGGGTGATCATATTCTTATAACCGCAATTAATAATGGTTGATAACCACTAATGGCCAATAGATCTATCCGTCTTCCCATATTTGAATCACCATGTTTTGAATTATCTTTATTTTGAGTTTTATTAGTTTAATATAATATATTTTGTTTCCAATTAAAAATTTATGTATTTAAAATTGTGAGATTATTTTGTTTCTCAGTGCTTTTATAGACATTTTTCCTAGAATGTATACGTTCATTGTAGATTCACAATTCACAAACCATGTTATTTTAAAATTGAAACATACGAATTATTTATATGCAATTAGGTATGTTTTCATGGATGAATATATTATGAATGAATATCAATTTTTTATTCATGGTTTTAAATTTTAAAGATATATTTTTTAACACGAAACATGACATATTACATTAACGATATATAACAAGGTATTTTATTAAATATAGAATGTTGTTTTATGTAATGGTTAGTTTAAAATAGTAAACTATTATCAAAACTGATTTATAATAAAACAATATTTTTATGAAGATTTTTTTTTATGTTAATTGGGCTAATACACTGATTGAATATTCCTTGAAAAATGAATTTTATGATTTAAACATTAAATCATGGAAGTCATTGAAATGGTAGGACACTCCCACGAATCTGTGGGTGTTTATGTCTGATCAAGACTCATATAATGCTTATATTATTGGACGTGTCCTATTTTGTGTATAAATTAACTCCCAAATGATATGGGTGATGTTTATCACATGGTATTATGTGGTTAGTGGATACCTATATCATTATAGTTCTTCCAAACATAGATTAAAACATGGGAATTTTGAGACTGTACATTGTAGTTCTTGGAATATTTTGGTCGTATCTATATATTTTATTTGTGTTATCAAAACTTTTTATTCTATGGCTCTATCCACTATGAATATATTATTCCACACTAGTTCATATTTTACACGCATACATTTCCCTATTGGACTGGTGGAATTTATTCAATTTTAATATTTTATGGATAATCATACTTTTATAATATTTCAAAATTAAATTAATTTTTTTATATCACACTATGAACTACTAAGATATGTTTTTCATTATACATTTTAAACATAGAGTACATGGTGGGAACCCATTGTGATGGTTATGCACACATTCAATATACACCAACTTTGTGAATAAAAACCCTATTTGACTCTTGTGATTTTTTATTAGTTAATAAAACATAGTTTTTTCTCTAGGAATAAGATATTTTACTCAGGTTTAGATAAATAGAGGTTGATGAATGTGAAGGGAATGTATTGAAATAGGGATTCCATAGATGATATTTCTTTTTCTCATGTCTTGTTTTGGGTAGTTTTCTCATATTGTTATACATTTCAAATTAATGATACTATAATTTCATATATTTTATCACATATTTAATGTTAGATTATTTAATTTGTGAAGTTTGTTTGATTATTTATTTAATATAAATGGTAATATGATCCCAACTAGGTTTAGTAACATTGAAACTTGTTCCCTACATATGAATTTTATTAACATGATTCAATATTTATTTCATGTTAGTTCTAGTATAATCGGATGATGACCATGATTCTATATTATAAAATGTGTGTTAAAATATTATTGGGATGTTGGGAAAGTGAAAAGTGGAGTAATTATAATTATAAATTTATAATTAAAACACAAATAGATGTGATCATCATCTTTATAGTGATTAATAATGTTAGTTGGGATGTCTAGAATTAATTCTTGTTATCCGACCATATATCAATTTGACACTATTTTTTATTATTACACAGTATGGTTAAATGAATAATATTTCAATTTTTTTGATACTGTCTATTATATTATTTTGTGAAACAAACAACATGTGGATTTTTTAAAATACATAAAAATAATTATGGTTCATCTAAATATTTTTTTCCATGAATCAATTTTTTAAATATTATATTGTTAACATTTAAATTATTTATTCTAACTTCATTAATTTCATATTTATATGTGTGTGGAAATATATAGATATATTATAGTAGGTTGTTTTTTGGTGTAATTTTATTATGATTATTTCTTTTTTGTTCATTAATAAATTTTAATTTGTATATTTTAATCATTTAAGTTATTTTTCTTTCCCAAGACATAAAAAGAAATCATTCCAGAGCACGTATGATAAATTTTTTAATTTTCAATAATGTATTAAATTCATTTGGTTACAATGAAATTGAGACTTTTTAGTTCTAAAGGTCTATTGAATTGTTTGGTTTGAAATTATAAATGGTAAGGTCATTTAAAACATTTCTTTTTTTTTTATTTATGTAAATTGGTTGTGTCTTATTATTTTTATAAAAGAATATCTTGAAATTTATTTTGTATTTTGAATTTATATAATGGAATTTACTTATGAATTTATCGCTTTTAAGATATTTTATTCAGGGTGTTCCAATTTATGCTCCAATTATGTGTGTGTTTTTATTTAATTATATATTTTATAATAAAAATATAAAATTACATTAAATTAAATTTCTTTAACCATTTTAGTATTGTTACAAATTTATCTCACTGGATACATAATTAGAAAGAAGTTGATTTTTTTGGTTGGTGAATTTTAGGCATAATAACGTTTTTATGTCACATGTTTGAGTATTTTGTATCTATATTTTAGTAAGTATAGACCTAATGGATATATCTATAAATTAATATATTTCATTGTAAAAGTTAAAATACATCAATATTATTTTAATAAACAATGTTTGGCATGTCAGTATATTTAATATGGTTTGTTATGGTAGTATTTTCAATGAAATTTAGTTTTATTCATTTAATGGAATATAACAAATAAATATACATTAAACGTTATTATGAAAGAGTCATTGAATTTATATTAAGACAAGATGACTATATGAATAGAGGGTTGAATTAATAAGTTATATTAATTAAATAGGGTTACTTTAGGTTTCCTTTAATGATCTAAATTTTGAAGTTAGGATCGATTTATCTTGTAAAATTTTATGAATTTAAAATGGAAAAATAAAATGCTAATTTGTTTTCAAAATTTTAATCCCTTAATCAATGTTTTAGTTACAATATGTTTTAAATTGAGTATGAATTATATTTTTATTCACAAGATTCATGTTGTTAATGTTTCAAAATTTATTATATTATGTAATACAGGAACTTTAAATTCTATACATTGAAAAAAGATATCGTTATAGGTGTTCTAGAATGTTTATTTATTACTTGGTTAATTTTTTAAAATATATTTTATTAGATTGATGAGTTTAGAATTTTAGATTGAAAATTAAGGATTAATCATAAGTTTTCATGTGTCTTTTTAAAAAATATATTTTTTAATTTATGGGTGTTGTGACTATTTTAGTCACAATAACTATAAAGATGGGTATAATGATTGAAAGAAGGAACATTTCAGATATGTTTGATTGATTTCAATTTATCAACGTGATTCCTGAAGTAAAAGTATCATGTATTATAATTTAGTATTTAATTTAAGATTTTGATATTACATAATTTTATGTATATGTGGATATTTGTAATTTGGATATTATTTATGAAAATTTTGGTGGTTGAATTTAATTGATAGGTTTTTTGGTTATAATTTACTTTAAAATAAAAATTCGTTTTATAACACCATGATATTAAAAAGTAGGACCCTTATATTCAATTGTGTGTATGACACACGACACCAATCTTGTATGGGAATATCATATCGAGATAATTTATAATATGTTTACTATGTAAAATATTTTCTATATATTTCAACTCATTCAACAATGAATTATCATGTGTTGCATAAAAGAGTGACCATCCTCGATGGTCATGCATTCCATGCATGAACACGTTTTATCAATTAATAATATACTATTAAACTTCAATGAGATACAAACAAGATGTTATGTTAGTGGTTTTGAAGTGTATTAACTAAATTATATAAATTTATTGTATATATAAATATAAAATTAATTCATGTGTTACCAATTAATGAGTATCTAAAATAAGAACCAATTTCATATAAGAAGATATATTATTATTTTTATTCATCCAAAGGAGTTTTATATAAGAAAATAAATAGTTCATTTTTTTACTGATTTTAATAAAATATATAATCTATACATTCAATAGAATATTTTTTATATTAATCAATTAGGTTTTATAGGCATAAGATAAGAAAAAACTCCTTTTTACGCATAAAACCCTATATTTTTATAATAGCATTTTACCTCCTTTTAATGGAGATCTCATTTTAAATATGAATTATGACACTTTAATTTTTATAATTTATAATAATTAACTTAATATTTGAAATAAAACATAATAGTTAGTATATGGTGAATTTTTAATATTTTTCTAAAAAATTTCAATTTTTAATGAAATTTAAAAAATATAGAATTTTAGTTCAAAAATATCTTTTCATATAATTTATTAATATATTTATATTATCATTTTAAATTATTTTTAAATAATACATAGATAATATTTTTATCAATTTATATAATTTATTATATTATAATCAATTTAACATTGAAAATGATAGTAAAAACATAGAAACATTTCAGATGTTTTTACATTAAAAGAACGCATTGTTGTCTCGCCTATAAGATGAATTTTAAATTAATTTTGTCCTATTATATGATTTGAATTTGGAAAAATGGATATAATATTTGTAATCATACTAATTTATAAAGTATAATAACAAAAACTTTGTTTTTTTACCAAAATTATTAGTGATGGAAATTAATATTAATTATAATGATTAACGTTAAATTAATCTTAATTAAGGACCAAAACATAACCATAAGGTCCAAAAAAACCTATCCCCATGTAAAATAGATATTTTATTGTAATATATAGACCCTATAATCTATTTTATCTATTTTTTAATTTTTGGATCCACATTTACAAAAAAAATGTGAGAATAATTGCTTTCTATAAAAATTACAAAATTGCCACATCTCCTCCCTTATAAAAGGCCACCGCTTCTCCCCATTAATCACAGCTCTCAAAAACCATAGGGTTGTACAATATATTCCCAAATATATTTCAAAATTATATCAACTCAACTATTTAGATACTATTTAGAAATAAATCATTCTAATTAATCTTTTTGGTATAAACCAACAATATTTAACTGATTTTTAATGTAATGCTTTCTAACGATCAATTTTTTTAAATTACGTCTCCATATACTAAAATATTTTTCTTATATGTTTATATAATAACAAAAGTATCATATATATACTATGGTGTTTTTATTCAATGATTTATTCCTAAAATTAAACACACATTCATCAAATGGGAAACAAACGTACTATTTTTTTGAACGATGAATTACCACCTCACAAAATGAAGATTGTTCGTTCTCCATTTATCTCCTCCCATGGTGGTCATTATGATAGAAAATCTATTTATATGTGTTATATAAGAAAATTATTATGTATTTTGTATTATTTAATTATTTTAAGACACTTATCATTATACATTCCATTTTGAGTAAAAATGTTAACATCATTTGTGGAAGTATGGATTAAATCCCCCTCAAAGCGATGTGATTCATTCAAACCATAGATGGAACATATAAAGGATTTTTTAATTAAAAATATTAAAACAAAATAAAATATATTTGACATTAAGGACATAAGATTATATCTATAAATATTATATATCTCATTTTCATTATTAACCATTCACACACTTAAAAAGTGATAATGGCATTCGTGGACATATGGACTAAAACCTCCTCGATATGATGTGTTTCCTTTTTAAAAAAATTAATTATATTTATAAGTATATATGATTAATTAATATGGTATTTTTTATATAAATTTAATTCTTTAATGATAATTATTTTGTAACTTATATTCAATAACTCTCATTGAAAAATGAGAACGTTAACCATGCATACATACAACCTACCGACTCCATGATTGAAACATTGATTAATTTTTAATAACCATATGTAATTAGTGTTTTAAAAAGTATAGTTGGTGTACAAATAATAATATTATTTAATTATTATTATTATTTATATTCTATATAATGACCTATTTGAGCATAGTTGACCAACATAAATTATTTTTGACACATAAATCAAATTTGTTCAAAACACCCGACATAAATTTAATTATTTAAGTAGTTCTACACAACATTGTAATAATTAAAATGACATTAATGATAAAAATGAGAACGTTTTTGAATCAAGTAACAAATTATCATATGTTTATTACACAGTAAGTTAATGGATGTTCATCTTGAAGGAATTTCAATGTAAGGGATTTGCATCTTTGTTTTTACTTATGTTAGATAAATTTCATTTTCAATACTTATATCTTTTGTAATGTTTATCTACTACCCATTTTTATATTATATCATGAATTCATTTATATTCATGTTATATAAAACATACATTTAAAATTTTTCCTTTAACAATTTTTTTGATTTAGAATTTTTGAAAGTGGTTTGGGGTACTTTGGAATGTTAAAATAATATTTTCCTCAATAATAGATTTAATAATATTTCAAAAAAAATTTCAATTCAAGTAAATTATATGCCTATTGTTCAATAAAACCTATAATTTTCGTCTCCGATGTTTATTCATGACCATTTTCATGTATTAGTACAATTTTCCAAATCTTTGGTACTCAAAAAAATTTAGAAATTGTTTTTAAGAAAACCAAACATTATTTATATAATTAGTCATAGAACCTATTTTCGTATAAAAAACATGAATATTTATAATGTTTTGAATTTTTTTTTTAAAATTACTTGTTAAATAATTTTTTAAACCATTTTCCTTTTACTAATTTTTTCAGAGTAATATTATTTTCTCTTTCGAAACCAGTCATTTTTCTAACTTTCAACTGTGCAAATAGAATGATCCTTCACCTTGTATGAAAAGTACTAATTTACTAACAATAATTTTAATGATGTTTACATTTCATTTCTAAAAGGATACTTTAAATAAAAATTATTCTAAATTTATTATCAAATAAAAGTTTTTAAAAAATATTTTCAAAACAAAAAGGAAATTTTAATCAAGAATACGTTTAAAATATATTTCTAGTTTTTCTATTCATTATAAACACAATCCATTTATTTTTAATCAATGTGGGATTTTTCATATTGATACCATCCTTATTCTTCCTGTATATGGTTTATAATTGATTTTTCTTGGGGTAAAATTTATATTCACTTCCTAGAATCATTTTTTATTCCCTAAAATTTTTCTATCTCCTATTATCATTGAAAATTGAATTTCCCATAATTATCCATTTAATATATCATGTATATTACTTTTGCCTAAATTATATATCATTTTACATAAAATGTCTACTTTGATACTAATTTTATTCAATAGGGAAATATTGATAATTTCAAATTATTTTGTCAATATAGATATGTGTTATGCTATATTATTTAATTTTCTTATTCAATACGAGGAATTATTTGGACTGGTAATGATGTGTGGAGCTCAAAATCTATATTGTACATAGATGCATCGATATTTTATCATGAGACAAATATTCTATGTGAATTAAATGTCTTTCTATTCTTATTTTTAAACGATCTTGTGAAATGTATTTATGGTATAGGTTGTCATGTTCCATAGACATGACGTCCATTAAGAAAGAATTGTCTTCATAACAATTTTAGTTATTATTTTTCCATGATAACTATGGTAAAAAAATATATGGATACATTTTATTTTTATTTCATTGATTAAATGGTATGTTTTTCAGTTTCTCACCTTTCAATATTTTTTTTCACTGATTTTTTTATTTTAATGACACGTGTTTCTAGTTATTACCCTTCTATATTTCTTATGCACTCCCTCTTATGTTTATTGTTTTATAGGGCATGTGAGATCAGTTATTTTCCATGTCATAGTTATCATTCTCATTGATTATTATTCCTTACCCTACATTTTTCCCATACTAAGCATTTAAGCTCACTATTTTTATGTTTTTCCCATAGAATCAAAAAATTGTATTATAAATGTCATGAAGTGATTTACTAGATGTAATTAAGATATCATAAAATTAATTTATTTAGAAAGAAAAAAATATTTTCTAATTAGTGTATTCATTTTTTTATAAAAGACCCTTTTATGTATTTTGTTTACCAAGACTACTATGCTATTTGGTCTTTCGAGATTTTATTCCACGTAATCATGCCAATGTAATTGATAACAGTCATTGGATCTGGTATTTCTCAGGCTGGGTCTCTACATTTGGAATCAATGGATGTTTAATATCATTATTTGGAACTAGATTTATGATAAATTAGGTTAGAAAACACATACCTAAGGTAGAATTTGATGAAATTTTTGTAAGAACATTCTAGAATTTGGGAATGGTAGGAATTATGTGGGTCTTTATAGAAATACATTTTGTCCAGATACTAAATGTGGATGTTATTTCAGGAAAGAAGTACTTAGGATTAATAACACCAACACAGTGTTCTGAGCATGACTTGAGGTAACATGGTACAAGACAATGGTCCTTACTATGCACCAGGTTTGATACCCTTAGGTGATATGCTTAGGATAATCTAGGTTTTCTTAAAAAAATGATATAATGTAATTTAACAGTGAATATCCTTGGTTAAACTTAATCTATTTTAGATTGAAGATAATTGGTCAAGATTTATAAATCATATAAATAATATTATACCAATTAAAGGAACATATGGAAATAAGTAGATGATGTACTTATGTATTGATGTTGTAATGAAACCCGTATTTAAGTGGATTTTTAGTGATTAACCTTATTTTAATGATTTCCGTCATATTTATGTTAAAAATTATATTAATTGTTTTTATAAAAGGAAAACCCGTAAGTTAGGTAACAAAAAATCAATTTCGAAAAGGGTGTGGGTCTTGAAACCATGACCAGTGGATGTTAAGAATTTCACACCAACCACTAACCAACGTAATTTCATTGTTAAAATTTCATTGTTATTAGTTAAAAAATTTGTTGAAATAATTTTTATTTGGAACCAGCAGTATCACTTTTTAGGATCAAATATTAATATATTAACCATATTTGTTGTGGAATATAGGTCAAGAAAAATAGTTATATTTTTTACTATTTTTTGTCCTTAAATTGGTTTTGAAATGTCTTTTAGGGATTCCTACATAAATATTGATTTCTTAATGAATTTTAATAAATATATAAGAACAAACTAATGTTGAAATTATATTTATGGAAATATATCATGTAATTTTTCTTAGGCAGTAAAATAATTTCTTAATATTAGGAAAAGTATCTTCAAAGAAAAATATTGTCTTAATACCTTAATTTTGGTTTAACCTATGGAATTATATATCATAAAACATTTATGTATTTTAGGACCTAAAATTTTTATTTATCATTTACTTGTTTGTGATTTATGACCTCAAACACAACTTTTAAATATTTACACTTTTACTCTAACTATGTATCTCTACATTGCACTAACATTATCCTATATAGGTAACTGGCAATATGTTAGTTCATGTGATCTTTTCACTGCCCATAAATTCTTTTATTAGGATATTTTTTTAACCATAATAATGATGTGGTATTTAAAAATAATAAATATCAAACAATCTATCACCAAGATTGAGTTTAAATTGTGAGGATGTAATTTAATTAATGTGGGGAGAATGTAACACCATGAAACTCTGAAGTAAGAACCATGTTTTCAGTAGCATGTATGAAATGCGACCCCAAGTTTGTAGTAATATAATATCAAGACACTTTATTATATATTTCATATTTAAAATAAATTCTATATATTTCAATGCAAGAAACACTGAGTTTGAATGTGTTACCCATAAGAGAAACTTTCTTCGATGGCTTACGTTACACACAAGACTGGGTTTTATTGAAAAATAATATATTATTGAAATATAATGAGATATGAAATAGGTATGTAATTAGTATTTATGAATAATAATTACTAAGTTATGAAATTTTATTGTTCATATAAATATAAAATTAATTCATGGGTTACCAATAAATGATAATCGAAAATAACCAATTGGATATAAAAAAGTAATATTACTATTTCTATGATTCCAAAGATGTTTTATCATAATAAACATATCTAATTAGAATTAGTTTTTTTATTTTAATGATATAAATTTATATTATATTAAATAAAACATTTTTTATATTCATTTATTAGGTTATGTGGGCATTATACAAGAATAAACTATATTTTACACATAAAAACATATATATTTATAAATTAAATATTACGACCATTTAAAGGAGAACCAATTTTAAATATAAATTTTTAAAATTCAATTTATTTACTATATCAAAATAAAATTAGTACTTTTATGTGAAACATAATAATTAGTATAAGGTGAATTTTTTATATTTTTCTGAAACATTGCATTTTCTAATGAATAGTTAAAAATACAAATATTTAGTTTTGAACTACTTTTTAATCTAATTTAATTATAAGGAAAATTATACATTTAATAGGGTTTAAATTTAAATTATATAATTTATTTATCAATTAAAAAAATTTATTTCATTAAAATAAATTTCACAATGAAATTGATTATAAAATAATAGAAAACTTTCAGATGTTTTTACTTTAAAAATATGTATTGTCATCCCACATGGGGAATGAATTTTAAATTAATTTAAACCACTTATATTATTATAATTTGGGAGATGGATTCCATTTTTTTCATCTTATTTATTTATAATTCATAATGATAAAAACAATTTTTTGACCAAAAATATTAGTGAAGGTAATTAAAATTATTTACAATGATTGAGGTTAAATTAAGCTCAATAAGGGACAAAAAATTTAACCATAAGGCCCAAAAAGACATATACACTTATACAAGAAAAATTTTATGGAAATATATATAACCTATAATATCATTGATCTAATCTGGTTCATTATTATATCCATTTGAAACATGAAAAATGTTGAAAAATGTTCTTTTTCAAAATATGACAAGAGTGCCACTCCACCACTATAAAAGGAAAACACTTCACCCCATTACTAAAACCTATCAAACAACTTGTGTTCCTCCAAGATATAAATTAATATCTTTAAAACAACCCACTACTAGACCTGGAATACTATGTTTGTGCATAAAACCTTCCAAATATTCCTTTCGGTATAAACCAAAAAAAGATACCTCATTTGTAAAGTAATGTCTTCATACGATCAATTCTTTATAAATTAATCTTGCACCACCTTAAATATTATTATTAAATGTTAATATAATAAAAATAATAATGTAAATATTGTATTATAGTTTTATTCAAAGTGTTTTAACTAAACAGACGCACACACATCCATCTAATGGGTAATGAACACACTATTTTTGTGAACGACAAACTACTGCATCACGAAACAATGATTCTTCTTTCTTACTTTAATTCCTCTCATAGTGGTCATTATGATGAAAAATATATTTATATTTGGTATATAAGATATTTATTATTTATTTAGTCTTATTTAATTAATTTAAAACACATATCTTTATAATTTCCATTTTGTGTAAAAATGATAACATCGTTTGTGGATGTTTGAACTGAGGTCCCCTCAAAGAGATGTGGTTCATTCACACTATACATGGAACGTATAAAGGATTTATTAAATTAAAAATAGGTGACATAAGAAACATTATATTCATAAAAAGAATTATGTTTCATTAAATATAATATATATCATTAACTTTATTACCCTTTCACACACATAAAAATAAATAACGTTATTCAAGGATGTGTGGAATACCGCCTCCTCATCATGATGTGATTAATTTTTCATCAAAATAATTATATATATAAGAATATATTATTAAATAATAATGTATTAATTATATAATTATCATTATGTAAATTAATATTATTACATACCAAATTTCTATATCGATCATTGAAAAATCTAAATGTTACTTCTGCGTACGCACAATGTACCTTCTCTACTATTCTAAAGTTGATTCATTTTTGATAAAAGTATATAATTATTATTTTAAAAAGTAAAATTTATATTTAAATATGATAATTTATTCATGATTATTATTATTTAGATTTTATATAATTTCTTTTTTAACATAATTAACCTTCCATAATTTTTTTGAAACATAAATTGAATATCGTTAAAAAAACTTAATGTAAACTTAATTTTTTAAGTAGTTGTAATAAACATGGTAAAAAATGAACCAAAAGTTATTATAAACATGAAAATGTTTCTAAATAAAGTACAAAATTAACATATTTTTATTATACTAGTATTTAAAGGATGCTCACCTAAAAGGAATCTCGTGATAAGATATTCATCTCACTTTTACTTCTGTGAAATAAATGTCATGTTCACATCCTACGTCATTTTCATGGTGAATCAAATACCCATTTTTCAATTATATCATTAACTAATGTATCTTATTAGTATTTAAATCTTCCATTAAATATTTTTTCTTCTTTATATTTATGATTTAAAATGACTCATTGTGGTATGAGGCTCTTTGGAATGTTTAAATAAAATTTTCCTCAAAAATAACTGTGATAATATTTTAATGGTATTTACATTTTAGGGAATTATATTAAAATTGATCAATAAAAACTTATATTCTCCTATCCAATGGTAAATAATGACCATTTTGTAGTATCAGAAGCATTTTCCCACTCTTTGGTACTCTAATTGTTATATAAAATATTTCTACAAAAAACTTAAATTATTTCTCTCTTGAGTCAGAGACCCTATTTTAATGTAAGAAACATATATTATTAAAATGTTTTAAAAAACATTGTAAAAATTATTTGTTAAATAAATTTTTACCCTTTATATATGTTACTAATATTTTCAACGGAATCATCATGTCGCTTTCCAAACAAGGCATTTTTAACATTTAATCATGAAAATAGAATGTTTTTACCTCATATAAAATGTATGGATTTACTCACCATAATTTCATTTAATTTATATTTTCATTAGTAAAATGATAATTTTTAAATAAAATTTATCGAAAATTTATTTCCAATGAAATATATTTTCAAAAGATTTTACAAAAAATCATATTTTATATAATAATTCTTTTAAAAGATATTTTTTGGTATTTATATTCATCTACAACACCAACCATTTAGCTATACTCTATTTCAGATTTTTTGTATTTATACCATCCTTATTCTTCCTATGGATTTTTTCTCATTTATTTTTACAAGAATCATATTCACATTAACTTCCTAGAATCATTTTTTATTCCCTACATAATATTTAATCTCATATGATCATTGAGCATTGAATTCCCCTATGATTATCCATTCCCTTTTACATGTATATTACTATTGCCTAAATCATATACCATTTAAAATATGGTCTCTACAGTGATTGTTATTTTATTATTTGTAAAATAATTAATAATTCCACATTCTTTGTTTAATATAGATATTGGATAAAGAATATTATATATATTGATTATCCAATATATGTAATTATTTAGAGTTATAATTATGGGTGGAGACTGAATATTATATAGCTCTTCAATGTATCGTTAGATTCTCATGATAAAAATATGATTAGAAAATTAAACGATTTTTCATCCTTTGATTGAAATCATTTTTGTTATTGGTCATTATGGTATAGGTTTTCATGTGCCTTGGACATGTTGTCTATTAAGAAATAATTTCCTTCATATTAGTTTTAGTTATTATTCTTCCCTGAGATCTTATGCCGATATATCTATATACACATTTAATTTTTATTTCATTGATTAAATGTAAAGTGTTTCAGTTTCTTACTTTTCCATTTTTATTTTCCCTTATGAATTTAATTTAATGGCATGTGTTTCTAGTTATTACCTTTCTATATTCTTTATGCAATTACTTCTTAGTTTATGGTATATATGGCATGTGAGTTAAGTTATTTACCATTTCATAATTATTATTATAATTGATTCATTATTTCTTTGGATATATTTTTTCCATTACGGATCATTTGACCTAACCCTTATTATGTTTCTTTCCCCATGAATCTAATTATCATACTATTAATGTTATAAAGGGATTTACTAGATGGAATAAAGTTATCCTTGATGTAATTTATTTATAAAGAAAAAAATATGTTGTAATTATTTTATTAATTTTTGATGCAAGAATCATTTATGAATTTGTTTTACCAAGTCTACTAAAATATTTAGTATTTTGGGATTTTATTCCTTGTAATCATGCCAATGTAATTAATAGCAGACACCAACAGTGGGATTTTATGGGATGGTTAATTATTGTTTGTTTCAATGTATGTTTAGTAGAAACCTTGGGAACTATATTTATGAATACATAAATTAGATAAAATAACCCAAAAGTAGAATTTTAGGATATGTAGAGAAGAACGCCCTAGTGTTTTGGTAAGGTATATATTATATAGGTCTTATTTGAAATACATCCATGTTTGGATACTATAAGTGGAAGTGTTTCTGGAAGATATTTACATAGGAGTAATAACCCTCACAAGCTATTCCGATGCCGACTGGGGCAACCGAGTACACTACAATGAGCCTTACTACACTACTGGTTTGGCAATCCAGGGTGATATGCTTTGGATAATCCACTTTTTCTGTAAAAACCACTTTGAAGGATTTTGGTAACTAATAACCTTGGTTAGACCTTATTTTTTTAAGATTGAAGATACAGTCTCATGATTTAGAAATTCGATAAAAGTTATTAGATAATGGAATCACTTATTTGGAAATAAGTAGATGAATTTTTTATGTATTTAGGTTATGTGGAAAACCTTAGTTAGAAGATTATTTAGTGATTAACATTATTTGAATGATGTCTATAATATTTATTTTAGAGATTAAATAAATTCTATTTTATAAATGAAAAAATTGAATGATGGATGAAACCCAATCAAATCTAGTAAGGCCATGGTTTATGAACCCATGAATGAAGAACAATAAGGGTTTCATGCCAAACATAGTCCTACACAATGTCCTTGTTAATTTTTCATTGTTTTTAGTTAAAAAATTTGACAAAAAATGTTAATGATGAACCAATAGTACCACTTTAGAGGATTAGAGATTAATCTGTTAACCATACTTTTTTTGGAATATAGTTAAAAGGAAAATAGTAAAACATGCCACTTTTTTGTGTGCCTTATGACCCAATAGAATTTTCTTGTACTTTATACATCAATATTAATTTTTTAATTATTTGGAAAATAGATCAAATAATAACCAAATGAAGAAATTATGTTTAAAAAAATATATCAATCATGTATACATATGTAGTAAATGAATTCATAAACTTTAAGAAAAATATCTTCCAACAAAAATGTTTTCTCAATACCTTATTTTTTATTGAACTAATGTCCTTCTAAATCATCAAAGATTTATGGATTTGAGTTTTCCAAATGTCTATTGACCATTATATTGATTGCGATTCATGAGATCAATCACTCCTTATAAATATTTACACTTTTCCTCCAAGTGTGTATCTGTAATAGTCCCTAATGTTATGAGGGGAGGCGGCTTGCTGCGTGACTGTTGGGGCTCGGTTCTGGTTGCGTTTAGCACTTACTATGGCTCAGGTAACTCTATGGGTGCGGAGTTTAGGGCCCTTCTTTCAGGTTTGACCATATGCAGGAGGAAGGGGCTTCCCGTGACAGAGGTGGAATCAGACTCGATGGTCCTGGTCAGATCTCTCCACGGCTATCAAGACATCTCATGGGATCTAATGTATATCTGTCGCCGGTGTAAAATGGATACTAATCAGGGAAGGATAGTCCACCATAGCATGAGGGAGTCTAACTTTGCGGCAGACGAGCTGGCTCGCTGGGGCCGACCCGAGGAGCCACTTGTGGTCTTTGATAGCCTTAATTCCTTACCTTTGGAGTGTGTTAATGTGGTTCGGAAAGACTCTCTTGGCCTTCACTATTTTCATCCCCCGTGAAATGTAAGGTGGCTCTCTATTGGTTTTAATAAAAAATAACTTTCAGCCCTAATGTTATCCTACTTAGATACCTAGCTATATGTTAGTCCCTATGAAGTTTGTAGTTCCCATTTTCTCTTTTCCCTAGGAAGTTTTACGAACCCTTATCTAAAAGTTGGATTTAATTATTGGAAATATCTAAATGTCTATCAACTATATTGATTTTAAACTATGAGGATGTAATTTAATTATGATGGGGATAATGTAACTCCCCACAATTCTAAAGTAAGAACCTTGTACTAAATAGCCTATATGACACACGACATGACGAAGATAATAGGATATAATATTTTGATAAATTATTCTATAAATAATATTTAAAATTGAATCTATATATTTCAATACATGAAAGAGTGAGTTATCATGCATTACACATAAGAGCGGCCTTATTCAATGACTTCAATTACACGTAGGACCATGTTTTACCAAACAATAATATATTATTAAAATATTATGATATATAAACTAGACATAGATTTATTATTTATGAATATCAATAACTATCCCACAAAATTTTTTGTTTTGTGTAAATATATAATGAATTAACTCTTAACAAATTAATGAGAAAGAAAAATAAGAACTAATAAGATAATAAAAGAAATACTATTAATTTTATTCTTCAAATAGAGAATAATCTTAAACAAAATAATTAATTACAACCATTAATGATTATAATTAAATATATATTTTATTAATTAAATAAAATATTTTTAATATTCATCCATTTGGGGACATAGGTAAATGATAAGAAGAAACTCTATTTTAATCGCAAACCCTATATTTTTTATAAAGGTAATTTTTCTGTCTTTTAATGGAAAACCCATTTTAAATTTCAATTTTTAAAATTTAATTTATTTAAAATGTAAAAAAATGTAACATTTTTAAGATAATAATAAAAATTAAGTTATGGTGAATTTTTTATATTTTTGTGAAACATTTCAATTTTTAATGAATAGTTTAAAATACTTAATTTTAGTTTAAAAATGATTTTTCATCTAATGTACTTATAAGATTAAATTTTACATTTAATTGGTTTTAATATCTAGTTAGATGATAATTTTTGAAATTAATAAAATTAATCTCACTGGAATCAATTTCACTTTGAAATTATTTATAAAAACATAAAAAACATTCAGACATTTTTACTTTAAATCCCCACATTATTGTCCCAGCAGTCGGAATAATTTTAAATTAATTTCAGATTATTATATGATTTGAATTTTGAAAAATGTATTACATATTTTTAATCATATTAATTTATAATTTATAATTATAAAAACATTTATGTTGACCAAAATATGCAGTGAATATAATTATAATTAATTACAATGATTAATATTAAATTAAACTCAATAAGGGATTAAATGTTAGCTATAAGGCCGAAAATGACCTATACATTTTTTTCGGAGATAGTTTTTGGACATATATATAACATATAAATTCTTTTATCCAATTTTCATCATTACTGGATCCAATTGAAACATGAAAAACATGGTGAGAATTATTTTTCCCAAATATTACAGGAGTGCCACTCCTCCACCAATATAAAAGACTACCACTTCTACCCTTTCCTCACAACTCACAAACTACATAGTATCATAAAATATTATGCCAAAATATATTATTAAAATACCACCCCTTATCTTTGAATCATCCATTTGGGAATAATTCATTCCAAGGAATTCTTTTGGTGTAAACCAAAAGGAGTTAGCTGATTTTTAAGGTAATGCCTTCTAATGATCACTTTTCTTTCAATTACTTACTAACCACCAAAAATCTTCTTATTCAGTGTTCGTATAATAACAAAATTATAATAACTATACTATCATGTTATTATTATTAGGTTTCAACCTATACTAACAGACACATCCATCTAATAGGTTACACACATACTATATTTGAGAAAGACGAACTACCACCTCACGAAACAATAATTGTTTGCTCTTCATTTACTGCATATAATGGTGGTAATTATGGTGAAAACTCTATTTATATGTGTTTTACATGATATTTATTATTTATTTAATATTATTTAATTATTTTACAATAGATATATCTATACATTCAACCTTATGTAAAAATAATAATATCAGTTATGGAAGTGTGGATTATCGCCCATCAAAGAGAAGTGATTCATTTACACTACACATGAAACGTATAAAGGATGGCTTGTATTAAATTTATATTAAATAAATAGAATATATATGATATTAATTAAATAGTAAAATTTCTATAAATATAATATATTACTTTTTTATTTATTGCCGTTTCACACACTTAAAAAGTGATAACGTTATTCATAGACATGTGGACTACCGCCTCCTCGACATGATTTGATTCTTTTTTTTCATCAAAAAAATTATATATATTAATATATATAATAAAATAAAAAAGAATTTATTATATAATTATCATTATATAATTATATGATATTAGTAACCTTCTTTCCATAATGATCATTGAATAATGAGAACGTTATTCTTTGGTACGAACGACCTACCGTCTCTGTGATTATAACAATGATTCATTTTTCATAACCGTTTGTAATTATTGATTATAAAAGTATAATTTTTATATAAATATTATAATTATGTAACTATTTTTATTCTGTATACGTTATATACTAAACCCTTTGATTATAGTTGACTTAACAATGTTTTTTGACACATAAGTCCTATTTGGTTAAAACACATGGATTAAAGTTAATTATTAAAGTAGTTGTAAAAAACAATATAATAAGTGACATAAAATAAATAATATACATGAATAAGGTTTTTAGGAATATATAAAATTAACAAAATTTAATTATACAAGGTTTAGAATGATGTTCACCTAAAAGGAAACTCAAGGTATGATATTTTCATCTCACTTTTTTATTTTTTTCTGATAAATTTCATGTTGACCACTTTATTCATTTGTGTGGTGTATATAATTTGCCTTTTTATATTATATCGTGAATTAAATTTTATTCATTGTATTTAAAACTTCATTTTAATATTATTCCATCATTTATTTTATTATTTAAAATGTTTCAAAGTTGTATGGTAAACATTGGAATGTTTATAGAATATTTTACTAAAAAATAATTATAATGACCTTTCAATGGTATTGAAATTTGAGAAACTTATATGACCATTTTCAGGTAAAACTATTATTTTTACTCTCTTATGGTTAGTCATGATCATTGTTATATATTAGTACCATTTTCCTACTCTTTGGTAGATAAATATTTCCAGAAAATGTTTTTAAGAAAAACTGACTTTATTTCTCTCTTTAGACGGAGAACCTGTTTTGTTTTAAAAACCATGTTTTATTTAAAGGGTTTCAAAAAAAGTTAAATTACTCATAAATACATTTTATCCCACTTTTTTTATTTACCAATTTTCTAAAATCAATTTTCTTGTGTCTTTCTGAACAAGTTATATTTGTTATCATTAACTATGAAAAAAGAATGTTATTTTACACTGTAAGACAAGTATGAATTTACTTATCATAATTTATTTAAATCTTCTCCTTCATGTCTGAATGGATAATTTATAAAGAAAATTTATTTTAATATAATTTTTGAAGAATTTGTTTTTCAAATGGGTTTACAAAATAGATATTTACCTCAAGAATACTTCTAAATGATATTTTTATATTATTTCTATTCATCAATAACAAAAACCCTTTATTTTTCCTTCATATTGGATTTGTTGTGTTATTTCCACCACTATTCTCCCTCTATGTGGTTTGTTATTTATTTCTCCAAGGGTATTATTTAAATTCACTTCCCTGAATCCTTTGTCATTCACATTGAAATATAAAATTTTTTATAATAATTGAACATTGATTTTCCACATAATTATCTATTTCATTTCTCATAGATATTACTGTTTCTTAACTATATTCCTTTTTACATACGGTGGCTACTCCAAAAGTTATTTGATTAGTTGGGGAAATATTGAAAATTCCATATTATTTTTTTCTATAAATATATTTTATAATGTATATTATGTATTTTGATTATGCTATATGTGGAATGATTTTTAATGTTAATGATGGGTGTAGATCAAGCTGTATAAAGATCCTCGATACCTCAATAGGTTATCATGAAACAAATAAGTCATGAAATTAAACAGGTTTCCATTCATAGTTTTAATCCACCTTGTGAATGGTCTTTACGGTTTAGGTTTTTATGTTCTTTAGACAAGATGTCCATTTCGAAAGCATTCCATTCATATTATTTTCCTTCATTATTCATCCATGTTAACATGCATCGTTATATTTAAAAATATATTTAATTTTTAGTACATTTATTATATAAAATGTCTTTCAATTTCTTATTGTTCAATATTTATTTATCTATTTCTACTCATTTTAATGGAATATTTTTCTAGTTATTACCTTTCCATATTCTTTAAGAACTTCCATCCCAGTTTATTATTTATATGGAATGTGATTTTAGTTATTTATTATTTCATAATTATTATTCTCAATGATTCATTATTTCTCCCACTTTATTTTTCCATTATATACTATTTGAGATCACCTTTATTTTGTTTCATTCCACAAGAATCCATGAATCATACAATAAATTTCATATTGGGATTTATTGGATGGAAGAAATATATCCTCAAATTTATTTATTTAGATAGAAAAAATATGTTTTAATTAATTTATTCATTTATAATACAAGATTCATTTATATATTTGGTTTACCAATACTAATAAAAAGTTTTTTATTTAGGATTTGGTTCATTGTAATCATTATAATTTAATATATAGTAGATATCAAATCTAGGATTTATGGGCCCTGGTCTTTATATGTTATTAATGATTCTTTTCATTCAATGATATGATAAAATTATATATTTTTTAGGATTTGTTTTAATATTATGATGTTTAATTTTAGATGGGTTATATAGATAAAATAATGGATTATATGATAAATATTGTTCAAATATATGTTGTTTTCAAATTTAGAAAGATTAATGAAGATTTATAGATTTTTTTTGTCTATAATGGGTTGTTAAATGTATATTAATGGGTATTCCTTGTTAGGCCAGTTTTTTTATACAAGGATTATTTTTAATGGGTTTGTATCAAAATGGTTTTGACAATATATATGGGTTGTGTGGGGTGTTTTCAATATTGTTTTTTATTTTCTTTTTTCCATGTGACTTGTTGTATGGTCAATTAGTTATAAAGTTTTCAATAGTGTCAATACACTATGTTCAATGATTTTTTTCTATAAATTTATTGTGAAATTTCTTTTTTTAAAATGTTTTCATGTATTATGGGGGTTATTATTTTTTTGGGACACAAAAGTTTTGTAAATATGTTATTTAGTTTTGAAAAATAATTATTGTACCTAAAATCTTGCATGTTCAAAAATAAATCAGAGTGTTCACAACCATTATTGAATAGACTATTACCCCATAAAATTAAAACATATAGAGTAAAATATATAAAAACATTGAAATAATAACTTTTATATCCTTAAGAACCCATACAAAATGACTATAACTTTATTCCAACTATCCTTTTAATCTCATGGAACACTCAAATCCATAATTGGGAAGACATCTATGACATTTGGTCTGGGATAAACATGTATCAAATTTATTCTTTATCAAAAGATGAAAACAAGGCCTATAAAATAGATTATTATGTCAATATAGTCAAATCATTTTTGTTTAATGAGAAATTTAAAAAATATTATAGCACTATGGGATTTATTTTTTATTGTTTTTCCATTTTAACATTATCTTAATAAAAAAATTATATTTTATAAAAATTTATTTTTGTTTCACAATTTTTCATTGTATAATTAATATATTTTACCAACTAATTCTCTTTTATAAAGGAATGTTGTTATCTAAAATTGTATCACTCTGTTATTAAAAAAATATTATAATTGGAAAATGGATCAAATATATATTAAAAATTCTTACTATCTGGTGTCCCTGAATAGTGCATAAGACCCACTGATGTATACTGCTACACAATGGAGAAATAGTGTGTAGTTTATAAATGTAATATTGATTCATTATGGTTTTTAACCCCTATAAGTAATTATCCAATGATAATAGAATTTCTAATTGATGATTCCTTTTATATATAGTAATGTGTGATTTCATATAATATGTATATTTCAAAATTAATGATTTTTCTCAACATAAAACCTATATTTTTTTTACTAAAAACTAAACCAAAGTGGTATTCATGAAAGAGATAATTGATATGGTTTTTAGAATTATCAGACCCCTATATTATCATTTTATCAATTAATTTACATAGGAATGATTTTTATGGTAAACAATTTTCATAATTTTTTGATATTTTTTTTGTTTAAAACATAATCACATTATGAGATAATTATTTTTAGTAATTGTGATAATTTATCTTATGTGGTGTAGATTCCATTTAGTTATTGTCATATTGTTAACACTTATTTATGATAAATTGGGTGGGATAATCACATGTTGGGAGAGATCTCAACATGGCATGACATTGGTAAAGACTAGTAGTTCATATGAACAATGTAAATATTGATTAGTGACATAGAGTGTACTATACTACTAGAGAATGGTATAAGGAACCTGGTAAGCTAGCTATGAACCCTTATAGGTTTACCCAAGCCTTAACTTTTTCTGTTCTGACCTAATGATGAATTTAAATTTCAATTATTAAATCAATATTTTATATATTTTTGTGGGATTAGTATGTTTATGAAACTGATTTATAATATGTTACATTCTAAAATTATAATCCATTTAAATATAATTTAGTATTAAATGGAAGAAATATCTCTATTATTATCCCTCATATTTAATCAATAGTATTTAGATATCATTATCATGAACTAAAAATATTAGTGTGATGAAATTGGTTATTAAAGTGGGTTATGTGTATTTAATCTTAAGTGTTTTGGAGTCATCCATAATTTCAATGCACAATAATAATTATGATATTTTCATTAATATTAATTTTTTAAACTTAATCTGATTCGATTGAGAAGGGAACCATCTATTTATCTTTATTTTTTTTCACACAAACCCTTTATATCAAGAGTGTTCCACCCATCATATTTAGGGTTCTCATTCATCATTATATTTCAATATAGATCAACATATTTTATCTTATTATTTTATTACTTGTATTCTTCTCTTATCCTCTAGTATTACTTTCTTATTTTCCAGATTCTTATCAATATTTTGTTAATGGGTGATAGAGTTTAATAATAATATGTAGAAATTCTAGAAACCCATAGGGAATTGGTCATTTTTTTGGAATTGGAGTCCTTTATGGATCGTTGACACTATATGAGACAACAATTTATTACTCAATATGTTATGAATAAATGAAAACACTCTCAAGTCCATGTAGAATTCAATAATGCATGAATCTTTAGATTTATAAAATTATTTTTTCTGGATTTATTGGTGAAACTTGATGGAGTTATGATTATTATAACACCCTCATCTTGAGGTTTTTGAGTGTATTTTTTAGCTTCGAAGAGTTTGAGCCATGTTTTAAGATATTATAGAGACTCATTAAAGGTATCGTAGGATGATTTAAGCATATATTATTAGGACTCTGTTATGAGAAAATCTTCCCATTCAAAAATTAAATATTCATTGATTAATATAGAGTATTTTCATTGTGTATTCTTATTGCATGGTTGGGGTCAACTAAGTTTACCTCATGAAGTTTCAAAAAGTTACGATTCAAATGGGTGGTTCATAGTGGGAGAAATGGTGTGTCCGACCTATGAAACCTATGTTATCTATATTAAGACTAACATGGTTGGTTTACATATTCCCAAAACATGGATAAAAATAGTGTGCCTAATCAAATAGATCAAAAAAATTAAATTTTATTACAATTCTTCTCCCCTAAATCACTCATTTCCCTCCACTTAATATGGATCTCAATCCCTAGGGTTTCATTGTGATATCATTGTTATTCTCTTCACTTTATATTTATTTCTTTTAAAATTAGGGTTTTATATTGATAAAATGAATGTAATGAAGTACTATTTTATAAGTTAAATTCCATTTTAAATGAATAAATTTATTATTATTTCATGAATTTGTAGAAATCCCTTTCACAAAAATGGTTATTTCTATCATTATAAAATAAATGTTGTAACACAGAGAATAAAATTTTCAATCACAACCATATTTAAAATATCCACTCTAAAATGACTATTACAATTAATATATATTAATAGTTATAATAATATCTAATTTAAATAGATAGATGATGTGATGGCCTCAACCAGAAAGATCATACACTATGATTCCAAATCATCAGTTGTTCTAAGGGATATGGAATCAGTTGTATTTTTGGTTTTTCTACCCCCAAGTGTATATTCAATATCCAAAACATTAGTGAAACTATATACAAGGGTTGTTCAAGTGTTTCGAGATCATAAACCAAAAAATATTCACTAAACTACCTAGGAAATTACTAATATCACCCACCTTACACTCGAGGTGTACATTAGTGCAATAAATGGATTTGTTTTATACTAAATTAGTGTTATTTTTTATATTTAATTTTTGATAACATAATTAGAATATTTTTTTCATATTTTATTATATATTTTTCCATGATAAAATAATGATTTTAATGAAAATAAAATTTTAATGTGATTTATATAATGTTATATTTTTGGGAAATATATATATTTTAATTTAAACTATATTCTGGAAAAATAAAATAATATTTTAAATAATTGTTATTTTTTAAAATTATTTTCATTAAATAAGATGCATTAAAATATATATGATAAAAAATAAAATTATTTGTAATGCAATAATTATAAGGGTAAAAAATATGTCACTATTGTAAAAAATGAGAATTTTTTATGAAATGATTATTTATATTTTAAAGTGTAAATTATAATATTTATAAAATTAATTTTTCTATAATTTTTTTTTCAATCTAGAACATTGAAATTATCAATTATTAAATTTCTCAATATTTTCCAAGATAATATATATTTTAGGTAAAAAAATTATTTAATATATAAATGGTTTATATTATAACATCCAAGTATCCCAAGATTATTTTATTAATACTATAAATCACATTAATAAACAAAAATATATTTTACCATTATGATAATGTTTATTTGATTTTTTTTATGAATTATATAATCTACTACTGAATCCTAATAAACTATTATTAATATTAATGTTTTAAAATCAATTCATTATGACTGTGTATCACATTCACATCTTTAATGGTATTATTTTAAGGATTTTTGTTCCAACACCAATAAAATATTAAAATCCATTCCTCTTTTGAGGAAAAATGTAAAAAAATTAGGTTAAGGTTTATGGTTCTGATAATTTTATCACTAAATGTCTAAAATTAATTTTTACCAATTAATAAAGAATTCATATCTATTAAACTATAAATTACCATGAAATATACATCTAATATTCTATCAAAAAACATTGTTAAATATGTTCATCTCTCTATACTACTTGATATACCACAGAATTTTTTACCATGCTCTTAATAATCACCTACTATGATTTTAGAAGCACCCTATAATGGTGATGGATTCATTCTATATCCTCCTGATTTAAGTAATTTCATTGTATTAACCAATTTTATTTATGTTATTTCGTATTATATTTTTTCTTTAGACATATATTTATCATCCTTGTAATGAAAATTTAATGAGATACATCTTTTCCCTATCATTCATACCTTTCATGAACTATTAAATACACATTTTAGATTGGTGTAATTAAATAACGATTTCTGTTCCAAATTTTTCTTTCATGAACACAAATACATATTTACGAATAATTTTATTTACCATGATTTAGATATACTTAATTTATTGGAGATTTATATGTATCTGAACCACACTCTAAAAGAATGGTATTGAATGTTATAAAATATGTTTTTATATTTAATGATCTATGTGGTATCCAAATTCATGTACAAAATGTGAATATGACAGACAAGCATGAAATTATATAGTTATAAAATTTATTATATAATGATTTTATCTACTTTGATACCATGAATAGTTCACGGTAGATTAGTGTAACAACACTTTGTTAGGATTTCTCTATGGTTATCCATAACATATAATTTGATGTTATCTTTTATGTAGTTTGCATATTCCTAAAATGTGCTGATGTAATAATTTGTTATCATGATTAAACATTTATGATTATTATTCTCACTATTTTATATTTCCTTGATATTCCTCCTAGATTAAATGTATAAATTTTATAATTTTATTCATTGAAAATTACCCTTCAAGTATTTATAAATCACATATTTCTTATACACATCCAAAGGTTATCCTATTATGTTTTATATGTTCAATGAATTTTGAGGTCATGTAATTGAAATTTTAAATATATTTTTTGTATCTATATTTTTAATTTATGATGATATTTATATCATTCTTCAATAACTCTCGACCTTTATATTTTTTATGATTATTTTATGTTTATCTTTTTCTAAAGAATTATGAAACAATGTGTAAAAATGTGTGGTTTGTGATAGATTGTATCGAAGAGAATTGTTATTATTATTTGGGATTATTATTATAAAACATTATAAAAATCCATAGGGATGACACTAAACATAAGAAAAAAATCAAAAAAATGGTAAATTATATTCCATTTGTTTCCAATAAATAAATATTTATCCAGATAGTACAAGCATATATGGATCTAAAAGAGTTGTACATTTGGAAAATATTCCTAAGTGAGAGAAATAGTAATATCCTGGTCATTATCTAGTTAAAAAAAAGAGGAATTATTTCACCCAAATTTTGAAAGTCCAAAGGTATATTATTTGGTAGATTCACCTTGTGTTTTTGAACCTTTATGCTACAAACAAAAAGTCATACTATAATTTTTTATTTGAAAATATTGAATAGATAACATATATTAAAACATATAAATTCACATGATTAAAAATATATGACATTTTTGAATTATCCATTTGATGTTCAAAGTTTCCCTTTTTTGTTTAATATTTTGAGATTCCATTTTTTTAATTTTTCCATTATCTTATCCAATGGAATGAAATTGGAAGGATCTAGTCAATAACCAATGTGGTGGGAAATATGTTGGATTCCAAAATCATATTACAAACCCAATTAGGGCACGAATTAATTGATTCCTGAAAATATATAATAAATTAATAAATACCTTGAATTGAAACATGAATCAATTGCAATAAATACACCCCTATTAAATAATAAATTATCATTGATACCTTTACTTCAAGAAAACAACTAAAATTTAGTGGATTTTTGACACCCACAATCACAGAAAAATCGAAAAAATATTTAAAGAGATATTTTTTTTGTTCTTAAATGATTTATGAAATAAGAATTCATATTCTCTTTTTATCGCATGTATGGATGAATTGATTAGTGGTTAATGTTGATTAATAACAAGAAGCATACAAATATTTGTGTCTAATAGAGTGGAATGAAATTTATAATAATGTTTTCTGATTAATATCTTTATCATTTTCATTAAATTAAAATAGAGAGGGAGATACTTGGACACAACTAAAATAATAATGAATACCTCAGAGTGTATGTGGGAAAATTCAAAAAAAACATTGGTGGTATGACTTTAGCTTTTCCATTGAACCTAAAATTAAATATGACCATTTATTTAGTGGGATGAATGGAATGATTTGAAACATTTTGGACACTCAAGTCATTAGAAGCTAATATGAAATTTTCTAATGTCCCCTAAATTGTGACATAGAGATAAGATAATATCAAGGGTCTCATTGGTTTTGTGAAAAGAAACATATAGTGGATATTGATTATACATAAGTAAGTTGTAAATATTTCTGTTGTAAGAAATCCTTGCATCTTGTATGTCAAAAAGTAGGGAAGAATCATCTGATTAATTTTATAAAGGGGATAAAGAAATTAATTAGATATGGGAAGGAAGGTAACTAAGATTTTGAATGATTATATGAGAATCCCATCAATGTGATGAACAAAAACAATTCGTTTATCTACCCTTATCCTATAATAATTATTTCAACATCTTAGAATAAGTATTATATGAAAGACCATGCACAAAGCCAAGGGTTATTAATGATAATTGGTGATATATTCCTTCTAAGACAACAAATAATTTTTGATCACTACCCATCATAATAAATGGGGTGAAACCTCAAAAAAACATGCAGTGATATATATAAAAGTTATTTATTCTTGAATATAAAACATAATATTTGATTTTGGTTATATTAATTCATTCATGTCATAAAATATTATTAGATTAATTAAAACACCACCTAAAAACTAGGAAGTCAAGTAATCTATGAAAATATTCAACGGGTTAACTGTAACATTAGGAGTATATAAATTTTACCCTATGAATATTTGCAGGATAAGTTTCACTTAATACCCTATGATACCCACATTAGATAAAATTGATGATATTTTTGTCCATCGATTGGTATATCATGTATAAAGCTAATATACTTTTATAGGATCGGTTAATCACACTCTATATGATAAGTCACCCATGAACTCTATTCAAGGGAACCGAGGTAAGGGGATCCCATTTGGAATCATCATATAAGGCACATATAATTTTCCTTTAAAATAATTAATATCCCACTCAATTGATTGGGAATATAGAAATTATCATCACTGGGGACATAATAATTATAATGGAATAAACTAATGTATTCCCTAAATAATTTCATTGACGTCCTCATGACGATAGGGTTATTTAATCTGTTAAACATATACATCATTCATTGAACATATAAAAGCATCTATATAGAATTGATACTATAGTACATTAATGTCTAAAGAAGTCACAATAAGATAATATTGATAAATGTTTTATATTCCATAGTGCTTAACTGTGGGGTGCACTAATCATTGTTGAAAAAATAATGATGGGTAAATACACCTCTACGTTGGTTATTATGAGAAAAAAAAGGTCATAAAAAATTAATCATATCCTATACCATTGATTGATGACTTGTGCATATTACTGTGCGGAGTAAAAAAATTATATATGAGGAATCTTTGGTTGGGGTATTATCAAGTAAATATAAATGAGGAGGATATCCCTAAAAATGATTTTTGTATAAGGTTTGGCAACTATGAGTACATAGTTATTCTACTGGAACTCAATAATTCTCCTATTATGGACATATAATTAGTGAATTACATGTTTAAAATTTATCAATGTTTTTTAATTTTTATACATTATATTTTTGTCTACTCTATGATCAAGGTGGAACATGAAGAGAATTTTAATTTTTTTATCAATGATATCATGAATGGAAAAGATTTGTGTAAATTATAACAAATTTGAGTTGTGGAAGACCATGTATCATTTTAAGGGAATTTTATTACCAATAAAGAGATATATATGGGTACTTAAAACATATATGTCATAGAAGTATGGCCTAGAAAAACATCAATGAAAGACATCCTTATCTTCCCTGGATAAGCAATGTACTATCAACAATTTGATAGAAACTTCACATGACTATGAATCCCAATAACCAAGATAAAATGAATGGAACTACTCTTTTATAGATTAACAAAGTTGGGTATATATTTAAGGAGTTAAAGAATATTCTAATCACTACAAACCTTATCTAATTACCCACCAGTGGGCGCGGGTTTTGATCATCAGTAATGAATACAAAAATGGATTGGGTTGTGTACACCTGAAAGAAGAAAAATGATTGACTATGGTCTGTCTAATTAATGATACATGACAAAAACTAAGAAATTCATTATCTTTAATTCAATTTAGTAAACCTAAAATATTATATTTGGAGATAATATCTCTATATATATATGTGTGACATTCTTACATATCAGAATATTTTTAATTATATATGTAGGAAAATGGGTGCAATATTTTAAAAAAAAAGTTGTTAGAAATAATCATGGATTTTTCTTATTTAATCCATTACTATATTTTAATGGAGGAAAACATCACATATTATTTGAGTAGAAGGTATCCAAAAAACTTATCCATTTTGTTTAATGAAAAGGATACAATATTATTGTACACTTAAATGATATACATGTGAAAAATAAAAGAAACCTCATCTGAAATTTATTAAATAACTCATCAAAAAACTTTCTCTGAGAGGATCATGGGTGAAAAGAATAGGAATAGGAAATAAAAAGAAAGGAAATAAACATTTTGGAGTTTTATTTCACTATATATGGTTTTATAGGGTTTTTAAACTGGTATATTTCCTATAAAAACAAAAACTAAAGAGTAACCATTTTGACAATGTTCATAGATTATCCTTCTCTATTCATCCAAGAAGTACAATGATGTATAGAAATATGAATAAAAATATCATGTGGGAAAACATGATGTTATAGATCTTATAATTTTTATATCAATGATTTGTATGACATAAAGTAAATTCTGAACTATAAAAGACTAATTATATAGTGAAACCTTTTCCCATACAAGGATAGAAATGGTAAAACAACACCATGGATTTCATTCTCAGACTGACTGGGATATCTAAAGGAAATAACAATTTTTTGGGGTATTCAAATTATTTTAAAATTCAATAAAATTAATTTTTATGAAGTACTAACTACCTCTTTACTAACCTAGTATGATATATATAGAGAATGAGGTAATAATTCATGATATATGACTTTTTAATATGTCTGATTGAGATCCTAGGTTTACCAAGAGGTTATAGAGAGCCCTTGCGGAATAATTTTATGAAAATTGATTTTTAATACTTCTTATCACACTCATATGGGTTATCAATATTATATACCCTTCCAAACTCTTGAAGAAATAATGAGAACTAATTTAATGGGTTTTATGTATGTTGGGATCAACACAAAAAAACCTAGTAGTGTTCTCATATAAAATTTTTCAAGTTTTAATGTAAATTTCACAATATGAGGATATGTATGTGATGTGGTATCAAACACCAACATGATAGGAAAATGTTTGAAATCACAATCTAATTAGATATAATGTTTTCAAATAGATCGCATAGAGGATTCAAACCATTTAATGTCATATTAAATCCATGAAAATTAAATAGAGAATATATATAGAAAATCAATGATTAAAACAATGGGTTTTGGTTAGAGATACATTTTTCCCATTATTTATCAATATGGATGGTCATTATGAAATTTAGGAAGAAGGGAAATATTAGTCACAAATATATAATCCAATTTGAGATCCTTGATTGCATCTGAGTTATATCCTATCAACATGCACTCCAACTCACCCTTTCAGAATTGTAAGATGTCTTCCATGTATCTCTACAAGGTAATTATATACCAGACACCTCATATCTACTGAATCCATAGGTGGTACCCTTAGAAAATTACTATTCTAAAGAGATGAAATAGTGAGGTTCTTATATTATAGAGAAAATGTTCTATGAATTAAGGGAAGTCATATAGCCAAAGAATCATGGTAGAACCATAAGCTTGAGGAGGAAATAATGGAACTAGTAGAGGTGATGAAAGACAATTTTTCCTCATCTATTTTAGTATATAAAATAAATTTTCTATGGTGAAGTATGTGAAGTGGGGAATATTATAATGACCCAAATGTTTAAAAATGAAATTATTTTTTTCAAATTAATAAATACCTCATTAAGTATTGAAATTTTATAAAATAATTACACAACAATGGTTATCTTAGACCTTAATAAAATATTATATTTTTAGACACAGATGACCATGCAGAATCATAACCAATGATTTTATTGTCATTTTATGATGACCATTATGATTAATATATATCAAAGATAATAAAAATATCTTAATTTAAAAAATATAAGAACCTATAGCCTCAACCAGTAGGATTATTCACTATATAGTTCATTAATCATATTTCCTCATGGAGATAAAATAACTAATATTCTCGCATATCTATTCGAATGTTGATAGGGAAGAATTAAAATGTTTGAAAAACTATTTAATGTATTTTATTTTTATTTTCATGATCACAACCTAAAATATTATCCACCAAACCACCTGGTGTTTGTGCCTCCATCAAAAACCTCTCCCTTAAGGTGTACACTATTATAAATTGGGGCTATGTGTATAGACCCAAGTAGTATTAATTTATATATCATTATTATAATAAAATAATTATTATATTTATATCATTTTAACAATTAATTCATATATATATGTATAATATTATATAATGATTTTGATAAAAATTATATTTTTTACATGAAGAATCATAAATTTTATTTCTGTAATATATATCATTTCATTTAAAACTCTCAATATGAAAAATTAAAAAATTTATGAAATGAATTTTATTCTCATGATATGTTCTTATCATATAATTTTTATTTAAATATAATCTATTATATAATTTAACCAACTCAAAGGAATTATACATGGTTCAAAAAGGAGATAATGTCATAATTTTTCTTATTTCTTAGTAAACAAGCAATAATATTTAAATGTTAAAACTATCATATTTAAGAAATTATTATTATTAAATTTATATTATTTTTTGAATAATCACATATAAATTTGGAAATGGTTAATTAGTTCAGTTTTTCTCAGACTTTTGATTTTTTGGTAATTATGTAATATAATACAAATACACAGTCTATTTTATGATATCAAGATAGACCAAATGCGATGTAATAAATAAAATAAAGGGTATCAACCACTAGAAAAATATTTCAACTTTATTATAATTTTTTATGATATTTGATTAATTTAACAAATCATTAATGAATTCTCTAAAACTTATATTAAGTTAGTTATTTGTATGATGAATTTATTATAAACACAACTCATTTACACATCGTCCATTGTATTAAATTAATTAATTTATTTCATTAAATAATAAAATATTGGAGGAAAACCAATTTGGTATAAATTGAGAGAAAATCCCAATTATATTGTTTCAGTTTTTGATTATTTTATCACTTATAGGCGAAAACCTATGATTAAAAAATAATAAACTAAATTCACCTCTATTTTGAATTAAATACCCTTCCATCCTCACAATATTCATAAATCAAAACCCAACGATCATGAATTTTTTCCATATCTCTCTTTAAATCCATATCAGGTTGTTATAAAACTTTTAACAATCTCATCCAAATAAATTATAAGAACCCTCTAAATACAAAGGTTATTTTAATCCTCTCCTTATACAATTCATATCTATATATTATGGATTTTTTTTATTATTAATTTGTTTAATGATTTTTAAACATTAATTTACTATCATTATGATTCAAAATAATTTGATACCACTTTTTACTATATTTAAACCCACATATGATACCTTTCATAAACCTATTATATTATTGAATTTATCTATTGACATTATGGGCCAAGCATATTTATTATGAATACCCATCCACATCTCCACTCAAGGTTTTTCACATAGATAGTATAATATACAATTGATTGAATAATTCCATTTATGTAACCCAAAATACTGATTTCATGGATTAAATGTGAAGATATATGTTCATATGTTTCATGAATGTGGAACTAAAATTCAAGTACAAAATATGAATTTGATTTGCTGGACTATAATTATATATCCATCTAATGAGTGGTATAATGTGTTTATATCACGAGGATAACTTGTATGGTGCATGGTAGGATAGCCTGCAGACAATTTTTATGATGCATCTATTTTTTAAATTGACCTTTTCTTAATATTTCATGTTTTATATTGTTTTCACATTCCTATAATATATTAATTTTACCATAATATATTAGGCATCAATGATTAGGTTTGATTTTCACCATTTTATGTCAACATAAGAAGCCTCCTCACTCACATGTATACCATTTATGATGTTATTCCATCATTATTCCATTTATTGGATTCATAACTCACCACTTTTTTATGTACATCTACAAGATATCCAGTATTGTTTTAGAAGATTAATGGAATTTAAGGACATGACACGTGGTTTTTAAATTATATTATCGTAACCCTATTTTCCTATTTTTATGAAATTTATGAAATTAACCAATGTAACTAGTCTATTTGGCATATTTTTATTTTTTCCAATGTATAATTATGTAAACAATCATGAAATGAAGTGTAATAAAAAATGATTATTCATAATTAATCCATAGTAAGTCCTCTATTTCTTATTTTAATCTTTAAGTTACAAATTTTTATTAGATTCAAATCATATTCTAAAGAACCCATTCTTGAATCCTTTTTTACGATGTATTTTTATTAGAAAATTTTTAGTTTCATGAATAAAATGTTTATGGTGTGGGTTTCTATTGAGAATATTGATTGTGATTGGTGGCTCCCCTCTTTTAAATAATTTCCATAACATGATATCTATTTGAATTTAATTATCAATTATAGTTTTTATATATGTGAATTTTTATGACAAATCATCGTAAATTTCTCAATTTGGGAGAGATGGGTTTAAAAAAAATATATGGGTGGATTCCAAACCATGATTGATTTAATGCCTAAATTATAATTTGCTGCTAAAATTGTGGGATAGGAATGGGATACCCTTAAAATTTTATTATATTTATCATGAGTGTGTATACTACCTCATTATATTTATAAAATATTTATTTTGGGAAAAAAATTTCAAAAAGGTAAATATAGAATGATGAGTAAATGTTATCTATGTGAGTTTTTGTATGTTCATGATATATATAGTTAGTTCCCTGTTGGTTCATACATCAATATTAGTTTCAAAATTGGGTTTCATAGAATCAATTTTAATAAGATAAATAATATCATATTGGAATTTTTTTCTGATTACCTATTTGACTATTCAGAGGACCCATTTTATGGGTGCTTAATTTTGTTAATTTCTAGTCCCCTATAGCGGATTAATTAGTGAATTTAATGGTTGAGTAAGAATATGATCCTGCCATGTGTTTCTTGGTATTTCTTATATTATGAATACAATGGTTTAATAAGTGACTTCTATTTTTGTGAAATAAATTAAGAGCACTACATTGTCCTTGTTTAAATAAATTATACCTATCTGTTATTTATTTGAAACTATAACCAATAATTTTTTTATTTGGAATGTTTGGAAAGTCATAAGGGATTTCCTTCTAGGTTTTTATAATTAAAAACCCAGTAATTCGTCATAGTTCACGTGAATATGTATTTAGTATGATTTTCGTAAGGGGGTGACCTTTTCACTAGTCAAACATCACAATGTTATGATTTTATATTGGTTTTGGGAACTTATAGGTAGTATCAATTTTAATCATGATAGAGTTATATATTTATAATATTTACTTTCACTAGATTCTCATTATATGTAAAATTTTTTTGGGGTTTTAGTTATTATTTGTTATGAAATTTTATATATTATTGTCTCATTTTTTCCATACAACATTTTTGAAATATAAAAAATCACTTATTCATTTGGTGTTATAATATCACTAGGTAATTTAATAAATAATTATATTTTTGAAACCAATGATTTTTATCATCCATTGGTGTTATGGGGGTTCAACAAAGGCTACATTCATTCTAGTACTATGTAGTGTGTCTGGTTGGGTCTTATTGTTATAAATCGTATCTGTTTTGACAGACCCATCAACAAAGTGTTAGAAATGGATATATTATTTTTCTAAACATGATGTTGTTGGATATAAAAATTTATAGTTGACATATTGATTCCAAAAATCATGTTACTAGGGTGGCCTAGGTATGAAAAGTTTCATTAAACACCTCTAGTGGAATTTTACAACATTATAATGGTTTTATATGAGGATAGTTGGTAATCATGAATTTGTAAACATACTTTCCACTAGGATTCTATTATTTATAATATATCTTTTTGGGTTTTGATATTGAATATTTTCACTTGATAAACCAGTAGTATATATATTTTGTTTGTTATTTTGGAAGAAAAATTTAAGTTTCTAATATAATTTTCTAATTTCTTTTGTTAATTTTGGGATGTTTATTTTTCAGTCACACGAACATTGATATATTTTATTCTAAAATATATTTTAGAAATTTGTTTTTGGTTACTTTAGTGGATTATTATTTCATTAATTTCATATTTTATTATTGATTATTTACTTTTCATTTTCATAAGTGACATTTAAACATTATAGGAGGAATTTATTTATCCTCATATTTGATTATTTTTATGAAATTCTATGTGTTATCATAAATTTAATAATTTAAATGAGTGGTGAATATTTACTATATTTAGAAAATAGTATAACTATAGATTTGAGTTATGTGTAAATTAATAAATTTATGGTATATTTTATTAATAAAATAAATTTTTTATTCTCTAAAATATAAAAAATTAGCAAATATTGTTAAAAATAATATGTATATAAGGATGTAAAATTTTTATTATGTTATATATTGTAACATTTCATAATATAATATATATTTTTTCACTTTTATAGTAGTTATTTTATAGTTTAAGCGTTCATTTTGAAATCAATAAAATATTTAATACTGTTTTTTATATTTTTAATTATTTGATTAATCATTATTATCAAAATATTTCATTTGAAAAAAATGTTTATGTTTAGAGAAGAATGACCAAAACTGTATAAGAAGATTATTTTTCATATTTCATTTTCTTTATTCTAGTTAAAAAATAATTATTATTTCTATGTATTTTTTAATATAATGAAAATATATTATAGATTATTCTTATTTATTGATCATGCATATATTCATAGAGATATAAATATGTGTGGATTATTTTTAATATAGTTACTATTTCATTATTATAAAATTATGTTTATATATTTTTGATGTATTTTTAGATAAAGTATAATTAAATTACATGATGAGGTAATGTTTTGCTGATAATGGGTTTCTATATTTAGTGAATAAGTTTTAATGGTTTCCTTTCACCAAGTATGTGGAAAAAATTAAATTTATTTTAGGGGAGTAAATTTTATAAGGGGATCTGTTTTTGTATCATTTATAGAAAATATTACAACATTTTTCTTAAAATTTATTTTATGGAAAAATAGTTTATAAAAGAAAAAACAAATATTTTTTTGAATTTTAATATTTGTTTCTATTTTTTAGGGAATTCATAGAATATTTAAATTATGTTCATAGAATATATAATTACATGTTATAATTTCTAATGAATGATATGTTGGTTCTATGGAAATATATTTTTGAGGTTATCTCATTGTATAGGTTTTTGTGATTTTTATATGATATTCACAATATATAGAAGAAGAAATAAGTGTTTCATATAGAAGTAAATCCTCTTGTATTGAGAATCATGTAAAATATTATAAAACATGATATCATGAGATTTATTTTTCATCATGATCAATTATTAATGAAATTTTAAAATTTAATGTGAGTTCATGATGTTCACAATGGTTATATTAAATTTAATTTTGGGAATAAACTTTATTTCTAACATTTAAATCTAATATTTGATGTCATGATGGGAGAGTTATGTTCAAATCTCGCATTAGGGTATTATAAAATTTTATATGGGAATAGTTATTGAATAAAATAGGATAAGGATTTATACTAAATGAAGTTTAGATCATAACATAACATTTAGAATTCATAGTAATAGGGGTTTCTGAATAAACCGAAATAAATGATCATACTTATTTATTTTTTCTCAAACCAATTTTTTCAATACAAACATGGTGGACTACCTAATAAATTACATTTTTATTTTAATATTTAAGAACTAAATAATATATTCCTAGTTCAATTTTATAATAATTAATCATAGAAACTAAATTTTATTAATTCATGGATTTATTGAATCAGTTTGAAAAGGATGTTCGTATTTATTTTTGATATTATTACATATTAAAACTCAAAAAATAAGTGTTCTTGTCCATTATATTATTTGGGATGGTTGACCTTCTAGATGTTCTCTCGTTGGGTATGTGTGTGTGAGTGTAGAAAAATCTCATTAAAAACATGTGTTTGCCTAAAATTGGTATATAATAAACTCTAGTTCTTGAGGGTGATTATTCAAAAAAGTGGGGTTTAGAGGTTTCTATATTAACAATGAATACATAGTCATTACCTTTTTCTTTTTCGGAAAAAATTTTCTCATTGTGGATATGATAGACCATATTTTTCATAGATACATGTATCACATTCTCTTCCTGGAATTACATGTGTTTGTTAGGGCTATTTTAAATATTCATCATGATTTTTCTCAAAAATGAAAATTTTTATATGGAATTACATTTTAAGACCAATAGTATGGTGGATTCATTAACATAATAGTCTGAGGATGAAATGATTGTCCAATGAGCCCGTAATCGAGTGGTAAGGACACCTTTTTGGCATCCAAGAGACCCAGGTTCAAAACACGGTGAAGGAAAATTTATGAGTACTATTGTAGTACAGTAGTAGTTACTAATCGGTACTGTAGCAGCCAGAACAATTCACCCTATTTGGGCCATCAGACCACCGGGTTGGGCCTATGGGTCTCATGGGCCTTCAGGCCATATAAGGCCTTTGGGCCATTGAGACCATGGATTAGCCCAATTCACACAGAGTAGGCCTCAGAAGAGGATCAGAGCAACAAGAATAGAAGTCAACAAAAAGTAGAGCTAACCGGATTGGAAGAATGAGAGGGTATGGAAACCACCATCGGGACCAGGCACTGTACAACTTTGTATGGGGAAATTCTAGCTGATCAAAAATGAAAGTTGAGGAGTTAGGAGATCAATGATACAAAAGCTGGGGAGGGGCAATTCTAGTGGGTTGGACTACATGTCATGTATTGGGAATGGTATGCCTCTGGTCCTTCAGGAAATGTATTGGAAGTCATGTCGGGCATTGTGTCCTGGGCCTATGGGTCATGTACGTGTTCCCCTTCAACCCTTAAAAGGGGGATTATATATAATAAAATAAAAAATATGGCCTTAGTGCCATTTGAGCTAAGGATGAAAGGATTAATGAATTTTAGGATCCATGATATTTTTGGAGTCTAATTGACAAAATGAACATTGATTTCACATATTATTATAACATTTTAGTTCTTTATCCACTAGATATTATTCATGGAATGATACTGCAAGACCTATAATCTTAAAATTTAGACATCTTTTACCATACCATTAGTTTATCCCACAACATTTGGCAGAACCCCAATTAATGGAAAAAGGATTCTTATTATCCCTTGTATTTTTTTGAATAGAATTGTGGTTATCCATTTCTTCTTGAATGGTTTTTATAAAATACTTTATATAAGAGTGTGTTGACCATTATAATATTTTTATTTTAATTGGGACCATTTAGGACCCACATGTATCAGTTTAACAACATTATAATATTTTAATTTAAATGTATGTCAAGTTTTCACATTATTAGTATCAATTTGTATAATATTTTAGTGTATGGGTTTTCATAGATTTTAGTTATCATAAATAGTTAACTGAAATAAAAAAATATAATTTTTTTTTATTTTTTAGTTTTTATTTTTAGGGCTTAAATAAATACCATAGTGGCATGAACAATTATGATTTAGTCGTTATTTAATTAAATAATTAATCAAATTAATGATATTAAAAATAAAAAATAAATTTAATTTATGGTTTTAAATATAATTAATATATTCTGTACATACAAATGATATGTATACGACATGAGGAAAAAATTCATTCAAATTTGAATCTTTTTTTAATGTGAAAAAATCAATGATTTTCAATAGTTCTTAACTTAAAAAAAATATTTTTCGCGAATTAAATATTTTATTAAATTATTTTTAAAATCAAAAAAATATATAATAAGGTAAAATGTGTTGATATTATGTTAAATATGTAATAAAGTTTCATTTTTAGGCCCTTTTGGAAGTCTTAAACCCTATAATAGATTTACTATATTTTTATAATTAGATTAATTCCTAAGATACTCCTCACCTCAATTATAAAAGAAGGATAATTCCTTCACAAATATTAATCACCATGAGATTTAATGATTGAGAAACCAATAACAAATTATCTTCTACAATTCTAATTCATAATACTAGCGGTATTAGTTTAGGAGTATCATCACCTTTTGAGGTCTTAAGGTGGTAAGAAAAGAGATTTTCCAAAGAAGAGGAATATTAAGAAACATATGTTGCGAGTCAAACACAAGGTAAGGGGATTGTTTTGAATGAAATATTTTTTTATAAATTGTTTTTCTTTAATGATTTTTTTTATTTTCATTCATGATTTTATATATGGCTATAATCTATTATTTTTAATGATGTATCATGATCTTTTTTATAATCATCTTTTTTAATGCTGTTGTCTTCATAAATGTTAGTATTTCATCTTGAAAGGTGGATTTTCCAAAATCTATTGAGTTTTATGATAATTGAGATATCTTAATGTTTATAAATATTTAAATTATTTCATTCATTGAAAATAATTTATGTGATATTTCAAAAAGTTTTTAGTTATTTGGGAATGAGAAAGCCGGGTCTTATTAAATTTTTTCTTGAAATTCAGAATTAGGGTCTTGTATAAGAAGATGAAGTATGTGGAGTGAACCCATGACTATAAAGGGAAGATGTCCTACAAGTGATACTCACAGTGGAAAAATGATTTTCATAGACTATCACATATCATTTTAATCCTAAAATATTTATTATATTAACATGTTTTTAAGGATAATTCCACGTGTTTTTCAAAGATGATTTTAAAATGGGTTTTCAAAATGATATGTATTTTAAATGTTTTGAATTTTTTTTCTTATGATTTTTTATGAAAAAAATGTTTATAAATTATATCAAACTTTTTGTGTTTGATATAAAATGATTTAATAAAGTATTTTTAATATATTTTTTCATTTTTTTAAAACCCCTTTCGGGGAAAAATAAATGCTCATCCTAAGTTTCAAAAATTATTTTCAAAAAGTTTATTAGAAATTATTCGAAGGCGTTCTTTTATCTTATGGATTTATAATGCCGAAATTGTTTTGGTTGTTTCAATATATTTTTAACAATTTTGATAAATTTTAATGCAATTTTCTATTCTAAGAAAACATGGGTGTAAAATATCCTCGATTGTAAAATGCATTGAGTAATTTTTTGTATTATATTTTATGAAAAAATACACATTATGATTCATTACTGAGTCCAAAAGTGCATGTCTGTGGCTTCACAACAAGGGAATTCTAGGAATGAACAGTGTTTTAAATCACTTTTATGTGTGATTTCACATAATAATTAGGGGGTTGGTAAATGGTAATTTTGTATGAATAATTATTAATAATACTTCACACTAACAATAAATTATGTATATAATGTATTAATTTTTTTATTGTTGTAAATTTTGAATGTAATGCCATATTTTTATATTTGTTATCTATGATTTGGAAATGAATGGTGAGTTTGAATTACATAGATTCATGATGAACCCAATATGATTTTTCTCTTGTCTATTGGGTTGATTCATGTCAATAGTTATATGGGTTTATAAAAGTTTTTTTAATTTCCATACACATGTTTTTACAGAGTTTATAATTTTTTTCATTATCATTTAATGCAATGTTGAAAAATCATATAAGTGAAACAAAAAAAATTAATGACACCTATTGGAGTTAAATGATAAAATTGTAATGGTAATCTTAATAATTATAAAAATTGGCCTTCAATTTTAGGTTTTAAATTGAATAAATGACTGCATGTTTACTTTCTCAATTCCATAATTATTTTCCGAATGTTTATATATTATAAATATTTAATTAATAATTGATAGAATTGATTTTGTGTTATATATTATGCCTTTAATAACATGATATGAGCTAATTTATGTTAAAATATTTTAATTATTCATGCATGTTGACTATAATTTGAAAAAAAATTGTTTCTAGTTATTATTATATTTATTACATCAATGATATGCCAAAACAATACCATGTTTTTTATATTCTAATATTTGTACATAATCTAATATGAGTAATTAAAATTATAAGTAACATATAAATGAATATTAGTAATATGTCAATTAAAATATCATGTCACAATGTTTAATGTGAATTAAGAAAAATAAGATTATTACATCAGTAGTTGTGAGAGCATGATATCTTTTATAAAATGTTAAATATGTTTATTAAATTGATTAATTATATGAGTTTGCATGATTGAATGAAATGTCACAAAATTACCCGATTCATGTGTCTATTGGATGCATGAGTTTTCCCAAGACATACTAGAGTTTTGTTTTTGATCCCCATGAGGTGGATGCAAGCCCCAAGGGAATCAAAAAAGAACCTATTTTGATGATTCCACCAAAAAAATATAAATAAAAATCCATTCAAACATAAATAAATTTTTAAATGACCTACATATATGTCATATATTCATGACAAATTATATAGGCCTATAAACATATAAAAATACATTAAATAAACTAAATAAATCTACATAAAAATATTTAACTAATCCCTCTAGTCACAACCTAAATTCCATTAGCTATAGAAAGATTTGAGTCCCACTTTGACCTTCATTGATATAATGATCCATTGATTAATGTAATGGAATGAAAGAAGAATACCTACAAGGTCAATTTGAAAAAATTAAATAAAATATGAAGAATAATTGATATATCATCATCTGAATGTACTTGTTACCATCCAATACCAAATAAACACCTCTATGAGGGAGATTGTAAACCAATTTGCAGCTTAAAACTAGAATGATATATATATATATATATATATGAGAATAGAAATATATAGCAGGATAACAACTAAATTTCCACATGCCAAATCATCAATCAAATATCCACATTCATGATAGTTAGAGGGTATAGTTCTAATGTGGTATTTTCATTTAAAATGAATGATAATATCACATCATCAATATTATTAAAAGTAATTTTGTTTTCCTTATAAAATATAATATTCACTTAAGTGTCATTTTTATCATTCTACTACATTGTTATTTAAAATCTCAATTGAAGGTCACTACTATAATTTTTTTTAGAAATACAATTTTTTAATTCATTTTTTATTATATGGAAACAAAAAGGAAAGTAATATAATTTAACAATTTTAAAAATAATAGAATCAAAATACAATAACTATTTTCATGAAAAATTAGGCATCTAAAAAAATTAATTTCTCATAAACAAGCATGATAGATAAAATCCTTAGTTAATCTTTGTTTATTGGTTCCAGTTGTTATTCATATCAATGTGTGATATAATTGGATTTATATATAATTCATTATTAAACCACTAATGTGAACTTTCCTTTGGATAAAGAGGGTCATACAACCAATCCATGAAACAACATCAAACAATCTACTAGGTGGTACATGTATTAGATCACTTTATTCCCCTATGATTTAATAATTTCAATATTTGTCACACTTTATCAAAGTATTACCATTTAGTATCCCATCACTATATATATCAATTCATTGGAAATCACATCCACTTAATACATTTCATTTATTAAATCAAGGGAAATCATATTAAACACCAATAATATATATATATATATATATATATAATACAAATAATTATAACATATATTTAATAAAATGAAGTACCCTGTATGAAACATAAAAATAAATATAAAATATATAAATTAGACATTCATATTTCACATTACAATATCACATAATAGACTATTTTAAATAAATATTAAAAAAAACTAAATTCTTCGAGGTATCCCACATTCTTTTACCATATATACTTAAATATATATATATATATATATATATATATATTCCTCTAGTTCAAAAAATTCACATATCACCAAGTGAATTGGTTCTCTTATATTCATATAAATGTATTAGTACCAATATATATATTTCTATCTCTCTGTGTGCATAACCATTGGATACCCCAAATAATTTCTTCAAAACAACAAATTTATTTTTTTCAAAATTAATCTTGAAATAATTTATAATTACATTCAGTTTCATCCATTACTTGAAAATACAATTAAAAAAATAATATTTAATTTATAGATCAATTTGATGGACCAAAAATGGTTTTTAAAATCACATATTTTTTATAATTTCTATTTAGGAAACACATTGAATATGATATGTTCATAGTGAAATAAAAATTGGTAAAAACTAATAAAATAAAGAAAATTCCCATAGATATTTTTTATAACCATTTTGAAATATTAATACAACCTTAATAAACCTGTAATGAATTATAATACTATCATTTGTAACTAGATAATAATTTTAAAAGACAAAGAATCAAATATTCTAAATTAATGCATCATGAATTTTTAAGGCCACAAGGAAGTCATTTCCATTGATAACAGGGTCTTGAAATATCTAAATTAATGTTTAATAATAATCATTGAGGTAAGAGGAATCATAAAATTAGGGATCCTGCAATAATATTCAATTCGCAAGAAAGAATGCAAAAAACCCCCACCTAGGGTTTGGCCCATGGATTATACGGTAAGAGGGGGAGAGGGGGAGATAAATGAGATGACTAAGTAAAATTAAGAGTAGATAATCATACAAAAACATGGCATGATATAATATATGAGAATACTGAAGAACGGTGGAATAAAGGTTCATGCTTAGTAGTTCATCACAATACGTAGTGTGGGGGAGTGGTACGAGGAAACCTATGGTTAAAAATATTATATGGGTGGAATGTGAATATAAAAACTTTAATGTTTTAATAGACTCAAATTGTTTTTTCATAAGGTTTTCCAAACTGTGAGACAACAATGATTCATACACCGGGCGCACATGTTGCATGTATAGGTTTTCATTATTTCTAGGCCAAACATTCTCCAACCATGTCTAATGTCTCTATAATGTTACAAAACCTTATTATATGGCTACAACCATTATTTTCATAATCATATTATATACATCTGAAATAAATATATATATTACAATTAAAAATTTGAAAAAAATTTAATTTTTTTTTTCAAACATCAATGATAAAAAGTTTCACTAAATTCATAAATAAACCATTAAATCATGAATGTTTTCATCCTGTAATGTGAAAAAAACCCACAATAAATGTCTCATTAATTATAATATCATTGAGAGTAGCAAATAAATTAACTAAATTATTTGGAAGAAAGGGAAGGATCAATACATTGTTTCAAACCAATCAGAAGACCAAACTATACTAACATGTTAAAAGGCTCTTAAAACCCTAGAAATATTTTTATCCATAATGAAAACATAAAAATGAACAATCCCATGAAATAATGAATGAAAAGTGACCCATAATGGGTCACCCCAACATTTAATGAATTTATTAAGCATTGTGGTCAATGAGAGATAAAAATATCCAATGAAATTATATGAATCAAGGACAAAATGTCAAATTGAACAGAACATAAGATCTCCTAGCCCAATGGATCTCAACATGGTTTCCCAAACAATACAACATAAAAAATCCCATAAGTCACCTTACGGTGGAATATGAAACGAAATATGAAATCACTTACACTACTACCCATGGGTTACTAATTAAAAACTAAAACCTCCATTCACGGAGACTCAACTCACTACATTCCATCTACAAAAAAAATAAAAAACATAACATTAACATCATGTATTCGAATGAAAAAAAAGTTATCAATATCCCAAATAGAAAAACACCCTTAGAAGAAAAAATGTATTTATAAAAGAAATTTTATAACAATACACTAAATTTTGACCTTATACATAGGGACAAAAGGGGTGAGGTATCCATCATAATAATAAAACATCAACAAACATGGGAATAATACTCAGATCATTGTAAAATGGTGACCTAGGAACCAACACTTGGGGGACCGTTCATGGTGATCCCACTAAATCAAATTAAAACCTTGTAGTGGGAGAAATAAACTATTCCAACATCCATAAATGTTGCCTATGGAATCCAGTAATGGTATCAAATGTCTTATGAACATGAAAGAAAAATCTTCACAAATTTCACCACCTGAAACCCTCCGAATACCCATTTACTCTGATAATTCTTGACAAAAACATCATCGAACTATAATATAAAATATTATTATTAAAGAGACATAGTAAAACTATCTTGATAATTACCCAACCAAGTCCTGAATGACTGATGGCACCAAATAGTTGAATTTAAAACAATGACACACTCGAGACCTATTTGGGATGAATAATTCCAATAATATGGAATAAAAAATATTCATTCCAGTGTATTTAATCAAAAAACTCATATTTACCAAAAAATTACATCCCAACATAAAATATAAACATACCAGAATTAAACTAAATTATGTCTTAATGATATCAAAATATTCTAATAAACTAAAACCACTATATTTACAATTTTAATGAACACAAATTAAATTTTAAATCATATATAATTACTGGGAAACTCATCCAAAATTTTGTATTACCTACCTTGAGAAATATATTATTTCCCTGATTTATTTTTTTCATTTATATAAAAAATAACTTCAATAATTTTAAATCAACAATTTTACTAAAAATCGTGTTCTCTAAATTTTCATATCCCTAATGTCCATTAATAATGAAATTACTACTTAAAATCCACTTTAATATTTTCCTGGATGATTTTAACCATTCAAAGGTATATTATAATTATTATTCTTATTTAGGAATAACACAACCTTACATAAAATCCATTTGAAATTTCATAAAAATATTATAATGATGAAATTTACTTATTTTAAAACATAATAACTTTTTTCATTTTTATACACTCTTTTACATTTTAAATTCAAACCCTTCCCCCTTAAAACTACATCAAACAAAACCAACTCATACTAACATGTTACTTTAATCTTCTCAAAATATTAAAAAATAAAAAAATGTTCTAAAGAGATATTGGAAATGTAAAACCTGAAAACATGGTAAGATGGACCATGTGCCAATCCCAGTTCTACAATGAAGATCTCTTCAGAACCATGTGGATATGATCTACCTCATTTTTCAGGCATTGTGAGCTATCTAGAGCACTATTTACACCTAGTATACTACAAATAAAAAAACTCTAAAGTAACAAAAAAATAAATACAATTTTTTTAATTCAAATAAAAGAACTTCTAAATAATTTGAAAATGTGAAAAATAAAATCAACAATAGAAACTCCCTTGGAAACAGAATTTTAATCAAAAGTGTTGGTGATCCGGAACTCAGTCATAACCTACATCCCTATCATAAATGAACCTATATCACATATAAATGAAAATTGAAATGCATATGGGTTATTTGTGAAATAGGATGACTTATAGACCATGAAATATGTATACTTTTTTCTCAATCATACCCAATCCATATATCCATCACACACTAGAGATGACATGTGACATCCCTAGAGTTTTTCCTAGACCCCTATAGTTGAGAACTAGTGGGAAGGTCATCAAATTGGATATTATTGGAATTATTTCATCCATATAAGAGATTAAATAGAAATAATAAATCTAAATTAGATATTGGAATTATACATCAGTAAATCAAATGATCATTTCAAACCACAATGATAGATAATATAAACAATGAAAATAAATAATTAAAAAATGTGGGAAAGGATAAAAACAAATCTATTTCCATAGCTCACCACTATTAATCAAACAGATGAATCCATATGTATGTCCCACTAGAACTTCCCAAAATATAAAATTTCATAGGTTAATGTATTGGAATATATGAAGAAGGACTACCTGGATGACATGAAAAAGTAAACTAAAATCGATTAATTAACTAAAAATCCTCCATTTGGCTGGAATAGTCACAATCCAATCCGGAATTGATAATTTTGTATGTGTTGTCATAAAATGAGACAAAACCTGTAACTAAAATAATATATATTGGAATGTGCAAAAAATTACTTAGTAGGTCACCACAATCCATTCAATATGCTCACAAATTAATTATATACACATTTTTTTGACATATTTAAGATACAATTTGAATGTCCAGGTTTTTATTTTAAAATAAAAGATAATATGACATCCTAAATAGTTAATAAATTAATTTTAATTTCAATTTGAATGGAAACTATCACATAAGGCAGAACTTTACAAGTCTACCTGATTGTAATTGATAACCCTTTTTAAAGGTCATAATAAATATCAATTTTAGAAACATACTTTTTAAAAATAATTTTTAACATTTAATAAAAAATATATGAGAAAAAAATACTGTAATAATTTATTGAATAAATAATTAATTATAATTTTTATATCTATAAAATAATGTAGGTATCATATGAAAATAAAATTTTTATAATCATGGAATCATTGGGAAAAGACCAAGACCAATAATATTTACAGGTCCATCTAGATCCTTGTAATTAATCATGATCTAATTGGTAAAAAATACAATGTGAGAACTAACTAATAAGAGTAATACTAAATTATCCTATCCAGGTGGTGTGGGTTATTCAGGAAACCACATTAGACCACCTACTAAGGTGTGCATGTATTGAAATTGTATATTTTTTCACTCATTCTCAACACAGAAAACATCATCTAATAATCATTTTGAAATAAATGTGGTATAAATTGAATTGGATATAGTGACTAGAAATATATCTTTATTACTTGGAATACCATGTTATTTAATGATTTAACATTATGAAAAATTTTATCAATTGATGCTTTTCAACAAACCATATCAAATTATTTCAATTCTTAAAATATACCACACCACATTAAATAATTTAAATTATCAAATGAATGGATCGTATTTTAAATTATAAAATTATACATTTATATATAATAGCATAATTGTCATAAAATTGTTTAAGGTAATTAAAACACCTTCTATAAAACATTACAATCAAATCAAAACATTCCAAATGGTTTTTTAACATTCTCATATTTTTTTTTGAAAAATTGAGTTTGAGAATAGAGTTAAACATATTCATTATATCCCACTTATTATTACCATACAGATATAGAAATATATTTTCCCCTAATTATAGGAATTCACATAATTCCATTTGAATATTTACACTTATAAATATACTTATGAATATATACATAGCAATAATATACCCAAATGGAAATTTTTAAACTCAAAATTATTTTATTCAAAACTGGTCATAAAATAATTTAGTGTTATAAGGAATTTCCAATCTTACTAGTAATTATAATTAAAAATATTCGATAAAATTGATATTTTACATTGAACAAAAACAAATTCATTTACATATTACAAAACAAATTTATAAGGTCTATTCCTTTAATTCCTCAAATATCAGTTATTCTGGGTAATGAAAAAACATATTTGTACCCAGTATTACAATTGAATGTCTCACTTAATTTTATTAAACCATATTAAAATATAATATTTTCATTGAAAATACATATAAATTATAATACTATCAGTAGGAAAATGAATCAAAATTTAAATAGCCAACAAATCAAATGTTATATAATTAATGAGTTAAGAAATTAGAAACCTATATTGTACTAAATGCCTATGAAAACCAAGACCTAAAACCACCATAACAATGTACCATACACTACAAGTAAGAATTATGAATGCTGAATATGGATAATCTTCATGATAAATATAGTCATAAGAATGATCCACTCTAAACTAGACCATGTGTTCTGCCCTTAACATACACAATAACGAGAAATTTTCATAGTATGATAAAGATGATAGAGAAGTTGATGTATAAAGCCTCATGTTTTTATACAAGATGAAAATACATAAGAATTTGAATTTCATCATTTTTTGGATAATCCATCTTGAAAACCGATATTCAAAATGAATTTATATGTTTCAAAACACATCAATATGTTGTCTTTAGACTCGGTCAACGAAACAATGGATTCCTTATTTGGTCCATAGAATTTTGGGATTTTCAAGTCATGTGAATTAAAAAAATAGAGAAGACTCATAGGGGAACATATTCTGTATGATACCATGAGATTGTCCAGTAAGAATATTGTGACATGTGTCAAAGAGAAGATACAGTGTGCACTACCTAGACATGGTTTTTCAAACCTTGTGCCTATCCTGCATGTTTTTTATATAGGATGTATGTTGGAAATATTACTAACATGGTTGGATTACGTTTGGCCATACTATGTGACCCATATTCCTTAGGAAGCAGTATGAGCATGATTGGTGTATATATTGGATAATAGTGCAATGACATCGTGTACCTCATTAATGGGGTGAAATTACCATTTTACCGATATTGTATTATTTTGTTTTATTCTTCTTTCTTCATTATTTATCCTCATAAACATTCATAGATCCCTCTATAGAGGGCTTATGAAAATATTATTGTATTATTTGATGGATCTCCTCTATCAAATGTAGGATTTTGAGCCTTTCTTGATTTAACATCCTCTCAATCGATTCATCTTTATGGGAGATAATTATTCCTATTTTAGAGTGTATTTATTTTTATGAAATTTTATCCAAAACAAAAAATACAGAAGCTTGATATTGGACATGTTTTTTTCCTAAAAATAACGTAGGTGTTTTAGGTTCTTTTACCTCATTTTTTTAATTTTAATATAAAGAGTAATCTCATCACAAGATGGTCACTTTTGGTTTCTCTTATAAATGTTTATTTGAATTTAATTGATAGTTATATGGTGATAATTACAACCTGAGTTGGTGGTAAATCAATCCTCTGGGTTGAACGTATTGATTTTTGTCCAATAATAATGGATTATCCAACATATATCCAAAAGCACCATGTTGTTCTATTTTTCCAAAAACCCATTGAGCGGTATTTCAATATAACCAAAACATTAATTTGATAAATTTTATTTAATTGGATGATGATCGTTATGATAAGATTTAAACCCATTTACAAAAGAATTGTTCCAGTTAAGTGATCTTCCCTATTTCTTAATACCTCATGTCATACCACTTAAATGGATTTTCTTATTGGTTTTCATTGACCAATTTTCCTAATGTAGTATGAATGCATAAATTAATTAAATGATCTTATGATATAAATTATATATATAAATTTTAAATACCTTTTCAGCTACCTCACATTGGTGTTGAGGGCGATACAATGGTTTTTGTATTATATAACCCTTGGATGTACTCTCATGCCTTATTTTTAGAATTGATAATATTGGAGAAACATGCCTAGGGTCATATCATCTATGCCTTATATAGGCATAATTTGTGTTATCTTTTCTCCTCTAGATATGTGAAAATAGTTACCTAGGGGATACCCCTTGGGTGGGCTTGATGGGACGATTAATCACACCATGCCCTGAGAGAGACACAGGCCTCCACATGTGATACAAGGTTTCTGATAATAGGCCTGTTAGTCTTAACATTAATCATACAATTTAAGGAGTGATATATGATACGTCATCCTTGGGATTCCTTATAAGGATTTCATGGCATTATACTTTTACCAAGCCCCTTGAGATACACTTGGAAAGTCTCCTCAAACTTCCATGGATAGGATCATGGGGTCTCAACATATTTTTATAAAGGGATTTTAAAACATATTCAGAGGTAAATAAAAATTTTAAAATGAAAATTTACCCATTAGTTTTGAGAATGTAGGTATGTTCTCTTTATTCCGAATCACAGGCTTCAAGACAGTCCATACTATGAAACATCACCCCACATACATTAACATTGTTGGAATAATTGATTTTAACACACTATCTACGGATGATGTGGGAAAATTGATGGGTCTCCATGAAAAAATAGATCCAATTTATTTTATTTTTTATTATGTCTTGAATTTAAAATATTAAGATACACTGGTTATTTCCCAATGCATGGAAAGAAATATCCTAGACCCTAGGGTTGTCTTACCACTGAGATTGTATCTCACACCCTGTTCAGGCTGCCATTACACTAGGGTACATGAATAAACCTACATGGTTTTAATATTAGGATTCATGATTTATTTATTATTCTGACATAATTGTACCTTGGATCTAGGATCATGCCACTAAAATAATACTTTGGATGCTCGAACAAACTACCATCTATGCTCTTTTTTTTCTATTCTTTGTACCTAAATAGTATCATATCACCTACTATATTTTTCATATTTTATTAGGTATTATCACATAGACATGCATGCATGTAATGTTTTATATTTTCATTTTCCATCCTTATTCATTTATTATATTTATATTCCACTACTTTACCTGATTTATTTACACTTATTCCATTGTTTTCCTTTGATTATTACCTTTTATACTGAAATTATACTCTATCATCGAGGGTATACTCTCACCAATGTAATATAATTAGACCCACGATACTAGTATGAATTCTATTGGATGTGGGGAGACATGGTTGAGGCCATGTGATAACCATCCATGCTACCAATTTAGTGGTTAGTCGAGATGAGATGTTACAAAGTGGTATCAAAGCCACTATTTTTGAGGTCTTACTATCTGTGATTGGTAGAAAGGAGACTTGAAATGTGTTTTCACTAAGAAGAAATATATTTATATGTTCAATCAACCCATGTGAAGAAAAAAGGAAAAGCATACAATGATGTAACTATTGGTCATTCTTTTAATTTTTATAGTTTCTTATGATTTCACCTTGACTAATTGGTGTGTTTTCTAATGCTTACTAATTTTTAAGAATTATAATAATATTCCTAGGTTCATTATGGAAATTAAGTATCATTTCAAGAATCTTGATAGGAACATAATAATTCATAGGACTTTTATACTCAATGATGTGTAGATTTCATTGTTAGGTTTTTTAAAACTGTTGATATCCTTGATTTAGTTTTTGGATGTCTCTCATATTCCATGTTTCAAATTTTGATGACATGCATAGTTTTCACCAACTTAGGTATTGGATTATTATTATTTCATGATTTAAGTTATCATGATTTTATTTAATTCCATGTTTGAGTGCTTCATGGTTATATAGTAGGATGCCTTGTAATTATTTTAGAAAGTCTAATTTAATACCATGTTTGAGTGACTAATTTATGTGCTTGTTTATAATGGTCATTGAAAGGACCCAACCCCAGTTACCCGAACCTGGTGCCTTGTTTGATTACGTTGGCATACATACAAGGAATAGGAATCTCGAAAGACCGAGTATTTTAGTATTTTTGGAAACAAGTTACATACATAAATTTATCATTAAAACATGAAGGGAAACAAAAACACTATTTTATTCCACTAGAAAAATCACATCTCTTAGATTATGCTTGCAAGTCATTCATAAATTACTTCTAAATATCATAAGAAAATGAAACATAAGAAAGGGGTGAGCTCAAATGCTCAGAAAGATTAAGAAATAAAGCAGAAGATAATATAAACATTAGACATGGTGAATAATTGAAAACACATTCCTTTAATAATAAATATGAACACATTATGGTAGGAAAATGAGTTGAGTAAATAATTCCATAATAATACATAATCATGGGTATTCTACTAGTCGAATAAACACATGAACATTCATTTAATATATTCATAATGAGGGAAGTTCATATGCCGGATATTCTGAATCATTTTATCATGGCCTCGGCAAAGACACCTAGTGATTAAGGCCTTGGCCAAAATCCATATCACATTGGGAAAGGCCTCGACCAATTCCACATCTATTTGTCTCATGAGACCTACAGATGAATCGAGGGGCTACACTGGGCCCCACCCATTACATAATAAGTCCAATTAATCCCTCATATGAGTATGGATCAACATGAATAACATATACATTTATATTGAATCTATCATGTGAAATGTTTCTAACTTTACCTAATCATTATACATTAAACACTAATAATTCTGAATAATATGGTGAATAGTTTTAGGATAGATCATCCACAATAGATTTAGTCATAAACCGTTAAATAAAATATGGTATATGACTTCATAAATGATTAAACCCAATAATGCAATGGAATCAACATGAGTATTTGAATCAAATGGAAATACACTTATAAAATCTTTAAGCAATTTTGAGATAAATACTCTTTTATTTTGAAAAGAAGAGTTCTTTTGAAAAAATAGTTGTATAAAACCAGAAGTGAAGTAAGATAGTATCTGCATAATAAAATGAGTGATTTTATAAAGATAATGGTTTCAAAAAGAAATCAGTTTATAGAGTGCCCTTGAAAGTAGGTAATAATTTGAGAAATTCCCTTGAATCTACCTAGTATTTGGGAATAAGTTTTGGACTGTTTATTTTAAAACATGTAACGATTCATAAAATAAGTAAAGGTTCTAGTTTGTAAACATATATATGATGCTAGCACATAATATATGATGAGAACATAAAAAATCATAAGAATTTCATTGAGGTAATTAGACAATAAAAGTATCCCGAATGAAAATTGATGTTCGAGTGAAAAACCCTTACTTTAACTCCAAACATGTTCCTCTCATGTACTTAAGCTCATGGAATATGAAATTATACTTGTTAATAACTTATTGCAGAACCTATTATACAAGTATTTTATTTACCATAATTCTGGTTAGTTCATTTATGCCTTTATCAACAAGTTATTGTATTGAATTTCGTCTTTTTGGAGTGTTCATTTCCTTTATTTTCATATTCGGTTCACTTGTTCTTATGTAATGAAGTTCATGTGGAATGGTTAAAAATCTCCAATATTGGAATTATATATTATTAATGAACATAAAGAATTGATAATTGTTATTTCTATCATTTGGTTACATTGAATGAGGATGAACCATTATATGACCACCACTTCGATTATTCGTCGGTATTTGGAAACTTATGAACTAGTTTTGTCATATTACTTAATTATATGTTCATATTCTGGTTATTGAATATTAATTAGGTTATAACACATATATTATAGTCTGGTTCAAACATGAATACGGTTTCATGACTAGTAATGAAGAATAAACTGAAGAACAAAACATCGTCATCCTCGAAGGTTATAAATCGAAACCTCATGGATGTCGATTTCGTTTATAAAATAAAAGGGAGAAAGTACAAATATTTATAATGGTTATTCCATTCACAAGATATAAATCTAGTATATAGATCTTACTAGATTTATCAAGATCATTTGGATAGAGGAGGTGAGGAGAGGATAACAAAAGTAGATAAAATGAAATAAAACCAAATGAGAAAGAAGGGTGCTTACCTCTTGAAATAACCTTTTTGAGAAACTCCTTAAGGGAAGGGGTTTTGGTCTTTTGGAAAGACTAAGAGCTTCCTGGTCATGGGGAGTGACTATAGAAGGGTAATTGGGTAGAACTTTGAAGAGCTTCAAGGCTTAGAGGTATGAAGAGAAGAGGTAGTGGTGGGGGGTTTTTATATTGGAGGATAAGAGTAAGTTTTGAATATTTAATTCATTATTTTATTATTTCCCTCAAGGAAACCAATAATATTGTTTCATGTGACCCATAAAATTAATATTGGAATGTGAGTTAGAACCAAGTGTGCTTACATATTCTTTGAAACACCTATGATTCATTAAATCAAGTATTTAGCATTTATTATATTTTATCGTATTTTTCTATTCATAAAAAATTCAAGAATTTCAGAAAAATCCCAAAAATTCAGCCCTACAATTTTTTGACTTATATAATTAAAAAGTGAAGTCCATTTTTGAAAAATAATTTTCTAAATATTATTAATTTATATTTTAAATAAAATCATACTTAATTAAAAAATTAACAGTTCTAATTATACTACAACTTCTTTATCATAATGAAAAATTAACCAAGATGTTATTATCTTATAGACTTAAGAAAATAAAATAATAATAAATTTTACTATTCATTAGTGTCATATTACAATTCATATTACTATTCAGAAGGGTATTTTACTATTCATTAAGAATCAGGTTTGTTCTTTCAGACTCCAAATGACTTACTGAACACAACTCTAGATGACCATTTTTCGAAATTTAAAACATTGAAGATACAAAGTTGTGTTTAATAGATAGATTATAAAATTTAATTCTATATTTATTTTAAAAACCTTGGGGTGTTACATTCTCCCCTCCTTATATAAATTTCATCCTCAAAATTCACAAAATATTTCCTAAAAAGAGTAGGGTATGTCTTTAACATAAGCTCCTAAGGCTCCCATGTTGCTTCCTCCGTCTTATGGTTCTTCCATAGAACCTTCACCAGAAGAGTCATCAGATTTCTCAATACCTGTTCTTTAGTATCAAGAATCATAATAGGCTCTTCACAGAAAGATAGATGGTTCTCAAGTTCCACTTCATCATATGTGAGTACATGTGTTGGGTCTGGCATGTACTTTCTTAACATTGACACGTGGAACACATTTTGAATCATGGAGAGACTTTGCGGCATTGTTAAGCGGTAAGATACGGCTCCAATTCGGTCCATAATTTCAAAAGGCCCGATATACCTAGGACTTAACTTTCCCTTCTTACTAAATCATATAATACCCTTCCATGGAGATACCTTTAAGAAAACGTGATCACCTTCATGAAACTCCAAATCCTTCCTTTGATTATCTGCATAGCTCTTTAGCCTACTTTGAGCTATTTTGATATGGTTCTGGATAATATTCACCTTTTCCATTTTTTCTTCCACAAGTTCTGGGCCCATGATCTTTCGTTCACCAACATCATCACAGTAAGTTGGTGTATGACATCTCCTTCTATATAATGCCTTATAGGGTACCATCTGTATACTTGAATAGAAGATAATATTGTAGGAAAATACTAAGAGAGGTAAATAATGATCCCACATGCCTTGAAAATCAAGTGAAAAAGACCTCAACATGTCTTCCAATGTTTGAATTTTCCATTCTGATTATCCATTAATTTGTCGGTGGTAGGAAGTGCTCAAACGAAGATCAGTATCTAGGGCCTTCTGAATACTTTTCCAGAATCTTGATTTAAAACGTGGATCACGATCAGAAAAAATCGGTAGTGGTACTCCATGAAGTCTCAAAACTTCATTAATATATAGTATTTCTAGACATTCAAGTGGTAGATCTTCTCTTATATCAAGAAAATGTGCTAACTTGGTAAGTCGATCAACAATGACCCATATTGCATCATTCATTCTTGGAGCCTTTGGTAGTCCCGTGACAAAGTCCATTGTGATATTATCCCATTTCCACTCAGGTATGGGAAGAGGTTGCAATACTCTTCCAAGCTGTTGCCTTCCAGATTTTACTTGTTGACAAACCATACATCTCGACACAAAATCTGAAATCTCCCTCTTCATGTTGTCCCTCAAAAAATGTTCCTTCAAATATCTATACATCTTAGTGCTAATAGGGTGTATAGAGAAATTGGAACTATGGGAATCATGCAACAATTCTATTTTTAGACCAGGTATATCGAGAACACAAAGTCTCTTCCCAAATTTCAAAATTCCATCTTCATATACGAAGTCACTCAATATCCCATCATTCACAGCTTTAATCTTATTTTGAAACTCTTTATCATCAGCCTGTGAACTTTTTATCCTTTTCAGTAATGATGGTTTGGAAACCATTTTAAAAAGAAATGATGTTTCACCTTCCATGGTTATTCGTAAATCCATGATTGCTAGATCCATGAAAATAGGATCCTTTTCACTCTCATCCTTTTCAAAACTCCATGATCATTTATACTCAAAGTATCTCCCACCTTATTTTCCTTCCCCGGGTGGTAGTGTATCGTGAAATAATAATCCTTGAGTAGTTCAAGACATCTACGTTTCCTCAAGTTGAGTTCTTTCTATGAGAAAATATACTTCAAACTCTTGTGATCATTATAAATCTCACATTTTTTACCATAGAGACAATGTCTCCATATCTTCAAAGAAAATATTGCAGTAGCTAACTCAAGATCATGAGTAGGATTGTTTTTCTCCTGAAATTTTAGCTGTCATGATGCATAAACAATAACCCTATCATTTTGCGTAAGGACACAACCAAGCCCTTTATTTAAAGCATCACTATAAATAACAAACCTGTCATTCCCCGATGGTAGAGTCAATATAGAAGCATTGAATAATCTTCTCTTAAGTTCTTCAGAACATTCTTCGCAATATTTTGTCCAATAAAATTTAATCCCTTTAAGTGTGAGCTTCGTTAGTGGGTTAGACAGTCAGGAAAAATTCAGTATTAGACACCGATAATAACCTACTAAGCCAATAAAACTGCATACCTCAATTATGTTTTTTGCGTGGGCCAATCTTGTATTGCCTTTGTATTTGTAGGATCAACTAGGATTCCATCCATAGAGACAATATGGACAATAAAATAAATCTCATGATGCCATAATTTACACTTGCTAAACTTCCCATATAATTCATGTCTTCTAAGAGTCTTCAGGATAATGCGCAAGTGATTTTCATGATCATCGTAGCTTTTGGAGTATACCAAGATATCATCAATAAATACCGCTACAAAATCATCAAGATATTACTTGAAAACTCTCTTCATTATATAGATGAAGTTATATGGTGCATTAGTCAATCTTAATGGCATTACAGTAAACTCATAATGCTCGTACCTGGTTCAAAACGTTGTTTTCGGATTGTCTTCCATCTTCAAACTCAATTGATGATATCCAGATGGAAGGTCAATATTTAAAAAGTATTGAGCTCCATGAAGTTGGTCAAATAAATCATCAATGCGAGGTATATGATACTTGTTCTTTATTGTTATATCATTGATCTCCCTGTAGTCGATACATAACCTCATAGATCCATCTTTTTTCTTAACAAAAAGGATAGGGCTTCCCATGGAGAAACAAAAGGGTGGATAAATCCTATATTACACAATTCCTATAGATGATTCTTTAGTTCTACTAATTCCACAGTGGCCATTCTATAAGGGGTCTTCGATATGGGCCTTGAACCAGGAATTAAATCAATAGAAAACTCAATTTCTCATTTTGGAGGATGTCCAGGTAAATCTTCAGGAAAGACATCAACATATTCTCTCACAATAGGTACATCCTCTATTTGAACATTCCTTTCCTTAACCATAGTTATTTCATTCTCTTCCTCCCCTATAATTGAATTTATTTGAGCTAATGGGGGTGGATCTAGATAATTATTAGGCGGTGATGATTCTGCTCTAAAGATAAGGTGTGCTTTATCATCGTCATCAAAAATCATAACCTCCTTCTTGTTACAATTAATATTTTCATCATGATCTGAAATCCAATCCATACTGAGGATTATATCAAATTCAATCATGGGTATAACAATGAGATTAGCAGATAAAGAACATTTATATGCCTTAATGGGAACTGATTGACAGAACTCTGTAGGAATGATACTTACCTTAGTAGTTTTTACTAACATCTCCGTTGTTAAATAAAATAGAAAATATATAATTTTATTATAAAACAGGGAAGATATGAAACAGTGCGATGATCCAGAATCAAATAAAGCATTGGCTAAATGTGAGGAAACAATTAAAGTACCTGCCACTACATCATTTGGAACTTCAACCTCTTCAGTTGTGATTTCATAAGCTTGTCCCTGATCCCTTTTCCTTTTCTGTTGCATATTTCATTAACGTTTTGGACAATCATTAGAATATTGTCCCATATCATGACAACTACAATATTGAACATCATTGGCTTCCATCTTCCCTTGGAAATCACCAACAAGATGGCCTTCCTAAATACATTTGTATCATACTTCGTTTCCTTTTAATCATGCACCAGGGTGTTTCTTCAACAATTGTCATATGGTGGAATCTCAACTCTTCCCTTCTTCCCCATTTCCATATTTCATTTCCCAGGGTTTTTATAAACCCTATTCTTTTCAATCTTTCCCTTAAAGCCATAAGAATTAGAGAATTTTTTTTCTATCTTGATGGCACATGAAACTATATCCTCATATGATGAAAAACTTTGGGAGACTAGTGCCTGTTGGAGGAATGGCTTTAGGACATCAAAGAATCAATCAAATTTTCTCCTTGGATTTTGTATCTAGTCTACAACATGTCTTGCTAATCTTGTGAAGTTATCTTCATACCTTGCAACATTATCATCATCCTTCTGCCTCAGATTCAAGAATTGTCTCTCCATATCTGCTCGCTACTCATGAGGGAAATAGTTTTCTAAGAAGATTTCCTTAAAATTCCTCCATTCCATCTCTTCTATTTCTTCATCGTCCTTTTTGTTTTGGATTAGTGACCACCACTGATCCTCATCTCCTGATAGGAGATATATTACCATGACAACCTTTTCTCTTTCATTACATCCCAAAGCGAGAAATATCTTCTCAAAGGAACATATCCACTTCTCTACTATAAATGGGTTTTTAGTCCCGTTGAATGATGGAGGATGTTGTCGCATAATGCGATCTAGCATGGATCCTCCACGTGGTGGATCCGGATGCTCCATACGGGTAAGGTTATTATTCATAACCTGAGTAACTTGTCCCCGTATAGTTATTATTTTCTCAGCACCAGTCACAGCACCAGAGCCAATATCATTATTTTGCGTCAGAGGAAAATCCTTATAGAGGACATGAGCATTCATGCGATTTCCATTCAGTCCACTAGGCGCCATATCTAGATAATGACATACACTATATTAGGTTATGAATCACAATGTATAATATTAACGTAAAATTACTTATAAAAATTGATATCCTACACAGGGCTAGTCCCATATTCCCAAAAATGGTTTATTTGAGGAATATTTACATTAAAATCCTTCATAATGGCTTGTAAAGAAAATGTGAATTTTCCTAAGAATATCCCCCAGGAGTGTCGTAACCAAGAGTGCAGCAAGGCCTGTTTTCATGCACTGGTTCCCATTAGAGTCTAGCTCAAAGTGGTGTTTTCAGGTTTTACCCCTAGATACATCTGTGACAGAGCCGCCTCTACCTGCTCATATACAGACATGGATGTATTCCTTGAAATATCCACATAATCTATTCATTTCCAAAATTCTAGGACTTTATTGTTTGTATATCCTCAAAGAATAAATTAGGGACTGTTCCTTAATTATACATTTTGTAAATCTAGTTTCCAAGTATTATACTAAACTTCCTCGGATACCAACTGTAAGGACCCAACCCCAAGTGCCTGGAGCCGGTGCCTTGTTTGATTACATTGGCATACATACAAGGAATACAAATCTCGATAGACCAAGTAGTTTAGTATTATTAAAAAGAATTTTAATACATAAGTTTATCATTACCACATGAAGGGAAACAAAAACATTATTTTATTCCACTAGAAACATCACGTCTCCTATATTATTTTTTCACGTCATTCATAAATTACTTCTTCATATCCTGAGAAAATGAAACATAAGAAAGGGGTGTGATCAAAAGCTCAGTAAGAGTATGAAATATAGAGTAAGATAATATACACATTAGACATGGTGAATAATTGGAAACACATGCCTTTAATAATAAATATGTACACATTATGGCAGGAAAATGAGCTAAGTAGATAATGCCATAATAAAACATAATCATGGGTATTATACTTATCGAATAAACACATGAAATTTTAATTACTAGCTTTATAATGAGGGAAGTGCATATTTCGGACATTCTGAATCATTTTTTCATGGCCTCGGCCAAGACATCTAGTGATGAAGGCCTCGGCAAAAATCCATATCACATTTGGAAAGGCCTTAGCCAATTCCTCGTCTATTTGTCTCATGAGACCTATCGATCCATAGAGGGGCTATATTGGGCCCCACCCATCACATAATAAGTCCAATTCATTCCTCATATGAGCATGGATCGACATAAACAACATATACCTTTATATTTAAACTATCATATGAAATGTAACTAACTTTACCCAATCATTAAACATAAAACACTAAGCATTCTGAGTAATTTGGTGAATGGTTTTAGGATAGATCATCCACAATAGAGTTAGTAATAAACAATTAAATAAAATATGGTATATGAATTCATAAATGAATAAAATCAATAATTAAATGGAATCAACAAGATTATTTGAATCAAACGGAAATACACTTATAAAATCATTAAGCAATATTGAGATAAATACTATTTTATTTTGAAAAGAAGAGTTCTTTTAGAAAAATATTCGTATAAAACCAGTAGTGATGTAAGATAGTATCTTCATAATAAAATGAGTTATTTTATAAAGATAATGATTTGAAAAAAAAAACAGATTATAGAGTGCCCTTGAAAGTAGGTAAGAATTTGAGAAATACCCTTCAATCCGGCTTGTATTTTGGAAACAGTTTTGAGAGCTTCTTTTACAAACATGTAACGATTCATAAAATAAGGAAAGGCTCTGGTTTTTAAACATATATATGATAATAAAACAGAATATATGAAAAGTAAATTATAATACATAAGAATTTCATTGGGGTAATTAGACAACGAAAGTATCCCAAATGAAAATTGATGTTCGGGTGAAAAACCCTTACCTTAACTCCAAACATGTTCCTATCTTGTACATAAGATCCTAGAATATGAAATTATACTTTCTAATAACTTATTTCAGAACCAATTATACATTTATTTAGTTTACCATAATTATGGTTAGTTTATTCATGTCTTTATGGACAAGTTATTGCATTGAATTCCGTCATTCTGGAGTGTTCGTTTCCTTTATTTTCATATTGGGTTCACTTGTTTTTATGTAATGAAGTTCATGTGGAATGATTATAAATATAAAATATTGGAATTATATATTATTAATGAACATAAATAATTAATAATTGTCATTTATATCATTTGTTTACATGTAATTAGGATAAACCATTAGATGACCCCAACTTTGATTATTTAGCGGTATTTGGAAAATTATGAACTAGTTTTGTCATATAACTTAATTATATGTACATATTCTGGTTCCTGAATATTAATTAGGGTATAGAACATATATTATAGTCCTGCTCAACCATTAATATGGTTTCATGAATAGTAATGAAGAATAAATTGAAGAATGAAACTTCATAATCCATGAAGGTTATAAATCGAAACCTCATGGACCTCAATTTCGTTTGAAAAATAAAAGTGAGGGAGTAAGAATATTTATGATGATTCATCCATTAACATGATACAAATCCAGTATATATATTTTACTAGAGTTATCATGATCATCTGGATAGAGAAGGTGAGGAGAGGATAACAAAATTATATAAAATGAAATAAAGCCAAATAAGAAAGAAGGGTACTTTACCTCTTGAAATAACCTCCATCAGACACTCTTTAAGGGAAGGGGTTTTGGTCTTTTGGAAAGAATAAGAGCTTCCTGGTTGTGGGGAGTGACTAGGAAAAGGTAATTGAGCAGAACTTTGAGGATCTTCAAGGCTTACCGGTGTGAAGAGAAGAGGTAGTGGTGGGGGGTTTTACAGTGGAGGAGAGGAGTGTTTTTTGAATATTTAATTCATTATTTTACTACTTCCCTCAAGACAACCAATAGTATTGTTTTATGTGACCCCTAATATTAATAATGGCATGTGAGTTTTAACCAAGTGGGCTTACATCATCCTTTCATCACCTATGATGCAGTAAATCAAGTATTTAGCATTTATCGTATTTTATCGTATTTTACTATTCATCAAAAAATCAAGAATTTCAGAAAAATACAAAAAATTCACCCCTACCATTTTTTGACATTTATAATTAAAAAGTTAAGTCCATTTTTGGAAAATAATTTTCTAAATATTATTATTTAAACTTTTAAATAAAATCATACTTAATTCAAAAATTAACAGTTCTAATTCTACAACTACTTATTTATCATAATGAAAAATTAACCAATATGTTATTATCTTATAGCCTTAAGAAAATAAAATAATAATAAAATTTTCTATTCATTAGGGTCATATTACTATTCGTATTACTATTCCTAAGGGTATGTTACTATTCAGTAAAAATCAAGTTTGTTCTATCAGACTCCAAATGACTTACTGAACACAACTCTAGATGACCATTTTTCAAAATTCAAAACATAGAAGAGACAAAGTTGTGTTTAATGTTTAGATTATAAAATTGCTTTCTATATTTATTTTCAAAACCTTGGGGAGTTATAGTCATTCTAATATACTTTTATAGCATGGGACGAAACATGTTGGTTGCAATTAAATGGGATTAAACATGAAATTTGTAAGGTGTATGGGCGCCTTAGGTATTGTAATGGGATGAAACATATAATTTAACCATTTTGGATATGCCTTATATACTGAAATATTATTACATAAATGTTTAAGTCATTATTATTTTTTTATTTTACTCTAAATTAATTGGTTGTGGTTAAATGGGACCCAATTTTTCTTATTTTCAATGGGTATGGTCCCTTTATAAGTTATAATAGGGTGGCCCATATAATAAAACCATTATAAGAATACCTAAAAAATATATTTTTTGAATAAATTCTAGGGCTATTAAAATATTTTTTTACATGATCAAATGTATGTGGTTCGATGGGAACCACCATCGAATTGTAAGGTTTATAGGCCCTTCATAAATTGATGTATGATTAACCAGAAAACCTGAATCAAATACTATGAGTATTTTATATTTTCATAGACAACTCTAAATAGAAATGATGATAAATTTTGACATTAAATTATTAATATTCCTTATTAAGGATTTTGTCACCATTATTGGGCTTAATGACTAGTTTGGATACTTTTTTAAATGAATAACTATGCCCAAGTAGGCCAATTTTTGTATTTTTGTTATGTATTGTATCCTCTAATGGTGTTTTTAAAATTTAAATGTTTAAAATGTCCGGTTTTCTTATAATTGAACTAAAAATGTCTTAACATGAACCTAGTAGGTCACCCTTTTTTATGATGTAATGCTAAACCCCCATGGGTGGGTGTTATATTATAATAGTGTGGTAATTTATAGTGTCCACTTCTATGGGAATTATAAAATGACCAATACCTATTTTATATATGAAAAATTTTAATATGTTTTGAGGTGTAATTTTGGTAAGTCCTTATAAATAAATTAATGGTGTTCTAAATTGCTTTATATTGTAAAAAGACATAGATATAATGAGATTCCACTAAACACTTATGCATAAATGTTTATTTTAAATTAACATCTTATTTACCGTTAGTACTATTGTTGGTTTATATTTAAAACCAAAAATTGAAATTTTGAAGAGTTTAATGTGTTTTTGTTTAATGAAATAGAATAAAACCTAAAGTTGTGTTTTTTCCGGACCCTTATGTAAACATGGTAAAATTCCTTTCAGTGTGCTTATTGGGTATCTCCAATAAAACAGAAATGTGGGTGTTTTCATTAGGATTATTTTCTAATTAGTCTAAATATAAATGATAAAAAATAAGATAGGTGTTATTTCATTAAAGTGACATCATTTTGGGCCAATTATTTCCATTTCATTAAGATGCTATCCCATTTTAGGTAATATCCTTAGATCATGGAACCATTTATATCTTCTTTTGAGAATCTTCTATTGTGAGGTTTTGTTTCAGAGTTTTTTTCCTTCTAGGTCTCTTAATTTCTTGAATTAAACCATCATTTATTGAGCGGCCATGTATTATTTTACCTTTTCTATGAATGTGAGAATTATTAAATGTTTGGTCCTAGGTATTTAGACATGTCAAAGAAATGCCGAGACAATTAGTAGGTCATGTGAACCTTCTGATCCACCCTTTCTAATGTTGGAAAACTCAGGTGGTCTTCCTCTTATTACAAAATCATACAAAGTGACATGAATTTAATTTAATCCTTGACGTGAGCCATAAGATACTTCAATGTATATAAATGATAAGAATATGGATAGAATAAGGAATGTTCCATTTCCACATATATCCTTGGGGTAGTGTGCATTGATAAGTGTGATATTAACCATCTTGTTAGTCATTCAATGAATTTTTTAAGTGTTATGGATCTCAGTTAAGCTGTGAACTATTTTTCATTAAGCACCAGTCAGGCCCAAGATATTGTGACTTGTTTATTAGTAAAGAGATAGAATCATCAAATGTTCGACATGGTGTTGGAAGGGGGATTTTGTTATTTAAAACATTAAATAGTACGTTTTTCCTTATGAGTAATTCCACATTTCTTGTTTTACGTGAAAATAACATAGAAGGAGTTCCACATGTATGACCAGTGTGAAACTGGCCTAGAATTATTGAAATTTTACAGACATGATCCTATTTTGGTGTAATACTGAGTAAATCATGATTGGGATTACATTTTCATGGAACAACGACCAGGGCACTCCTAAGGAGCACTATAATTTGTCGAGGATGTTAAAAACTGAATACCTCATATAAGGGAAAACCTAGGACCATTTGGAAATGATGGTCTCGTTTTAACTACCATGGTTTTTAGAATATCTCATCTTAAGTTGGTTCCTATTTTATATCACAACAATGTTGTGGTTAGTTTTGCATGCGACCAATGGAGGCGCGATTATTCTTGGATTAACATTTGTGATTTTTCTTAAGCACAATGGGTATCCATGTGCGGTAAAGGAATTGTGGTCTGTTAATTGTGATACATTAGTAGGGGAATTTGATCATCCTATAAAAATAAATTGTCCAATGATTGGTTGAATGTTCTTTCTTTTTTCATTTGTAATGGTTGGTGTAAAACTAAACTATGAGATTTTCCCTCTACAGAGATATAGTTTATCGAGTCACTTTCAAAGTTAATTTAAATCATCTTAGTGTAATCTCGTCATAAATTACAATCATGTAAACTCTCTTGAAATCATCATGGTTTGATGATATATTGTCTATTATATGCCACAATGAGTTTAAAAGTCATCGGGAATGACTGGTGGTCTCCATTAGTGTACACTCTAGAAGCATGGTTGTTTTGAGGCAAGGTTAGTCCTGAGTGATACGTGGGTTCCATAGTATGAACACCATTGATGGAATCATGTACACTATCTATTTCCCATTTTTACATAATCTTCATGTGGATTCCACCTTTTGGTTGATAAGTGTTCATGGTATATTAACGTTCATCATGGTATTGATGTCTAGCCATGGAAATGCTGTTTGTTTTTCCTAGGATGATATCCTTGAAGGCTTGGTGAGGATTCCTAGGTTACCCCAAATTTCAATTGGGCTTAGATGAGTCCTTTTATAAGGGGTACCAATCAAGGTGTGCTAGATCAGGTATATGCCTATATTCATGCAAGGCATGATAGTTTATATGGGATTTCCATGTTGAGAAATCACTAGAAGATAGTTGCATGATTCAATGAGAATTCTTGAAGAAATATCATGATAAATTTGTCTAAGATTGATTTTTCATGGGGTTGGGGTGTGCGAAACATCAATGATAATTGATTCAACGGTATTATATCGAGGTCGGTTTGACTAGATTCCCCATTTTTTGTATGTGGTTGGTGGAAACCTCTCAGTAGAACATCGCTGGGTCGTGGAATGTGTTGTGGGCATCGACACAGGGTTTTCATGAAAAGTCAGCTCCACAAAAAACCGAGACATCTATTTGGATTCAAATGATCGTTTAAGAAGAGAATCATATTAGGAGTGACAGTTAATCCTGAAATCTATGATTTAATCGGTAGTACCATCAGGAGATTGAGGTGACTAAATATTGGTTTAAGAAATGCTAGAACAAGGTAGTAAATGAGATGATGATCTGATCATGTATCAATTAATATATTTTTAGGTTTGTTCCTTCTCAAGGTTAGAGTTTTGAAATATTTGCCTTGGAAAGATTTTATACAACAAATGTTTCATGTTTTAAGGTGACACTCAATGGTGTGTTTGCATTTAGATGCCCAACACAATTATTTGAGCAATACACCACAACTGATTCTATTGGGAAATGTTCTCTTTTTTCCAAATACTTATTAAGGATGCGAAATTATTAGGTGGGGATATTATAGAATCCCATTTTTTTGACCTGACAGAAATCCATAGATATTTTATTTCATCATATAGTGGATATTCCATTTTATAAAATAGGATTCAAAATCATTTACTGAGATTTGGAACACTTCAATGATTTTTTAGACTCTTTTGAAGGACCTAGCGGTACTTTGTGGGATCCAAATTTTTTGTGAGTTCCAGACCATGGGAACACAAAACTAAAGAAGACTAAGAGGGGCACATGGTTTGTCTAAAATAGTAAGACGCTCTAGAAAAAACCATGTGACTTGTGTAGATGAGAAGATGTGGTGTGCATGTGCTATGCATGGTTTCCCAAACCATGCCCCCACCCCACATGGTTTTTCCCTAAAATATATATTTGTGTAATATTCATCTCATGGTTGGTGCATGGTTCGCCCAAACCATGTGGCCAAACTGTGCGCCTAATTAATGAGACGAAATTACCATTTTACCACTATATGATTTTTCCTTTTTATTTTATCCTAATTTTTTATCCTCCAATGTTTGTAGATCCAACTTGTATGGCTTTCTTTAATTCATAATCTTGTCTATGTTGGATATCCTCTATGCAAATCCAAATTCGAATGCCACTAGTCTCTGTGGTTTCCCCTCGGTAATCTATATATTACTCTTGATATTTTTATTGTTTAAATTATTCTCAATAAATTTATCATGATTCATCCTCATTTTCCCTATTATTATGGAGGATATCTATTCCATTAAATTGTTGGAAAATATACCCAATGAAATATTTATACTTTATGTGTGGGTGAACCTTAGAAAAATGTTAGTGGAATATTCAGTTTAATCTAGTTTGGTTGATTTTTCTATAACGTGTCGTCATGTTGCAAGGCTGAAGCCTCTTGTTTCACCTCTAACTCTCAATTTTTGTTTAATATAATGTTTTACCATGATAATTTCAACCCAATTTATTAGAAAATCAACCCATTAGGTTGGAGTCCTTGAGATTGTGACAATAATTGAGGATGCCTCACCATAGAGCATAACGTGACCCCTTGATATATATTTCCTAAAACTCATTTAGGGGTATTTTCATATTGCCAATACCTTGATATGTTACATTGTTTTGAATTGGGTGATGATTTTATGCTAAGCCTTACATACATTCCTAATGTGATGTGGTTTAATTAATTGAACTAGAATAATGATTAATGCCTTATAAAACTTGACATAAATGGATTTCCCTTTGGGGTTTCCATGGAAAATATACATAATATAATATGAATGATTAAATTAATGATATTTTCTATTTATAGTCATTATATATATAAGTATTTTTTGTTCATAATATTCACATTATCATCGAGGGTGATACAAGGGTTCTAATTTAGGAAACATTTGATGGAATCTCATGAAATCATGTTGGAATTGTTAATGTTTGGTGAACACTATGGGTGTGATATCCTATCTTCCTAATAAGGTCTTATTTTGAGTTACCTGTTTTTTATTTAGATGAGTGACGTGAGTTTCTTAGGGGAGGCCTCATGGATGAGATTAGTGGAAGAATTGGTTGTTCTATTCCATGGAGAGAATTGTGCCCATAAGAGCCAAAATAGGTATGGATTTCGAGGTATAATAGTATTGAATATAATCAAACCATTCCATGTGTGATACATGAATCTTCACCCTTGGGTCACTATGGATAGACTCATTATCGTTGGAATTTTACAAAACCACTTGAGCGATTCTTGGTATATCTCCTTAGATTTCCAAGGATGGGCTCAAAGTGTCTCGATATATTTTTATACATGGATTTTAAAATGATTTCTTAATAAAATAAACATATTTAAATGATAATTGATCAATTTTTTTTAGAATATTTAGACATTTAATCTGTCTAATCACAATATTGTGGATACTCCATCCTATAACACATTACTACACATACTTTAACATTGTAGGATCCCTCGGTTTTGAGACACCATCTTTGGATAATTCTGGTAAATTGGATAGATCTCCAAGTATAATTATATTCAACGTATTTAATTATTTGTTAAGTGTAACATTTAAATTATGAATGCACAATAATTATTTCATAATGGATAACGGAATGGATTAGACACTGTGGGTGCCGACCAACGAAGATTGTATCTCAAACCCTATTCGGTATACCATTGAACTAGGGTACCCAAATAGAACTACATGGTATTCGAATCAGGATCCTTAGTGTATTTCTTGATATTTTATTCTTTTTTTGGGATGACTGGATCATGTGATTCCGCTAATACTCAGGTTGCTCAAGGGGAAATTCCTTTGATATCTTTTTTTCTTTTTATTTATTCTTATATAATATCATATCACCCACTATATATTTTCTGTTTTATTTAGTATCATTTAATAGAAATGTATATATGGTTAGTTTTATACTGGTGTTGGTCATATTTATTTAGTTGTTACATTTATCTTCAACAACATAACCTTATTTATTTTCATTTCATCTATTGTTATCTTTGGATTCATACATGATATAACTCAGTGATACTTTGATCTCAAGGGTGTTGTATCCCCACCACAACATCATTAAACACTCACTGCTAGTCAATATCCTCTAGCATATGGGAATGCATTCATGAGGCCATGTGATCATTAGTCTGATTACTAGTTTAGTGGTCGGTCGGGCTGGGTCATTAAAATATTGAAGGGAAAACATATACACAGTTTTCTATCACTTGAATATATGGAAATATTTGAGGTCAGAGGAATATTGAAGTTATATAGGAACATGGGGGTAGTTTATTTTGGTCAAATGAGTATGGTTAATGTTTAAGGTTACTTGGGGGGTTTAATAGTTATAAATTTATAATAGAGGAAAATATTTAAATGCTTGGAATTATGAAATGGATTTTTTTCATAATTTACCAAACAATGGACCAATTTCTCACCCAACACTCGGAACACATCAAACCCAGAAAGCTATCCAAATAATTATTTAAAATATACATAAACCATTATAATTAATCTTCTAATTTTTAGATATCTATCATGTTTACAGGTAATTTTTAGAACAAACAATGCAGAAACTGTGTGGATGCAATAATCCACCTAGAAATTTTAAAATTTTCAAATATGAAAGTCACAAAAAACCGTGATAAAAAAATAAGAAATAAATATATAGTTAAATAAATAATTTATTGGTCAAAATTTGAGGGAAAAATTATTTTGATAATAGTGTTATATTTAAGGAATAATGTTTTAAAATACAGAGGAAGATAATGTGTCATATAGAGGTTTTTTCATCCCAGTTGAATATATTTTATATGATTTTTTATATTTCAATATAAATATAACAATTCTATGTATTAATATTACTTATAAATCATTGACATATATTATATATATAAAAATGTGTGGTAGATTCTAAATTTAGTAACTATTTCATTAATATAAAATAATTAGAGTATATTTTTGAAGTATTGATTCCTAGGGTTTCAATAAATTATTCAATGATTTAATTTTTGAGCTAATACTGACAACAAATATTTTAAATATTAGGGGTATAATTTTTTATTTTAAAATTGTTTGGGATAATTTTATTAATATTTTTATAGGGGAAATTGTCAGAATGGATTCTTTGATGTATAATCTATAGAAATGATTTTAAAATGTATTAATTTTTTTATTACTTTAAATTGATATGTGGAAACAATATAATGAAAATAAATAATTAATAGTGACTCAGTTATTGTCATTCTGGATGTTTAATTCTTATTTATTTTAATAATTTAATTTTTGTGCCTATTTTAGGGTACATTTTATACATTGTGGAGGAAATAGTGATTTGATGTTGAAATTATGACACATATGATGATCAACCAGACACATATTTGGAATCAATATACCCTGGAACATAAATTGGTGACCATGATCAATTATCCATCATATTATCATTTATGGATAATGTGGTTTATGATGATGATGGTTTTATTAAATAGAAATTTTGGAATGGATTTATCAGGATGCACTAAAAGATAAATTAATATTCTAATCTAGTTTTGTCACATTTTCAAATCCAGTTTGATTTGATAATTTTTAACGTCCCGACCCTAGTTACCCAGAGTCAGTGCATCATTTCATAACATTGGCATGATCACAAGAGATCAAAATCCAGAAATATTGATCAGTTTAGAAGTCTACGAAGTACTAGATACATTCATAAGTTTTACATTACATTATAAAATGAAAAACAAAAACAACATTAACTCCATTGACCACATTTACCCCTTATACTATCCCTTCATGTTAGTAATAATATACTTTTTTGCATCTTGGAGAAAATAAAACATAGAAAGGGGTGATCTGAGATAATCAATAAGGATAAAAATATAGAATAAACATTCAAGAATAAGAATAAACTTTTAAGGCAATGTATAAGACTAAAACACAAGCCATTTAAACTTAAACTTCTTCATAATACAACAATGACAAATCAAATAATTGAATTTACTTATTCACATGAATATTATACCAGTAAAATAATCACATGTAATATCAATAGCCAATTTAACAGTGTAAGAATTCATAATTCCAGTTTTCATAACAACATATTTAAGGCCCTGTGCCAAGACTACAAATAATATTTCATAAAAGCCTTGTGACAAAATACTAGTTTGTCTCATGAGACCTACCAATGCAATGAGGAGCTATAGCAGGCTCCACCCGTCACTTACTTAGTCCAATGCATTCCTCATATGAAAAGGTTTAAATATAACAAAAAAATTTGTATTAAAACTAGCATAAGAAATGCCAATACATTATCCATAAATGATTAATGGTTTAAAAATTACACATCCACATTCAAAAATATCACAAAACATTCAATACAATATGGAATATTTGTATCATAATAATCAACATCAAACAACCCTAAAATCTATCAAAGGATGTTGACATAGATGAAATCAAAAAAATTTGTAGAGAAATGTCTCTTTCTATTTTGAAATAATTTAAAAGTAAAATAATTATAAAAGAAAAAATTTATTTTGAAAATAATCTTATAATATTGTGTGGGAAGCTACGTCGATGTTATAACGACAAAAAATAGCCGCCTTCGCCGAATAAGTTAAAAAAATAAATCATTACCTTAATTTTATCAAGAAGGTCATGAAGTACCTATCTTGGAAAATGATGAAAAGATTCCTTTCAAAACATATGTGGTAAAATAAGGGTATAAATTACATTAAACCATAGTATAGTAAATAGTTAAATTTTTTGAATTATATTTTTAAGAAAACAGAGAGGTGGATGTAAAAGAGGTCCTGGTGGATACTTAGGTATTAACAACCACAGATAAGTAAAGAGATTGTAGAATTAACCCTTACCTTGTAATTTTCCGTAGTCGATGGTATGTTAACCTACTGTATAATAGTTAAATAATTGTTATTAAACTATTTAAGAATTATATACACAAATATGATCTCATATATGATCTTCTAATATTGATTGTTTAATAATATTTTAGTAGTATCATCATTTTGGGTGTTAATTGATTCGTTTTCCTTTATATGATCGGTTAAGTAAGCAATGATTTTTATGGATATGATGTATTTGATTCATATTCAGAAGGATATTATGTTCATAATGATTATTTTTAATGATAAAATGAAAATTATTCTTGAATGAATACGATGGGGAATGAATCTCATTGCGTTCGTGGAGACGATAATCCGTACGTATGCACGCGTGACAATATCATTATATTTATGGTGAAATAGTATGTAATTGGATGGAATATCATATATAAAGAATCATTAACTTGTTATATTTATTAATTATATTAGTTATACTCATTATTATACCCATCTAAATAATGAAGTGTTTTAATAAAAAACTACACCCCAATGTGGAGACAGTAAGTCGTACGTACGCACATATGGTGACTTTTTTTTAGAATAGAGAGAATAAAGAATATGGTTGTACCATATTATAATAACATCACAATATGTATAAGGTACTGGAGTTATTATTTTGGTAAAGAAACAACAAATAAAGAGGAAGTGGAATAAGAAAAGAACTTCGAAGAGGGTGGTGAAATTATTACCTCTTCTTCGGGTGTTTCCTTTTGATTTGATCAAAAGGGTTCCTTAGGTTGGATTTAAGATAAATGTAAGGCCTCTTGGTTGAAGGTAGGATAGTTGAGAGGATATTTGGGTAGGGTTTGGTAGAGCCAAATGGATTTTTAGGTGTGAAATTAGGAGAAGGGGAAGTAACCTTTTATATGAGAGGTGACGGTCACTTTAGGAAATGTTTGAAAAATTATTTTATTATAATATCATTTTCGGTTTATAATGGCTCCAAAATGATTTACTTCGAGTCTAAGGTGGATATGGGTCGAAAATTTTTCAAAAAATGCATTTTATACAGGTTTATGAAACCATATTAACCTTATCTTTTAGATTTAACTCTTAGTTAAGGAGTCTGACATTTACCTTGTATCAATTATATTTTTCTATAATATGGTTAAAAATCAGTCTATAAACTGCCAAGAAAACCCCAAGTGGTTAATTATTGATATATCTAACCTTATCTAAGTCCTTTTGTCAAACATTATATTTTTTGGAATATTATATTAATCAATAATATAGTATTTGTTTTAGAAACTCAATTATGTCAATTTTGACACTATTTAGTATTTAATTTTTTTTGAAATCCATAAAAACATTATCACTTAGAATAAAATTTATCTAATCAACACTAACATGTCATATTAACCTAGAAATTTGTGTAATTCATCGTAATTCTCAATTTATATTTCTTTAGATATTTATAATATAAATTATTTTAATATTTCTTTATTAAGGTAATTACTGCATCATCATTGTGTCATAAATAAATTAAAATATTTAATGTCTAAAAATTATAAATAAAATACCATTATGTAGGAAACATTTTTAGTTTTATTATTAATTTTTATAGTTGAATAATATATTGTTTGTAATCCTATATTAAAAATGGTTTATTATTAAACATTGAATTTAACTCTTTTAAATATTTTTTAAATAAAATAATAATAATTGTCCTAATGTAATCCATGTAGATCAAAAGGGATCATATTTTAATCCTAAGTTTGTTTTTGGTCGAGTTAAATTTATCCAATAGAACCAGAACATGTGTTAGGGTAATTATAATATCATTTTTACCCTTAATTACCCTATTTACTTTTAACCTTGGTAAATAAACGCCAAAAGGTAAAATTCCCCAAAAAATATTTTCATCTTATTGAACCCCATTTTACCTAATGATGTCAACCATGTCTCTCAGATTTTTTAATTCAACTCATAGAAGTGGTGAAATTATGTTTTATGAAAACTTGCAAATGATCCTAGTAGGTGGGTAAAAGACGATAAAAAGTTCAATAAAATTTTATATATCTAAACTTATTATAAAATGACTCAAATTAATTACATTGAACATATATTGGTATTATGTGTCTATTTTGGCCTAAAATAAATTAAAATAAAATGACTAATTACTTAAATAAAAATTCAGTTTTAAACAATAATGTAGTGTTTTTCACTATTCATCAAAAATTTAAAGTTAAGAAAAAATACTAAATTTCACCCTAAGCTAATTTCGATATTCTGAACTCAAAAATGAAGTCCATTTTGAAATATTAAATTTATAAATTTCAAAAATCGGGTATTACTATTTTTAACACCTAGTTTGATTGGTCGTGGTGTGTTAAAACTCCATGTTGCGTACAATGCAGGCTACTACATTATTCAAAGGAAAATGTACCATGGAAGCTTAGGGTGCTACATTCTCCCCTCCTTAAAATAATTTCATCCTTGAAAATTTTAAAATATTACTTTATAAAATGATTCGGGTGGTTCTTCATCATAAGTTCCTCAGGTTCCCACGTTTCCTCTTCCATCTTATGGTTTCTCCATAAAACTTTTACCAGACGAGTTCAATTTCATCATAGATGAGTACATGCATTGGGTCAGGCATATATTTTCTCAACAGTGATGTGTGGAATAGATCATGAACGTTGGATAGACTTAGAGGCATTGCTAAACAATAAGCCACAACTTTTATTCATTCTAGAATTTCAAAAGTTCCGATGTACCTAGGACTCAATTTACCTTTTTACAAAATCATATAACACCCTTCCATGGATATACCTTCTATAAAAACATGATCTCCCACTTGAAATTCCAAACCCTACATATGATTATCAGCATAGCTCTTTTCCCTACACTGAGCTGCTTTGATGTGGGTTTGGATAATCTTCACCTTTTTCATTGTTTCCTCAACATGTTATGAGCCTATGAGTTTTCTTTCACCAATATCATTCTAATAAGTTGGTATGCAACATCTCTTTCCATATAACTCTTTATATGGTGCCATACGAATACTTGAATGGAAGCTATTGTTATGATAAAATTCTACCAGAGGTAAATATTGATCCCACATACCTTGAAAGTAAAGTGAGCAAGATATCAACATGCCTTCTAAGGTTTTAATATTCCGTTCTGATTATCCATCAGTTTGAGGGTGGTAGGCAGTGCTCAAACAAAATTTAGTATCCAAGTCCTTCTAAAGACTTTTCCAAAATCAGGATGTAAAATTAGGATCGTAATTTGAAACAATAGATAAGGGTAAACCATTGAGTCTTACATCTTCATTAATATATAGTCTTTCTAGACGTTCAAGTTGTAAATCTTCTCTAATAGCAAGAAAATATGCTGACTTGGTATGATGATCAATAATGACCCATATTGCATCATTCCCTCTAGGATTATTTGGTACCCCCATGAAAAACTCCTTCGAAATTTTATCCAATTTCTAGTCAGGTATTGGAAGAGGTTGAAGGACTCTTCCAGGGTATTTACTTATACCTTTCACTTGTTGAAAAACCATACATCTTGACACAAAATCAAAAATCTACATCTTCATGTTTTCCAAAAAAAAAAATTCCTTTAAATCACGATACATCTTGGAGCTCACAGGGTGTATACAGAAATTAGAGCTATGAGCATCAACAAAAAATTCCCTTTTTAGATCAGGTATATCAACAATGTAATGTCTCTTCCCAAATGTCAAAATTCCATCTTCATATACAAAGTCACTCAATCTCCCATCATTTACTGCTTTAATCTTCTTTTGAAACTCCTCATCACTAGTTTGAGAAATTTTTATTTTTTCTAGTAAATATAGTTTGGAAACCATTTGAAAAGGTCGTGATGTTGCACCTTCCATGGTTATTACCATATCTATCTTTACTTGATACTTGAAAATATGACACCTTTAAAAAATAATCCTGTTCAAAACTCCTTGATCCTTTCTTCTCAAAGCATCTGCAACCTTATTTTCCATCCCTGAGTGGTAGGGTATTGTGAAATCACAATTCTTGAGTATTTCAAGTCATATTATTTGAGTCACGTTGAGTTATTTTTGTGAGATAATATATATCAAACTCTTGTGATCAATATAAATATCACATTTTTCATCATAGAGATAGTGTCTCCATATCATCAGAGCAATGATTATAGCTGCTAACTCAAGATCGTGAGTGGGATAGTTTTGCTGAAGAATATTTAGATATCCTGATGCATAGGCAATAACTCTATCATTATTCATAAGGAAACAACCATGTCCTTTCGTTGAAGAATCACTATAAATAATAAAACCATCTTTCCCTGATGGCAGATTCAGGATAAGGGTGTTGACTAATAATATCTTCAGTTTTTTAAAAAATTATTCATACCCTTTTGTCCAAACATATTTAATCCCTTTACGTGTGAGCTTGGTTAATGGGTTAGCCAACTGGGAAAAATTCTGGAAAAAACGTCGATAATAACCTGCAAAATCAACAAAACTGCATACCTCAATTTTACTCATAGGTGCTGGCCATTCTTGGAGTGCCTTAGTCAATTAAGGATCAACATAGATTCCATACATGGATACAATATGGCCAAGAAAATAAATCTATTGAATCCATAATTCACATTTTCTAAACTTCTCATATAATTCATTTCTTCTGAGGGTTTTCAGAAAAGTGCGCATGAGATTTTCATGATCTTTATAGATTTTTGAGCACACCAATATTTCATCAATAAATACCACTAAAAAGTCAGAAAGATATTTGTTGAAAACTGTATTCATTAAATCCATGAAGACAATGGAGCATTAGTCAATCCAAAAGGCATTACTGTAAACTCATAATGCCCATACCTAGTCCAAAATCCTATTTTTGGAATGTCTTCCTTCTTCAGACTCAACTAGTGATATGTAGATCGATTTTCAATCTTTTCAAAATTTTATGCTTCATGAAGTTGGTTGAATAAATCATCAATGTGGTGTAGGGGATACTTGTTCATTATTGTAAAATCATTGATCTTCCTGTAGTCAATGCACAACCTCATAGACCCGTCTTTCTTCTTAACTAAAAGGACAAGGGCTCCCCATGGAGAAACACTAAAGCTAAGATATCCCTTATTACTCAATTTCTCTAGTTGTTTCCTTAGTTCCACTAATCCTACAATAGGTACGTCCTCTATTTGAACATTATTTTCCTCACCCATAATTATTTCATTATCTTCCTCCACAATAATCGAATTTAGTAGTGCTACTAGGGGTAGATCTAGATAAGAATAATGTGGTGACCTTTCTTCTCTAAATATAAGGTACTCCTTATCATCATAGAAAATTGTCACCTCCTTTTTTTATAATAAATTTTCACATCATGGTTTGAAAGCCAATCCATTCCGAGGATTATATCAAATTAAATCATGGGTATGATGATGAGATCAACAGATAAAGAAAATTTATATGCCCTAATGGGAAATGATTTAATTTTTTTTTGCGATGATTCTTCCCTTATAAGTTTTTACTGACAAATCCCTAGTTAAGTCAAATTGAAAATATCTAATATTAATTGAAAACTGGGAAGATATGAAACAATGTGATGATCCATGATAAAATAATGAATTTTCTAAACTTGAGGAAACCATTAAATTACCTACCACCATGTCTTTTGGAGATTCAACCTCAGCCGTAGTGATCTCATAAGCTTAGCCTTGCTCCCTTGTTCTTTTCCGAGGTTTGTTCTCTTGGTTCATATGACATTAATTTTCATAATGTCCCATTTATCTAAAATTATAGAATTCATCATTGAAAGCCTCTTTTTTTCCCTTGCAATCATAATCTTTTTGGACTTTTTCAAATTACATATAACAAAATCCCATTTCCTTTAGGAAAGTACTTGTGTGTTTCTTCCCACATTTACCACAGGATTGATATTTATATTTTCCCTTCTTCCCCTTATTTCCTTCTCCAGAGTGATCAGCAGATCTCTACTTCACTTTCTTTTCATTGAATTCATAAGACTTAGATAATTCCTTTTCTCTCTTGATAGCACATGAGAAAATATCATTATATGATGAGAAGGATTGTGAGACTAATGCTCGATAGAGAAATGGTTTTAAACCATCAATCTTACTCCTTGGTTTACTTATATAATATATTGAATAAATTTCTAACTTTGTAAAGTTAGCCTCATACTTTGCGACATTCTCATCCTACTTTTTCCTCAGACATAGAAATTGTCTTCCCATATCTGCTCGATGGTCACGAGGAAAGTATTTTTCTAATAAAATCTCTTTAAACTCCCTTGATTCCATGTTTGATACTTCTTCATCTTCCATTGTGTTTTGGATTAATGACCACCATTGATCTGTATATACTGTGAGGCGATAAACTGCCATGAAAACCTTTTCCCTTTTACTACTCCCCAAATCATGAAATATTTTCTCTAAAAAACTTTTCCATTGGTCAGATTCTAATGGATTTGTACTCCCATTGATTTTTGGTGGTTGCTTCCTCATGAAGTGGTCTAACATTGATCCTCCGCATTGTGGACCAGGATGCTCCATACGTGTAAAATTATTATTCATAACCTGAGTGAGTTGTCCCATTATGCTGATAAGCATATCCACACTAGTTACATCAGCAGCTCCACAATAATTCTCTTTATTAGAAGGGAAATCCCTACATGAATTACGTGCGTTGATATGGTTTTCATTTCTTCTACTAGGAACAATTTCTAAACAATGTCATACACTATATTAGTCTATGAATCACAATACATAATTCCAAACATGTAAAACAATTAACTGAAATTGACCAATTTATGGATATAATCCATAATCATAAAAAATGTTTTCTTTGAGGAGGTATATAATAATAAATCATTTATAATGGACTTTAAAGAAAATTTAAATTATCATAAGCATTTCCCCTGGGAGTGTCGTAACCAAGAGTGCCACAAGACCCATTGTCGTGTACTAGGATACCCCAGGTTAAGCCCGAAACTCCGAGTCAGAGTTTTTACTCGTAGGTACATCAGTTCCAGAGCCACCTCTACCTTCTCATATATAGACATGGATTTATTTCTTGGAAAATACACAAAATCTATATATTTCCAAAATTCTAGGATGTTCTTCTATACCAATCCTCAATGTCTATCTTTGGGTTTGTTTTCTAGTCAGTGTTTATCTATATCAAGTTTCAAAGGTTTTTAATAAACTTTCTTTGATACCAACTGTAACGCCTCAACCCTAATTACCCAGATTGGTGCATTATTATGTAACATTGGCCTGATCACAAGGGATCAAAATCCTGAAAAACTAATCAGTTTAGTAGCCTTGGAAGTACTAGATACATTCATAAGTTTTACATTACATTATTAAATGAAATACAATAACAATATTGTCTCCATTGACCACATTCATCACTTAGAATTTCCCTGCAAGTCAGTCATAATATACCTTTCGCATCCTAGTAAAAATAAAACATAGAAAGTGTTGAGCTCAGATGCTCAATAATGATAACCATATAGCTGAAGCTTTCAAGAATAATCATAAACATTTAAGGAAATTTATAAGACTAAAATAGAAGACTTTTAAAATTAAACTACATCATAATATGGAAAATATAACTCAAATAATTCCATTTACTAATTCACATAGATATTTTACTCATCGAATAATCACATATAATATATATATAAAATTTCGTAATGTTGGAATGCCTAATTCCAGACTTTATAACTACATCGTCAAGGCCTTCTGCCAAGACAACAAATAAGATTTTGTTCCAGACATGCTCCAAGAAACTAGTTTGTCTCATGAGACCTATCGATGCATCTAGGATCTATAGTGGGCTCCACCTGTCACTTACCAAGTACAACATATTCATCATATGAAAAGGTTTAGACATAACATAAAAATTCGTATTAAAAATTGCATACAAAATGTTAATAATTTATCTATAAACCATGAATGGTTCAAAAATTACACATCCACAATCAATCATATAAAAAAACCTTCAATACAATATGGAATATTTGTATCATAATAATAAACATCAAACAAGCTCAAAATCCATAAAAGGATGTGGACATAGATGAAATCAAAACATTTTGTAGAGAAATATCTCTTCCTATTTTGAAATAATTTAAAAGTCATATAATTATAAAAGAAACCGTTTGTTTTGAAAATATTTTTATAAAATTTTATGGTAAGCTTCGATGATTTTATAATGGCGGAAAATATCCGCACCCTCCGTATAAGTCAAAAAATGACATTCTTAACATAATTTTGTCAAAAAGGTCATAAAGTTACTTATTTGGAAAATGAAGAAAAGTTTCCTTTAAAAACATATATGGTCAAATAAGGGTATAAATGATTTTAACCAATAGTCTAGTAAATAGTTAAATTTTTCTGAATTACATTTTTAAGAAAACAAATATGTAGAGGATAAAGAGATCCCAGTAGATACTTACGTATTAAATCCTCAGATAAGTAAATAGATGGTAGAATTAACACTTACCTTGTACGTTTACTTATTAGTGGGTATGTTAACCTCTAGTATTATAGTTAAGTCATTTTTATTAAATTATACAAGAATCATATACATAAATATGATATCATATATGATCTTCTAATGTTTCTTTGTTAATAATATTTTAGTAGTATCATCATTTCGGGTAATAACTGATTCGTTTTCCTTTATATTACAGGTTACATAATCCATGTTTGTTCTGGATATGATGTATTTGATTCATATAAATAATGATATTATGTTCATAAAAATTATTTTTAATCATAAAATGAAAATTATTATTGAATTATTACGATGGGGAATGAATCTCATCGCGTTCGTGGAGACGGTGATCCTTACGTACACACAAGCGACAATATAATTATATTGATGGTGAAATAATATGTAATTGTATGTCATATCATATATAAAGAATCATTAACATGATATATTTTTTATCTAGATTAGTTATAGTCATTATTATACCCATCTAAATAATGAAGTGTTTGAATAACAAACTACACCATGATGTGGAGACGGTAAGCCGTACATATGCACAAATGGTGAAATTTTCATTTATAGGATAAATATAATAACTAATATGGTTGTACCATGTTTATAATAACCAAACATCATGTATAAGGTACTGGAGTTATTATTTTAGTATGGAAAGAACAAAGAAAGAAGAAGTTGAATAATAACAGAACTTGAAAGATGGTGGTGAAATTATTACATCTTCTTCGGGTGTTTCCTTTGGAGTTGATCAAAAGGGCTCCTTAGGTTGGATTTCCGATCAAAGTAATTTCTTTTGGTTTAAATGAGGATATTTTATTGGATATTTGGGAAGGGGTTGGACAAAACAAATGGCTTTGGGGGTGTGAAATTAAGAATAGGGGATGTACCCTTTTATAAGAGAGGTGAGGGTCACTTTTGTAAAGCTTGAAATATTATTTTATAATGAAATCATCTTCGGTTTCTAATGGCTCCAAAATGATTTATTTAGAGGATAAGGTGGTTTTGTGTCTACAACTTCTCAACCAATAGGTTTTATATAGGTTTAGGTCACCATATTAACCTTATCCTTTAGATTTAACTCTTAGTTAAATAGTTGGACATTTTGCATGTCTCTTTGTATTTTTATATTATATGGTTAAAAAACAAGCTATAAACTACCCAGAAAAACACAAGTGGTTAATTATTGATATTAATACCCTTATCTAAGTCCTTTGGACGAACCTAATATTTTTAGGAATAATATATCAATTAATAATATAATATTTATTTTAAAAACTCAATTATGTCCATTGTGACACTATTTAGTAAAGAATTTTTTTGAAATCCATATAAACATTACCACTTAAAATAAAATTTACCTAATCATCCATAACAAGTTATATTTACCTATAAAATTAGTGCAATTTATCAGAATTCTCAATCTACATTTATTTGGATATTTATAATATAAATTATTCAAATATTTAGTTATTAAGGTAATTACTGCCTCATCATTGTGTCATAAATAAATTAAATTATTTAATGACTAAAAATTATAAATAAAATACCATTATGTATGAAATATTTTTATATTTCTAATGAATATTTATAGTTGAAATTATATTGTGTGTAAGCCTATATTAAAAGTAGTTTAGTTATTAAACAATGAATTTAACTCTTTTAACTCTTCTTTAAATAAAATAATGATAAATGTCTTGTCAAATCCAATTTTACCAAAAGGGTAATATTTTATTCCTAAGGTTTTTCTTTTCTAGTTACACTTATCTAATATAATTTAGTCATGTGTTAGGGTAACTATAATATCATTTTAACCCTAAATTACCCTTTTTTACTTTAACCATCGTAAATAAAAGTCAAAAGTTACTATTCACCAAAATTATTTTCATCTTGTTGAACCAAATTTTAATTAATTTGGTCAACCATGTCTCATAGATTTTTGAAATTCAACTCATAGAAGCGGTAAAATTAAGTTTTACGCAAATTTTTAAATGCTCCTAGAAGGTGGGTAAAAGACGGTAAAAAGTTCAATAAAATTTTATAAATATAAACTTATTATAAAATGACTCCAATGAATTACATTGAACATAAATATGTATTATGAATCTATTTTGACATAAAATAAATTAAAATAAAATAACTAATTACTTAAAAAAAAATTTGGTTTTAAACAATAAAACAATGTTTTTCACTATTCCTTAAAATGTAATGTTTTCAGAAAAATAAAAAAAATTCACTGTAATCTAATTTCGATATTTTTATTTCAAAAATAAAGTCCATTTTGAAAAATAAAATTTATATAATTTCAAAAATTGGGTATTACTATTCATAACGGCTAGATTGATTGGTCGTGGTGTGTTAAAACTCCAGGTTGCGTACAGAGAATGTTACTGTATTATTTAAATTGAAATGTACCATGGAAGCTTGGGGTGTTACATAATTAATTCAAAGGCGACCAAAAAATGATTATAGAATGCGTGGTCCATTTACTATCATAGGGTGGAAATATTTATTATTATTAATGAAAAAAACATGGGTGTTACAAATTCAAGTAAAATTAGAGATCCTCCTCATATATTATATAAATACCATTATGTTTTCTTTATAATAAAAGAAGAATAATACTTAAAATAGGGTATTATATTTCTAAATAATGAAAAATAATAATAATTACTTTTTCAATTTAACCATAAAAAATAATTCCAGCCAATCTATGAGAACTAAAGGTTATGTTGGTAGAGTTCGGTTAATAGTTTTACCATAATTTTATTGAAGCAACCTTTATTGAACTCTATAGTTATGTGAACTTGTCCATGAGTATTTCCAAGATCGGTTACAACCTATAATTTCCTTTGGTGTGTGTTGGTGTGTGTGTGACTGAAGATAATGAATACTATAATAAAATGTTTTGTATTCTGATTATTATACCATGAATTCTTCTTCTAAAAGGTGATTTTTACAAATTGGTAATTTTAAATTATTTATAATCCCTATGAATACAGAGTCATTAACTACGACTTTACTTCTATTGTATTTCACTTCATGGAACTGATGGTCAATATCAATCATATGTATGTTGATGAATATTAAATTTTACTCTTAACATGTTATTAATACTACTTTGTTAATAATTTCACAGGTCTAGAATCACTAATGACCAATTTGAGAAGGATTTTTTTATTAGTAGGTTAGTAGTTGTCTGAATTCAATATTTATAGGGCTATGTGACAAAAATGTGTGAGATCAATGAAAATCTAGTAATGAAATTTCAAACATGCCCCAGATTTGTGGTGAGTGTGAATAAGTTTAGTTTTTTGGATTGGATGAAAATAATTCCTCACATGTCTGAGGGAGTATGGGAATTTCACTTTTTTGGACCTGGATACCTTACCATTAAATGACCAGTCAACAATGGGTATACTGCAGATTGTTGTGCTTAAGATACTAATTATATCTAGTGTTTTTGGGATAAAATTATTGAATCTAATTGATGATTTAATAACTTCAAAACAACTATCATCAATAAAATTTTAATTCCCATCCTCATATTTTAAAGATAGAAAAATTAATGAATGGAAAATTATGGTGGCCAACTATTTAATAGTATGTGTCAAATAATAGGACACTATGTCTTATATGTCAATTAGTTAATTGAAAAATAAATAATATCCTATTTGAATGTTCAAAATATTACCTATAACTATAATAAAGTTAGATTAATTTTTTTTTCACCCCAAAATTAAATATGATTATTTTGATTAATGGTTAAGCTTGGATGATTGTTCAATGACTAACCAAGTCAATATATCTCACTCAAATGCCCAAAAATAATTTTGTAAAAATTTTAATAAATTTTCCATGAAGTGGTGAGTATTCTTATTGTATTTATTTCCATAATCTATGAAAGAGACCATATCAATAATGAGTTTTTAAGTCATTAGAAAAAACCCTTGAAAACTCTTAAAAATGGTAATGATATATATCTATAAAATTGGTGGGAAGTAAGGGTGATTAATTAAAAAAATTATTGAGGTTCTTAAAAAATGTTCAAAATCATTAGTGGCTTATGGGCGTAACAAATGTATTTATTGATGTTTTATATAACTACAATAATAATAAATAATCGATTGGTATTAAAATTGTTGAAACATTATACAAAATTACATAATAATCCCTTATTTTGGATCTTTTGGTTAGGGAATCTTCTTCTTCCATACATTTTCCATTATGAGACACCACAAACGATGTATGATTAATATAGAATAGATTAAAAATGACTCAAAGCCATTTGATCTCTTAATTTAATCATCATTATGTCACATTATATTTGGTGGTGAGTAATAATATATTATCATAGTATTATTTCCCTAGATATTGAAGTATCTTATGTGTATATTATGTTAGTTAACCACATGGTACATTCTTAAAATTGATAATTTAGAGATTATCTGTGTGGTTTCATACTAGTAACAATTAAATCTATGGTTTAGAACAACACACAATTATTTTATCATATTTCATTAGGAAAATAATAGGTGTGAGCATATTTATGGGATTTTTTGGTTTCTTGTCTCCCTCAACTCAGATGGAACATTCTCCCACTCCATAATTTTTATTTGAGGTTGGTATGACAATATTTCTAGAGGATTAAACATACCATTAGTTAAAAGGTTATAACATCATGACATGTTATACATGGAGAAAACAGAGTGGGATAACTTTACAGTGGAGTAATTTACCATGTGCTTTTCAGACACCACCAACCTATATATTTTAAAAGACTTAAATCCAAATGAGGGGTAGAATGAAAATCCAAAATATTGTGTAATTTATTTGATTTTAATTTTTAATTAATCTATGAATAAATTTTAATTGGATTCAAATGTATTTTAATGATCACAATCCAACTAATTATAATGTATTTTTATGAATATTTTATAGATGTTTTAAAACAAATTTGATCTATTTGGTTATGAGGAACATGAAATGGTCCATTAGCATCCTATGAAATATTATATTTTGAAATGATAATTGAATTCTTATATAATTCTTTGTTTTATATTATATTAAATTATTAATTTTTTTTTGATAAATACTTTATATTAGGAGGGGTTTGCATTGCATTAATATTGTTATACTCTTGAACTAAAATCCAATGAATTGATGTATATTTATTTATTCTGGAATTATTTATAAGAATTTCAATAGAACGAGACTCATGGGAAGCTATGTACACTTAGGGCTGCTCCATGACATGTAACATAGTAGAATTAGTGAATAAACCTAATCTTATATATATATTTAGTCTGATCTGATATAAGAAAATGCTTGTTAAAAGTATATCTTTTCTTGTACATTTATCTATCATTAATTTTCATCTTCAAACTAGTGCACAGTAGGGCCTAATAAGACTTCAGAAAGAGAATCTTTTATATATTTGGATATGTTATTAAGGTCAATTTAGTTTCCTCCACCTATTTCCCCTAATCCTCTTCCCAAGTTTATTATTTGGTACCTTATATATTGGTATTTATTTTACATACTTCCAATTCCATAACAGAATTATGAAATACATTTCCATTTATTTCTTATTTAAAAGAAAATGTTAAATTATACATTTATTTATATGAGCATAATTTTGTTTTATAAATTACATCAGAATAACATCCTTCTGGTTTTTTATATTCATTAAATATAGAGTACATTTTATGATTTTGCAGAGCTTCTTATGACCAAACACTTCATTCACACATTTGGAGTTAGATATATTGTTTTTTAATATTACTATATTTATTTTATTCAGATCAATTTATTCTATCTCTATGTAATAAACCATAGGAATAGTCTGAGAGAAATGGTGGTGGTGGAATGAGAAGGGAATGAAAATAAAATTAATATTTTATTGATGTTTCTTCAACTTATTTAAAGGCGAATATAGTTCTTCTTCATTGACATACTTGTTATTTTATTGATTATATAATTTATTAGATCTTGTAATGCATGTAAAGTTTATTTATATAGATTATGTTGTTTTAATTATTTTTTAATAATGATATGCTTTAAATTTTTTAAATCCATTAATTATCGGGCCATAATGACCCTGAGAACACCATGGGTTTCTTGCATTTATATTTTCTTATAGTGGTCATGTACTTCAAAAACATTAAGAAAAATGATATTATAGTATGATAAGGTTGTTGGGTATATGGTAATTTTTATAATAGAAAAAATACTAAAAGTAAAAAATTGAAATATAACTATTAAACTAAATATGGAAAATAATAAAGAAACCATGGATTTCCATGATTAAGTAGTGATAGAGGACACTTTATTAGATTTCATTTTCATTTATTTTATCATAGGGGCTGTGTTAAAAGTGTAGGGGCATGGTTTGTTGTTTTATGTTTTATTACGTTGAATTAATTATACCACTTATATATTGATCGAGAAACCATTCAAAATCAATCTCTATTCCATTGTTATTAATTGTACAAGGATACATACATTAAACATTCCACATCCATGAATTTAATCGAATGAATTTGACAATATAGCCTTACTATGATCATTTAGGTTTAGATATTTAGAGAAATAAACAAAATTGTTAAATATGAAACACATATATTATAAATTAGTAACCACCACTAATTGTCTATTTCTTCAACAAAATTAGGATTCATAAGATTACACTTCTGTTTAATTGAAAACACATTCACTTATTTTATGAAGAACCTACATTTTAGAATTATTTACCTTGAAATAGATTCTAAGTATTCTTAAGCATAATGAAAACATTTTAAAACATATTAGGATAACATAAATTTTATAAGGAACTATAAAATTAATGTAACCTATTAGAATAATTGAAAATCATTGAAATACAAAAGAAAATTTTCCTTTTTTACATAATAAACATTATGAAAACATATTTATTTTCAAACTCATGAAATATTCATTATTGTATAATTTTTCTAATAAAAAATTTCATAGTAATGAATAAGAAACAATATTAATCATTTCAGTTTTTTTAAAAAATTATGTTCATAAAAAAATTATCTTTAAAAATAAACCATTCACCATTAAAATGGGAAACAATTTTTCTTAAAACATAACTTCATTTACTTATCCTGTAAAATCAAAATATTCATATAAAATATCTAGTGTACATTAAAAAAAATTTAAAGTTAGTTTCTTTGGATATTATCTTCATATTTCATTTACATTTAAAAGTACTAAATAATGAGCATCATGGATACTTCCAATATATCTCTTAGGAGTTACTACTATCTTGTAAACTATTTCACTTTACCTAATGCGTCAGAGTGCTATATATGGATCACCCATTATTATGTTCTATATCAAACTCAAACAAAAAAAATGAATTGTACAATGATGATAACATACAAAAAAAATATTACATTTCAATAAAAATATGTTATATATTATTATATTTAACATATATGAAGATACACTCTTGGTAATTACATAAAAATAACCATAAAAATATTTTTTCTTTGAAAAAACATCAAATAAAAATTTATCATTATAATGGTTTGTATGGTTTTTTCATAAACAATGATAACTTATATATGAAAATTATTTAATAATAATGTTCTTGATTGTGATAAAAAAATTAACTCTACATATATTAAAATAATTTTCCTTCACACATATTAAACAAATCCATATTGAAAGCCTTTAAAGATACCACTCTACAAAAATTTAAGGAATGAAAAATAAAGTTTATAATGAAAATAAATAATTATTTTATTATAATATTATTTTAAATTAATCATTTTGAATAAAAAATATATTGAGTTATTCTGCTTGGAGTCCGGGCAATTTTCAACTCAAACTAGGAATATTAAGATTATCTGATTGGGATGCCAATTTTAATCCTTTTACTTTTAAACAATTGAATGCACAAATTTGGGTGAGATTACATGGTTTAAATTGGGTATATTGGCACCCGATAATTCTGAATGACATTGCATCATGTCTAGGCACCCCAATTAGTTTGGATCAGGGTACATTGGATGGTGGAATTGGATTCATTGAGAGAATTCTAGTGGACATATATCTAGAAGTTAAAAGACCTAGTTGCATTCTTTTTAATGCTAATGATTTCAAACCAGATATCAGATTGGAATATGAAAATGTTCCCTATTTTTGTGATGTTTGCAAAATTGTAGGGCACACAATTTCTAATTTTAGGATTATTCAAAGGTTTCCTTGTACTCCAACCAAAACCTCTAATTGGACGGAGGTTAATAGGAGAAAAAATAATAAATCATACTTTGTTGAGAAAAAAAGGGATTTTAAAAAACCCATTTGTCCCTCATGTCCAAAATCAACCTGCTTCAAATACTGTCAATGCTCCTGCTGAAAATCAATCTGTTCCTTCCTCTTCACATAAGGTCTCTTGGATTGACATGGTTGAGGAGGAAGAGCAGAATTTAGAATCTTTAGCCAAATATATACAACCTGTGAAACCAGTCATTGAATGGGTCTGCAAGGATGATGTGGAACTTTTTGCTGAACTATGTAATGAGATTTATAATCTCGTTGTAGCCTCACAGAAGGAAGAGGAGGATAACCAACTCTTTCTTTAATTTTATGAAGATATTTTTGTTCTTGTGGTATCCTTGCAGGATAGTAAGGACACTGGAATCCTTAACTCTGATGCTGTATTTATCAGTGCTGAATCTCTTTCTAAAGTGGCTGCTAGGAAGGATTCAATTTCTGCTGATCTAGATCCTGTTCTCAGTGCCTTAGGAGCTACTCAACTGAAATATACTATTTTCATCCCCGAGTCAGACATGGCATCCATGTCTCCAATGGCACACAGTACTATGGATGAAATAATAGCTCTTAATCTGGCTGAGAATCTATTGGAAATCACTGCGTCTACAAGTTTGGGGGCACAGTCTTCTAATTAATCTGTTGCTGTTCAGACTCGTTTAGATCCTTCTACTACCACTTTGATTCCTTCTAAATCACTAGTTTTCAGGGCTGCTTCTATTCAATTATTACCTGAATATTCAATCTCTTTGTCCATTTCGGGTAACAGAAATGATCCTGTTTCTAATTTGACCTCTGTTTGTGATTAACAAAGTAACATCTTTAATGGGTATGAAAAAAGTTTCAATGATAAGATGTCCCCTAAATATCAAGAGAAGGACAATCTCAAGGTATCAAATATTTATGATCTTATTCAAGATGTTAAAGGCTCAAAAACTCCCAAAAGGAAAGTAGAAAGACCCTCTATGACAATCAAAACCAAAGAGAATGTCTCAAAAATAGGGGGTTCCAACACTAGAGTTATGTTCAAATGAAGATCTTGTATGGAGAATGTCATGGATTGGCCAATTCAAACACCATGAGATCCCTGAAATCTTTTGTTTTACAACACATAACTCTTCTTATAGGGATTTCTGAACCCAAAAGGATTTTCTCTCTAAACATTGCTAGTTTAGACTCTCTTGGATTTCACATAGTGGATTATAATATCTATTTCTCTGAAGTAAAAAGTCTTTGGTTTTTGGATAATTCATCTTTAACTGACTTGTATCTAGTTTATAATGGTGGACAACATGTGACTTGTTCCTTCAAATTGGCTAGTCTCCAGCACTATTGCACTTTTTTTTATGCCAATACCAGTTATCAAGATCAGAGGAGACTATGGATGGACATTGATGACCTTAGCTCTGTCATATCTGATCCTTGGACTATTCTTGGGGACTTTAATTCAATTATTCATCTGGATGTAAAGTTGGGTGCAATGTTTAATGCCATCTCCTCCAGGGAGTTTAAGTCTTGCATTGATTCCAATGATTTGCATGAGATTAATCTGGTTGGGGCTAAATTCACTTGGTACAATAGTTTTTTAAATATAGTTGTTTATAGAAGAATTGATAGAGATTTTATTAATGAATCTTCTCTTGATCCCTAGGAATCCATTTCCTACATATCTCTTCCTGGGATTAACTATTATCATCATCCAATACTTTTAAATCTGAGTGGTAAGGAATCTAGACCGCCTCTGCCCTTCCGATTTAATAAGGCCTGGGTTAATCATCCTGACTGTTCTTCTATTGTTCAAAATAGTTGGAATTCTATCAGCTCAGGTCATAATGTGTTTGTTTGCATTGAAAAAATAAAATCCCTTAAAAGATCTCTCAGACCATGGAGCAAAGAGAAATTTAGCTTTATTGATAAGGATATCTCATCTCTTGAAGATTCTCTTCAGCATTTGCAGGTTTAGAATACATTGAATAATTATTCCAATGGGATCCAGGAGGATTCTTAGATTATTTCAAAGATCAATAACCTCTTGAATATGAAAGATGATTTGAAAAGTGACATTTTAAGGCTAAATGTTTGAAAGATGGAGATGGGAACACAAAAATTCTTCAATTCTCTACAGTGAATCAGGAAGATTTCTAAACCTAACTCGATGATCCAGAATGGGTATCATGTTATTTGAAATGATAGGGATCTTTCAGAACATGTCATTTCTTATTTCAAGGATCTCTTTAATGTCCCTACTTCAATGAATGAGCTGGTGGAGGGTATCATCCCCAAATTGGTCAGTCATCAGGACAACATCAATCTCACTTCTATTCCTTTCAGCATTGAAATTAAAGAGGTTGTCTTCAACCTCAAATCTGAAATCTCCCCAGGTCCAGATGGTTTTGGTAACTTCTTCTTTCAATCTTACTAGGAAATTATTCAATCTGATGTTTTTAAGCATGTGATTCATTTCTTTAAAGGTGGGGACCTTCCTTATGGCATAAATTCTCAGTTCCTTGCTTTTATCCCAAAGACTGATAATGATAATGAAATTTCATTGTTCAGACATGTTCATTTAGTCGACACCATTTACCAAATCATTTGTAAAATCATTGCCACAAGACTCCCAGCAATTGCTATTAGGATTGTTTCTCATAATCAATTTGGTTTTATCAAGGGAAGATCTATTCAATATTGTCTTATTACTGCCTCTGAATGTGTTAATTTGATTAGGAAATCGACACGAGGTGGTAATATTGCCCTCAAGATTGATGTCACAATGGCCTTTGATACTATGAATTGGGGTTTTATTTGCAAATTTCTTCTTATGTTTGGGTATAATGAGGTTATCATTACTTGGATCAAGACCATCTTATGCTCTGCTCGGATATCAATTCTTATTAATGGATCCCCTCATGTTTTTTTTTATTTCTCTAGAGGGGTTAGACAGGGTGATCCCATTTCTGCAGTTATTTTCTCTATATAAGAGGATTATTTGAGTAGACTGCATTCTATTATGGCTGGGAATGGGAAGATGAGGTCTATTAATGATTGTTGAGATATCCCTGATCCCACTCATCTTTTATACGCAAATGATATCTTCATTTTCACTATGGGCGATAAGAGAAACATAAAGAACATAAAAAGGGATCTTTTGAACTATGCTTCTGTCTCTGGTCAAGATATCAGCTGGGGAAAATCTTCTATTTACTTTGGTAAGAATATCAGTGATCAAAGGAATAATTTTATTCTTCATGAGCTTAATGTTAAGGAAGGAGCTCTTCCATTCAATTATATGGGGGTTCCCTTGTTTTTGGGAAGCCAAAAGCTTGTTATTTCACAGAGATTGCTAGTAAGGTTTGTAAGAGTCTCTCTCACTGGAAAGGAAAGTCTCTCTCCATGCCTGGAAGGGTTTTTTTTGGTGAAATCTGTTATTATATCCAAACTGGTGAACTCCTTTAGGGTCTACAAATGGCCTATTTTGCTTATAAAAAGTATCAATTCCTCTCTTATGAATTTTATTTGGAGTGCCAGTATCTTCAAAAAAAAAGTTGGCTACGGTTCCCTGGTCTAATTGTTGAAAACCATATGATGCTGGGGGTTTGGGTATAAAATATCGTGGTCTCTTTTATGATTCATTGCAGGCTTCATTCATGTGGAGACTTTTTAACCGCAGCTCTGATAGTTTACACTTCCTTCGGGAAAAATTCATGAACAGGATGAAGATGGGATCTTTTAATCATCTTGGTTCCTCTGTTTGGCCTGCTTTCAAATACATCTTTTCCTCAATTGCTGCTCATTCTAGATGGTTAGTCTCAAAGGAATCATCTCTTAATTTCTAGAAAACCAAATGGAATGATAATCCCCTTATAGAGTTGGTGATGGGTGAAAGAAACATAGATATGGATGTTACCAACAAGGATCAGCTTGAAGACTTGGAAGGACTTCCATGTAACATTGTTAGCATTTTCAACAATTATTGTTTCTCAAACAAGAAGGATTTTTGGGCATGGTAGCCTGAGGCAAGTGGTATTCTCACTTCAATTCATTTTTATGAGTTCTCCTTGAATCCCAGCTTTGGTGCCAAATGGATGGGGAAATTTCATAAAAATTTTATCAGACCATCTCGCTCCAATTTGGTTTGTAGAATATCCCATCACAAGATTCCAAATGATTATTATCTTCAACACTGTGGTATCCATTAATGTTCTTCTTGTGTTTTCTATCATCAACACAGAGAGGATGCTGATCATTTATTCCTTTTTTGTGCCCCTACGACCTCAATGTGGAAGGCTTTAGCGGATGTCTTTGAGATCTCACTTCCTATGATGACCTCCATTGTGGTCTTTATTCATGGATGGAACTATCTTTGTCTTTCCTCACAACTGCTAGATTTATTTTAGGTTGCTGCTTCTAAATTGCTGTATTATTTCTGGTTCTCTAGGAATCATATTCTCCATGAGAATAAATCCTTCTCGGTCACCTCTGCTCTCTCATGCGTACTTGCTGAGATGCGTGCGGTAGGCCTGCCTAAGAAGAATTATTACGCAAATTCCATTCATGATTTCACTGTTCTTGATTTAATTGGTATGAAAGGTAATTTCAAACCTCCAATTGGAACTTTTTAAGTTCTCTGGCAATAACCTATTTTTGGTTGGTTGAAAATTAATTCAGATAGTGCATCAAAAGGGAATCTCGGTCCTTCTGGATATGGCGCCGTGTTCAGAGATCATAAGGGACTGGTGATTGGTTGCTTTTATGGCTCTTTTGGTATTGTCTCCTCAATTGAAGCTGAGATGATGGGTATTATTGTTGTAGTATAACAGGCCAACAATTATGGTTGGAATAATCTCTGGCTAGAGAGTGATTCGACTAGGATTATCTCTGCCATAATGGATGGTTGATGTCATCTTTCCTGGAAGCTTCAAAATCGGTAGATTAATTGCTTAGACTCCCTTCAATCTGTGAATCATATCATTACTCATCTCTATAGGGAAGCTAATTCTATTGCATATGGATTGGCTAACAAAGGAGTTGAAGGTGCTGACTTTATTTGGTATGACAAGCTTCCTGATGTTTTCCCCTCTTGAAAATGGATTTTTATAGATCTCATATTTTTAGGATCATGTAAGTCGGATTTTTTATTTTAATAAAGGGGCCTTGATTTTTTGGGAAAGGTCTTATATTATTTAAAAAAACATATTAAATAAAATTTTATATGAATTTATAACAACATGAAATGAAAAATTAATTACACCGCTTAATAGATGAGATACTCCATGAATATTCACAAGCAACATTATCATTTTTAATGAATGGAAGGGTATAAATGTTGGTTTTGATCATATCATACCAAAAAATATTATATAATAAGTAAAATATTTTTTACTAATTTTATCATAAAAATAATCAATGTGTGAAGATGATGAAAAATTAAACATATAACTTTGTGGAGGTTGTAGTTTACACATACACGTGACCAACACATTTATTTCCCATAGGATAAAAATGGAGATGAAAATGTTTATAGAATAATAATAATAATTTTTAAAATACTAAATAAATTTTCCTTTATATGACTATGGTAATGTCAGTCCTGAAAGAGGTAGAATAAAAAATAAACATGAAGAACTTAATTAAGATTTATATCACTTCCTTATAAAATCACTTTTGGATTACTGTTTAGGACTTCAAGTTTTTTCTATTAGAGAAACCAAATCCTAATGGTCATGTATAGAGATGTAAACTAGTATTGAGATAGGTATTGGTAAAAATAAAGTTAATCAAAAGTGGTTATGAATGGGAAAAAGGATTAGGTATTCATAATTTAGTGGAGGGGAGTTTTATAACTCAAATATGGATTTGGATATAATTTTGTCCAATGAATTATGAAGAGTTATTATTAATTAATAATTTTTGTATTATTATTAGAAAATGAGAGTTTATTAAATTTATAACCCTTCAAAAAATGATTATCATTCTTAAACAACCTTATTAAAAGTAAAGAATGGAAAATTATTTTTATTCAAATAAAATATAACATACGATTTAAAATTTCAAAACAATGTTTATAAATTCAACATAATTGTTATAAATTAATTTTTTTACTTATTAAATATATAAAATTTTGTGAAAAAAGTTTTTATAAATTTTTTATTTCTTTCTTATATATAAATAATGCATTAAAAGTTACTTTATATGTAAGATTCAAAATTTTACAGTATTAATAAAATATGAAATACTAAAAAAAACCCAAAAATATTCAATAATATTATAATTTAATTATTAATTACTAAAATATTTAAATTTTACTAATATAAATTTCTAAATGTGATTGATTTTAATTTTAATATTTGTTTTGAAAATAGATTATTTTTTTGAAAAAAACTTTGTTTTTGAAGAAGAAAATTATTTTATTCTAATTCACTATCTAATAACCACAGTTAAATGACTATTAGTTGTTTTTATAGAATTAATAATACATTAATTTAATTATAATAATTTACCAACAATAATTACTTTAAGTTTTTTTAATAATAAGGAATTTTTTACATAGATATTTGGTTTAAGAAAAACATATCTTTTAACCCGGAAATGATTTTAACTGCATGTCTATAAAACTTATAATCAGTTTATATTTTTTTAATTATTTTACATATGTAACGCCCCAAGCATCCCTGGTGTGTTTCTTTTTGAATAATGCAATAGCTTGCGATGTACACAACATTGAGTTCCAGCAGAACATGACCAATCAAACAAGCAGTTATGAATAGTAATACCAACTTTTTGAAAATTTATAAATTTTATTACTCCAAATAGACTTCATTTTTGGATTTTTAATATCCAATTTATCTTAGGGTAAATTTTTAGTATTTTCTTGAAAACTATCAATTTTTTTATGAATATTGAAATACATTGTGTTATTGTTTAAAACCAATTTTTTACTTAAATAATTAGTTATCATATTTAAATTTATTTTAGATCAAAATAGATATATAATAATTATATATGTTCAATGTAATTCATTGGAGTAATTTTATTATAGTATTACATTTATAAAATTTTATTAAACATTTAACGTCTTTTACCCACCTTCTAGGAACATTTTCAAATTTGAATAAAATGTAAATTTACTACTTATGTGAATTGAATTTTAAATATCTGAGAGATAAGATTTGCATCGGTAAGTAAAATGTAGTTCAATAGGATGAAAATAATATTTAGTTAGTTGTAACTTTTGAATTTTATTTACCACAGTTAAATGTAAATAGGGTAATTATATGGAAAAATGATATTCTAATTACCCTAACACATGTCCCAATTCTATTGTATAAGTGTATTTAGACCAAAATTTTCCTTAGGAATAAAATATTATCCTTTTGGTCCACTTGGATTTGATTAGGACATTTATTATTATTTTATTTAAAGAAGTGTTAAAAGTGTTAAATTCAATGTTTAATAACTAAACCATATTTAATATAGGGTTATACAAAAAATAAATTTGACTATAAATATTCACTAGAAATATAAACATATTTTTTACATAATGGTATTTTATTTATAATTTTTGAAAATTATATAATTAAATTTATTTTTGACACAATGATGATGCAGTAATTACCAAATTGTTGTATGATTAAAATAAAAGATATTATATATATTAATTTAATTATAAATTGAGACATTTGATGTATTCCAAGAGTTTTCAAGGTCAACAAGAAATGTTATGGTAGATTAAATAAATAAATATCTATGTGATAATTTTGTTCATACTTTCACAAATACCAAATACAAAAAAGTGTCAAAATAGACATAAATGTGTTTTTGAAACAAATATTATATTATTAATTGATAAAATATTAATAAAAATCTATGGTTCGGATAAAGGACTTATATAAGGATATATATATCAATAATTTACCACTTGGGGTTCTCATTTATTTTTATATTATGTTTCTTAACCATTTATTATAATAATACAAGAATACAATGTAAAAGTTAAACTATTCAATGAAGAGTTAAATATAAACGACAAGGTTAATTTGGAGACCTAAACCTATCTAAACCATTGAGTTGTGAGGTTTTCAACTGATACAAACCTTAGACTCGAAATAAATCATTTTTGAGCCATTATAAACCGAATATGATTGTATAATAAAATAATATATCAAGCTTTTCCTAAAGTGACCCTCACCTCTCTTATAAAAGGGTACTTCCACTTCTCTCAAACTCACACCTACAATGTCATTTGGCTCGACCAACCCCTTTTTAAATATACTCCCAAATACACTAAATTAAACCTAGAGTTCTTAATTTGATCAGAGTCCAACCTAAAGAGCCCTTTTGATCAAATCAAAAGGAAGCACCTGAAGAAGAGGTAATAATTTCATCACCTCTATCAATGTTTTTTTCTTCTTCCACATCCAATTTGTTTATTATTTCCATATAAAAATAATAATGCTAGAAAATTATACATACTATGATGTTATTAGAAATATGGTAAAACCAAATTCATTATGCTATGCATCCTATGAATTGAAAAGTCACTATACATGCGTACGTGCATACGTACGACTTACCGTCACTACATCCTGGTGTAGTTTGTTATTCAACACATAATTATTTGGATGGGTATAATAATTAGTATAATTGTTGTAAATAATATATATAACATGTTAATGATTCGGTATATATGATATACAACCAATTTCATAATATTTCACCATTAATAGAATGATATTGTTACTCGTGCGTACGTACAGATTACCGTCTCTATGAACGCGATGAGATTTATTCCCCATCATATTAATTCAAGAATAATATAAATTCTATTATTCAAAAAAATATTAAGGAACAGAATATCATTCTGCATATGAATCAAATACATCCTATCCATAACAAACATTACTTACATAATAAAACATATAAAGGAAAACAAATTAGTTTACACATAAAACAATGATTCTACTAAAATATTATTAACAAAGAAATATTTTTAGATCATATATGATATCATATTTATGTATGTGGTTCTTGAATAATTTAATAAAAATGATATAAAAATTATACAAGAGGTTAACATACTCCTGATCAATAAAAAGTACAAGGTGAGGGTTAATTCTACAATATCTTCATTATCTATGGTTGTTTATACATGAGTGTCTACTAGGACCTCTTTATCATCCACATCTATGTTTCCTAAAATTGTATTTTAATTTTTTTAATATTTCCTATACTATGGTTTAAAGTCATTTATACCCTTGCTTTTATTTTTATAAAATGTTTATAAATTAATCTTTCTATCAGTCTCAAAACAAGGTCCTTTATGACTTTTTTGACAAAATTACGGAAAGAATGTTTTTTTAACTTAAATAGAGAGTGCGGCTATTTTCTAACATTATAACACCATCAAAGCTTCCCTTATAATATTATAAAAATATTTTTAGAATAAATGTTTTATTTTATAATTATGTGACTTTAAAAGTATTTAAAAATAGAATGAGATATTTCTCTCAAATAGTTTTGATTTCATTTATGGCGATATACTTTGATGGATTTTAAACTTGTTTGATGTTGATTTATTATGATACAGTCTTCCATATTGTATTGACAATTTTTTAATATTTTTGACTATGTATGTTTTGTTTTTACCATTCATGGTTTCTGGTAAATGTATTGACATTTTATATGCTAGTTTTAATAATAATGTGTATGCTATGTTTCAACATTTTCATATGAGGAATGAATTGGACTTAATAAGTGATGGGTGGAGCCCGGTCAAGCTCCAAGATGCGTCAGTAGGGCTCCTGAGACAAACTAGTGTCTTCTCATAAGGCCTTGAAAAAATATTTTCTTTCTTGGCATGCGGCCTTGACTATGTGGTTATGATGTCCGACATTATGCATTCCATCATTTTAAAATTACCTATTAATATTACAAGTGATTATTCAACTAGTCGAATAAACATATGAATAAGTAAATGGTATTATGTGATTTATATTTTCCATATTATGCTAAAGTTTATGTTTAATCATTTTTTGTTTTAATCATATACATTTCCTAAAATTTTTATGCTTATTTATGACGGTTTCCGCTAAATTGTTATCCTTTATGTGCACCTAAGATCACCCCTTTCTATTTTTAATTTTTCACCATATGTGAATAAGTATATTATGAATGACATGAAGTAATTGTATAAGGGATATTAATGTGTACAAAGGAGACACAATGTTGTTGTTTTTTATTTCATAATGTAATATAAAACCTATGATTGAATTTAGAACTTACAAGGCTACCAAACTGACTAGGTTTTTGGGATTTGATCTCTTGTGATCATACCAATGTTATATAATAATGTAGAAAATCTAAGTAACTAGGGTCAGGGAATTATAGTTGGTATCAGAGGATGTTTATTAAAAAACCTAGGAAGATATATTTATAGAAACTCTGATTAGGGAATATTACCCTAAGATAGGGTTTGAGGATCAGTATACATGAACATCCTATAATTTTGGTAATGTAATTATTTTGTTTATTTTCCAAACAATAAATCCCAATCTAAATAAGAGCTGGTAGAGGTGGCTCTATCACAGATGTACCTATGAGTGAGAAATCAGACAATGATTTTTGGGCTTGACCTGGGGTATTCTAGTACACGACAATGGGCCATGCTGCACTCTTGGTTGCGACACTCCCGGGGGATATGCTTAGGATAATTCACATTTTCATTAAAAAAACTATGAAGGATTTATGGGTAAATACTTCCTCAAAGAAAACATTTTTGTATGATTAAGGACTATATGCATAAACTATTCAATTTATGTTAGGTATTTTACTATTTGGACTTATTTATTGAGATTCATAAACTAATATAGTGTATGCCCTTTTTTAGAAATGGCACCTAGTAGAATTAATAGAAACCATATCAACACATGTGATCCATGTAGGGATTTCCCTCCTACTGAAGATAATTATAGTGGAGCAGGGGATGTAGCCGGTGTTGAACAACTTATAACCATACTGGGACAACTGACTCAGGTTACAAATAATAACCTTACCCATATAGATCACCTTGATCCACAACACAAAGGATCAATGTTAGACCTCTTCATGAGGAAATAACTACAACCATTCAATGGGACTAAAAATCTATTTGTAGATGAGATGTGGATATGTTCTTTAGAGAAAATATTTCATTCTTCTTGGAGTAGCGAAAGGGAAAAATTTGTTATAGAAGTTAGTCACATCATATGATATATAGATCAATGGTGGTCATCAATTAAAAAAACAAAAGAGGTTGAAGAATTATCAAATATGAAATAGAGGGTGTTTAAAGAGATTTTCCTAGATAAATAATTTCATTATGACCATCAAGAAGATATGAGAAGACAATTTCTGAGTCTAAGGAAAAAAGAGGATGAGAATGTCGCAATGTATGGGGACAACTTTACATGGTTATAAAGGTATTTAGAAGAGTATATACATAACCCAAGAAGTAATATTGATTGATTCTTTGTGGTGTTAAAACCATTTCTCCATCGAGCTTTTGTCTCAAAATCCTTCTCATCATACAAAGATATTGTCTCAGGTAATATCAAGACAGAAAAGTAATTCTCTAAGTATTAAAACTTTAAAGTAAAGAATGAGAAAATAGATCTGCTGAACACTCTGGAAATAGAAATAAGGGGAAGAAAAAAAGTTGAGTTTCCATCCTACAGTAAATGTGGGATGAAACACTTCGATACATGACTGAATGGAATGAGAGTTTTTTACAAGTGTGGTAAAAAAGACCACCAAGCTCCAGATTGAAAGGGAAAGAAAGATGCATTCAATGTCGAATGAAACTATTGAGAAAAAATGGGTCATTATTAAAATTAATTTTCTAGGCACCAAGGAAAATTACCTCAGAAAAGGCCAAGTGAGCAATGGAAAGCTTATGCGATCACTATTGCTGAGCTTGAAGCTCCAAATGATGTGGTGGAAGGTAATTTAATTGTTTCCTCAAATTTAGCCAATGATTTATTTGAATATGGATCATTGAATTGTTTCATATCTACTCGGTTTTCTATGAAAATTAGATATTTTCAATTTGATTTAACAAGGGATTTGTACATAAAAACTCCTAAGTGAAGTATCATTGCAACAAATTATTGTGAATAAGTTCCTATTAGGGTATATAAACATGATTAATCTACTAATATAATCATCATATCCATGATTTAATTTGATATAATCCTTAGTATTGATTGGATTTCGGAGCATGATGTGAAAATTTATTGTAATAAGGAGGATACAATTTTCAATGACGATAAGGGGTACCTTATATTTTGTAGAAAAAAAGTCACCATTTGATTCTCATCCTGATTCACCCCCATTAGCTCTATTGAATTCAATTATTGGGGAGGAAGAGAGTGGAATAACTATGGGTGAGGAATGGAATGTGAAAATATAGTATGTACCTATTGTGAAAGAATATACTAATGTGTTTCTAGAGGATTTAAATGGACATCATCTATAATGAGAAAATGAGTTTTCCATTGATTTAAATCTTGGTTCAAGGCCCATATTGAAGAACCTTTATATAATGACCACTATTTAATGTGTGGAACGAAATAAACAACTAGAGGATTTAAGTAATAACGGATTTATTCTCCCTACTGATTATCTATGGGGATCCCCGTTTTTTGTTAAGAATAAATATGAATATATGAGGTTGTGTATTGGCTACAGGGAGATCCATGCTATAAAAATAATGAACTGGAATCCCCTATCTCACGTTAATGATTTATTTGATCATCATCATGGAGCTAAACATTTTTCAAATATTGAACTTTGATATGGATATCATTAGTTGTGTGTGAAGTAGGAAGACATTCTGAAGACAACTAGGTATGGGAATTACAAGTTTATAGTAATGCCTTTTGGATGGATTAATGCACCCTATGTCTTTATGGATCTGATGAATAGTGTTTTTCATTAATATATTTACTAATTTTTAGTGGTATTTATTAATGATATCTTGGTTTACTACAAAATTTATGATGATAATTAAAATCACTTGTGCACTATTCTAAAGAATCTTAGAAGAAATGAGTTATATGGGATGTTTAGAAAGTGTAAATTCTAGCTTCATGAGAATTCTTTTCGGGGCCATATTGCCTCTAAGGATGGAATATATTTTGATCCTTATAAGACAAAGAAAATAAAATAATTTCCATCACTGAAGAGAATAACCAAGGTACACAATTTTATTGGTTTAGCAGGTTATTATTGAAATATTGTCGAAGATTTTTCCAGATTGGCTAACCCATTAACCAATCTCAAACGTAAAGTGGTTACATTTATTTGGAAAAAAGAGTGTGAAGAATGTTTGGAATAACTAAAGAGAAGATTATTCAATTCCTTTATATTGACTCTACAATCAGGGATTGATGGGTTAGTCATTTATAGATAAGCTTCAATGAAAGGACTTGGTTATGTCTTTATGCATAATGAAAGGGTTATTTCCTATGCATCACGAAATCTCAAAATTCATAAACCAAAATATACATATCATTATATTCACGTAGTAGCTATAATATTTGATTTGAAGATATAGAGACACTATCTCAATGGTGAAAAATGTGAAATATATACTGATTAAAAGTGTTTTAAGTATATTTTCTCGCAGAAGGAACTCAAAATGAGGAAAAGACGATTGATTGATCTACTCAAGGATTTTGATTTCACTATACACTACCACACAGGGAAGGAAAATAAGGTGTTATATTCTTTTAGTATAAAGGATCATAGAGTTTTGAACAAGATGAGAGTTGAAAGGGATCATATGTCTATAGATCTTGTAAAGATGGAAATGAGAATAATCATGGAAGGAGAAATATCAATACCTTTTCAAATTGATGCCAAACCATCTTTACTAGAAAGTATAAAATTTTCTTAGATTGATAATGAATAGTTTCAAAAGATAATTAATGTTGTCAATGATGAGATATTGATTGAATTCATATATGAAGATGGTATTTTGAAATTTGGGAAGAGAATTTGTGTTCATGAAAAACTTGATCTAAAAAGGAAATGGTTGGATGATGCTCATAGGTCATATTTCTATATACACACTAGTAACACTAAGATGTATATAGATTTAAAGGTATATTTTTGGGGTAACTAAAAGAAGAGGGAGATTGATGATTATGTATCCAGATGTATGGTTAGTCAATAGGTTAAGGATAGAAGGAAACATCATGGAGAAATCATGAAACCTCTTCCCATACCTGAGTGTAAATTGGATGATATTAGGATGGACTTTGTCATGGTCATACCAAAGACTCCTAGAAGGAATGATGAAATATGGGTCCTAGTTGATCATCTTACCAATTCAGCACATATTCATTCTATAAGAGAATATTTAACACTAGAACATTTAATAATACTATATAATAATGATGTTGTAATACTTCATGGTGTACCCCTATCGATTATTTCTGATCGTGATCCACATTTTATATGAATATTTTTGAAAAGTCTTCAGAAATACCTAGATACTAAACTTTATTTGAGCAATGCCAACCACCATCAAATGGGTAGACAATCAGAATAAAATAATCAAACTATAGAAGACATGTTGAGATCTTTCTCACTTGACATTCAAGGTATGTTAGATCAAAATTTACCTCTGGTAAAATTTTCCTATAACAATAGATTCCATTCAAGTATTCAGATGGCTCCAAATTAATCATTATATAGAAAGAGATGTCCCACACCAACTTGTTCAGATGATGTTAGTGAAAGGAAAATCGTAGGCCTAGAACATGTTGAGGAAACAATGGAAAAGGTGAAGATTATCCAAACCAATATCAAAGAACTCAAAGTAGGAAAAAGATATTTTTCGTTAACCAAAGGAAGGATTTGGAATTTCAAGTAGGAGATAATGTTTTCTTGAAGGTATCTCCTTGGAAGGGTGTTGTACGATTTGGTAAGAAGGGTAAATTAATTCCTAAGAACGTCATACCTTTCAAAATTATAGAACAAATAGGATTTGTAGCTTACCATTTGGAAATTCCTCCAAGTTTATCCAATTTTCATGATGTGTTTACCGTATCGGTGTTGAGAAAATACATGCCTAAACCGACACATGTACTCAACTATGATGAAATAAAACTATAACATGATCTATCTTACTGTGAAGAGCCATTCAAGAATCTAGATATGAATGAACAAGTGTGGAGAAACTAGACAATTGCCTGGTAAAATTTCTATGGAGAAACCAAGAGATATAAGAGACAATGTGGGAACCCGAGACACTTATGATTGAGAACCACCTAAATATTTTTATGAAGTAGTATTCTAGAAATTTCAAGGTTTAAATAATTTGAAGGAGGGAAGAATGTGACACCCAAGCTTCCATAGTACGTTTCTTTTTGAAAAATGAAATAGCTTGCGCTGTACGCAACTATGAGTTCCAGCACACCACGACCAATCCAACTCGCCATTATGAATAGTAATGCACACATTTTAAATTTCATAATTTTTATTTTTCAAAATGGACTTCATTTTTGTATTTGGAAGATCATAATTAGCTCAGGGTGAATTTTTGGCATTTTTTTAAAAACACGCATTTTTTGATGAATAGTGAAAAACACTATGTTATTGTTTAGAACAATTTCTATTTAAATAATTAGTTATTATATTCAAATTTATTTTAGGTAAAAATAGAAACATAATACCTATATATTTTAAATGCAATTTGTTGGAGTCATTTTAATATATGAATAGATATATAAAATTTTATTGAACTTTTAACGTCTTTTAACCACCTTCTAGGCACATTTTCAAATTTCCATATTATGTTATTTTACTAATTCTGTGAATTGAATTTAAAAAATCTAAAAGACAGGGTTTTCATCAGCAAGTAAAATGTTGTTCAATAGGATGATGATAATTTTTGGTGAATAATAACATTTGAATTTTATTTACAATGTTTAAAAGTAAATAGAGAAATTAAAGGTAAAAGTGATATTATAATTACCCTAACACATGTAGAAATTCTATTGGATTAGTGTATTTCTTCCAAAATCAACCTTAGAAATAAAATATGATCATTTTGGTCCACATTTATTAGATTAGGATATTTTTTATTATTTTATTTAATGAAGAGTTCAAACTGTTAAATTCAAAGTTTAATAACTAAATGATTTTTAATAGAGGGTTATACAGAAGATATATTCGACTATAAATATTAAATAGAAATATAAAAATATTTCCTATATAATTTTATTTTATTTATAATATTGAGACATTAAATATTAAAATTTATATATGAAATAATGAAAATGAAATAATTATCTTAATAATGAAAGATTAAAATAATTTATACTGTAAATATTAACATAATTTTAAATTGTGACTTTTAATGTATTCCAATAAATTTTTAGGTTAAAATGACATGTTAGGGTTGATTTAATAGTTTTTTTGAAGTTATAATAATGTTATTACTTTCACAAAAACCAAATACTAAATATTGTCAAAATTGACATAATTGAGTTTTTAAAACAAATACTATATTATTAATTGATATAGTATTCATAAAAATATAAGGATTAGACAAAGGACTTAGATAAGGTTAGACATATCAATATTGAACCACTTGGGGTTTTCTTGGATTTTTATCGTAATTTTATAAACCATTTATTATAATAATACAAGAATACATGGTTAAGGTTAAAGTATTTAACTAAGAGTTAAATCTAAAATATAAGATTAATATAGTGACGTAAACCCATATAAAACCTATTGGTTGAGAGGTTTTTAACCCAGACCCAACTTAGCATCGAAATAAATCCTTTTGGAGCAATTATAAACAAAATATTATTGTATAATATAATAATATTTCAAGCTTTTCCTAAAGTGACCCTCACCTCTTTTATAAAAGGGTACTTCACCTTCTCTCAAAATTACATATCCAGTGCCATTTGGATCGGCCAAAACCTGCTCAAATATCATCCAAAATACCCACACATAAATTTATAGGCCTTAATTTTTCATAATACAACCTAATGAGCCCTTTTTATCAAATCAAAAGGAAGCACCCAAAGAAGAGGTAATAATTTCACCACCTATTTCAAAGTTCTTTTCTTCTTACACTTCCTCTTTATTTGTTGTTTCCATACCAAAAATTTTAAATCCAGTACCTCATACATACTATTATTTTATAATATTTATATGGTATAACCATATTAATTATTCTATCCATACTATGGATGGAAAATTAACCATACGTGCATACGAATGGCTTACCGTCTCCACATCGTGGTGAAGTTTGTTATTCAACACATCATTATTATAATGGGTATAATAATGAGTATAATTGATGAAAATAAAAAAATATTATGTTAATGAATATTTATATATGATATACCATCCAATTCTATAGGATTTCACTATCAATAGAATGATTTTGTCGCTTGTGCGTACGTACAGATTACCGTCTCCATGAACGCAATGAGATTCATTCCGCATCACAATAATTCAAGAATAATTTTCATTTTATAATTAAAAATAATGTTTAAGAACATAATTTTATTAAAGATACGAATTAAATACAATCCGATCCATAATAAACATGACTTACATAACAAATCATATAAGGGAAAACGAAACAGTTAACACCCAAAATAATGATAGTACTGAAATATTATTAACAAAGCAATATTAAATGAACATATATGAAACAATATTTATGTATTTGGTTCTTTAATAATTTAATAAAAATTATTTAACTATTATATAGTAGGTTAATGTACCATCGATCAAGGAAAAATACAATGTAAGGGTTAATTCTATAATCTCTTAATTATCCGAGGTTGTTTAAATTTTTGTATCTACTGGGACCTCTTTGTCATCAACATCTGTGTTTCTTAAAATTTTATTTCAAAACATTTTTACTATTTCATAGACTATGGGTTAAAGTCATTTATACCATTTTTTTAATTTTTATATAATTTTTTAAAGGAATTTTTTTGTCATTTTCTAATCAATGTCTTTTATAACCTTTTCGACAAAATAAAGGAAAGAATGTTTTTTAACTTATACGGTGAGTGTAGATATTTTCAGCTATTATAACACCTTCGAAGCATACCTTAAAATATTACAAAAATTATTTTCAAAATAAATTTTTCTATTTTATAATTATGTGTCTTTTAAATGATTTCAAAATAAAAAGAGATATTTTTCTCAAATAGTTTTGATTTCATCTATGTCCACATCCTTTGATGGATTTTACACTTTTTTTAAGTTGATTTATTATGATACAATCTCTCATATAGTATTTAATATTTTGTGATATGTTTGACTATGGATGTGTTATTTTTACCATTCATGGTTTATGGTTAATGTATTGACATTTTCTAGGCTAGTTTTAATACGAATGTTTATTTTATGTTCCAACCTTTTCATATGAGGAATGAATTGGACTTCTTAAGTGATAGATGGAGCCTACAATAGATCCCTGATGCATCAGTAGGTCTCATGAGACAAACTAGTGTCTTGGAACAAGTCCTTTAAAAAATCTTATATGTAGTATTTTAATGAGGCCTTGACTATGTGGTTATGATGTCCAACATTATGCATTCCATCATTATGAAATTGGCTATTGATATTACATGTGATTACTAGACAATTAGTATATCCATATGAATATGTAAATGGAGTTAAGTGATTTATATTTGGTATATTATTCATATGATTATTTTTAAAAGGGTTGTGTTTTAGTCTTATACATTTCCTTAAATTTTTATGCTTATTTATGAATGTTTTTCCATTATTGTTATCTTTACTAAGCACCTGAGCTCACACCTTTCTATGTTTTATTTTTCCCAAGATGTGAAGCAGTATATTATAACGAACCCACAAAGATAGTCTAAGTGATATTAATGTCTTAAAAGGAGACACAATGTTATTATTTTTAATTTCATAATGTAATATAAAACTTATGTTTGTATCTAGAACTTCTAAGGATACTAAACTGATCAGTCGTTCAGAATTTGATCCCTTGTAACCATACCGATGTTATGTAATAATGCACCAACTCTGGGTAACCAGGGTTGGGCCATTACAACATGTATAAAAAATATTTCTTTGATATATATATATATATATATATATATATAATTATCCATTTAAGAGATATTTATATTTTAAATTGAAAATAAAAATTATTGTAAAGCCCATATTTATTGAAAAAATTAAACTTTTTTATCATAATTTGTCCTTAAAAAAAGTATTTCATTCATATTTTTTGAAAATTAGTTTTATTTAAATGTTAATAATGAATAATTGTTTATGGAATATTTTTCTATATAAATCAAAATGAAGTTACTCTAATTCATAGATGTTAAACTAATGGATATGATATAACCATCTTATATAACTAACAATATTTCAAAGTATTATCATAGTTAATCTAATATCAATGTTGTGTTATGTATAAAATATTTAGAATATAATTTATTTAAAGTAAAATAAATTCTAAAATCACAGGTATATATTCAACCTTCTCAACTAAATTGATTCATCAATATTTTACCACATGTATAATAAAAAGGATTGATTTTTTTTAGAAAACAATCCATCGTGTGGATATTTGTTATAAATTGTTGTAGTGGATTAAACTTTTAATCAATAACAGTTCCATTTGTAATCAGAATTATTTTCTATTATTAGAATTGGAAACATATCACTTCCAAAAAATAATTCTTAAGTAATAAATTTTCCATTGTGAGACTCATAACTATGAAATAGAAGAAAAAATTACAAGTTAATAGTGGAGTGTTACTTTCCCCAAAATAAATGATTAATTTATCATCCTCTTACGTTAGTTTATGAAATATTTAATCATCATGATAAAGAACATAAGATAATACATTTAATTTATTTATTTTAACTCAATAAGTATTATCTCCATTGTTTTCTTGTTCCTCAAGTTGTTTTTCATCTGTATCTAATCTCATCTAATAAACTAAATATATACATTAATAATTTTTTATGAAATAATAACTAGAATGAAAATTAAATAGAAAAAATGATCTATAAATGTTTGGTATTATTCTCTTATTATGCCTATAAATTTATATAGATACCAAAAATATTTTCATAAGATTAGAAATTACCCAAAAAATATTTTTATGAATAAGTAAATGGTTAATCTATAAAACAAAAACCAATAACAAATATTTACTTAAATTATTTCCTGAATAACTAAAATATATACTCGTCAAAATATTCCATAAATAACATGAATCCCAATGAATAAAAATATCTGATGTCAAATTACTTGAGGATCCCAAAAAATTAATCTTCAAAAAACATCAATCACTCATAAAGTAATATTAAATATATGTATATTCCAAAATCATTTATTCTAAAAAATATTATAATCTCTAAAAAATAATAGTAATGACCATATTAACAAAAAAATCATTTATTATTTGAAATTTTTTATTAAAATTAATTCGTAGAACAAAACCTCATCCTAGAAAAATTAGTCTATTTACTCTAACCATATAATATTCCAAACTATAATATACTTTTCTCATAATTAGACATGATTATTTCAATATGGAAGATAAAATTAATTCTTAAATCTTGTACATACAATAAAACTTATATCCCTAATATAATAACATTATTCTAAAATAACATTCATTGTAAATTACATAATAACTCTAATGGTTTTTTAAAGAGATGAGTCCTTTCTAGAAAACAAAAATAAAAACTCTAATGGGTATATGTACATAAACCATGTATTAAATCCAAAAATATATCTCTAAAAAAATTATTATTATATTTTAAAAAATATAATATGAAAATTCAAAAGGGTATCTATAGATTTAATCATATGATAATTCATAAATCATATCAATCCATAATTAAAATAAAAATATATCATAACACCCAATTAAATGTATGAATAAAATTTAATTATTAAACATCCTTAATAAATATTAAAACTTTTTTTCCATATTATTCCTTAATAATTCAATACAGAAATAAAAATATATGTATCATGTTATAGGATGAATAAATAAAAATTTAATCATTTGTCATACATTAAATATAATAAATGTTGTTAGATGAATTTAAAAAATTATTATTCTATTCATTATTTCCTTATTTTTTTCTATAAAAACTGGAATCATATGACAATAAACATTTTATTCAGAAAATTTCCCTTAATAAAATAGTTTTTATAATTCCCATAGTCTAACGAATTAAAACATCTTCTATTCCCTTTGATAAATATACAAAGGTACTTATTCCAACATTCTTGAGAAGTATGAAATTAAATCCTTTATTTACATGATATTTATCACATGATCATCCATGAAAACTATTTTTTTCAAAATAAAGTTTAAAAAAACTCTCATAGGATGTGGTTTTTAATGAAAACATGATATAGCTGTGTAACCAAAATGAGAATTTTTTACTGTAGATTCTCTTTTAAGAATTTTTTCATTTAGAAATCAAAAGCTGCATCCTTTAATCTATTGTTATGTTTCTTTATAGTAGGACTACAAATTAAAAATGTTTAATTTAATTATATCAAATGAAATAATACTAAAAATTATTATTATAATGGTAAATATAAAGATATTTATAATGGTGTATATAATTCTTGCAAATGCATTGGCCAATATCAAATACTAAATATAAACTCTTTAAAATTATGTTTTTATACAAACTTATGATACTCTATATTATATATCCTTAATGAAATCATGAAAATTAAAATATTCAGACACACAAATATACAAGGGATTATTAGTTTAGAGATTTATTGAATTAGTAAAAAAAACCAAATTCATGTCATTCTCTTCAATTTTAATTTTTCTAACTATATACATATTATAATATTCCATGATATATATTTAATATATTTCTTAATATTATTCACACTTAAATATTTTATTTATATAATATTTTTAAAAAAAATTCTCATCTTATATAAAATTAAACTTATGAAGTGCGATCTAAATTTATTAGTAACTGTAAACATAAGAATAAATAATTGGACATGATTAGTGATCACAATATGGATTGGTGTTTATGAAAACATTATCGATTTTCATGATAATAACATAATAAAATTCTTACTAATAAAATCCCAGATCATAATATATGCTTCATATCCTAACGATTTCGAATAATACAATGTCAATAATAATGATCCATCAGAAAAAATAACTATTTAAAGAAACACTTATATCTCATGGAAATTATAGAGAATCCATTTAGGTTTCTTTGAACAATATATTCATATAAATCATACAATAAGAACATGGAAAAACCAATCCAGTTAATTCTAATGTCTGTGAATTATTATATAGCCTCAAAACCCCATCACAATACCCAGCGGATTAGAGAGATATATCAGACTCACTCTTTATTCACCACTATATTTTGATCACCCAACCTTAGGAGCCATATTTGGTTCCTCTATATTTTTTTATATATTAGGACCACCCATAATTATATAAATATCCAAAAACCATAACATAAATAAATTACATAATTATTTTATTTTATCATAATAATCATGAAAATAAAAACCATTTCATTCAAAACTATATTAACTGATGATGAGAATTGGGTTTCATGAAAATATAATTGAAATAATATTCATAAGAAATATCGAGAAATGTTGTTTAATGTATCATTAAATCATATAACCTTTTTCAGATTTGAAATCATTCCAAATATTTCAAAATTAATGAAAATATCTATTATAAATTAATGATGACATATTTATCTAAAAACAATAGTGAATATGAAAATCCTTTTATATCATTTGAAATGATTAATAAAATTGAAAAAATGATTTAAAAATTTATATAAACATGATAATTTTGAAAACGATAAAATATAATCTTTTCAATTACATGGGAATGGAATGAAAAGTAAAACATGAAGAATAAATCCAGTCCGTGGAGACGGGTGAGATGTGAACCCCCAAAAAATGGTAGTTAACATAACGTTTATGGTTCTTGTACCTATTGTGTAATTCTAGGGGGATATGAAAAACATGGGTATGTGATTCTTACTTTTAGTTAGGATTTGGAGAATGTGTCTTTCTTATGGTATGGGAATGTTTGATGTTGAAATGAATTGAATTGTGTTATTTACACAACATTAAGCTAGAGTTGTTTGAGAATGACTCAAATTTTAATCTATATTCCCTTCAAGGGAAGATTAATATTACACACTCTATTGAATATCTCATTCTCAAATGGATAATGTTTTTTGGCCCTTGGGTGGTTTTTCAGCCTACTTGGTGTAAGGTATATAAAGTGGCAGATATCCTTCTTTATCAGGTGTATAATGAGATTTGTGCTTTGTGTTTTCCATCATGGGATCACTTCCATCTGAGTGTGGTAGTTTTTCTAGTAGATTCTCTTGGTATACATTATTTTATACAACAAAGAGATTTTTTTATATTGAACCTTTCCCGAATTGCTGTAAAAATTTAATATTAAAGGTGTTAAATAGATTAAAATACAATGAATGATGGAAGATAATATGGTACTATAAATCCAATGTTTGAAATTAAATAATATCTTTGTAAAATTCATTTAAATATAAATAAACTATATAGAATAATTCATCATTCCCAAAATAAAACATGTATTAATGAATTGAAATTTTGACCCGTAAAACCAATTTAAGTTTCGTATCATTCAAAATAACACCTAATGATAGTGGGAACAAAAAATAAATATCTAAACATAATGATAAAGGGATTTTTCATGATATAATATTTCAAATAAAATGTATATAAACTATATAAATTGGAAATGTAATGATAAAATGAAACATTCTCCTTTAAAAAATTTGAAAAGAAAAAAATCATAAAAACATCACAACATTAAAGAAAAAATTAATAAATGATGTTATTATGTGTGAAAAATTTAAATAAACATAAAAAGTGTAGTTAATACTTAAAAAACCAAAATCTCATTACACGCATAATAATTTCATAACATTGTAAATGAATTAGTGATAAAACTCAATGAAATGAAATATAGTAAAAAAATAGTTAACTTAAGTCTGTACTTCCCCTGCATATCAACTAATTTCTAGAATAGTAATATTATATTAAATATATACATTATTTATAAAATATTTCTTGTGCCATAAAAAATTTTATTTTTCTATCAGGTTTAATTATATTTCTATTTAGTTATAGTTAATATGGTTCATCTTGTAGTCATTCAACTCATTATATCTAAACATGTTCATTATATTTTTGACATTTATTGGTTATAGTTTACTAGTTTTATCAAAACCACAATATTCATGGGTTATTTTCTATATCGTTACATAATTATAGAGGATAAATAGATCACCAAAGTTTTATCATCCTGAAATCCTTCCTTAAAAGATTTTATTTTTTAAAAATGCCATTGAATATCCATAATTATAGAATGATATAGACCATATCCCTTGAATAATAAAATGTTTATGAAACAGATGAACTCTTAAGATTAACAGTAATAAAAAAATTTACTTGAATATAAATTTCTATTGAAATCATTAAATAATGTTTTTATAATACCCATTAGAGTTATAAATTCATGTTGTAATCTTAATTTATATAGGTTTTGTAAATCAACCATGTGGAGCAATGTTTTTAAAACGTATTTAAAAAAACTATAAAAATAGAAATTATATATTTTGTATAAAATATATATTTTATAACATAAAATTATAATATAAGATAAATTATTAGTTATTATTTTAATTATTGAAAAAGGAGGATAAATTAGAATGGAAATACCATCATTTTAAAACCAACATTTTGATATAATTATGAATTTTTAAATATGTAATTTGAAATTAATGTAGTAATATAATATTAGTCATATTTATGACTTTTTATAATAAATTGATAAATAATTCATTTAAAATTATTGAGTATAAATTGAAAATATTTTATTCCATATTAATCTTATATAAGAAATGAACAAAGCGAATTGCAAAAAACACTATATGAAATAAAAAATTGCTGAATTAAATATTCGATGCAAGGTAATTTTTATAATAGCATAAAAAGTGGACCAAATGGATTATAATAAGAATTATATATATGAAATAAGTAATATTATACTATTTTATAAAACATGATCAAAATAATATAATCTCAATATAAAGAAAAATATTTCTGAATAATAACCCTTCTTTTTCTCTTGATTCTCCTCTTTTAGATTGATCCTTAAACCTTCATAAGCGGTGTTTTTTACAAGTAAATTAGCATAGGTATATGGGGAAGGATCTATAGTGTATAATTATGGATAGATAATTTTTATAAGAACATATTTTGACAATGATGAGAGAAATGTAAATGTGGGGTCCTAATATTGTCAAAGTGGAAGGGTATTTTGTATAATGTATTTTTTTTATTTTATCATTTAATACATACATATTGGAGGAGGGATGGGTCCTTAAAATTTTATGTTTTATTAAAAAAAATAATGTTTCTTTGAAATTATAGCAATCTTAATACCGAATGTAACCTTCCAAACCATCCATTAAATAAAAATACCAAAAAATAGACTTTAGTTTGAATAATATATAACTTATATTCACAAAAGAGATGATTTGGTTGAAAATTTAAAAAAATGTTACAATTTAATTTTTAACACCCTAAAAGTATATTTTATTTAGTAAAACGTTTTTATATTTTTTAAGTCTATGTTAAATAAGAATAATTTCATATAAGTGATTGTATTTGAAAAATATGATTTTTCAATAATCACCGAGCAATCAAGTATTTAAGAATTTTTATAAATTCTTTTATTATATTTTAAATAATTTGAGTCTAAATATTAACTCATTTTTTTTATCAAAATTCAATTATAAATTTTATAAATTTAACTTCAAAATAAAACCATGTAATTCAACGAAAATTAATATCTTTAAATAACACATATTTTTTACCAATTAAAATCTATTTTTTATTTACCTTGAAAATTTTATTTATCAAACCAAAATCTATAAAAATAAAATAAATTTATTTGAATAGGATAATAAATGAATACTAAATTTCTTAAATATATCCAAATATAATCAATTTGTTGGGAATATAACATTCTTTTATATAGATGACACATAATGTATTGAAGTAAACATAATAATTTTAAAAGTATAAAGAGTATATAATTTTATTATATGATATCATGTATTAAATAATATTTAAAAGCACACACACACACACACACACACATATATATATATTAATGATAGAACTGGGAATACACTTAGGCTAATGGTAGTCATTTTTCTCATGTAACCCCTCACTCATAGGTTCAAACCTTGTATCCTTTACAAATGTAATGGGTTATTACCATATTATGTACAATTTCCATTAAAATGGAGGGTAAAATTTTATTAAATTTTATTTCATTATGTTTAAAATATATTTTTTCATTGATAAATCATTAGATGTGAAATCATCCTCCACAAATATAAATTTACTCATTAAAATTTTATCAGGGCCTCGAAAAATAATATTCTAAAACATTTCAAAAATCAAATTAATAGGAGAATGATGACATTTTAGACAATAATATTTAAAATAAAAACAAAAAAATGGATCCTATGAAAAGAAATAATTGTTATCTCATTGAAATTTAATGTGAATTATAATACCTATGATCATGATTATAAAACAATTTATCAAATATTATATCAAGGAAAGGAAAAATTAAATTTCATTTTGAAAAGAAAAAAATAAATATGAAGGTCACCTAAAATAAAAATTCACAACATTCCTAAACAATAAGGGAACTAGTTCTGAAAAGTGGAAGTGTGAATATAGAGGAAAAATACCCACTAAAATGGATGGGAGTTATTCTCAACAATCGTATAATTTTATAGTAAAAAGTTTCATTAAGGGTAAGGCTTCAAATATAAAATGACACTTACCCAAAGATAGAAGACACCATAAATTTTTCAAAAATGATGGTAAAATAAAAAAATTAATTTAAATATCTATTTTCAAGAATTTAAGGTATCCCTTTACCATAAATATAGATCAGATAATAAAAAATAAACTAACATGATTTCATGAAAACTACAAGCACAATAACTTCTTTTTGTTGCATGATACAATCTCTTTAAACAACTACTTTATCCTATATCTCAATTAATGAATCAACAATATAAGGAGATCCCATTAATTTTAGAAAATAATATATGATGAAATATATAAATTAGTGACAATTTAATCCCAATGTACTTACTAAACACCAAAATGGTTACTATAAGGTAATACAATAACAAAAATGAATAAAAATTCATATAAAAAATAATTAATTATTATTTGAAATTTTATCAACAATAAACAAATTTTATCTTATATAATTAAAAAAATTATAACACTCAATCATAATTAACAATAATTAAATTAAAATTAAAGGATATAGTATGCTCAATTTATAACTCATTCTTTTTAGCAAATATCATAGAAAAGTTAATAGAATTATTCTCAAACTACCATTATACAAAATCACATATTAATACTATTGGTTAAATATAACATAATAATTTATCAAAACCTATTAAAATATCTCAATAGATCTTATTGATCACCATTAAATTATCACCATTTAAAACAAAAAATGTTATCTATTCCTTTATTCTTATTATTGAACTATGATTCATTATACCATAATGATAACTATTACTATTAAAATATCCTCAACTAATAAAATACTAACTTTTAATGTTTTTTAAATCCTTGCTCTGATACTAACTATAAATCCTTAGAAGTGTACACTAAGTTTTGTTGCATATAATTTATTTTATAATTTAGACATTGATATGAAAAAATATGACTGAATATTAACCACACAAAATTAGAAGATAAAATGTAAATATCGATTCACATAAATTCACATTACCTTTAGTTTTAGAGTTTAAATAGTTATGATGAATCCTATTCTAAACCCATAGAATTTTTAGAATTTGTTTCACAGTATACCTTTATATTCTTATTCCAAGAAATGTATTCAATATCTTATATAAAATTTTCCACACATGAAACAATTCATTATATAAATTTCTTAAAATCAATCATCATATCCATGGAATAAGTAAGCATAAGAAGGGTGAGAAAAAACCCACTAATGGTAAACATATTAATTTCCATTTCAATTTCATCTGTGAGCATAATATGAGTATATGGGAATGAAAATCAAATCATACTGGATGATATAGAAAAAAGATTTATCACACACATCAATTCCTATATCATAAAACATAAATTATCACATGAGGAATTAGTATAATATAAGAGTCATATGAGTCTCCAATCATGTCCCATGAGAAAATAATCTTTTTTAATAGAACCATCATATTTCCTGTAAGAATTGGGAATACATGTAGGAATATTGGGTGATTGTCATCATATAACATTTTTAACCACCCTTTAGAATAAATTAATTTCTTAATTCCATTATATTAGTTGAAAATTTAATAGTAAAACTCTGTAGATCTACACAATTCATTAGAGATCTATATTAGGATAAATTTTTATTCAATGTATATCTAGTTTACCCGTCTTTAAGGGGTTTATATGGATCACTTATTATCATCAATAATATCCCAAAACCATGACATGAATAGTGTATAAAGATCTTACATTACATCATAAAACTCATATAATCAACCACCATTACCTCTAAAATTTATAAACTCATGTAATTAATTGTTACTATTCTCAGGTATTCCAAAACCCCTCATTTAATCATGATTTGGTTGGGTTTTTTTAGGGTTGTTTCAGCTAATATTTGAGAAAATAATTAATGTTTCCAGGTTGTTCGCGGTTGGTGCATGGTTTTACCCAAAATATTCCCTCTTAGGGGAATCATTAGAAATCCAAATAGTGTGGGTTTTCATAGATGGATCTTGGTTTAAAAATTCTTGCAATCGCCTAATATAAATCCTCCATCCTTGAAAAAAGGCACACTTTAAGGGATCATAGTTTTTCTATCTGTGCGGCGGTGCCTAGCTATCCAGGCGTACATGATTTTCTAAACCATAAATTAATTTTCTGAAATAATAAAACCCACTTTATACGTTCCTTCCAGGCTAGTACAACCTATCATGATTCTTTCTTATATATAATCTCAATAGAGGCAATTTTAGCCTCTATACATCCCACACAATGTAAATCAAATCAAGGCAAATAATGTTCTATCTATTTCTGATAGGATACCTATTATCATTATCTTTCTACCCTTAAATACTCTTTCCTCCCTAGGGTTTTATATATATCCATGTTTTTAGATGATCTAATACCCATTATTTCAGATCCGAAATCTTGGAATGATTCTTGGATCCTTGTTATTGACGTTCTTCCTTGGAGTTTACCAATTATGGATTTATGTTATGAGATCCTATGATCCTGAGGTAGGTTGTTTTGTATATGATTGTAGATATAATTAATGAAAAATTGCTTTATTTAAATTATTTTTTTCGTTTTAAATGAAATTTATATTAATGGTTTTATTAGAAACCCCATTCCATTGAATTAGGGAATTGAAAATTGATTTTTCATGAAATTGGGACCCCCCCAAATTCTACTGTATTGGGGTGTGTCGGAAAATTGGATGGAAGTATTCAAATTAAAATTTGGAATTTATTTTTGGAATTTGAATTTTTGAATTGATTTGATGATATTGATTTCCAATTGGTATTTAATAATGTGGTTTATAATTTTTCTGTATAGAAATCGAGTATCTTTATCTTATAAAATGAATGTTTTGATTAGAAACTTGTTTTTTGGTTTTAAAATGGAAGTATAAATTTTTTATATTGAATAATGGTGTAAATTTTATTTTATACATTCTAAAATAATTTTCCCACAAGAGATTGTTATTACAGAACATGAAAACTGATGTAGTTAATTTGGTATTCGGGACAACAATATAATGCTTTACAACACTAAAAATATGCATATAGTTGATAAAATCCCTGATTGGATGATGATGGGTCTTCTTTGACCCATGTTAAGGGGATGCTTGTACACATATTGTCAAGATAAATTTTTGAGTGTGAGGGAGTCCCATATCGAGGGACTATTGTATCTTTTGGAACATAACTTTTTTCACATTTATTTATGTCTGAAACATTTTCCATTTTTGTTGTAAATTATTTACACAAGAATTGTTAATTTATACAAACCATTATATGGATATATATAATTTTATTAATCCATTTGTTTAAAGTATTATCCATATTTTTATATATAATCATGATTATTTTTAAATTTTATTTGTACTTTCAAGTCCCATTACATAAAATTGAAATATTTATTTGGTTAATTTAATATTGGAATCTTATATTAGAAAAATTGGTGGGACTATTCTTGTGTAGTTAGCTCACACAAAACCAAATACTTCAGGTTTTTTTAGATTATCTCCTTCTAGGATTGAGCAAGGGTAAACCACCACTTGGAGATAGTTCTTGTTGCAGATTATTGGGCTTGTAGAGTTGTTTCTAATAGAAAAAGGGGTGTTTTTTCTATTTTTCTAAAACATTAATATTGTACCTTTTTGTTTGTTTACCTATTTTAATTATAGTAAAGTTATCACCATGGAGTTTTCTTTAGTGTGTAGTGAATTATGTCTCTTTCTTCAATTATGTTTTTGGAATATTCATTCCAACCATTATGTTATATGATTCTAGGTGAAATTCACCAACTTGTGAGGATTGGTAACATTATTTTATCTATGTTAGGACCATATTATCTATCATGTTACCAGGGTATGTAGGATGGTTTGTGAAAATGTTGTATAACTACTCTTGTTTGATCTCCGTACATTGATCTCAATATGCAGTGGTATAATTTTCTCGGGGCTTAGGACATAATTGTGATTACGTGTATGAACAACTCACAATAAAATGAACTTTAAGTCACTAGGGGTGGCTTGGGAAATTTTTCTTGAGGATTATTTTTATTTCATTCCCTAATTTTTTATTTTTTAGGATGCAATCCATATCACATGTTCTTATATGTCGAGATTAATTTCCCTTGATGATATATTTGAGTGTTAATAGGATGTCTTTAGTTTCATCTACTGATGTGAAGTAGCATCATCCCTCTAACAATATGTGTGAATTATATCCAAGAGGAAGATGATGATGAACCATAGTGATCAAATCCCCCCATGGAACTAAGTCTAACTGAGGTTATTGTGTGTATTTTCCATGCTCTATGACAGGATACACCACTTGTTTCAGTTCTAGTTGCTGCTATAGAGCTTCAGAGAGATGTTTTCTAGAATAATTCTTATCAGTTCTATTTATAAAATCCACAAATGTTAAAAATCTCAAATTATACTCACAGGGCTGAGGAATTTTTGATCCAGATTTTGAGTTTTTTTAGTTGTTAGAGACACCTAATGAAATGATTGTGAAGTATTCTACCTTGATGCTAGAGGGACGGAGCTAGAGACGGTTGGAAATGATGTTAATGGAAGAAAAGCATGAAGGCTTAGAGTGGAAGGGATTAAATTCAATTTTCAATGACCAATTTTATCAAGAGTTGGTGGTGGTGGCCAAGGCTCATAGGGTTTTTAAACTCTAGAATTCTGGCAAGACTAAGATAAAGTATTTAAATAGTTTTTCATAGATATTTCAATTTTCATCAGAGATAGTATCAAATGAGGTGAAGATGATTCAATAGTTCTTATTGGGACTTCAATCTTATAATAAATATTAGTTTTTCTTGGTAAATTTTCCTTCTTATACTGATATTATGGATAGATCAGTGATTGTTGGAATAAATTTATCTAGAAGACATAGCTGATGTTAGTTCATTTTTCACCTATTGGAAGTTCTGTATGTTCCTGGAAAGGAAATAGGAAGAGTAATGATTCTAATTATGGTTCTCTACCAAATGGTTTTCTTAGACCTCTTGTAGTTACTAGATCAAGCCCTTTGATTAGAATCTCATGTGTAAAGACAAGAAAATCAATGTGGGTTTTCCCAGTGGAACCAAAGATATGTTGTACCAGTGGATGCTCGGGTCAATTGAAGATGTTGTTTCATGTCATTTTTACTCCACATAATGGCATTAAATTATCAATACCTATGAAAAATGTTTTCCTATAAATTTTTTTACAATAAAAGTGGTTCTAGAAATACCTATCTTGTACTAAGATTTTTCATTTATTGGAAGAGTCTCCATAGGAAGCATATATGGGTACAATGACCATGATAGTTACTACCACAATTGATTCATCATTATTGAATTATTCATTTGATTTTGGTGTATTTAATTAATTTATTTCAACTTTAATTTTAAATATACTTAATTATTATATAGATATATTATATTATGTCATGGATATCACTACTAGCCTTAGAATAAGGAGAGAACATGGTCTCTGTAGTCTGGATTGTGCTTTCACTTATCAGATGTTGAGATTGATTGGGATTTTCTGATTATCAACATGAAACCACTTGAATCAACATTCTGTAGGGATTGTTTCATTTCATATAAATCACATATTTATTTTTATCTTAAGCAAGTCTTATTTTTTGAACCCAATGTTGTATGTTGTATCATTCATGTAGAATGGGACATGAGGTCAAACATAATAGTAATGTTTTATCCAGAGCTGGGGAAAGTAATATTAGTTTTTTCTTTTAACCATGTTAGGGAATATTTGAGGAGTGATCTGACTCCTATTGTCATCAATTTTCCCAACATTTTTCTTACCACTTGTCAAGGTTTCCCATGGTAATGGAGGAAGAGTTTCTAATTGATTTAGTGTTTTACACTCAAATAGTATCTATTTATTCATACCATAAAGAACCATTTAAAAAGAAGGAGTTGATTACTAACTTATATGATGCATTAAAGAATGGATTTATATTCCCACATCTGTCATTGTAGGGATTTTTGATTATCTTTTCTATAATGGATGATTGTTCATTTCTTATTTTTTTATAACCTAAATATCAATCGATTAATAATAATGAAACAATATCAGTTTCCATGGATTAGTGAATTGTCTTCGAATTTAAAAAGGTATTTTTTTCTAAAAGATGGATATTTTCTCCAGTTTCCCTTAGTTGAGGATAAATGAATCTAGAATTTAGAAAACAAACTTTCAAAAAAGTTACATCTATTATGAGTGAATTTCCATTCCAATTTATCTCACTGATGCTCTTGTAGTATTTATGGATTTAATTAATAGGATTTCCCTTGTTTACCTTCTTGATATCATTATTTATATTTTCTGCTGAAATCATCATTTGTTCTATGTCAGAGTGGTATTATGTATGTCATATAAGAGAAATTTTGAAATTATTTAGGAATTAATGACATTATGATAAACTTTCAAAGTGCGACTTAGGTATTAAGGACGTGAATTTTGTGGGACACATGGTTTCAGATCATGGTATTTAAATTTCTCTAAAAAAGCTAAATGATTTTATGACATGGGGAAAACCAAGAAATTTATTCTAGATTCATTTATTTTAGGTTCTAGGTGGGTATTATCACAGGGTTATAAAGGATTTCTCAATGTTGTATTCTCGAAGGACTGATCTAACTCAAAAGGTAGTAAAGTTTTCATGGGATAAAAAATTTCATATTTCAATTGTTGGGATAAAACTTCTTTTGATGGTTATTCCATGGTTAACTCTACCAAAGCAAGGGAAGGGAAAGTAATTTTTTTATGACGCATCTGTTTCAGGTTTGGGATGCATTATTTGGCAAGGTGATCAATTCATTTCGGATGCCTCTCATTATCTCATGACACAAAAGAATAATTATCCAAACTAGAACCATGAACGTAGAACATTGATTATATCATCTATCAAAAATATTGAAATCTTCACCATAGTAATTGGGTGGAATAGCATTAACAATTAGATTTCAACATTACCTATACCAAGGAGAAAAGGAATATCATTTAAGATGCTCTGAGTAGAAATTTTCTAACCTAGTACTTGAAAGAATTATCTAAATTTTGAACATTATGGCTCCCTCAGCCTAGATTCATATTAGAGACCATGAATTAGATTCCTATGTTGATTTGGGTAGTTTTTCAATAGAATATGAGCTTATCGAGATATTTCTTTATAAACAACAACTTTCTAATGAGTTCTCTAGTACAAAAAACTCATTTTAAGGTGGTGATACTCTGGTCGATTGGTCACTCTCTATGGAGTTTATTCTATGCAGCCAAAATTGTTTTGTTATACAATATGAAGTAGGGAATAATGTAATAGGTTATTTCCATAATTCCCAATTGGTAGGGAACCCACGAACCACAAAAATATTTTATGACATGTGACATAGGTTCTAGTATCCATGAACGAGATTGGGTAGTTATGAATTTTTCTTTTATTTTCATACATGCCAACAACACAAGTTCGAGTACCAAAAACCATCAGCTTTGATTTATGCACATCGAGCTCCAACTTCTAAGTGGGATGAGGTCTCTATAGATGTTGTGGTAGGGCTGCTGAGTACCCATAGAAGGAAAATGAGACATGGTTTGTGATTAATTGACTAAATAATCATCTCACATTATACCAAATCACTATTCAACCAATGTTATAGAGTTGTGATATCCCTATATTAAATATGTTGTTAAATTTTATGAAGATCCATCTACTATAGTCTCTAATGAGGATCCTTGGTATATTTCTTTGTTTTATGAGGACATTTAGAGGAATTGGGATGTCATGTATATTTGGGAATGTTATACCATCAACAGTTAGATGGATATAGATAAAGAGATACATATATTATTTATGATTTTATTCATGCCCACATTATTAAAATAGGTGTGGATTGGGATGCCAATCTTGGGATTATTGAGTTTTCTTACAATAATAGTTACTAGTCTATGATTAAAATGGATCCTTTTGAGATATTGTATGTCCATCCAGGAAAATCTCTATTATGTTGGTAAGATATTTGAGAAATTCCCTTGGTTTAACTAAGCTTGTTTCAAGATATGAAAATAAATATGCTGTAGATTTATCATAGAATGTTGCTGACACATGATTAAAATAAGTCATATGTTGATCATCATCATAGACCTTTTTAGTTTTCAATTGGTGACTAGGAGTTATTGAATGTTTCACCATACTTGGTTCATCGACTTCATGGGAGAAAAATAAATAATTCAATTCATTTTGTGATTCGTTTTTAGGTGGTGGAGCATGTTAAATTTTTTTTTTTAATTTTTATAACTTCCTTCACAAGTGACATTGATACAAAGCATGTTACATGTATCTTAGATATAAAATTATTAGTCTAATCTATCTCATGTATTGAGTTGGACTGATCTAGAATTTAAGATGATTTATCCATGACATAGAATCTAGTTAGGATAGTTGATTCTGAAACTATGATTATTCATGGGGGGGAAATACCTTTGGATTGAGTATTATGGAAGCACAAATTTGATTTTTAATAGACATGGTACATGGAGGAACTGATTAATGACTAGTGGCCTCATCATTTTGACATGTAACCATCTTTGAAAGATTTATAGGGGTAGAAATTATTTATGGTGGGGATGTTTTAACATCATGTTATTATTCTCAAGCATTCCAAAACCCCTATATTAATATTTTTTGGTTGGGTTTTGTTTAGGATTTTATCTTGTGAAATGTTGGTAAAATTTTAATGTTTATTGGATGTGCATGGTTGGTGAATCATTATACCAAGCCATGGCACATCTCAGAGGAACCCAGGGAAAAAATAGTGGGGGTACACATGGGTGGAACATGGTTTGAGAAACTGTGCACCAACCTAGTAGAATACATGAAACCATGGACAAATGGGTGCACAATTTGTCTATCAGTGCGACCATGCCTTTCCTACAGTGTCTACAATTGCTTTTAAAAAAATTAGTTGATTTAAAAAAACCTATATTTAGTTGATTGAGAGGCCAATAAGACCCTATTACATTATCTTCTTCCTTTGAAACTCCAAAGATACATTTATGGGCCCTTTATACCCCTACAAAAGTGAATAAAATCTTGGGGAATTACATTCAATATCTTCCCAATAAGTTTCCTCTTCAAATTCAATTTATCCTATTTTCTCCTACTTCCTCCCTAGGTTTTTATAGATATTTGAGTTTCTAAATGAACTAATCCATGTTGTTTCAGATATTTAGCCAATGATTGATTCTCAAATCCCCATTTCCGATGTTATTTATTGTATTTTCCTAATTATGGATTTTTGTTTCAGGATCCTATGATCCTTATGTATGTGGTTTTATTTGTGATGACCAATATAATTAAACCTACACTTCATGATTTAAAATAAATCTCATGATTAAAATGAAATTTCACTCATTTAGTTTTTTAAAAATGAATCTCAATTTAATTAGGGATTAAAATGAGATTTAACATTAATTTGGGGAAAACCAAATATTCTATTTAATTGGGATAGGTTGTGAAATTGGGTGGTAATTGTATAAATTAAGTTATGTAATTAAATTTTGGAATTTTAAATGTTGAAATTATTTGATAAAATTGATTTCAAATTGGTATTTGATAAAAGGGATTAAAAAATGATTTGATAGAAACCCAGAGGTTTTATCTTGGAATGATAATGTTTTGATCAAAACCCCGTGTTTTTTTAAATGGAAAATTGGAATATGTGAAATGGAAGAGTGGTATGAATTTTATTTTAAATAGTTTTAAAATAATTATATCATAACTGATTATTATTTGTAAAAATTTATGCATATGTAGTTAGTGAGCTATTCAATATATCACAATAACTATTTAAAACACTAATACTTTATATAAAGCAGCTCACATACCTGATGAAATGGTTATGGGTCCTCATTTAACAGTGATATAAAGACATGTGAACTCATTTTTTTGTGAAAACCATTTGATTGTAAGGGATTCCCCTATCCTGTAACTAGAATAAAATTTTCCATATGAACATGTTTCTCGATAGTTTCTATTTGAGATATGCGCCAATGTTTTTTTAAATTGTTTTACACAAGACATCTGAATTTATGTAAAATATTTTAAATAACAGTTATTATTAATTAATTTTTTTAAATAGCTTCCCTCCCTTGAAATGTAACAAATGATTTTTTAACATGAATGTTTACTTCTATGTCAGTTTATTTAAAATTGATATAATTATTTGGTTAATTAAATTTTGGAATATTATATTGGAATCATTTTTGAGACCCTAACGGGGTTTCAGCTCACACCCTACCTGTGTCTTCAGGTGTTTGTAGATTATCTCCGTCCAAGTTATAGAATGTGTAAACTACAACTTTAAGGGGATTCTTATTGTTAATTCTTGGCCTCATATAGTTTTTTCCATATGGACTTGGGTTTTTTTCATATTTTTCTAGTACGTTTTTTGTACCTTTGTGTTTGTTTACTAATTTTCCTTTTAGTATAGTTCTCTATGTAGAGTTCTCTTAATTCATACTCAATTGTGTCTCTTTATTATGTTATGTAATTGTAAATTTTTCTCCCAATATTATTTTGTATGATTCTACGTTCAGGTTTCCAACCCAAGTGGATTGGGAACTCCATTCGGGCAATACCAGGACTAGAACAATTATTAGGTCACCAGGGTATCTAGGAGGATCATGAAATAAACTTGGGGGGGGGGGAAACAACATTCAGAAAAATATCATAAAAAATTAATCATATTATATATATGTAAAATATATTAATATTATTGTTAGAGAATATATCCTATGAGGCATTGTAATAATTCATAAGATATCTAAATTGATGAAAAATAGTTTTATAATAGCTTTTTCAATATAAATTTTAATAAAAGATTGATTATATTTTTCTTTTTATATCCTTTAAAATCTAATATTCATATCAAAATTGGGAACATTTTTCCTATGAAAAAACATTTAAACATGTGATAGAATATTTTTAAAGAAGTTTGTTCTTATTGGTGTTGCAATTCCATAAATCCCAAAAAAAATTTAAAAATTGTTTTTATTCATTATTAAAGAGTGTAAATAGAGAAATAAGTGAGAAAAAAATAATACATTACTTTTTATAATATTCTAAAAGTGATTCAAAGAATATTGAAATTTTTCACAACAGATAATTCATTTTTAGAAAACAAAAATTTTCAAAATATGGTTATGAAATAGTTGAGAACAGGTTTGGGTGTAAAGACTTATAAACTTTTAATACACTGTATTAAATTAAACCCTTTAAAAAAATTTAAAACCTAAATCTATTTTAAATGAATTTATGTGATATGGATCTAAAAATGACAAAATTATAAATGGGATCAAGATAATTTATTTCATGTTGCTCTAAAAAAACTATATAAAGCCACAAAGGTGCATCAAGAAAAACATGCCTCAAATAGTGATGTTTGAGATGATAAATCCATATATATTTGGTTGTTTTGAATCAAAAATAAATTGAATGATATAAAATAATATAACCGTACGATATAAATTATTGACATTAAATAATATGTCAATACACAATTTATTATAAATCATGGTTTATATCCTGAATCATGTATCAGATAAATGAAATACAGAAATGAAAAATCCTCATAACATTTATCAAATTTAAATCAACACCTTATGAAAGAGGTAACGTATAAAGGAACATTAAAAATCATGAATAATGAGTTATTAATAATATATTTTTTAGTATGCATATTATAAAAAATATGAATGGATATAGGAACATGGAATAAAATCCTTTTCTACAAATAGAATCATGAGGCGAGAATTCCATAACCAGATCAAAGATTAATGTTATATTTAATCAACGATCTCATAATGTGTAAAAAAGTAAAATGACATTAGAAAATAGAAAATATGAAATAAAAAATAAAATTTCATTACACACGGAGGCCTAGACCTTCCAGTCAGTTACATTGTGAAAATATAGTTGTAGTGGTGTATGAGAGAGTCTCAGGGAGTGGGAGTATAGAAGAGTGGATACATTAAGATAATATAGATGAGGATTATATCTATTGAATATAACCTGGGGATGTGTCGTAGGGGTGGCCGATACAGCATAAGTGGGATGACATTGGTGTAGGATGTGTTTGGGGGTGTGTTTGGAGATTATCCTAGTTTGGGGATATTAGGACAAGGGATACATAGTTGCATGATAGATCCTTCTCGACAGATGATGGATATGTCATGCAGAAAATATTGAAATGTTGGGGGGGGGGATCAAGTTGAATTTGGTGATATGTCCAATTATGTTATAGCTACATCATGGATATGGGTTTTGGTGGAACCTCATCTTAGTTGTTCATGTTCTATTCCTTTGTAGTCAATGTATTTACACTACCTCCACACTTATTTATAAGATATTTGTTGATTAGACTGACATTGAGCATAAAGGATAATTTGACCAATTTAGTTGTGGCATATTCCTCCTCTATATATCATAGTCCTTAGTTTTTTCAGTAGTTCTATGGAATTGTCCCATTGGCTATGTTGTACTATTTTGTTTTTCACACTATGTATAAATTATCAAATCCCTTGGAACTAATCCATATTATAATATTTCAATCATTTCATGGTTGAATTTTTTTTCCTAATATGTCCATTAATCCACTAATTGGTGGTTTTCATCGTTGACCATATAGAATCAATCGACGGTCAATTAGGTGGGTTTCTCTCTTCATTATCAAATCTTTTTCAGATAAAATTACAAGAGGTTAATAACAAAACAATTTTTATGATTTGGAGTTGTTTGAATGGGGGAATTATGTATTTGTTTAACTTATACTAGTAAGATTATTGTCATTCATTATTATTCTCGATGGTGGCCTCTCTTTGGTACCAACATTTCCCAAAAGAATAAAAATATCTGTTTATTATATAGGATTTTTCATTTATCATTTTGTTGTATTATGTAGAATGGGATAATTATTTTTTTATCCATTAGTAATATTGATTAAAATATATTAATGAAGATAATGAATATTTAATTTTAAATTTAAACATTACGAAATAAAATCCATGTTTTTTGTACCTGTTGGTACTGCTAATATTGACTTTACTTCTTCTTATTGAATATGATTAATGACTCGTAGAAATTCATGTCCATTGGAGTATTTTTTTTATTATAATATTTTTTTGATTATGGAATCCTTTTTGTGTGTTTTTACTCCAACAAATTATTTAAACTATCTAACCACATGTATTCTGTCAATAAAATGGTTTCCCTACATGGTTTATGGATTTCATGATAATTCCCATAAATTAAGATGTGGAAAGTGATATGAACCCCCAACCCACTTTATAGATCTGAAATGAAATATAAGAAATTGATGCGAACACTATTATGGTTTTTTAAGTCATCTGTGGGTGAATGAATTTAGTATGTAGTGGATGTGTTGGAATGTGGAAAATGGTAATGTTATGTAATGTGTAACGACCCAAACTATTATAAGTAAAATTCCACTAATGATATAATAAAATGTATTATTATATAATATGGTTTTAGAAAACACATGAACATATTATGTTTTATGATACAATATTAGATTTAAATGATCACATAGAATATCAACCATTAAAAAAATAGCAGTTGAACAACAATCATGGGATTAGTTTAAATAAAAGGTTTTAACAAATCCAATTGGCACCGCAAAATTAAGTGATGAAATCCACCAGCCAAATGATACTCTTCAAATCCCATTTACCATAGATTATAAGGGGGTAGAATCACTAGGAATTTACCTTGAACAAAACCAATATGAGATCCAACAACTTAAGCACGATCGAAACTGTTTACAGGAGGAGTTCACGCTCATTGAGATCATGATCCAAACTATGTATGCTGAACCACCCAATCAATGCCTCACCATATCACACTATACTCTTAAATAATTTTATGCTGTATTTAATTGAATCATATCAAGATAAAAATAATATGAATATTTATATTTTATTTTCAATAGAATAATTTTCATATTTTTTATTATCATTATTTCTAAATGTATTTTATTTTTATACAGTAAAACGTAAATTGTATTTAAAATCAATATTGAAATTCATATAATTTTTTTAGTAATCAATGGATTTATTAAATTAAAAATATTTTTAAAAATTATTATTATTAAATAATGTTTATCAAATATAAATTTTCTTGTAATTTTTATGATTTTTTATATATGTTCAAAAATTGTGATTGTAAAAAAACCCAACATTTATCAATAATTGTAGACATTTTTTAAAAGTGAAAAATAAAGTATTTATAAAATTATTTTCCTAAAAATTACTTTTATTTTTGGAATTAGAATATCAAAATTATCCAATGGTGAATAGTCATAATTTTCTCAAATAATCAAATATTTGGGTAAATATTAAATACCGAATGAATAAACGATGTGTATTATGACATCACAGTGACTAAAAAGTTGATGAAAATAATAATATAAGTTGTTTAAACGACCAAATACATGTTTTCCATTTAAAATAATTTGATTATATGCTTATTTGATTAATTTTATAAATCCATTATTTCATGAATCAAATATGGTTGCCACTAATACTAGCACCAAATATAGCCAATGTCAAGGACCAAAGGGTGCTCCCAATCCCCACGGGCTGGTAAAATTTACAGATAATCAAGAAATTTGGTTTGGGAATGATTTACCTAATTATAAAATCATAAAACATTAAAAAAGTAATAATATGAATCTAAAATTTTCACGCCAAACAAGCCATAACAGAAACCAAAATTGAATACACAGTTTTAAGTAAAGTAAAATAGGTCCGAACCTAAATAAAAATTAGTTAAAAGCACCCAAAAAGTCTCTACATGACAAGGGGTCATCACCCCGGGCTGTCTCTATAACAACACACCATAGGAGGGGACTAATAACCCAAACCACCTTCACCTGAGGTATTGCCTTTACCTGTGTCAAACATAATCAAGTCTTGTTACACATAAGGGGTGTAAGTAGGGTATAATACTAAGACCAATCGGATACCACCCAAATATTTTAGAGAGTATGCAATATAAGGTGAAAAATCACACAGTTTTAATATGTATGGAAAGGCGGTGATAAATTCCAAGAAATGCAATTTTCCATTTTAAATAGTTTTCATGAAAAACATTCAGAATATTAAATCATTTGAATAATACATGTTATCTAATATAATGTAAAACCATAGACACCCTAATACAAGGGTAAATACCACAAATTCAATGAGCACCATAATCGAGAACACCCCTAGGCACTAGATAATCTCAAGCCCTATGTACTTGGAACCTTGGTGGAAAACATCCATGTTACAATCCTTTCTCATGAATGAGACACTAGTAAAGAACATACCAATAACCTAGTGGTACCAAAACATAATTTCAATAGGTTTGTTAGAGTTTTCATTATCCCAAATACTATGTGAAATAGGGATAAAACTGCTCTGGATCACTAGCGTACAAGTACATATCCACCCACATAGGTACCCGGGCATCCCCTTTTTGTGCTAAAAAACATCAGCTTGCTAATTCCACCATTTTCATTTAAAAACACCACTACTGGTAACATAAAAACTATTATACATCAATACACACTTTATAACACTTAAAACACACACAAAACATTTTAATTTCCAATAAATCAGCTTCTCAAAATCTCACATTGTTTTGCACACAATACTCCTTGAAATCTGCACATTTAAAACTAAGTGCACACTTATAATTCACCAAAAAAAAATATGGAATCCTAATAAATTTCAATGAAACCAAAAAATCAGTTATAGGGTAGCCCCATATGAACTAAGAAGTCATATCTTTATAAAACCTCCATTTTCACACAGACATGGAACTTAAAGTTAATATTCTTCATAAACATCATTACAAAAAATTTCCACAGCAAAAAAAGGATATAAACATTGAAACACTTATTTTTATCCCTAATAAATTTTATTAAAATCAACTAAGTAGTTATAGGGAATCCCCAAATGAACTAATAAAATATTTCTATGAAAAACACCGGATTTCAAATAAAAAAGGCACTTAAACATCATTTGCTTTAAAAATACCACTTAAACCAATTTTTTCATCAATATTAAAATTACAAATAATAAAATATTATAAATCCCTCAAGATAAGTCACATGGATTGCATACACATGGAATCACCTACAAAAATTGTTCAAACATTGAGTCCTTAGTGAAAAAATTCATTCGCACCACCGCCTCACATCAAGGAAGACAGATCACAACTAAAATAAAATTATAGGACCCATAATACCCAAAGATAAACCCTATGTTCGAAAACATACCCTCAAGTCATTTTTACATCATGAAAATTGGATGAAACTTCATGAAAAGGGGATGAACTAAGAGGAAGAAACACTTACTTGAGATTGTTTAAAGTTCTTCCACCAAACCCACCTTCAAAATAGAGTTCCAATGAGGGTTTGAAAGGCCTTAAGGGATGAAATAGATGTTATATTTGAATTGCGAAAAAGTAGTACAATTCAAATAAATCTAGGGAGTTAAAAGAAGCCATTTAGATCATTTTTAATGATCTAGACATGGGTGAAAGGTTTGTGCATACAGTTTAGAAAATCGTGCACTTAAATTGTGTACCCAACATTCTCGCATAAAAACATGTCTAAATGCCACCAAAATTTGTGGGGTAATAGGGGGAATTAGGGGGGAATGTTAGGATAAAAATATAATAATTATATATAACATTAATGAAGAACCCGCGTGTGAAAATTCCCCCCACCATGAAAATATTTCATCCTGTAAAGATGATTAGAGGCTTGATCAGAAAACAAGAATGGGTACTCATCCTCAACCCATGAATTTTTCTCATAGGTCTAATGTATATCTCTACCATACTTCCAAAAATCCCAGACCAATGAAATATTGTTTCCTTAAAGCTCATTCTCTTTGGAGTCTACTATTTTCTCTAGCCGCTCAAAAATTGACAAGTCAAGCTCTATCACCAGTTCATCCCAAGCCAACACATTGGACAGATCCAGGATGTATTTCAAAAACTGGGAGACATGGAATACATCATGGACATATTTCTATAGATATGGTAATGCCAAACTATAATCCACCTTTCCAATACACTTGGTTATCTCAAAAGGGTAGACATATCACAACATCAGCTTCCCTTGCTTCCCCAGTCAACAATGGCCTTGACGAGCGACCACTTTAAAGAATACAATGTCACCCAAAGAAAAATCTAAGATTCAACACTTCCAGTCAGCATAAGATTTACGAATACTCGGAGATGTCAATAAGGGCTTCCAGATCAATGTTGTTTCTCAGACGTCTCTAGAATAAGGCTTGATCCCAATAGTGAAGTCTCACCTACCTCATCCCAACATAGGATGGACCAACATGGCTGACCATAGAGAACCTAAAAGGGCCATTCGAATCGTGGATTGGTAATAGTTATTATAGGTAAATTATGTGTTTCCACAATACATGAAGAGATAAATGAAATAGATGCACCAATATGAAAAATCACAGTAATTATAGAAGATGTAATAAATAATATACCTCAAACTATTGATGATTCCGCCTGTGATCCTACTAGTGCCTGATCCACCACATGAAAATGTCTAGTCCCTTATGGTGAATGACCACTAGTAAGTGTCTATTATCTAAACTAGATCTTCCCAAAAGGTGACCCAAAACAGCCCCCACGACCATCAAAATGAGATCCCCATATCCTCGATGGCTCTGAATGAAGTGGAACTCTTTTTGAGGCCACTGATCCTTCCCCACTATGAAGTGGTCGTGCCACCCCACAAAAGTGATGAAAATGCCCCATACCTACACACTGATAACATGGCTTTAATGTGAAGGGGAATGTTTTCCAGATTTATCCTATCATTCTACACGAGTGGAACATGATGGACCTCACATCAGAAGCTGCAGATGAAAACTACCTAGACTAGTGGCCTAAACTACAACCTCCCTTCTTCCCCTACTCCTCTTAATTTATTTCCTATAAAAAGAGAAACCAATTCCCACTGCTTATATAATTATAGAAAACCAGCCCTAAATTCACATTCAATCTCCACCATACATGCCCAGTCAATGACCTTATCATAGGTCTTTATATTGAACAAGAAATCCTGGGGAGTATATCATTGGTCAAAAGCCTTTATCAAGCCTCTGGGACTTCACATGTTCATTCGAGATGATTTCAACTGCATAATGAACCAGCTTATAGAATTAGTATGTGTACTCCATCATAGAAGTATTCCCCTAAACATGGTCTATGAAATCTCAGGATCTAGCATAATCCAACACTTTAGGGCAATACTGGTCATGGAATATGGCTTTGAAATCTCCCAAGTGCATCTGATCCTTCTTCCCTGTCTAAAGTATTGAATCCCACAACATGCGGTTGGGAACCTCCAATAGAAAAGAGGCACACTTCACCCTATCCTCCTAAAGAGTTTCCAGGAACTAAAAATGCACTCATCATTCTCGATCCATTCCTATGCTTCCTGGGGTTTTATGCTACCTATAAAGGTAGGAGTCTTGTTTTTCAAAAACTCATGAGAATTATCTTTTCTTGGTCCCATCTCTTTTTCCCAAACAATAATGGTAACAGGAGTAAGTACACATCCCAGATCTCAGACAACCCGGACCACATCCTCGACTAGCCTCTGATTAATTGGTGTTGGAGAATTCTCTTTAGATTCCTCCTATCATTGTATGAGAGCTCTTTAGGGAGGCATGTTGCTACAAAATGAAACAGTCTCCAAAACAATAGTCAATACAACAATTATGAAAATTTTAATCAAATATTTCAAATATAAATAATCTAAATATATTATAGTAATTAATGAAACAAAAACTTCACCCCGCCCGATGTCCACGTGCGGTCTGCAGCCCACACATCTCACATAGAAGTGAAGTCAACCAGACAATTACAACATCCACTAGTGACTGAGGGACTTCCATGATAGGTGTAGACAAAACACCCCACTCGTGACCAAAACCCCAATCCTCAACAGTCCTAGATCCTGTCTATCCCAACTCATACCAAAATAGTAATATATCCCAAAAGCATTAACCTAGTGTATTACCATTTTTTCACAAACATAATATAGTTTCCACTAATAATGGCACCAAATCCAGCCCATGAAATGGAGAGAAGGGAGTTCCCTATCCCCACAGGCTGTAACAAGTTCCCATGTATCAATAAATTTGGTTTGGTAATGATTTACCCGAGTTTGAATGCATAAAGCATTAAAAAAATCAATAATATAAATATGATATTTTCACGCCAAAACAAGCCTTAACAAAAATAAGATCTGAATATATAGTTCTAAATAAAGTACAAGAGGTCCAAACATAAATAAAAAGAGCCAAAAATCATCCATAAAGACTCCACAAGACAAGGGGTTATCATCCCCGAGCCATCTCTACAACAATGCACCATAGGAGGGGACTAACAACCCGAACCACCTTCACCCAAGGATTTTACTTTACTTGTGTCAATCATAATAAATTCAACATACACCCATGGTGTGTAAGTAAGGTTTGAGCCTAATACAAATTAAATACCACCAATATATTTTAGTGAGTATGCAATACAAGGTGAAAATCACACCATATTTATATGTAAGGAAAAGCGGTGATAAATTACAAGAAATGAAACATTCAATTCTAAAAATCTTCAAAATATAATTTTTATAATTTTAACACATTTGAATAATTTTTTTATCTAATATAATTTACATCCATACACACCCTAATACATGGTTAAATACCACAAATCCAATGATCTCTAAAACCAGGAACACCCCTAGGTACTTGATAGTCTCGGGCCCTATGTACCTCATACCTCAGTCTAAAATAACCATGTCACATTCCATCCCCATGAATTTTACACCAGTATGGAACATTTCCATAACATAGTGGTCCCTAAAAATCATCATTATAGTTTATTTATAGTTATCCTTATTCAAAATGCTAAGTGAAACGGGCATAAAACTACTCCGGATCACTAGCGTACTAGTACATATCTGCCAACCTAGCTTCCCAGGCTTCCATATTTGTGCTCAAACAGTTCCAGAATGATACATACATCCCTTTAAAAATAAAAACTCTACTAATGGTCGCATAAAAACAATAAATTATCTATACATACCTTATACCTCTTAAAAGACACTGTAAAATATTTTTATTTTCAGTAAGACAATGTCTCAAAATCTCACATTGTTTTGAACCCAATGTCCATGAAAAACCATCACTACACACTATTTACACTCATATAAGTCACCAAAACAAATCATTATTCCTAATAAATTTCAATTAAACCGAAAAATCAATTATATGGATGCCCCATTTGAACCAAGAAGTGATATATTTTTAAAACCTCCATATTCACAGAAACAAGGCACTCATTATTCATATGCTTCACAAACGTCATTAAAACAAATTTTCAATGTAATAACCAAAGTATATAAACATTTAAAACCATATTTCAGCTCTAAAAAATTCCAATAAAATCATCTGAGTAGTTATGGGGCATCCCCAAATGAACAAAAAAAATATTTCTTTGAAAAACCACCTATTTCACATAAAAATGGCACTGAAACTTCATTTTCATTACAAATATAACTAAATCCAATTTTTTCTCTAATAATAAAATTTTCTAAACAAGTTAATATTATGAAAATATAAATCTAAGTAACACAGATTTCATACACATGGAATCACCTACCAAAATTGATAAAACATTGAATCCTTTGTGCGAAAAATCAATCGCACCACCGCCGCACCTCAAAGAATGCAGATCGAGCCTAAAATCATATGATTGGGCCATGAAAACCCAAAGTTAATCCCAAGCTTCTAAACTATACACTTTGATCATTTTGTACATTAATTAAATTTTATGAAACTTCATGAAAAGGGGAGGAACTAATAGGGATACACACTTACCTTAGATTTTGTGATGTTCCTCCACCAAACCCCCTTTAAAATGGATATCCAATTAGTGATTGAGATGCTTTGAGGATTCCAGGGATGTTGGGTGGGAATTGGGAAAAAATATTGAAAATTAGTATAAATATATAGAGGTAAAAGAAGTCATTCAACTGATTTTTAATGTGCTGGATGTGGGAGAATGTTTTGTGTGCACGGTTTGGAAAACCGTGCACCATCCCTTCTCCCTGCAAAACATCTTCGGATGCCTCAAAAATTTTAGCCAGATTTGGGTGGACTTGGGGGGGATGTTAGGATAGAAATATAATAAATATTAGTACCTTTAATGAATAACATGTGTGTGACACATTATGAATCATTGAAAACAATTAATATATTTTAAGGTTTTATAATCATTTCATTAATATTATGACTAACCTACACATAACAAAGGGTATCATTTTATTAAGTTTGAACTTTCTTCCTATAAAAAATAAAATAAACCCCCATTTGGATGAAACCATTGGAAAATCAAAGGGACAGTTTGTGGTCTTAGTTATTTTTGTAATATAGATTCCAAACCCAAGGGTTGGGAGATAATAAAGCAATTTCCCATCATTTCCTATATAAACCCACCTAATATCCAATTTATTTTCACAAAAAATAAATTTATAACTTCCATACTCTTCTATACCCTTGATAGAGTCCTTATCAGGTGCCCCAAATCTCTCAAAAAGCTTCTACAATTCATTTCGAGTCACCTACTCACGTAAGGGATCATCACCTTATCCTCTTTATTAAAGATTATTTATTATGTTTTTTACTTCTATTTCCAATTAATATTTTTGTAATATTTATTTCCATGTACCTATTATATCCCATTTCATTTCCAAATTATCGTATATCTCTTTATCTCTCATCAATTAATTTTATAAATATACAGGTGACACTGTTTTGCTACTGAAATCTCATCGTTAAATTTCCATTCCAATGCAATTATGTAGTGAAAATCATGACCATTTAATATCATGGTAGTATACCTTTATAAACTTATAATTATTTTACATAGAAAATATATGTATTTATACCCATCCCCTTGATCATGGAATAAAATATAATGATGAATTAGATCATGTTTTGTGATATATGTGGAAGACTTAAGCATGAGAACGAAATGAAAGTGATAGATAAACCTAAAATTATATATCGTTTAAACAAATTGGGTAATGTTTATTCTCATGAGACATGATGTTTAGACATGGATTGAACCTAATTAATTATTGGTATTTTTTATATTCTGAAATCTTGGGAGTTATCCTTGACCTATGTTTATGATGTATTGTTTTATGTTAGTTCCACATTTCTCATGTTTCCTTTATGAATATCATGATATATCCTGTATCAATGTTCATGCTTATGATTTCTACTATTTTTATGACACATTTATATGAACTTTTCATAACATGGATTATTCAATTCATTTTATTACATGTTCATTCCTTTACTAAGATTTATATCTCATCCCTTTCTTATGTATTCCCTTAGGTTATCCATTCATTTTTATAATGAATGGAATTTTATAGGCATGTGAAGGAGTTTTAAAATTATGTTGTTATATCCCATATTCAAGATTCTATTTGAATAATTCCAAGATCCTATATAATTATTGATCTTATAGGTTTTATAATGTGTAGTCTTATGTAATAAATCATTAATTAATGTGTAATAAATAGTAGGGCTGTTATATAATGTGGTTTTGGGTATGGAAGGGAGGTGGTGTGTTTTTTTTGTCTCGAGAATGATGTTTTTTGGTGAGAAGTTCAATTTATATTATTTAAGGGAGGTAAAGAAATTTTATTTTAATTTCAATTTATAATTGAATGTGGTGTAATGGAAAATATATTCATCATCTTATATTGGATATGTGTTAAAATTTGGTTTCTGTTGAAAGTGAAATAATTGAGTGAAATATTTAAATGAATGGGATGAACATAATTGAATGAATTGGAACTTTAAATTGAATAGGATGATAATAATAATATTGGGAGAAAGAATAATTTCTACTAAATGGTGGAATGTTTCTTTCTCTTTGTGGATTTTTGTCTGATGTGGTGAATCTATTGGTGGAAGAAAAAGTGACAGTGTTGTGTTGTTGGGATGTATGTTGTCTTTTGTTTGGATTCATTTATTATTAACCCGTCGTTTGATATTATGTTTAGATATATTTATATATCCAATATTTATCATTTTATTACTATATTCGTGATGCAAATGTCGACATCATGTGGCTAAATCCAATTTTGTTGTTGTTGTTATTCCCAATATCCCAATAGTGAGGATGGATGGCCGGATACCCTCTCTTTCAGAATTTCCCATTTAGGTGAGTTAGATATAAATTGGATTTAATAGAAAAAATTAAAAAGTATGATATTTGTAGTTTTTTAACATTAAAAGATGTAAAATTCTCCAAAGTCCACCAATATTGATGAATAATTGATGTGATGATCAGAGGTCTTATGGAGGGGGTTGTACATGCTATGGATAAGGAATGAAGATGATTTATTTCTTTTTAATTATACCCTTCTACTCTGGTTTTTAGAATTGATGTGATCTAATTGTCTAGGTTTCAGTGGGTTAGATGTGATGGGTTGTGATGGCCTAGAATTCTATGTGCGAGATGTGATGTGATGTGACGGACTGCATGCCTACATGCGAGATATGATGTGATGTGATACAAAATTAATAGGGATTCCAAGACATATGGTGTTGGGGTGTGAGAGCATAAAATTAATGGGATATTGGGGAGGTGTACCCTTTCCTAGATAAGCATAATTTAGTGATATTATATATTTTTGAATTATTTTGTGAGAATTCCTTGGAGAGGATGAGTTATTTTATATGTCTAGTTAGGTTGTTATTAGTTCTACTATTTTCCCACCGGTGAATTACTATTATTATTTCACATACACATGAGAATGTTTTAATATCATAATATATAAAACAATATGATCACAAAAAATATTTACAAATTGTTTTCTTGTATCTAGTGGTACTTCCTAGGCTATGGTAGAAATTTATAGCTTGGGATTTGGAGAGATTGTAGTGTGTTGCCTAAATATTTATTTTGGGTGTTTAATTTGTTGACGTTAATATATTTCTCATTAGTAGTATATTAACTGTGGGATTTAATTTTTTTCCTTTAAATTTTGTTTTTTATAGTGTTTATTGGTTATTTATCTCTTATCTCATGGTCCTTTTATTACAAAGGGTAATTCCATCCATTTATGAAATTTTTATACCCTCGGTGCTAGTCGATAACATGAGGGCCACTATAGGTGGGACTTATGGCTCGTTATCTCACTCCATTAATTTTTTTCCTAGAAGGCGTAACATTATAGGGATGAGAAAATTACATTAAAATACCAATATTAGAATCACATGGTCAATAATGTAGTGAAAAATATTAATTAACAGAATTTGAGTGTAGAAAAACATTAACATGATTCATGAAATATAGAGTACATCAAATAATTTAAAGAATAATTAAATTATATTAATTATATATTTGATTCATAATATATTTCATGTATACAAAATTATTCTTATAGTTTATTATCATATTTCATTCATTTACCAAATAAGAATATTTTACCACCATTGTTTTGCCATGTTCGGTTCATAATGTTCAAAAATATTATTTATATATATATATATATATAATTCAAGGTTCATAGTTAAATTTTACATAAAATAAAGAACAATAACGTGATATGACCCATAGAATTATAGAATAACATATGTTCAAGAAGTAATCACATAGTTATCATCTAGAAACCTTCTTAAATATATTGACTTTGTGGTTAAAAATAACATTGTTTTTTTAATTTAGATTAATTATTAGAATAGATAATTTAACATTTCATACAAAATTATAAATTTATCTTAAAAAAATGTTATATTCAATCATAAAATCATTTTTGATAAATAATAATGAGATTCATAAATTAATGAATACATCATTGTTCACATTTTCTATACAAATCCACCATGGTGAGTGATGATTTTGAAGTGTTTTTAAAATAACAATAAACATATAAAGTATGAATGTATTATAAAATACACTTTATAATGAAAAAACATTTATTTGACATAAATTTATAGTTATAATATTAATTTTTGAAAAGGTAATAGGATAATTTTAAATGAAAAAACCATGTTTAGAAAATACAGATTTTAAAAAATACCAATATATGAAATAAATTTTAGGAAAGGAAATTGGTAATATATTCTCAATAAGAATTAAAAAGAATGAAAATTACATAAAAATTAAACCATATATGTATATAAAATTTACATTTCAATAATATTACAAAATATGATTCCCATATAAGAAATAAAAATTTATAAACAAAAAAAATATTATTAAAAATGTAGGGTTTTAAAGGGGTTTAATAAGGGGGAATTAATAGAAAGTCATAAAAAATTGGAATAAATATTTGAGAAAACATGGATATATAATATTTTCAGAAAATTATAATTTTTTTAAAGGAGATAATGATAAAAGGATCTGAAAATAATATAGTATAATCATAAATAAGAACATTAACTGCACCCTTGAGTCACCTTGTTTCAATTGTGATTGACATCTTTATCAGAGGTTTATTGTGTCTATAATAATAGGTATGAGAGTAACTATGGTTTGGGTGGTATATCATTATATCATTGGGTTATTAAAGGATTCTTAGAGTTGTGTTAAATGAGTGAATGTGGGGTGATTATATAGTCAAAGGGATTGGTAATTTTAACAATGTATTTGATAATTTTATCATATAAGCCTATTAAATTTGAGGAGTTATGATTCATTAAAATTTACTAATTTATTATTTAAAAAAATTAGATTATATGAAATTAGAACCATTCAAAAAATAAGACATTATAAGTGTGATATGTAATTCCATCTTCTTTAATAAATCAAAAAATAGAAATAATTTAGATAATACTCGAAATAAGAAACCATCATATGATGAAATGACATATCAAATTCAAAAATTTCCATAATAATACAAAATTTTTAAAGTAAATCATTCACAAATAAAAAACCAGATAAATGAATTTACAATAACTTCATCATCATCAAAAGATTTAATAACCTCAATGGTTGTTTTATACCATTCAACTTATAACACAAAAAATAACAAAATTTATCTCAAATAACCTTTATTCTAGATCACATGTTAATTATAATAGTTACATATACGGTAATAATCTATTAAAACATAAAAAACCCCAAATATTTTAATTTCCTATTAAAATTATAATCTCATAAAACATTAAAAGTGTAAATATGAATATAAAATTATGGTCTAACATAGAATCTTTAATCAATGATATTTTATATTAATATTTAATTATCAACAATTGATTATATCATAACCACTAATTATTTCTATTATGTTATCTTCCCACCCTAAATAATTAGATAGAGAAGAGTAAAACATGCTACTAGACTTAGGTGTTACCCTCATGTCACCAAATAGTGGAAATACATTACATGGGATACACAATCTTTTTGGGGGTGGATTATCCAAAAAATAAAAAACAACTAAAAGATTCGAAAATACATCAAACCGAAACCAATTACACAATGTAAGAGTAATAAAAATAAAATGAAAAGAAAACTAGTAAACCATAACATCAATGTAGAAGTAAAAAATTCATAAAATTAACAAAAATACAATGAAAAATAGTTAAAAAATAGTTTCCTCACTCTAATGACATCATGGTTGATCTCTATTATCTGAATTAGAAACGAGGAGAAAATAATGATGATGTAAAACTAGATAAATGTTACACATTTACTTTACATATATATTAATATATAACATCTATGATGGAACAAATGTGAGAACAAAGGGGTTGAGTATAGACTTAGTTTTAAATCCTCAAAAACATCCCAAAACATATTAGTGGGAAAATAACATGTTATACAATTTTATATAAAAATAAGGGATTCAGATTAATAGTTTATTAAAATGAAGAAATAATTTACCAGTATGAAAAAAATTAAGCAATGTTTTATCTATATTTTATAACACTTGGGATAGTCATCCATTTTTCATACTCACAAATAAGGACACACACACACATGCACATATACCATCGACCTCTATATAGTCATGATTGTTGGGTTATCCTATCACCCAACCATCATTTGTTGAATCCCTTTTATAGTGGTACATCCTGACCATAATCTATCACAAATTTAGGTTTTTAGATAATTAAAATTATAATTAAACAATACACTTAAAGACATGTGACCATGTATGTGAAGGAATCATGCAAGATTATTCAACATAAAAAATATCATTTGATAACCTTTTAAATAAGTTTTTTTCTAAAACACCAAATGTGAGTATTTCCTAAAACCACATATTTATGTTATAAAACCAAGTAGGTTTTCCAAAAATATCGAAAATAAATTAATATAACCCCAAATATATCATGTTCTAGAGTTATTATAATGAGATATAATCCACCAAACCCATGACGATTAAATAAATCAAGTAAATATAGAAAAAATATTTATATCCAGCATTGAAACTTCTTCCCATAAATAGTTAATAAAAATATCTTCTCATGATCGAAAACATAGTACATATATATATATCTCAAAATGATATAATATATCTAATTAATCTAGTGATAGGAGTTAAAATAATATAAAGGAAAAGAGATTAAAATAGAAACCACCATTCATTATATACTTCCAACATACATCGACTCACCAAAAGCTACTTATAGATCAAATAGAATCACCATCGGAGGTTAAATATGGGGAGTATTTCAAGAATATTAGGTAAAAGGTGTAAAATGATGTTTTGGGGGGAATATTCCAATTTTAAGCTTATTGTTTGTATTTTTAATTATATGTCACAAGGTTTGGATATATTTTTTGTAAATCCATGTTCAAGCCATCTGTGTGATATTGTAAAACATCTAGAAAGGAACATGGTTAGTGCCACAAGGCATGGAAAACTACACACCAACTATTTGGTGGTATTTTATATATCCCACACCCCTGTTCATTTTTCTCATATGTTTTCACAAAATATCAACCTAAGATTATTATTCTACAATTATAGCCCACAAAGTTTCTCCTTATATGCACACATTTTGAGAAATCCATGGTCTAAATTTATTCCATCCCAATGACTCCAAGCATAACCCTACACAGTTTCATAGTAATACTCCATGGATTAAACTAACCATGATGAAAGTATGTAGAATTTTAAATACATACAAAAGACAAAAAAACAATACAAAACATCAAATACCCAAATGAAGTATTTTATATGATCAATTTGTCATGTTTAAATGTATCTTCTGGAATATGAACCTACTTCCATAAGACCCATACTAAACCAAAAATCATACCTTTTTTGGGATTTTTTTTCCTATCAAAAATTTGTATGATCACATAAATTAACATTTCATATGGTTTAAGATCAAAATTTTCTTACAAAATCCCATGGTTAATATCAGCTTGGTACATCTCAACTATGATACATAAAACACATTGTGAAAATAAATAATAATTTCTAGTTAATAGAACATATTAGTGACATCACAAAGTCATTCATGTATATAAAAATAAAATATTTATGAAGGATGCAATATTAACTTCTGATTAAAACATAGATTTTGTTTCATTGGATTGATTCTTCAGATAAACTAATCACCAACCTCAAAATAATAATAGTTTATAATGATGAGTCACATATGATTCTGATGGCTCTAATTCATCAAAATTCTATTCCTATTCATTTACATATTATCTATTTTTTTATGCACTTGTCTAGGTCATATTAGTGAATTCACACCTATTTCATCCCAACAAAGTGGAGAAAAAATAAGATGTAAATGCATGGATTAAGATATTGGAATATTTATTGAATATTGAAAAATGTTATTTTTTTATAACTCCACTACCGATATATGAAACCCATATGGGTCTCCAAATCGATCACATAATATTTTATCAAACTTTAAAATAATTATATTTTCAACACATTATGTCTATCTTTTTGCATATGATTCACAATGATCAGGGTTAAATGGTATCTATAAGCATTATATAATGAATAAGAAAAAATGTGATGTGTACATGGAGTCATAATCATTCATTATTAAATATTTTATTCCACAAAACATTATAGTTTGTCAATTATAGTATTTTGATATGTCCATTATGTCAAAGAAAGCTAAATTTGTAAGATCATATAAAATTTCCCAAATGGAATTTTATTTTCAAAACACTTGTTGAACTATAAAATAATATAGAATAATACACGCCCAGTTACACTTAGATAAAGGTAATTATTGTAACATAGTATCTGGTTATTTGTGTTTCATATTGACCTGCTGACATGTGAGGCATGTTGAGAAAAACTCAACCACCATCAACTTCATGAATTCCTAGAAAAAAATTATTCTTCAGGACATATCATGTTTCTAAATACTAATACAAATATCCCATGACTAATGGTTCTAGGAAGGAAGAAGTTGTTTATAATAATAAATAGGTATGCATATCTGAACAAAAAAATATAGCACCATATTCCACTAGAGCTTATATCACTCAGTGGTATCCACAAAATTGAGATTCAAAATCCTGGATAAACATTTATATAAATATTTCTAAAAATTCATAATTTTTTATCCAAATGAAGAGAAAAATAAAAAATAAATAAAAACAAAACATCACCGTGATTAGTGAAAACATAATGCATATCAACTAATAACAGCATCTACAACCATAGATCTGAAGCCTATTTAGAAAAATGGATATATAAATTCCTAATCAATGAATCATACATAAAATTATATTCACCAATTGTAGAAGACTCTACAAAAATTAATTTAATGTTATCCCACCCACTTCAATTGTTTGGGATTCGTGTCTTTTTATTAGAAAAAGTGTTTCATGATTTTTAACATTTTAAAAAATATGAATTTATCACCAGAAATACTAGAATTCCATGTTCTCATGGCATATAATTCATGTTCAAATTATAAATAACGTGTCTGGTAATTCTTATCATAAACTCATAACTTTCATAATTCATAAGGTATTATATAATCTCCTAACATGAGAGCACAACCTAATCTCTATCTTAATGCAACACATCAGACCATGTAGGCACATCTTGACTCTGGAAACATAAGTATGGGTCTTAATGTAAGGTGAAAATTATGATAATGAAATGGTTTACAAAAATAATTAATGTAGTGTAATGGAACACTTATCTTTTTAGTGTGTTCATTAATGAGTAATGTCATGAAAAATCATGAAAAAAGCTTAAATATTGTCATTATATGTTGAGGATATTTTATATCTCAAAAAAATATTCTAATGGTTTCCAAAAATAACAGCTTTTACATTATCATGATTTATTATGATTCCAAAATTTTAAATTTATCCACCAAGATCAAATAACTCATTTATCTAGAAATCACACATTTAAGGATTAACAAAATCTTTATGTTCTTACAGGATTCCAAAAATAAATCTTAGTGTTACTCGTGATCATATTATCACCTAGAATAATCCAAAAATTCATTAATGATAACTACCATGTAATAGTTTAGATATCCTTGAATGATCAAATTCATGAAATCCATAAACATTTTTTGGTTAATTCATAAGACCAAAGGGCATAAAAATATATTCAAAATGACCATAATGACACCAAAAGTTTATCTCTGGAATGTCCACCTTCCAAACTCGAGGTTGGTGGAACCATGAACTTGAATCAATTCTGTAGAGTGATTTCATAACCATAGATTAGTTAAATTGATCCTCAAATATGGTCTATGGATCTCAATTAATTATTTTAGCTTGGTTGATATTTTGATAATCTTCATAGAGTCATAGAGTTTAATCTTATTAACTCAAAAAAGGAATCATTCTTCCAAAAGAGATTTACTTGGCCAGATAAACCCTTTCATTTACAACTATTACAACTGAACATTCAGTTCCCATAGTTCTAATGGAATCATTTTATAATACATAAGTAAAATATAAATAATTTTTATTAGGGGATAATTAAAATAATCCACTTCTCTTTTATAAAAATCTGACTATTATGGATTTTTTGTTTTTAGTTTACTTAGTTAATAGGGAATATATATTGTTAACTCATGTATTGATATACATTTAATGGGTATATAAGGATTGTTCATTGTCTATATCCCTTCAATATTGAGAAATAGGCTGGGACTCATGGTTAAAAGAAACCTTTCTACCCATCCTGCAAGATTTATGAAACCATATGGGGAACATTAGAATGGAGAAGGGGGCTGCATGTGTTTTCTACAACTATGTGATCATAGGAACATGCCCGTCTCGGTTTTTGCATGGTTTAGAAAACCGTGTTGAAGAATATATAAACCGTGTGTTTAAGAGTTATTTTACTCTTTCCCCTCAATCGAATTAATAACTCACATGCCTATTTCATTCTATCAGTTTCCATTGGATGAAGCATTATTCTTCCTCTAGTGATCTCCTCCTCTATCTATCATAGGGATTATGGTATATCTTTTATCTAGAATCAAAATAATGATCCATCAGAAGCATTCGATCCATATTTGTTTGCACTCAAATACTATTTCGTCCAATATCAGTTTCGGTTTGAATATATAGATCTATTTTTTTGACATAATTCACCAGATTTTCTATTTGATTTCTAACTCTTCAATTTCTAAAAATTTAAAGTTTATATTTCAAAATGATTCATCTATATCCCTAATGTAGATGGTCTTGTTGTTATTCCTCAAAGTTGAGTTGATTTCATAGAACCTATATTATGTCATATGATGGACATTGACACACATTTCCATAAATTTTGTTCTTCCATCCAAAAAATAAACACACTATGATACACTCTCATAGGCCATTTCCATGTAATTATAGGATTTTGAATGAAATAATATGCACCGATTTTGGTTTTAAAAATCCAATTCCCCCTCTTATATAATTATTTAATGGACTGGAATAACTTGTACATGTTTTGGATGGGTTAAAAACTAAATATCTGATTATTATATAGTTTTTTAATATATTGGAACCCCTTTTATGTGTTCTTATTGACCTTGACTACCAATTTACATGAATTCATTAATTAAATGGATTACTCATATTGATGAAAATGAGTGGAATAACCACACCTCATGTTACAAAATCATTAGTATGAATTTTATCAATTCTACACCATTGGATATTTGTAAAAAATGCTTAGGGATGTGAAAAGGTGATCCCCCATGATATTTTTCTTATATTGATTATGCAATTGACATTGGAAATGGAATGATTTTAAAGGAAATTGTTGAGCTTGATGTTTAAATTTCATTTACATTTGTTATTGAGCTTGATGACCCTCACCGTTATATTTGTATTTGGATGATGGGAATGGTAAATCAAGTTCCCTTACATCTGTTGTTGGTTACGACGGATCACCCCATCTATCATGAGTTTTGATTAGGAAGTCTCATATTTTTTATGAGATTTAGGGTAGGTACCCTTTGTAGGAGCCTATAGTCTTATTTTAATAGTTATGGATGCTTGAGTTATGTCCTAAGTAAAGATAGCACCTAGTATCCATGAATATTCCTTCTTATATCCCCACATATTTATTGTATAGAGGTGTATATAGTATATATCTATATATATATATTATAACACAATATATTGTTATTGAACATAAACTTCTACAGGCCTATGATGATGTAGGTATAGCTTCTAAGGTGTTTTGGGGCAACCTAAGTAGGATATAATTTATTTTGTCATCCCTTTCATTATTCTTAATACCTACACACTTCTGTTTTTATATATATCGGAATGAATATTTGTAAGCACTGTGGGTGGTGGCATACTAGGATTTTATATCACACCCTACTCGAGCCTCTTACAGAACCTAGTTAGCTTACATTTCCAATTGTATGAATTAGAGGAAGATACCTTATAATGAACCCTGAATACTTTTAAATATAGTATAGATGATAAGAGGGGAGGACCGATCATATGCACGAGATGTTAGCAGAGTGGTATTTATTCCTTTTTCTAGTTTTGTTTTTCATATTTCATATGCCATTCTCCTCATTCCCCTTTTTTATATCATCATTACATGAAATCATCAGGTATATGAATCAACCTATGGATATATTTTATTATATTTTCATCCTTATTTATTAGTTCTTCTATTTCATGATTATTATTACTGCTTCTTATACTACTGCTATAGTGGGTTAGTCTTCCAGTTGTTATATAACTTTTTTATATATGCTTTCACCATTTAAAAATTATTTATTTTATCTTTTTACCACTATGATATTATGGTATAGTCTCCCTACTATACCATCTTAGACCCTCACAACAAGTCAGAAGAATCTATAATAAGTGGAGGCACTCTTGAGGCCACGTGGCCCAGCAGCTTATGGAATATGATATGTGGACCCCACATCAAGGAGTTATAATGTGGCATTATAGAATTTATATTACTTTATCATAATATATGGATATCGGAAAGGTTACTTGGAGGGGATGAAATTTGGAAATGAGCATGTTCTTGGTCGCAACTATCCCACGTACAGGGGAAACCCAAATTACCTCATATATTTTATTGTTGTTTTGGTTTTCACCTATTATATTTGATACAACATCACTATTTGGTGACCAACAAGTCATATGATGTTATTACCATAGGTTTTATTTCAATGAGAATAATATTTCTTTGGGTCGATGAAATGATCTAGTTTCGTTCTATGCATCAATATAAGCATTGTAAGACAAATATACAATTCATTTTTGTGTGACACATCTACTTTCTATATACATTTATCTGTTGTAAATTATGAGTGGATTGATTATTTTATATTAAAATGTGATAAAATTTCTTATAGGGAGGATGTAATTTGATTAATTAATGTTTTTATCAATCTAAATGGTGTGTTCCCGAATAAAATGTTGATGAATATTTAATTAGAAAATTTTCTATGTTCTTTGTTTTGGACCTACTGGGTATAGACTGAGATATATGAATTATATATAAAAGAAGAAAAACATAAATGAAATTGAACTATTGAATTAAATAGGATAATTTTTTATATTCCAAATGAAATGTAAAGGGTGTTTTCCTCTATAACATGAAATTGAAACTACATATCTTAGAACCACTATCATGAGATAGATGAGACGTCAAATCAAACCCAACCTAATAGTTAGTAGTTGAGGGTTTCTATTAAATTATGATGGCCTATTATGGTCTATCCTCATCCTAGGGACATGGATTTTAGAGTAGGTAGATAGATGTGATCTTTCCATAGGAAGGATATGCACCTATCCTAGTTTCATATATGAAATTTCTTCAACAACTAAATACTTTTCGGAGTCATACATTTGGAATTATAGAATCATGCCTCCATGGAAACCTTTATTTATATTTCTAGAAGGAGGTTTAAGATGGTACCCTATAAATGGTGGTCTATGATTTACCCAGTGATCCCCCATGTAGTTCCACCAATAGAACAACCTGCTTTCCAAATATAAGAACAGATGGCTAGATCGAAGATGTAACACCCCAAGCTTCCACGGTACGTTTCACTTTGAATAATGCAATAGCGTGTGTTGTACGCAACCTCGAGCTCTAACACACACCACAACGAATTAAACTAGCCGTTGTGAATAGTAATACCTACTTTTTGAAATTTTATAAATTTTATTTGTCAAAATGGACTTCATTTTTGTATTCCTAATATTGAAATTATCCTATGTTGAATTTCTTGTAATTTTCCGAGAACTTCAAAAATTTTATGAATAGTGAAAAATACTTAAAACAAATTTTTTAATCATAATAATTTATAGTGATAAGTTATACTATTGAGTGGTTTTAAAGTATAATTAGAATATATTTTTACCATTTTATCCAATGGTGGTCATTAGAATTAATTTCACATTGAAATTGGACATAAACAATTGTCAATCTTTTGATATAAATTTTTTCTTAAAAACACGCTCTTTGTTGTAACAGCGGGAATTAATTATAAAATTAATTAATGCAACTTATATGTTTGGAATTTTGTAAAATAGACATCATTTTTAAATTCTGAATATCAATTATAGCTTAGGGTGAAATTTTGGCCTTATTCTGAAAAACTTCAATTTTTGATGAATAGTGAAACCACTAAGTGGTTGTTAAAAACAGATTTTTCGTTAAAATGAAATATTAACACTTCTGTGATTTGATTTTCAAAAATCCGACATACATGGTTGTCATTAAGAAGCAAAATTTGGTTCAATGAGAATAAAATAATTTTTTGGTGAATAGTAACTTGTAAGTTCTTAATCGCGATTAGAGGTAATTAGTGTAGTTTAAGGTATAAATAATGTTTTAATAATATGAGATGAGCTTGACACTTGTCCTACTCCTATTGGATGAGTCATGGCCGACCAAGACAACCCATGGGTCAACTTGGGGACCCCATGGAGACACTTTGGTTGGAAAATGACATTAATATATATTTATTTAATGTTAAAATTAAATTGACACAAACATGAGTTGTTTTACTAAAACAGTTTTTAGGTGGGGTTACACAAGTCCAAATTTTGACTATAAATATTCATTAGAAAGCTAAAAATATTTCCTACATCATAGTATTTTTTTATAATTTTTAGACATTGAATAAATTAAATTATTTATAACATCATTATGATGCAGCGATGACCTCATTATTTAACGATTTTAATAAAATGAAAAGATAAAGTAAAATCCAAGGCTTAAACTTGTCCAAAGACTATTGGATGGGTAGATTTCGAACCCTTATCACCTTATCCACGAAGTATATTAGTGTGGGACCTTTATAATCCGAAAATCATTGTATAATAATGTAACATTTCAATCTTTCCAAAAGAGCCCCTCCTCTCCACTTATAAATGGCCCCCACCTCTCCCACCTCATTTACACTTTAAAGCCATTTGGCTCGGAAAAACTCTGCCCAAATACTCTCCCAACTTCCCCCTCTTACTCCTAGAAGCCTCACTTTGGTCAGAACTCTTCCCAAGGAAGCCTTTGGCTCAAATCAAAAAGAGTTACCCGATTTTGAGGTAATGTCTTTTCTAATGTTGTTTTGTTTTATTTTCCTTCTCCAACCCCCTAAACTCTTTTTATTCATTTCTTTTGTAACAACACCAGTATCCTAAATATACTAGGATGTTCTTATAAGAAGTATTAGAGCTAAAATTACACACACCTACATCTAATGGTTGAAGAACATACGGTTTCTGTGGATGGAGAATTTCTGCCTCACGAAACGATGATTGTTCAACACTCATATAACACCTTCAAAGGTGGCCATTAAGATGTCACTATATTTATATATGATATAAAATATGTTTATGTTTTACTTAGCTTATGTATTTCTCATTTATGGCATACTTTATGATTTCCATTATGGGTAAAACGCGATAATTTCATTTTAGGAAGTGCGGACTACCGCCCCCTCAAAGTGATTTGAATCGTTAATGCCATATGTGGGATGTATAAAGGATGGATTAAATGGTATTATACACTATATTATACTGTAATTATATTATAAATTTATATCATTATGATTTCATTCCATTAAATACGAAATAGAAATGAAAGTAGCGTTCATGCGTACGTAGGGCTTACCGTCTCCATGAACGGTGCATTTCATTTCTTACCTCTAAATGTTATGTGACATTATGATTGAATCTATATACTGTATATATATGATGTATATGATATCTACATCATGAATACAATTTTGTATATAATGGATATTTCACCACATGAACAACTTGTAATTATAAGAAGTTTATTTTTGACTCAAGTACCAAAGATCGACAAAACGACTGTTATTAACTTAAATAATTAAATAATGTACATAACATGGTAATAAGTTATATAAATGGAATAATGAACATGAAAAAGGTTCTTATGTAAATAGAAATTAACTCTAGTTTATTATTTAGGAGGTTAAAGAACGGTCGAGTCAGGACAAGACGCAAGGTAAGGGAATTTCTTAACCCAATTTCCATTCTTTGGGTTAATCTCCTACTTTCAAATTATGTCATGATATTATTATGTCCTATATTGTATTTGTACTTTATTTATGTGTACTTATAGTGAATACACATAATAGATCTATTTTATTTCAAAAATGATCTTTGTAAGGACTTGATCTCAATATCCTTTCATTGAGGCATATTTCGTTTTATACACAACTTTATTTTATACGGTGTATAAACCCCTTTGACTTTTAAGTTTAATCAAAAGGTTTTATTTTATAACTATGTGAATTTTAAATGATTTCAAAAAAGATATATTTCTCTCCAATATATGAAAATCTAGTGCAAATGTATATGTACTTAACGCAAGCTTAAAAATGTTTTCAGAAAACCCGACTCTCGAGTGTGTTAGACAGGAAGAGATTGGGCGTGGACCCATCATGTCCTGTAATTAGTAGAGTAGTCTCAGAATTAGTTATTTTGTTTTCAGAAGCTTGCATAATGTTTTCAGAAAAACACTGGAGTATATTTGAGCAATTTTAAACGTAAGTATCTTCTAAAAAAGATTGCATCGGTAGGTCTCATGAGACAACTAGAAGTGGAATTGGCCGAGGCCCTTTCCCAATTTGATTTATGGTTTTGGCCGAGGCCTTAATCATTTTAGACGTCTTGGCCGAGGCCTTGACAAAATGTTTCAGAATGTCTGGAATTATACATTCCCTCATTATGAAAGTGGTTATTGATATTTCATGTGATTATTCGACCAGTAGAATATCCATGTGATGAAGTGAGTGGCATTATCTCATTTTACTCTTGTCATATTATGTTGATGTTCAAGTTTAAAAGGCTTTTGTTTTAGTTATACATTGCCTTAAATTTTTATGTTTATTTATGAAAGCTTCCGCAATATTGTTATCCGTACTGAGCATCTGAGCTCACCCCTTTCAATGTTTTAATATTTTATAGGATGTGAAGAAGTATTTAATGAATGACCTGCAGGGATTGTGAGAAGAGGATATGAGTGTGGACTATGGAGACTTTGTTATTGTGGTTTTTCACTTTATGATGTAGTGTAACGTTTGCGAATGTATCTAGTGTTTCCAAGGCTACTAAACTAATCGGTCTTTTGAGACTTGATCTTTTGTGATCATGACAATGTTACGAAGTAATGCACCGACTCTGGGTAGCTGGGGTCGGGGCGTTACAGTTGGTATCAGAGGAAGTTTAGTACTAACCTTGGAAGCTAGATGTAGATAAACTCTGATTAGAGCACATAGCCCAAAGATAGACTTTGAGGATTAGTATAGAAGAACTTCCTAGAATTTTGGTATTATAGAGATGTTATGAGTTTTCTGAGCAATACATCCCTGTCTGGATACGAGCAGGTAGAGTCGGCTCTGGCACAGATGTACCTAGGGGTAAAACCCGATAACACCGCCTTAAGCTAGACTCGAACGAGGACTGGTGCATGACAACGGGCCTTGCTGCAATCTTGGTTATGACACTCCCGGGGGATATGCTTAGGATAATTCTCATTTTATTTACAAACCACTATGAAGGGTTATGAGTATATACTTCCTCAAAGAAAACATTTCTTTTTATGATTATGGATTATATCCATAAATAGTTCAATTTATGTAAAGTGTTTTACAAGTATGGAATTATGTATTTTGATTCATAAACTAATCTAGTTTATGCCATTGTTAAAAATGGCGCCTAGTGGAAGGAATGGAAACCATATCAATGCACGAACTCTGTGTAGGGATTGCCCTCCTGCTCAAGATAATTATTGTGGATTTGGAGATACAACTGGTGCTGATCAACTTATTACCATACTGGGACAACTCACTCAGGTTATGAATAATAAACTTACTCGTATGGAGCACCATGATCCGCAACGTGGAGGATCAATGCTAGACCGTTTTATGAGGAAACAACCACCAACCTTCAATTGGAGTACAAATCCTATTGTAGCTGAACAATGGATAAATTCCTTAGAGAAAATATTCCATGCCTTGGGGAGTAGTGAAAGGGAGAAGGTTGTCATGGCAGTTTACCGCCTCACTGGAGATGCCGATCAGTGGTGGTCACTGATTCAAAACACAATGGATGATGATGACGTATCGAATATGGAATGGAGGGAGTTCAAAGAGCTTTTCTTAGAAAAATACTTTCCTCGTGACCATCGAGCAGATATGGAAAGGCAATTTCTGAGTCTGAGATAGAAGGAGGATGAGAATGTCGCAAAGTATGAGGCTAACTTTACAAGGTTAGCGAGGCATGCTGCCGATTATATACGTAACCCAAGGAGTAAGATTGATCGTTTCTTTGATGGGTTAAAAACATTTCTCCGTCGAGCTTTAGTATCACAATCCTTCTCATCATACGAAGATATTGTCTCGTGTGCTATCAAGACAGAAAATTAATTCTCTAAGTCTTATGACAACAAAGTAAAGCAAGAGAAGAAGAGAACAGGGGAACAAGAGATAGATAAAGGGAAAAAGGGAAAGAATGATTTTCCATTATGTGATAATTGTGGGAATAATCACCCTGGTACGTGCCTAAAAGGAATGGGAGTTTGTTATAAATGTGGAGAAAAGGGTCACCAGGCTCGTGATTGCAAGGGAAAGAAAGAGGATGTCAAAGTTGAATGCTTCAATTATAGGGAAATGGGGCATTATGCAAATGAATGTCCTAAGCGTCAAGGAAACTTACCTCAGAAAAGGCCAAGGGATCAAGGCCAATCTTATGCTGTGACTACAGTTGAAGCGGAATAATTAATGTATTGGTGCTTTTGGACTGAAGGATTATATTCTGGTTATAAGAATAATGTGATATATATAAAGATTGTACTGCAATACTTTTTGATTTCAGTAAGGTTTTAATATGATTAAGGTAATCATATATTTAGTATGTGACAATAAGAGAAACTTTTCTTTGTTTGGGGAATCTGATGTTACAATTGATTTTGGGATTTTGAGACCTTTTAGAGAAAGTCTGGATGGAGGTATTTTGGATAACTATTAAGGTTGGAATGGATTAAGTTTAACCATGGATAGTATTGTTTAAGGTTAAAGCATTTCTGATGATTATTTTTGGAATATTATAATACTATAGTTTTAGGAAAAGGACAACCTGTAGGGTGGGGAATAACCCGTCGCGTCGGACAAAGCTGCAGGAATTGAACCCACAACCATAGTGCGACAAGCCTTTATTTCCTACCACAAGCCTACAGGAAGTCCCTGGTTATTACAAAATAGTTTTACTAATCTAAATGGTATGTGTTAATATTTGGAACCTTATACAATTAGGATAAAAAGAATATTTTTGAGTTTCGTTACCATTTGGAGTAAAAGATGGGTTTGTGGTAAAAATTTATTAACGAATGAAAGTATACATAACAAGTATGTATATTCCCTTACTTTCTTAGTAAATCTCCTAAATAAATTCCTCAACATTATAAAAGGTAACTTAAAACAAAAATGTTGTCGGTTAACTTTTCCAACTGGGGATTCAATGACCGTTTAACCAATCACAAGTTTGTGATTTTCTTGTAGTTAAACTTTCTCCTAATCCTGTTTTCTATAACTCTCCATCAGACCTTGATTGTTTGTTTCTCCTCCATATCCATATTTTCATAGAATCCTAGAATGGGCTATATTGGGTGACCTTTGTACTTATCTTGTGTTCTTTTAATGTTATATATTTATTAACCTTATTTCTGATGTGGGTTTTCCGCAAAGGTATTTTCTCTTTTCAACCTTTTATTTTAAAAGAAAAATTTCAAATTGTGAGAAGCCAATTTATTGAAGGAGGGGAGAATGTAACACCCCAAGCTTCCATGGTACGTTTCACTTCGAATAATGCAATAGCGTGTGTTGTACGCAACCTCGAGCTCTAACACACACCACAACGAATTAAACTAGCCGTTGTGAATAGTAATACCTACTTTTTGAAATTTTATAAATTTTATTTGTCAAAATGGACTTCATTTTTGTATTCCTAATATTGAAATTAGCCTATGTTGAATTTCTTGTAATTTTCTGAGAACTTCAAAATTTTTATGAATAATGAAAAATACATAAAACAACTTTTTTAATCAAAATAATTTGTAGTGATAAGTTATACTATTGAGTGGTTTTAAAGTATAATTAGAATATATTTTTACCATTTTATCCAATGGTGGTCATTATAATTAATTTCACTTTGAAATTGGACATAAACAATTGTCAATCTTTTGATATAAATTTTTTCTTAAAAACACGCTATTTGTTGTAACAGCGGGAATTAATTATAAAATTAATTAATGCAACTTATATGTTTGGAATTTTGTAAAATAGACATCATTTTTGAATTCGGAATATCAATTATAGCTTAGGGTGAAATTTTGGCCTTATTCTGAAAAACTTCAATTTTTGATAAATAGTGAAACAACTATGTGGTTGTTAGAAACTGATTTTTCGTTAAAATGAAATATTACCACTTCTGTGATTTGATTTTCAAAAATCCGACATACATTGTTGTCATTAATAAGAAAAATGTGGTTCAATGAGATTAAAATAATTTTTTGGTGAATAGTAACTTTTAAGTTCTTAATCGCGATTAGAGGTAATTAGTGTAGTTTAAGGTAAAAATAAAGTTTTAATAATATGAGATGAGCTTGACACTTTTCCTACTCCTATTGGATGAGTCGTGGCCGACCAAGACAACCCATGGGTCAACTTGGGGACCCCATGGAGCCACTTTGATTGGAAAATGACATTAATATATATTTATTTAATGTTAAAATTAAATTGACACAAACATGAGTTGTTTTAATAAAACAGTTTTTAAGTGGGGTTACACAAGTCCAAATTTTGACTATAAATATTCATTATAAAGCTAAAAATATTTCCTACAACATAGTATTTTTTTTATAATTTTTAGACATTAAATAAATTAAATTATTTATAACATCATTATGATGCAGCGATGACCTCATTATTTAACGATTTTAATAAAATGAAAAGATAATGTAAAATACAATGCTTAAACTTGTCCAAAGACTATTGGATGGGTAGATTTCAAACCCTTATCACCTTAGCCACGAAGTATATAAGTGTGGGACCTTTAGAATCCGAAAATCATTGTATAATAATGTAACATTTCAATCTTTCCAAAAGAGCCCCTCCTCTCCACTTATAAAAGGCCCCCACCTCTCCCACCTCATTTACACTTTCAAGCCATTTGGCTCGGCCAAACTCTGCCCAAATACTCTACCAACTTCCCCCTCTTACTCCTAAAAGCCTAACTTTGGGCAGAACTCTTCCCAAGGAAGCCTTTGTCTCAAATCAAAAAGAGTTACCCGATTTTGAGGTAATGTCTTTTCTAATGTTGTTTTGTTTTATTTTTCTTCTCCAACCCCCTAAACTCTTTTTATTCATTTCTTTTGTAACAAAAATAGTATCCTCAATATACTAGGATGTTGTTATAATAAGGATTCGAGCTACACTTACACACACCTACATCTAATGGTTAAAGAACATATGGTTTCTGTGGATGACGAATTTCTGCCTCATGAAACGATGATTGTTCAACACTCATATAACACCTTAAAAGGTGGACATTAAGATGTAACTATATTTATATATGATATAAAATATGTTTATGTTTTACTTATGCTTCTGTATTTCTCATTTATGGCATACTTTATGATTTCCATTATGGGTAAAACGCGATAATTTCATTTTAGGAAGTGCGGACTACCACCCCCTCAAAGTGATTTGAATCGTTAATGCCATATGTGGGATGTATAAAGGATGGATTAAATGGTATTATACACTATATTATACTGTAATTATATTATAAATTTATTTCATTATGATTTCATTCCATTAAATACGAAATAGAAATGAAAGTAGCGTTCATGCGTACGTACGGCTTACCGTCTCCATGAACGGTGCATTTCATTTCTTACCTCTAAATGTTACGTGACATTATGAATGAATGTATATACTGTATATATATGATATATATGATATCTACATCATGAATATAATTCTGGATATAATGGATATTTCACCACATGAACAACTTGTAATTATAAGAAGTTTATTTTTGACTCAAGTACCAAAGATCGACAAAACGACCGTTATTAACTTAAATAATTAAATAATGTTCATAACATGGTAATAAGTGATATAAATGGAATAATGAACATGAAAAAGGTTCTTAAGTAAATATAAATTAACTCTAGTTTATTATTCAGGAGGTTAAATAACGGTTGAGTCAGGACAAGACGCAAGGTAAGGGAATTTCTTAACCCAATTACCATTCTTTGGGTTAATCTCCTACTTTCAAATTATGTCATGATATTATTATGTCCTATATTGTATTTGTACTTTATTTATGTGTACTTATAGTGAATACACATAATAGATCTATTTTATTTCAAAAATGATCTTTGTAAGGACTTCATCTCAATCTCCTTTCATTGAGGCATATTTCGTTTTATACACAACTTTATTTTATACGGTGTATAAACCCCTTTGACTTTTAAGTTTATTCAAAAGATTTTATTTTATAACTATGTGATTTTTAAATGATTTCAAAAAAGAGATATTTCTCTCCAATATATGAAAATCCAGTGAAAATGTATATGTACTTAACGCAAGCTTAAAAATGTTTTCAGAAAACCCGACTCTCGAGTGTGTTAGACAGGAAGGGATTGGGAGTGGACCCATCATGGCCTGTAATTAGTCGAGCAGTCTCAAAATTAGTTATTTTGTTTTCAGAAGCTTGCATAATGTTTTCAGAAAAACACTGGAGTATATTTGAGCAATTTTAAACGTAAGTATCTTCTAAAAAAGATTGCATCGGTAGGTCTCATGAGACAACTAGAAGTGGAATTGGCCGAGGCCCTTTCCCAATTTGATTTATGGTTTTGGCCAAGGCCTTAATCATTTTAGACGTCTTGGCCGAGGCCTTGACAAAATGTTTCAGAATGTCTGTCATTATACATTTCCTCATTATGAAAGTGGTTATTGATATTTCATGTGATTATTCGACCAGTAGAATATCCATGTGATGAAGTGAATGACATTATCTCATTTTACCTTTCCTATATTATGTTGATGTTCAAGTTTAAAAGGCTTTTGTTTTAGTTATACATTGCCTTAAATTTTTATGTTTATTTATGAAAGCTTCCGCAATATTGTTATCCTTACTGAGCATCTGAGCTCACCCCTTTCAATGTTTCAATATTTTACAGGATGTGAAGAAGTATTTAATGAATGACCTGCAGGGATTGTGAGAAGAGGATATGAGTGTGGACTATGGAGACTTTGTTATTGTGGTTTTTCACTTTATGATGTAGTGTAACGTTTGCGAATGTATCTAGTGTTTCCAAGGCTACTAAATTAATCGGTCTTTCGAGACTTGATCTTTTGTGATCATGACAATGTTACGAAGTAATGCACCGACTCTGGGTAGCTGGGGTCTGGGCGTTACAGAAGAGGTATTTCATGGTATGTTAAATTATGTTATAGGTGTACCATAAATTTCCCCAAATGTGGTAGTGTGGAATTGAAATTTTCAATGGGAGAATTGTACCATATTTTCATAGGAAGGAAGAACTCATACTAAAAAGATATTGGTTGAGGCCATGATTATTATCTTTGAGCTTCTGGAGATGCCTTTAGATATGACGTAAAAGGTCAATACTTATATGATATGAAATTTTTCCAAAAAATAGTGGTATTTTATTACCAAATTATCCAAATATCATGCTATAGTATGTGTAGACATACAGATGATCTTCTATGACTACTCTTTCCATAGTCTTTGTGGGATGACCGAGCTAGATAGTATAACAACATGAACAAGGGATTCATGTCTTTTTTGGAGTATTCTTCTTATTTTACTAAATTATAACAATTATTGGGGATTTTTTTGTTGATGTTCATATAACTTCTGAAGTACACAGTGTTGCATTTGTTGTCAATGAGGTATGTTTTTGTCAAGGAATGAATGGATGGATGTCAAGGAGTTTCAATATGTGAATGACAAAGGATGTGATGGTGTTGGTGAGGAAAGGAGAATGGACATGGTACTAAGATGCATGTCACTTAAGAGATTCACTAAGTGACATAGGATGTTGTGGTTGAAACATTCTCTATGTATATCAGACGATTGTAGAAATGATCGTAATGTTTCAATACTTGTATCAAGATGATACTAAGTTACACCAATTGAAGAATGGATGATGATGGAGCATCATCATTACATCTGACGATTGTTGAGCTGATCTTTAAGTTCAAAGAACTTGTATCAACTAGATACAATGTCATAACAATTTTATAAGACCATGTATTGTCTTCACAATGCATGAGGAGATGAAGTGATCCATCCACAATCACTAAGTGGATGAAGTGGTGCTAATGAAGTCCATGTACTATTTCTTAGTGCTTGTGAATTGAAATTGATCCAACTTGATCTTTGATTAGATCAATGAAGAACATTGAAGACTTAATTGATTCAAGTGATTCGGTTGAAGAATGAACCTTCGGGAATTCCACCTCCTAAGTCTAGATTATATGTTAAGGAGGATTGGTGAATTCTAATGAAGAAGATGGAGAATATGTGTTAGAAGAGAAGAAATATAACAGAAGAAATGGATTAGAGGAAGATGTGGCATTTGGCATTTGAACCTTGTTACTTTGTTTTCAAACAAAGTACTTGTTCTATATTCAAGCAAAAATTAAGCCACCAAGGGCCAGCTTTAAGGGTTCAACCCAAGGCACATGTGGGACTAGGTCACCACACCCAAGGGGATCCCATGGGGCCAGCCCAAGAGAGGCCGGGGCCATGTATAAGCCCCGACGCCACGCGGTGATGAAGCCCGCGCAGCGTGAGCGCGAGGAGAGTGCCCGTGTGTGCATAGTGGGCGCCAGTGGCGCGCCCGAGTGGCAAGGGTGGGCGCAAGAGCGCGCCCGCAGAGAGAACCCGGTGCGGGGCGGCACCAGGAGGGGAGAAGTTCAACTGAGGAGTAGCGAAGAGTGCTTGGGTGATAAACCGCAGAAAAACCGGGATCCGTTTCGATGTGGGACGCGAGATTTTTCCGCGGAAGAGATCCTAGCCGCCCATCCAATTGCGCGACTGATCACAGCCGCTCATCGCATCCCACACGCGATATTCTGATCGCGGCAGTCCAAAGATCTGATCTGACGGCTGCCACATCGTCTTCCTCGAGCTTAGCCGAAGACCACCCCGCGAAGCTGCCGCTGAACCAGAGGCCTCCCGAATGAAGAATTTGAGTTCCCAGCCACCTCCGATCAAACCGAAGGCTCTATTCGGTTCGTCTGGCCCTACTAAACATATCCATGAATAAAAATGGGAATGCATGCAATGTATGGGAGAATTCGAGGTTGGCCGAAGCAACCGGAGGTGCGAGGCCACGTGGTTTATGCTTTGCATGGATTATCCTTAACCGAAGGCCATGCATGCGTTCTATGTCGCATGCACGTAGAGGAAAAATAAAAAAGAGAACTCGCGTGTACAGAGAGAAGAAAACAAGTTTTAAAGAATCTTGAAGATCCGAAATCTTCGGGAGATCAAAGATTTACCGCACGCGGATGATCCAAGACGTCTCTGCCTATAAAAAGAAAGGTCGAGCCCTCGTTTATGGTGGCTGGAAAACATGAAAGAAGTCCCGTGAGAGTGCCTATGTGCCTCACGAAGTTTGGTGCCCCGCGCAACCCACTTGTGCAGCTGAAGTTCTCGGGGCCACCCGAGGTCCCGAAGGAGTCCCCTGTGCGCTTCACTTGCACATCAGGAAGAGCTCTCTCTGCCCGCATACTTGAGCGGCAGGAGTAGCTTGCGTGCCCGAGGTGCTCTTGCACTCTTGAGGCTTGCACGACCCGAGGCCGCATCACTTGCGCACCCCACGGTTGGTTGAACCTTGCACGGCAGCCTTGCACCCAAGGCCTTGTACGGTTCTTGTGCCTTGTGCACCTGCGCGACAATGGAGTAGAGGAGAGGCCGAACCAAGCACTTGCGCGCCTTCATATTGGCAGTGTGTGTGCAAAGTGAAGGAGGAAGGCCGAGACATTTTTGTGTGTGCATGCATGAAGAAACAAGTTGGCCTAGGCTTAGTATTTGTGTGTGCAAGAAGAAGAAGGCCAGCCGTAGCCTTGTGGGTGCACACTTTGAAGAAAAAATAAAAGAACATATTTTGTGTGTGTGCAAAACAAGAAGAGGAAGAAGGCAAAGCCATGTGTGTGCATAAGGAGTGTAGACCACAACAAAGAAGAACACATTCTGTGTGTGTGTGTAAGAGGAAGAAACAAGTTGTGTGTGCTAGACAAGAAGAGGCCGAAACCTAGTGTGTGCACAAAGTAAAGTGTATACACTTAGAAGAAGAAGGAGAAGACTTCCACACTAAAGTATAACACACTTTTAAGTGTGTGAACAAATTGAACAAAGTGTGTGAATAAGGGAGAAGGTGTGTGTGCTTAAGGAGATTACACCCTTTGGGGTATATCACACCAAGAAGAAGGAAAGGGGAGTGCATGCATGCATGCATGCACGTGCACACGTGAACAAGTTGAATCTGCTTGTGTGCATTCTAAGTTGTCCAAGACTGAATGTTCTTGAAGAAGATTTTGAGAAGCCATGCAGTCAGTGCATGAGGAGGAAGAGTTTCCATGCACTCTGTGCATGAAGTTGATGTGATGTCAGACTGAAGCCAGATTGAAGTTAGAGATATCAATTGTCTGAGTTTTCAGTAATTGAGAAGAGCCTGATCAACTCAAGTGATCAGAAGTACAGAGCTAGGCCAGCAGCCTTTATCCCAGGCTGCTGAGGATACTTGAAGAACTTAAAGTGAAGAAGAGCTACTCATGTGACTCGAGGAGCAAGGAGAAGCCCCTTGTGAGACTCAGGGTGGAAGAAGTCTTCAGTGGGATTCTGGAGCAGGCTAGTGGGACTCTGGTAACACTGTGGGACGCAGTATAAAGACCCTCCTGTGAGACTCAGGAGAGATACAGTGGGACTCTGTATCGACCATTGTAATTCTAACAAGTTATAATGGAGAAACCATGTTGGGGCGTATAACCAACATGGCAAGGACGTAGGCCTTTGGTGCCGGACCTTGTAAATCCTTGTGTCCTGTTCCTTTATAATTACTACATCATTCGAGGAAAGGTGAGAGATACAAGAAGAGTGGATCGAGGCTTTAACCAGCCATAGAGGTTTAATTGATTAAGAATCAATTAGTAAAAAGTTTTAAAGGATCACTGATTCACCCCCTCCCCCTCTCAGTGATTCACACTGATCTGGGAACTTCAATTGGTATCAGAGGGAGGTTGCCTCTAAAAGATCCAAGAGAGTCTATATGGAGTGCAGATTTGAGGAAATGAAAGAACAGCCTCAAATGGAGATATCTGCCAAGACTCTGAAAAACAGAATGAAGAAAAGGAAAAGAAGATGAGGAAGAAGGTTGTTGCAATCAGAGAAACTCCTTCTATGGAAAGAAATGTGAAAGTCACATCAGATGACAATTCCTTTTATCATTCTTCTGATGAAGCCTGCTCTAGCTGTGATGAAGATGGAAGAAACAATGATCTTATAAATGAAATCAAATATCTTCAGAAGACAGTCCCCAAGGAAGGGACAATGTGTATAGCTACAGGCATCCTTGATCTTCAAGAAGAAAAATTACAGCTAGAAGATGAAGCCAATTCTCTGGAAGTCCAATTGGAAAAAAGGGTTGGCATAACCAACACTCTCAGAAAGCTGGTGAAGGCTAAAGATGAAACCGTTTCTCTTTGCAATGAAAGATATGAAGACACTGCTGAAGAATTGCAAAGAAGCCTTTCTGAGAAAGAATTCATTATGATATTGGTCAAAGATGTTTTCCATGCACTGGAAAAGAGGCATAAAGTGTTAATGAATGTCAAAGATGCTCAACTCGAAGACAAAGTCAAAATGGTGAAGGAGCTTGACAACTCATTGCATGAAATAAAGAAGGTGCATGATGACCAGATGGAACAGCTGAAACAGAATTGGGAAGGTAGGCTAAGATTGGTTGAGGATGAGAAGAAATCCCTCAATATGAAATGCTTTGAACTGGAGGTGATATTGAAAAATCTACAATCACCCAAAGCTAAAGCCTCCCAGTCAGCTGAAAGAAGAAATGTTGCTACTCAAGTGATCTTTGAGAAGGATGATTCTAAAAGAAAGACATCCTCTAATAAAAGGGAAACAAATTCTAAAAAGAAGGTACCATCCATCCCATCTTGTACTCATGTTTCTAAATGTGTTTCCACAAAAAGTGCAGGATGGAAGAATAATTCCAAACAAGTATGGATGAAGACAATGAAGAAAGAGAGCTCTCCTGAAACAACACAGCAAGTCAAGAAAATTACCCAACAATCAGAAGGACTGAAGATGTCAAGATTTTTGGGTCAATGTTGGTGTTGTAATAAGTATGGGCACTGTGCAAAGGATTGTTGGTACAATCCACTGAATGTCAAAGCACAAAGGAAGCCCATGCCAAGGGGGAGCAAGCCAGAAGGAAAGAAGCAACATCCACAGGTCCAGAGACATCTGTTTACTGCAAATAGATTTGGATTACTTGACAACATCTGGGATGATTGAAAAAGTGGTCAAAAAGATACATGTCAATCTCCAACTGTATCCAGAGCTCAAAAGAAGAAAAGATCACAGAACCTGTCTCAGAAAGAATCCTTGGGAAGCAAGCAGAAGAAATATGAAGATGCTCCCAAGAAGATTATGAAAAAGTAAGAGAAGACCTTGGAGTCTAAATCCAAGAAGGGTGATGCATCCAGAAGGACCACCAAGAAGAAATGCTTCTACTGTGGAAAGAAAGGACATATCATGGATCTTTGTAAAGAAGCCATGAAATTCAATAGAGGCAGACTGGACTCAAACAGACAATCAATACAGAAGAAGCAGAAGGGATTGATTGAAAACAAGTTGCCTAAGAAAGGTAGCTTGACAGCATCAAAAGAACCATGTGGAACTTCCAGAACTGAGTCCACACTTCCAAACGATTTGTTAGTCATATGGCCAAATTAGTTTCAACTTGCCAAAGATCTACAAAGAGTTGAAGATGAAGTTCTGGCAATTACTAAGGCAAAAGGGAAGAAGATGATTTCACATGAATATGTATTGAGATCCACACCAGCACAAACATCATTGAAGATCAGATGTGAAAGTGTGAAGAATGGTGAAAATGGGGCATCTCGGTTGAGAGAATCTTCTCAACCTTGTTGTTCACATTGATGAACCAAGGAGGTTCCATCTTATTCCCTAATCACTTGTATTTACATGTGATAACATTGCAGGGAATTGAAGATGATGATCATTCTCAACTGGAGGATGGTTTGGAAAGAATGGAGTTCACCCCTTGAGGGGGAGCCAATCTGGAGAAGATGGTATTCTAAGATTTAATACCATCTTGAGAAAAGCTGAAGGTATTCAATCATACTTTCATCCCTTGTTTCTTAATTGTATTCATCATGACAATTAAGGGGGAGTATTGATTGAAGGAAAATGGTTGAAAGGGGGAGCTTTATCTTTGCACTGAACTTTCTAATGTGTTTGGTGAAGTATGTGCAGGATTTTGCAATTCATTGTTATATCTGAAAAATTTCAAGCCCCTTGAAGCATGATCTCACATGTATAGTGAATGTTGGACAACATTGAGTACCTTGGTTACATCACTCTTGTTTTCTACATCGGGTTAGCCCAAGTAGACTTAGAGTTGATCTACTAAAGGTTCCTTGCTCAAGAGAACATGTGACATCATCCCTCTCTTAGTGATTTTGAAGAAAATGCTTTTATAAGGGAGGAAGAGATTTTTGAAAGAGAACCACACCACACCTTTGCATTTGATTTCCAATAAGGGGGAGAAATATTGGCACACATATTGACCCATTCATATGTGCTCTAGTGTATTGCCAACAAATACAAAGGGGGAGATTGAAGTACACTGTGTTGCATTTGTTGTCAATGAGGTATATTGTTGTCAAGGAATGAATGGATGGATGTCAAGGAGTTTCAATATGTGAATGACAAAGGATGTGATGGTGTTGGTGAGGAAAGGAGAATGGCCATGGTACTAAGATGCATGTCACTTAGGAGATTCACTAAGTGACATAGGATGTTGTGGTTGAAACATTCTCTATGTATATCAGACGATTGTAGAACTGATCTTAATGTTTCAATACTTGTATCAAGATGATACTAAGTTACACCACTTGAAGAATGGATGATGATGGAGCATCATCATTACATCTGACGATTGTTGAGCTGATCTTTATGTTCAAAGAACTTGTATCAACTAGATACAATGTCATAACAATGTTAGAAGACCATGCATTGTCTTCACAATGCATGAGGAGATGAAGTGATCCATCCACAATCACTAAGTGGATGAAGTGGTGCTAATGAAGTCCATGTACTATTTCTTAGTGCTTGTGAATTGAAATCCAACCTGGTCTTTGATTAGATCAATGAAGAACATTGAAGACTTAATTGATTCAAGTGATTCGGTTGAAGAATGAACCTTCGGGAATTCCACCTCCTAAGTCTAGATTATATGTTAAGGAGGATTGGTGAATTCTAATGAAGAAGATGGAGAATATGTGTTAGAAGAGAAGAAATATAACAGAAGAAATGGATTAGAGGTAGATGTGGCATTTGGCATTTGAACCTTGTTACTTTGTTTTTAAACAAAGTACTTGATCTATATTAAAGAAAAAATTAAGCCACCAAGGGCCAGCCTTAAGGGTTCAACCCAAGGCACATGTGGGACTAGGTCACCACGCCCAAGGGGATCCCATGGGGCCAGCCCAAGAGAGGTCGGGGCCGTGTATAAGCCCTGAGGCCACGCGGTGATGAAGCCCGCACAGCGTGAGCGCGAGGAGAGCGCCCGTGTGTGCATAGTGGGCGCCAGTGGCGCGCCCGAGTGGCAAGGGTGGGCGCAAGAGCGCGCCCGCAGAGAGAACCCGGTGCGGGGCGGCACAGGGAGGGGAGAAGTTCAACTGAGGAGTAGCGGAGAGAGCTTGGGTGATAAACCGCAGAAAAACCGGGATCCGTTTCGATGTGGGACACGGGATTTTGCCGCAGAAGAGATCCTGGCCGCCCATCCAATCGCGCGACTGATCACAGCCGCTCATCGCATCCCGCACGCGATCTTCTGATCGCGGCCGTCCAAAGATCTGATCCGACGGCTGCCACATCGTCTTCCTCGAGCTCAGCCGAAGACCACCCCGCGAAGCCGCCGCTGAACCAGAGGCCTCCCGAATGAAGAATTCGAGTTCCCGGCCACCTCCGATCAAACCGAAGGCTCCATTCGGTTCGTCTGGCCCTACTGAACGTATCCATGAATAAAAATGGGCATACATGCAACGTATGGGAGAATTAGAGGTTGGCCGAAGCAACCGGAGGTGCGAGGCCACATGGTTTATGCTTTGCATGGATTATCCTTAACCAAAGGCCATGCATGTGTTCTATGTCGCATGCACGTAGAGGAAAAAAAAAGAGAACCCACGTGAACAGAGAGAAGAAAACAAGATTTAAAGAATCTTGAAGATCCGAAATCTTCGGGAGATCAAAGATTTACCGCACGTGGATGATCCAAGACGTCTCTGCCTATAAAAAGAAAGGTCGAGCCCTCGTTTATGGTGGCTGGAAAACTTGAAAGAAGTCCCGTGAGCGTGCCTCTGTGCCTCATGAAGTTTGGTGCCCCGCGCAACCCACTTGTGCGGCTGAAGTTCTCGGGGCCACCCGAGGTCCCGAAGGAGTCCCCTGTGCGCTTCACTTGTGCATCAGGAAGAGCTCTCTCTGCCCGCATACTTGCGCGGCAGGAGTAGCTTGCATGCCCAAGGTGCTCTTTCACTCTTGAGGCTTGCACGACCCGAGGCCGCATAACTTGCACACCCCGTGGTTGGTTGAGCCTTGCACGGCTGCCTTGCACCCGAGGCCTTGCACGGTTCTTGTGCCTTGTGCACCTGCGCGACAATGAAGTAGAGGAGAGGCCGAACCAAGCACTTGCGCGCCATCATATTGGCAGTGTGTGTGCAAAGTGAAGGAGGAAGGCCGAGACATTTTTGTGTGTGCATGCTTGAAGAAACAAGTTGGCCCAGGCTTAGTATTTGTGTGTGCAAGAGGAAGAAGGCCAGCCGTAGCCTTGTGGGTGCACACTTTGAAGAACAAATAAAAGAACATATTTTTTGTGTGTGCAAAACAAGAAGAGGAAGAAGGCCAAGCCGTGTGTGTGCATAAGGAGTGTAGACCAGAACAAAGAAGAACACATTCTGTGTGTGTTTGTGTAAGAGGAAGAAACAAGTTGTGTGTGCTAGACAAGAAGAGGCCGAAACCTAGTGTGTGCACAAAGTAAAGTGTATACACTTAGAAAAAGAAGGAGAATACTTCCACACTAAAGTATAACACACTTTTAAGTGTGTGAACAATTTGAACAAAGTGTGTGAATAAGGGAGAAGGTGTGTGTGCTTAAGGAGATTACACCCTTTGGGGTATATCACACTAAGAAGAAGGAAAGGGGAGTGCATGCATGCATGCATGCACGTGCACACATGAACAAGTTGAATCTGCTTGTGTGCATTCTAAGTTGTCCAAGACTGAATGTTCTTGAAGAAGATTTTGAGAAGCCATGCAGTCAGTGCATGAGCAAGAAGAGTTGCCATGCACTCAGTGCATGAAGTTGATGTGATGTCAGACTGAAGCCAGACTGAAGTTAGAGATATCAGTTGTCTGAGTTTTCAGTAATTGAGAAGAGCCTGATCAACTCAAGTGATCAGAAGTACAGAGCAAGGCCAGCAGCCTTTATCCCAGGCTGCTGAGGATACTTGAATAACTTAAAGTGAAGAAGAGCTACTCGTGTGACTCGAGGAGCCAGGAGAAGCCCCCTGTGAGACTCAGGGTGGAAGAAGTCTTCAGTGGGATTCTGGAGCAGGCCAGTGGGACTTTGGTAACACTGTGGGACGCAGTATAAAGACCCTCCTGTGGGACTCAGGAGAGATACAGTGGGACTCTGTATCGACCATTGTAATTCTAACAAGTTATAATGGAGAAACCATGTTGGGGCGTATAACCAACATGGCAAGGACGTAGGCCTTTGGTGCCGAACCTTATAAATCCTTGTGTCCTGTGCCTTTATAATTACTGCATCATTCGAGGAAAGGTGAGAGATACAAGAAGAGTGGATCGAGGCTTTAACTAGCCATAGAGGTTTAATTAATTAAGAATCAATTAGTAAAAAGTTTTAAAGGATCACTGATTCACCCCCTCCCCCACTCAGTGATTCACACTGATCTGGGCACTTCAACTTCAAAAAGATTCAAGGATGGGATTGTATACACCCTTTGATAACAGTTCAATGTATTTTAGCTAATTATTATTTTTTAGATAGTCAACTAGGACCTCATTATTGAATGCAATCTGTGGGATGTTGATAGTGGGAATCATAGAGGTTAAATAGACAAACCTAGTTGTGTTCATTCTACTAGGAGAAAGTGGTGCATTGAGGTTTCTTGTAGGGGTAGGAGTGGTCAAACAATTTCGACAGAAATATTTTTATATATCTCAAGTACATGAGTCCTAGTTATTTGACACCCAAATGATTATAGGATAAATTGAATAAAGGGGTTGTTGAAGGATGTGGAATATATAGTGCTTTGTCAAGAAGATTCCAAAAGTTAGTGGTAAGAGAATATATCCACTGTTGACCTCACCTGGTTTGATAATCCCAATCGTGTATTTATATGTTTTGATAATCCCAATTATGTGTTCCTATTTTATGATATTCTCAATTACTATTGATCTACAATTTAATTCTTTCAAATCAGTGATCAAGTTAAATAATAATGTTTAAATAATTTCTGATTTATGTCAATCTCGATTATCCTTGTTTATACAAGCTTTGAAACAATTCTAAGTCAATTAGATGTGGTTTTCATAAGAGCTACCGATAGCCAGAGCTACCGATAGCCAGAGATACCAATAGCCAGAGCTACCGATAGCCAGAGCTACTGATAGCCAGATCTACCGATAGCCAGAGCTACCGATATCCAGAGCTACCGATAGCCAGAGCTACCGATAGCCAGAGCTACCGATATCCAGAGCTACCGATAGCCAGAGCTACCGATAGCCAGAGCTACCGATGCAAAGAGCTACCGATAAGAGCTACTGATAGCCAGAGCTACCGATAGCCAGAGCTACCGCTGCAAAGAGCTACCGATAAGAGCTACCGATAAGAGACACCGATAAGAGTTTGAATAGCTACCGATGGAAGATCCTACACCGAGTCAACCATACACATCTACAAACAAATGGCTACCTATAATGAACTTCGGAGTCAAATATTATATCCCCGACACTATTTGTTTATTATACTAATGGTTACATTTGTTACTTTTGATGCATTTAATGTTATTAAATGATTTGTGTTTCCATTTCAGGAAACTGTACCGAGTACGATCGAAAAGCATAGTCATTATTTCTTCTCAAAAAAACAAAAAAAATGGTATAAAAAAGGACATCGTGGATGTATCAAAAAAAGAGAGAGAGAAACTAGACCAAAAAGAGATCAAGCACACAGAACTCACTGGCGATCAAGCACAAAACGTGCCAAGAACAACTGGAGAACTCACGAGACTACTACTACCATCCTCCAGAACATAGATCAGACATTGAGCAATTTATGCAAAAGAAGAACTACACAAAACTCTTCATTCTTTGAGCCGATAAGCAAGCTGAACCTGGAAGTAAAGGAAACATATGATACTCTGTTTTCCAGACAGAAGCCAGGAGAAGACTCAGAACGAATTCTATTAAACAAAAGGAGTCAAGAGCTGCACAAAGATCACTAGAGCCATTTCTAAACTCTAAATATTTATCTCTGTGATTTACCTTTTTACATTACGAGCAGTGTGTGTTATCTATTGTATTTTACACACACACTGTCTCCGGAACCTTAACTGGAGGATTTGAAAATCCTCACTCACTATCTTTCCATTTTTTTCCCACTATGGATAGTGGTAGAGGTCATGTGTGACCTAGACAGCTGGTTTCTGTTGTTTTGTTTCCCACGAATAACAGTGGTAGAGGTCTTGGACCTGGACAGTTGTAAACTGTTGAACCCCGATCCAGGGTGTGGATCATCTTTATATAAACTTTTGAGAGGACTAAGTCTCGGCTTGAGACTGAACCTCTTGGTTAACTCCTCTGTGTTTTTAGTTAATGTTTATATCCATAAAGTAGATATTTATTTCATTTTCTACTGCTATTAATTTGAAATATAATTTATCTTCAAAGCTACTTTGATAGTTAAACTCGCAAGTGTTTATATTTATTGTAAACTAGTAAGTTAGTTTCAAAAGTAAAATTAATCATTAGATTAAGTTAACTGAGAACTAATCAATCTTTGAGAAACTAATTGAACCTTTATAATCTGTATAAATTCACTACAGTTTAATCTATTTTTGAAATTGGGGGATTTTAATAGAACTTGTTTGAAATAGAAATTTTAATTGGAACTCAATTCACCCCCCCTCTTGAGTGTCCACTCAGACCAACATTTGGTATCAGAGGGTTGAAATATTTTCTATATTACTCTGTTTTCAACTGTGATTTTAATTATATTTTAAAGTTCTTAAAATTTCTGTTATTTATAAATTTTTATCTCTTTAAAATTCTTTTTGTGATATCATGGATAATAGACTAGAGGGTGCTACTACTAACCGGACACCTTTCTTTAATGGAAATAACTATGCTCCGTGGAAGCTCAAAATGAAAATCCATTTGGAAAGCATGAGTTTTGATATTTGGACTGCCGTAGAATCTGAATATAATGTTCCCACTACTGATAGATCTACTTGGTATGAACCTACAAAGGCTGCTTACAATAATAACTGTAAAGCTATGAATGCTCTGTACTGTGCTTTAGGAGATGAATAATTTAATAGAATTTCTACATGTAAAACTGCTTTTGAAATTTGGGATACCTTGGCTGTTTCTCAGGAAGGAACAACTAATGTTAAAGAAATGAGATTAAACACTTATACTATTAAATATGATAATTTCAAAATAAAGCCTGATGAACCTATTTCTGACATGTATTTCAGGTTCAATGAGATAGTAAACACAATGAGCTCACTCGGAAAGATTGTTCCTACAAAAGAACAAATTATGAGAATACTGAGATGTTTGCCAGATAGATGGAGAGGTACATCCGTTTCAATTAGAGAATACTGTGACATTGGAGCACTGCCTGTCAAGGAGTTAATTGGTAAGTTGATGATGTATGAAGAAGAGTTTAAGGTAAATAAAGTAGAAGATGAGGAACCCAAAAGAAAATTTGTAATGTTTAAAACTACTACCTTGAAGAGTAAAGACAAGGATAAACTACAAATGGAGACTGAGAGTTCAACGAGTGAAAATTCAGAATCTGACAGTGATGCCGAGATGGCTCAAATAGCCAAGAGATTCAAGAAGTTTTATAGGAAAAAGAAATTATTTAGGAAAAAAAATTACAAAGGAAATTATGATCAACAAGGCAAATGGAAAAAGGATTGGAAGAAGGCTGACATGACTAATGAAGTTGTCTGCTATGAATGCAAGAAAAAAGGACATATCAAAGAAGACTGTCCAAAATTAAAATTCAAAAAGAGATATGATTACAAAGACAAGAAGTACAAGAAATCCATGAAGGATACCTGGAGTGCTTCAGAAGACATCACTAGTGAAGCCGAATCTTTAGACTCTGAAAGGAATCGAGCTAACATGTGCTTCATGACAAATACCTCTAAGGTAACATCTGACACTCCTGTTTTAAATTCATATTATTTTGGAGATGATTCCGAATGTGATAACATGTCTAAATATGAATTGTTTGAATATTTTGATATGTTAGAAGAGACATGCAATGAACTTAAGGATAAATACAAATCATTAAAGAAACAGCATGCTCTCACCACTACAGTTAAAAGTGAACTCACTATTGAAAAAGAGAAAAAATGCTCAACTGTTAAAGGAGAACACTGAATTGAAATTATCTAATGAGCAACTCAGAAAAGATTTAATGAAATTTACCAATGGTAAGGAAACTCTAACTCAAATGCTAGGAAAAAAAGTTGCACCAAAATACAATACTGGAATAGGTTACAAACCTGGACAGAGACAGTTGACCAAGAATAGATTCATTCCTAAATCTGAACAGAATGTAGCTAACTCTGGAACTTTATATGCTTCAACGAGTTATATTCATAGTTATAGATCTAATAAGGTTTATCTTTCAAAATCCATTGATTCTAGAACTTTTATGGGACCCATAAAACAAATCTGGGTACCTAAAGCCTTGATTTCTAACCTATCTGGACCCAAGAAGATCTGGGTATCAAAGTCATTTCCTGTTTAAATCTGTTTTGTAGGAAATCTGCTTAAAGAGAGATCACAAAAAGATATGGTACTTAGACAGTGCCAACAACTCAAAAAATTCAGACGATGCCAACTCAGGATTAGAAGCTATATCAGCCGGAGTTTCTGTATGTTGAACAGATGAACCTGCAACATCATGTACTAAATCTTGAAACTGGGATGGATCCGGAATCAAGTTGGTATCACCTGCTCTAGAGCTGCGTTCACCGTGTTGATACGAAAAAACATAATCTGGTTGAAAACCAAAACGCAAGAGATGTTCTCCCACTTTGTCAAACGTGTCAAACGTTCTCAATGCACATTTTCTGCAAGTGCATTTTATTTTTCCTTCTGAAACAAATTCTGAATTTGATTCCGAAAATGATAAAAAAGTCTCCACACCCTCAACATATACTGTATTTAAACCAGAACCATTTGGATTTCTACGTTGATTTATCCATATGCGGTCACCTAATAATGATTGTTGACGACCTCGTTGTTCCATATTTCTCTATAAAATATAAAAGCATTACTGGTTTTGAATAATTTTTTAGAAAAAACACTCAAGTAAAGATTGAATATATTGAGAATAAAGTAAAACATGTTACAAATATTGATAATTTTAATATTATATTGATATTTTTATTATTTTAATAATACTAATATAATTTGTTCATAAAAATTAATTATATAATAATAACATTATTACATTATTAGTATATTTTATTATTAATATTAAAATAACATAATTTTTTATATTATATACAATTCTCCTTTCATCTGTGTGTTTAACATTCTGTCTCCACAAGTAATATTTGCATTCACTTTCACCTCTCCATTGGCGAGTAGGTTGATAATTTTGAAAAAAGAATGCGAATATTACATATGGAGACAGAAAACACACAGATGAAAAGAGAATTGTATATAATATAGAAAATTATATTATTTTAATATTAATACTAAAATATACAAATAATTTAATAATGTTATTATTCATAAATATTGGTAATTATTCCAAATTATTGGTAATTATTTCAAATTGTTGGTAATTATTTCTAATTATTGGTAAATATTGGTAAATATTGGTAAATATTGGTAAATATTGGTAACTATTGGTAAATATTGGTAACTATTGGTAATTATTGGTAACTATTGTTAATTATTGGTAATTATTACTAATTATTGCTAATTATTACTAATTATTGGTAACTATTGGTAATTATTGGTAATTATTACTAATTATTGGTAATTATTACTAATTATTGGTAATTATTACTAATTATTGGTAATTATTACTAATTATTGTTAATTATTACTAATTATTGGTAATTATTACTAATTATTGGTAATTATTACTAATTATTGGTAATTATTACTAATTATTGGTAATTATTACTAATTATTGGTAATTATTACTAATTATTGGTAATTATTACTAATTATTGGTAATTATTGGTAATTATTGGTAAGTATTGTTAATTATTACTAATTATTGGTAATTATTACTAATTATTACTAATTATTGGTAATTATTACTAATTATTGGATTTTATTACTAATTATTGGTAATTATTACAAATTATTGGTAATTAATACAAATTATTGGTAATTAATACTAATTATTGGTAATTATTACCAATTATTGTTAATTTTTACCAATTATTGGTAATTATTACTAATTATTGGTAATTATTACTAATTATTGGTAATTATTACTAATTATTGGTAATTATTACTAATTATTACTAATTATTGGTAATTATTACTAATTATTACTAATTATTGGTAATTATTACCAATTATTGGTAATTATTACCAATTGTTGGTAATTATTACCAATTATTGGTAATTAATACCAATTATTGGTAATTATTGGTAATTATTACTAATTATTGGTAATTATTGGTAATTATTGGTAATTATTGGTAATTATTGGTAAGTATTGTTAATTATTACTAATTATTGGTAATTATTACTAATTATTGGTAATTAATACTAATTATTGGTAATTAATACTAATTATTGGTAATTAATACTAATTATTGGTAATTAATAATAATTATTACTAATTATTGGTAATTATTACTAATTATTTGTAATTATTACTAATTATTGTTAATTAATACTAATTATTGGTAATTAATACTAATTATTCCTAATTATTACTAATTATTACTAATTATTAGTAATTATTGTTAATTATTCTTAATTATTACTAATTATTAGTAATTATTACTAATTATTACTAATTATTGATAATTATTACTAATTATTACTAATTATTAGTAATTATTACTAATTATTAGTAATTATTACTAATTATTAGTAATTATTACTAATTATTACTAATTATTACTAATTATTGGTAATTATAAATATTTATTACTAATTATTACTAATTATTGGGAATTATTAGTAATTATTACCAATTATTGGTAATTATTACCAATTATTGGTAATTATTGGCAATTATTACTAATTATTGGCAATTATTACTAATTATTGGCAATTATTACTAATTATTGGCAATTATTTGTAATTATTGGTAAGTATTGTTAATTATTGGCAATTATTGGTAATTATTGGTAATTATTGGTAATTATTGGCAATTATTGGTAATTATTGGCAATTATTGGCAATTATTGGTAAGTATTGTTAATTATTACTAATTATTGGTAATTATTGGTAATTATTACTAATTATTGTTAATTATTACTAATTATTACTAATTATTGGTAATTATTACTAACTATTGGTAATTATTACTAATTATTACTAATTATTGGTAATTATTACTAATTATTGGTAATTGTTCCTAATTATTACTAATTATTGGTAATTATTACTAATTATTGGTAATTAATACTAATTATAGGTAATTAATACTAATTATAGGTAATTAATACTAATTATAGGTAATTATGACTAATTATTGGTAATTAATAATAATTATTGGTAATTAATACTAATTATTACTAATTATTGGTAATTATTCCTAATTATTCCTAATTATTCCTAATTTTTCCTAATTTTTCCTAATTTTTGGTATTTATTACTAATTATTGCTAATTATTACTAATTATTGCTAATTATTCCTAATTATTGGTAATTATTGGTAATTATTGGTAATTATTGGTAATTATTCCTAATTATTCCTAATTATTCCTAATTATTACTAATTATTACTAATTATTCCTAATTATTACTAATTATTACTAATTATTACTAATTATTACTAATTATTCCTAATTATTACTAATTATTCCTAATTATTACTAATTATTACTAATTATTACTAATTATTGGTAATTATTGGTAATTATTCCAAATTATTGGTAAGTATTACTAATTATTGGTAATTATTACTACTTATTGGTAATTATTACTAATTATTGGTAATTATTAATAATTATTGGTAATTATTACTAATTATTGATAATTATTACTAATTATTACTAATTATTGGTAATTATTACTAATTATTATTAATTATTCTTAATTATTGATAATTATTGATAATTGTTCCTAATTATTAGTAATTAAATGAATAATTATCAATAATTAGGAATAATTACCAATAATTACAAATAATAACATTATTAATATATTTTATTATTAATATTAAAATAATATAATTTTCTAATTTATATACAATTCTCCTTTCATCTGTGCGTTTTCTATCTCCACATACAAATAATACATGTGAAGACAGCAAACACACAGATGAAAAGAGAATTATATATATATAAAAAATTATATTATTTTAATATTAATAATAAAATAGACTAATAATGTAATAATGTTATTATTCCTAATTATTGGTATTTATTAATAATTATTAATATTTATTCTTAATTATTAAAAATTATTACTAATTATTCCTAATTACCATTAACTATGAACAATACTAATAATTTAAATTTATTAAGTAATAAACCAATGTAAACATAATTAAATTACAACTAATTAAGAATAATTGAAACTAATAAAAAATTAAAAATAAATATTAAATTAAAATGAACATAAATACCTTGAAAATTGATCTGCTCTGATCGTTCTTCAAAACTTTAATATCAGCTCCGGAGAAAAAAATTAAACTGGAGAAAAACTGAACTCTAGAAATATAATTTTGAGAGAAGGAGAAGATAGAGAATGAGAATGAAATGAAAAAAACGGATGGGGGTATTTATAGGTTAGATTATTTGCGACGGGCCCATTTGCGACGGGTATCCCGTCGCAAATACCTTAGCCAACATTTATTACGGTCAACGGGTAAATAGTTATTTGCGACGGGTCCCGTCGCAAATAACCACCTACTGACATACTATTTGCGACGGGGGAATATTCCCGTCGCAAATACCTTTTACCGCCGCTGGTTATTTGTGACGGGAATATTCCCCCGTCGCAAATAAGTTTCCCGCGATTTGGCGCGCAACCCGCGCCAGTCCTTTTGCGATGGGGAAAGCTGTCCCGTCGCAAAAGGCTACTTATTTGCGACGGGCAAATGACCCCGTCGCAAATAAGTTTTTAACAGGACAATTTGCGACGGGATTTATTCCCGTCGCAAATAACCCGTCGCAAATGCCCTTTTTTCCCGTAGTGGGAAAAATCATCGGCCTAGGCCAGATTGGTAACACTGACTCAGTATTAATTTCTAATGTTTTATTTGTTGAAGGACTTAAATATAACTTGCTTAGCATATTTCAATTATGTGACGATGGTTTCAATGTCATGTTTGAAAATGATTCATGTGATTTTTTTAACTCCAAAAATTCTTTAGTATTTTCTGCTCTAAGGAATGAAAATGTTTATGCTGTTGATTTAAATTCTTTAGCCAAACAAAATATTTCTTGTTTGAATGCTTTTCATAAAGAATCTTGGCTATGGCATAGAAGATTTGGACACTGCAACATTCACTCACTTAGAAAACAGGCTAGGAAAAACTTAGTTAGAGACTTACCTTAATTAGAATTCCCAAATGACAAAGTGTGTAATCCCTGTCAAAAGGGAAAACAACACAAAGTTTCTTTTAAATCAAAGAAAGAAGTCTCAACTTCTCAACCACTTGAGTTGGTTCACATGGATTTGTTTGGACCATCAAGAGTTTCTAGTCTAAATGGAAAGCATTATGTCTATGTCCTTGTAGATGACTTTTCTAGATATACTTGGGTATAATTTCTAGCTCACAAAAGTGAAGCTTGTTCTTACTTTGTTAAATATTCCAAGTCTGTAGAGAACCTTAGTGGACTTAACATTAAAACCCTTAGAAGTGATCATGGCCGTGAGTTTGAAAATCATGAGTTTGAATCTTACTGCTCACACAATGGCTATAGTCACAATTTCTCTGCCCCTAGGACACCACAACAAAATGGTGTAGTAGAAAGGAGAAACCGAACCCTTCAAGAAATAGCTAGAACTATGCTCAATGAATATGAACTGCCTATTTACTTTTGGGCTGAAGCTGTTAATACAGCTTGTTATGTTACCAATAGAGTCTTGATCAGACCTGTTCTTAAGAAAACCCCTTATGAGTTGTGGAACAATAGAAAGCCTAAGGTTAATTACTTCAGAGTTTTTGGTTGCAAAGTCTTTATACTTAATACTAAAGATAATCTGGATAAGTTTGCTCCCAAAAGCGATGAAGGAATTTTTCTGGGTTAATCTATTTCAAGTAAAGCTTATAAAGTTTTCAATAAGAAAACCAAGTGTGTGGAAGAATATGTTCATATCAAATTCGATGAAACTGATCCACATGAGCCTAACACCTCTCTTGAGAATCTTGAAGAAGATTTGTCTATTCTGGACCTTAATGATAAATCTAAAGAACCTATTATAAAAACATCCAGTTCTGGACTTTTTCCAGAATCTGCTTCTGTTGAACCCGAACCTATAGATGAACCTGACGTTTCTATTCCAACCTTTAGCAAATCGACTAAGATTCTAAAGAATCATCCTTTAGATGCTGTTGTTGGTAATCTTGACAGAGGAACACAAACTAGAGCTTCACTAAGGAACCAGGTTGAACATCAAGCTTTTCTGTCACAGCTAGAACCCAAAAATATCAATGACGCTATCAATGATGAATTCTGGGTAATAGCCATGCAAGAAGAGTTGAATCAATTTGAAAGAAACAAAGTCTGGGAATTAGTTGACAGACCCAAGAACACCCTGACAATAGGCACAAAATGGGTTTTTAGAAATAAAGTAGATGAATCAGGAAACATAGTTAGAAACAAAGCTAGACTAGTTGCACAGGGATATAGTCAAGAAGATGGTATAGACTATGGAGAAACTTTTGCACCTGTAGCTCGACTGGAAGCTATTAGGATCTTACTTGCATATGCATCACATCTGAACTTCAAGTTATATCAAATGGATGTCAAAAGTGCATTTCTAAATGGTTTTATAATTGAAGATGTTTTTGTGGAACAACCACCTGGATTTAAAAACCCTCATTTTCCAAATCATGTTTTTAAACTTTCTAAAGCTTTATATGGTTTAAAACAAGCTCCAAGAGCTTGGTATGATAGACTCAACAATTTTCCTATTTCAAAAGGTTTCACTAAAGGGATTACTGATCCAATTCTTTTTATTAAAAGAATTTCTAAAGATGTTTTAGTTGTACAAATCTATGTTGATGATATTATATTTGGATCTTCTAAACACTCTCTATGTACTGATTTTTCAAAAAGTATGCAAAATGAATTTGAAATGAGCTTAATGGGAGAGCTTAAGTATTTTCTTGGTTTTCAAATTTTTCAAACTAGAGATGGAATTATTTTAAATCAAATTAAATATACAAAGATCTTTTAAAACGTTTTGGATTGGATAGTATTAAGGAAAATGATACACCTATGAGTACTACCTGTAAGTTGGATACAGATGAAGCTGGGAAACCAGTGGATCAAACCAATTACAGAGGTATGATTGGGAGCTTACTTTATCTTACTGCTAGTCGACCAGACATTATGTTCAGTGTATGTATGTGTGCTAGATTTCAATCTAATCCTAAAGAATCACATTTACTGGCTGTTAAAAGTATTTTTAAATATCTGAAGCATACTATAAATTTAGGTTTGTTTTATCCAAAAGGACAATCATTTGACCTAACTAGCTATTCAGATGCTGACTTTGCTGGGTGTAAGTTAAAAGGAAGAGCACATTTGGAACATGTCATTTACTTTGAAGATCCCTAGTATCATGGTTTAGTAAGAAACAGAACTCAGTTGCATTGTCTACTGCCGAAGTAGAGTATATAGCTGCTGGTAGTTGCTGTGCACAAATTCTGTGGATGAAACACACTTTATTGGACTATGGATTTGAGTTTAAACATGTTTTAATCAACTGTGACAACACTAGTGCAATAAACATATCTAAGAACCATGTATCTCACTCTAGAACCAAACACATAGATGTAAGACATCATTTTCTGATAGATCATTATCAAAAAGGTGATATTACTCTTGAATTTATTTGCAGTGAACATCAATTGGCCGATATTTTCACTAAACCTTTAAGTTCTGATAGGTTAAGTTACTTTAGGCACGAGCTGGGGATGATTAATTCTCACCAATATTAAAATTCTCACCGATGTTGAAATTCTCACCGATGTTAAAATTCTCACCGACGTTGAAATTCTCACCGATGTTGAAATTCTCACCGATGTTAGTATTCTCACCGACGTTGAAATTCTCACCGATCTTAAAATTCTCACCGATGTTAAAATTCTCACCGACGTTGAAATTCTCACCGATATTAAAATTCTCACTGATGGAATGTTTTAAAACTTCTGTCTGCCGCCTAGAATATGAATCGTTTTATTTTTATGTTATTTTACTTTATTCATTTATTTATGATTCCTACATGATAAAACTAAGCCTAAGCCGCTTCTCACTCCACCAGACCCAAAACCTTTCAACTTTTTGAATCTTAGCTCCCTAATCGACTGAGAACCCTAAATCCGCGATGGCAAAAACCAAGATTCCTGCCAGCAGAGATGACAATGTAGAGCCTAAAACAAAGAAGCAGAAAGTGTAGCAAGAAGCTAGTGGAAGTAATGTCAGAACTAGGTCGGGAAAGCGACCAGTAAACCCTCATTTGCAGAATAGAGATATTGTGATTGAAAAGGAGCTATGCGTAGATTGGCTGCTACCAAGCAAGTCATTGGTGCTTGAAATTCTGGAAGATCAGAGATGGGTATATTGTTTTTCAAATAACAATGGTCCCTACTACCCGAAGTTAGTGAAACAGTTCTACGAATTCGTAAGCTTCGAGAAGACTGAGAATGAGAATCGGGTAAGTTCTTTTTTGAATGGAAAAGAAATGTCATTTTCTTCAGTAGGGTGGGCTGAATGTTGAAAAGTTCCACATGAAGGTGTATCCGGGTATGTCTCAAGAGCAATTCCACCTACCAGTCACATCTTTGACTATGAGACCGCTTTAAAAGAACTAACGGGTAATGGAAGTCAAAGGCAAGTGGTTGCTGCTGAATTGGATGGAGAGAATAGATTGCTTTTCAAATTTGTTCAACATGTTTTGATACCGAGGAGACGAAGATTTTTCTGATATGAGATATCAAGATATTTATCTTTTACATCTGTTAAGACATGGTGTGAAAGTTAATCTGTGCAGACTACTGTTGAGTCAAATGGAAGACATGATTAGGCCGAAATCAAAGACTAATGCATTATTCTTTGCCAAAATGATCTCTGTAATGATAAAAGTGAAAGGGATAGCTGAGTCTCAAGATGAGACAGTTGTAGTTAAGAATAACTTCTGCATCACTACTACAATTTGTAAGTACATGAAAATCAATTGGAACCCGTGGAAAGGAGAATGGGTCAGTGATGACCAGAAGGTGTATGATAAATTTAATCCTGTGGATTATCCTTCAAGGCCAAAGGATAAAAGAGATCCAGGCTTAGGACCTGATGAAGAGGAACCCGAGTACAGTGATGAGTCAGAAGAAGAAGAAGAAGAAGAAGAAGAGGAAGACACTCCTATGGATATTGGAGGAGATCCAGACTTACCCCCAAGTCATGTTACTGAGTTTGTATACTCAAGAAAAGGAAAAGTAGAAGAAGTGTTATCTATTCATGAGGAAGACCAGCCTGTTCCTCATCAAGAAGGAGAAAAAGAGAATATATCTGAATCATCTGATTCTGCTAGGCTGAGTCTGAGTCCATTGATTGGAAACTCAGTTGTGCCTACTACTGAAGTAGAAAAAGAAAGAGAAGAAGCTATACCTTTTTCAGAAAATCTCCTTACTGCTGCTGAGATGGAAGTTTTTGTGGAAGATTCTGATGAAGAAATACCAGCAGAGAATGCAGCTGTTGTACATATGAATGCACCCATTGAGGGGGAGCATCATTCCAATCTTGGAAATGTTATAGTGACTGTTGAGGTTGAATACTGGGTAGAAGACCCAGGTTTTATAGTCTGTGGTTTGGACTATCCTGATTCGGATAATGAAGTATCTTTGAATAGATCAAAGATCAGCTATGACATCAATTCTGAGTTGTTACATGATTATGTGGTCCGAGTACATGATTTAGATGTGCTGAAAGAAAATCTCAAAGTCAGTTTTTTAGAAGAAATAAATACAATGGAATCTTTTTTAGTATCCTTGATTCAATCAGCCATGAATGATTCTGTAGTCAGTTTAGATTCTGCAAGAGTCTCTACTATAGTTGCTCCTACTGATTTTATTACAAAGTCTGATCTCGAATCTCTATAGGATGAGCTGAAAGAATCCTTCAGTGCCTCAGTTGCTGAGATGAAGCACTGTTTTAGTGAAGAAATGAAGTTCCTAGATCAATCTTTTGGGTTTTCTCTTGGTTTCAATCTGTCAAATTTTATGGGTGAGCTGATGGAAGCAGTCAAAGAGTGCCAGCCCCAGTCTTCTAGAATAGAAGCAGATCTTGAATCCTTAAAGAAGTCTATTACTGCCTTAGATTCTTACATGAGCTCAACGCCTCAAGCTGATAAAGATTTAGCCTATGTGAAAAGTGTTGTATGCCAAATGGTTTCAGTATTTGAAGATTTCAAATCTTCTATAAAGGATCATGTTAAAAATCAGGACTCTCAACTGCAAACTCTGATTAGTGGTTTGACCAAAAGTTTCAAAGAAACTGTATCTTTCTCTGTTGGTCCTCTAGCTTCAAAACCTGCATTTGATTTGAATCAATTACGAGCTATGATGAAGGAAGAGCTTGGTTCTATTTCAACCAGTGGCTCTGTGGACTCATCAGATCTAAGCCGAGTAGTGCTCTCTACAAGAGATTCAGTCAGGGAAATAATGAAAATTGTCCACGACACTATGAAAGAGGCCTCTGCCTCTCAGGAGGAAATCAAGAACAAGGTGGATTATTATTTCCAGAGGATTTTTACCAAGCAACAACTCAACCATCATTTCAAGCTGATGTTGGAAAACATGAAGTTACCCCCTGTAACTCAAGCCTTCCGAGAACAAGTGAGCAAGCTAAGGGAGATGACTCCTGCCTTAGAAAAATTCATGGAGAAAAAGATGATTTTATATCTTCTATGGAAAGAGGAGGAGAAATCATTATGGATTTCAGAAATCTATTGCTGCCCTTTTTGCATGTTGATGCCAGACCAGTTATTGTTCCTCCTGCCTTGCTTGCCTCTACCTTTACTGAATCTCCAGTCCAGATGACTCCTGCTCAGGCCATCACAAGCCTCACACCTATGATCACTCATCAAACTTCCTCATAGAGGCCAGGCACTGTATCAGTGGCTCAGCCTCCTGTGATCATTTCTGGAATTCCAAAGCCCTCACCCACATCCTCCCCACCTGCATCCTCTTCTGATCCAAAAGGAAAATCTCATGTTGAAGATCAGGATTGATAAAGTGGCCAGGCTATTTGGTAGGAATCATTTTTTTTCTTTTCATTCTGTTTATGTAATTTTTGTCTGGTCTAATACAACTACTTTTCTTTACACTATCTCTGTTTATCATTTTTCTATGTCTGCTTTCCCACTTTTTGATTATCACAAAGGGGGAGAAAAATATACAGAAAGGGGGAGAACATATAAAGAGAGGGGGAGAAATATCAAAGGGGAGCAATTTGAGCCTTTGACACTATTTCTTACATTTCCTTCTTTGGTACCAATTCTTTCAAAGCTTATCTCTGATACTATTGTATTCAATACTAACTATGATAATTTTTGATCTATCTCATTCTATTACTATTTCCCCTATTTCCTCTGATACTGCTTTCTTTGAGAAATTAGAATATAAATGTTATATTCCCTTATACTATATTCTCACTTTTTTTGGTCATATCATAAGTTGTGATTATCAAAAAGGGGGAGATTGTTGACCTCACCTGGTTTGATAATCCCAATCGTGTATTTATATGTTTTGATAATCCCAATTATGTGTTCATATTTTATTATATTCTCAATTAATGTTGATCTACACTTTAATTCTTTCAAATCAGTGATCAAGTTAAATAATAATGTTTAAATAATTTATGATTTATGTCAATCTCGATTATCCTTGTTTATACAAGCTTTGAAACAATTCTAAGTCAATTAGATGTGGTTTGCATAAGAGCTACCGATAGCCAGAGCTATCGATAGCCAGAGCTACCGATAGCCAGAGCTACAGATATCCAGAGCTACTGATAGCCAGAGCTACCGATAGCCAGAGCTACCGATAGCCAGAGCTACCGATAGCCAGAGCTACCGATAGCCAGAGCTACCGATAGCCAGAGCTACCGATAGCTAGAGCTACTGATGCAAAGAGCTTCCGATAAGAGCTACCGATAGCCAGAGCTACCGATAGCCAGAGCTACCGCTGCAAAGAGCTACCGATAAGAGCTACCGATAAGAGCCACCGATAAGTGTTTGAAGAGCTACCGATGGAAGATCCTACACCGAGTCAACCGTACACATCTACAAACAAACGACTACCTATAATGAAATGCGGAGTCAAATCCTATATCCTCGACACTATTTGTTTATTATACTAACAGTTACATTTGTTACTTTTGATGCATTTAATGTTATTAAATGATTTGTGTTGCCATTTCATGAAACCGTACCAAGTACGATCGAAAAACATAGTAATTATTTCTTCTCAGAAAAACAAAAAAAAAAGGGGTATAAAAAAGGACATCGTGGATGTATCAAAAAAAGAGAGAGAGACAGTAGACCAAAAAGAGATCGAGCACACAGAACACACTGGTGATCAAGCTCAAAACATGCCAAGAACAACTGTAGAACTCACGAGACTACTACTACCAGCCTCCAGAACATAGATCAGACATTGATCAATTTATGCAAAAGAAGAACTACACAAAACTCCTCATTCTTTGATCCGATAAGCAAGCTGAACCTGGAAGTAAAGGAAACAGATGATAATCTGTTTTCCAGACAGAAGCCAGGAGAAGACTCAGAACGAATTCTATTCAACAAAAAGAGTAAAGAGCTGCACTAAGATCACTAGAGCCATTTCTAAACTCTAAATCTTTATCTCGGTGATTTACCTTTTTACATTACGAGCAATGTGTGTTATCTGTTGTATTTTACACACACACTGTCTCCTGAACCTTAACTGAAGGATTTGAAAATCCTCACTCACTATCTTTTCATTCTTTTTCCCACTGTGGATAGTGGTAGAGGTCGTGTGTGACCTGGATAGCTGGTTGTTGTTGTTTTGTTTCCCACGAATAACAGTGGTAGAGGTCTTGGACCTGGAAAATTGTAAACTGTTGAACCCCGATCCAGGGTGTGGATCATCTTTATATAAACTTTTGAGAGGACTAAGTCTCGGCTTGAGACTGAACCTCTTGGTTAACTCCTATGTGTTTTTAGTTAATGTTTATATCCATACAGTACATATTTATTTCATTTTCCGCTGCTATTACTTTGAAATATAATTTATCTTCAAAGCTACTTTGATAGTTAAACTCGCAAGTGTTTATATTTATTGTAAACCAGTAAGTTAGATTCAAAAGTTAAATTAATCATTATATTAAGTTAACTGAGAACTAATCAATCTTTGAGAAACTAATTGAACCTTTATAATCTGTATAAATTCACTACAGTTTAATCTGTTTTTGAAATTGGGGGATTTTAATAGAACTTGTTTGTAACAGAAATTTTAATTGGAACTCAATTCACCCCCCCTCTTGAGTGTCCACTCTGACCAACATCCACCAACCACATGATCTAGGGTGGGGCCAATAAAATTTAATTAGGTAAGAAGCTAGAATACTATCGAACACTGAGGTTGGGGTGATGGTCGTGGAAAATTTAAAGAGATTCAGGATTCTCATCACTAGTTGTGTGGGCTTACCTAAGGTGGTCATGTACTGATTTAGGTCATCAATACATGCCACTAATATGTACTAGAGAATGTTCCAGTGGATCAAATAACCATACCTTCTACAATTTGAGGTTCTATTCTAATATCTTCAACTTTAGTGTCTTACTTATTTCACCCATGCACATTTCATACTTTAATTTCATAGGTACTCATAGATTGTTTTGGAATCTTGATAGAAAAAATATAAAACATGTTGACACTCGATACCCTATTAGGATTCTAATTTGAGATCATTACACATTTTAAGGATTATCCTCTTTATATTTCAAGATATATTTTCATATGGAATCTTTTAATCCTCAGCATGATTGGGTTTAATGCAAAATCAGGATGGAACAGTTAGTTTTCTATCGAGCCCAAATTTAATATTATCACTGGAGGGTGAACATTACATTTCCAAAGAGAGGTAGAAACACGCATAATGGATAATAGGATACTTAGGCTATAAGATAAGGACTTGATCATTGAGGGAAAATAAGTGTGATAAACCATATGGATAGTCTCCTCTTGGATGATCAGTGGTTACAACCACTATTTTCTCTCCTATGGAGGATCATTTCAAGATTTTTTTCATGATGAATTTTCTAGTCTACCTACAATGCGAGTGGTATAATTCAATATTGATCAAGGGAAATGGGTAGAATTAGAGACCATTACTCATTATTGAATAGACATTATGGGGAATTTTTAGCTCATGAAAATATTGGAAGAACACCAGGGTAAAGGATTTATACATCACAACACTAATTTATGTGGATCATTGTTCAATATTTATAGGAATTTGAATAATAACATTAGGATTAGTGTGGACTACAATTGGTTGAACCAAAATATGATTAAGAACAAGGATTAAATACCTTGAATAGATGACCTCTTTGACTATATCTGATGAGTGATGGTGTAAATAATGATTAATATGAGTTCGGTTTATCATCATGTTCATGTTAGATCTCCATAAAAACCATGAACATCATTCAAGATATGGAATTGTCTCTACAAGTACCTAATAAATTCATTGATTATCATGAATAAGACAACCATTTTTAACGGATCATATGAATTAGGTTTTACACCCATATCAAGATTCAATTATGGTATTATTTGTGGATGAGAGAGAAAAATATTTATTCTAATATCAATTAATTAAACTTAAATATAAAAAAAGAGTAAACATATTGTGTCACATAATCTGGGATTCAAGAGCTTCAGCAGACTTGGAGAAGGTAAGATCTTATATCTCATAAGAGCATCCCATGAACCTCTTTAAAATCTGACGTTTCTTGGGGATAACGGAATACTAAAAATGATTCATCCAAGATTTCGCATCCCATGTAACAAAACTTACTGGGTTAATAAAAAATTGTATTTAAATTCATATAGTTATAATATTTGGACGAAAGCTTTCAAAATTTAAAGGGAGGATTTCCTTTTGAAATGATTTTTTTTTCTAGTGCTAGACTGGACAAATAAATTCTTTTGTGATGCATCCATTATCAAACATGGAGTTGTTCAAATGTAGGATGAGTGAGTTGTAGTGAAACAAATATCATTAGTTGAGGCCTCAATAATAGAATTACTTGATACAAGACCACGATGTAGATACCGTTGTTCACTCTCAATGATTTTGGAGACACTATTTAATTGGATAACATTTTTTTTGAGTTTAAGGACCACAAAAACCCAATTAAATCATTAAAAATTATTTTAACTAAGTACATATAATCCATTTAATTTTAAATTTCTTACATTCCTTGAAAAGGAAATGTTGTATCAAATGATCTAAACAAAAATACTATGATACATATTGTTCACGAGACCAGTGGTGAGTGGAATCTCATGGAAATGTTTTCATAAATTCCTGATGATGTTCAAGAGAATCATGGAAATACAATATTCTCTCCATTAGTAGTGTCCTATACCCTTATAGAAAGGATTATAATGATCAAAATATCAAATCCATTGGGATATTTCATAAGGGTTAGTATCTCAGATATTAATTAATCTTCTCATTGGAATGTGGATGAGAGTGAGCCCTTATTCTTTGGTGGGCATGTTTTTGTCTTGGATGAAATTATATAGAAATTAATGTAGTAATTTAAAGCCTCAATATGTGAAATACATCCAAATGTCAACTAGATGTATCAAGGAATACAACTCCAGTATTGGTGGCCTAGTATGAAACATGAGTGTTTAGAGTTTATTACTAAGTGTTCCACCTATCAACAGGTGAATTCAAATTATCTGGGTCTGATATGAATTTTTCTACCGTTGTCCATTCCAGTGAAGAAATGGGATGACGTTGTTATGGATTTGTGACTATTTTACCTAGATCAACTCGGGGTAATAATATCATTTTAGTTTTCATTGATCAGTTCAAAGGTAAAAAAAGTTTCTTCATGATTAATAGACATTTTTTTTATATTTTCTTAAGAGAATATATGTCAGGGAGGTCATAAATCTTCATAGAGAACCTCATTATATTATATCTAATAGGGATGATTCATTCTTGTATCATTTCTGGAATGGGGTATGGAAAGACTTGGAAGGAAATGTTCTTCAGAGCATCGACTATCAACCTTAGAATGAAGGGACGACTGGGATCATGATTTAGGTCTTAGAGGACATGCATCATGTATGTATCCCAAACATCAGGAGTTATTGTCTGAAACCCACCCCAATAGTTGAATAATCCTATAAAAATATATTTTAGGCTACTATTAAGATCGATCCTTTAAAATCCTTATACATTAGGACTTTTAGATCAACAATGTCATAGTTATAGATTGGGGAGGAAACTTTTCTTTGATAATATCTCAACTAGGAGATATCTGAGCTGGTTCATTTGATCAGAAAGCCCATGTGGATAGATTTATTCATATAGTAGTCACATTATAACTGACATAGGTTAACTTTTTATTTCTGTGTTGGAGATCTGGATTTCATGTGAGTTTTACCACAGATGGGAAATAAATTAATTTAGAGGCATGTTATGTTTTTACCTAAATTCATTGGAACCTTTTACAATTTTAATTAAATTTGACTACTGTCTTATCAGATACCACTTCCTCATATATTTCAGTTTATTCATGTTTTTATTTTCATATCATAGCTTAATTTGTTTTATATATACTCATATCATGTGTTCCATCTTGACAAGGACGAGTTAGAGGAGGATTCTTCTTTTAAGAAGTTTCAACTGCATATTGTGGATCAGAGCATGAAGACACTCTGAGGTAGGTTAGTTCCTTTGGAACATTTTCAATGGAAGAATGGTAATGAATGTCATGTGACCTTGGAGAGGGAAGCTGATATACAAGCTCAATATTTAGATATTTTCTTATATGATACCTCTTTACCCATATATGGTGAACTCACGGTTGACTTTATTAAAATAGGTTGGTTATAATGTCACAAATTTTATAAAAATTATTAATCATTGATTATGATTAATTCATTATTATAGCCTTTATAATGTAAAATCATAGTGTCCCAAATGATGAGATGGTTTCTGAGGAATTTGTGGACCCTACCGCCACAGAATTTGGGGAAATCAACCAGGCCACATGGCTTATTGATGTCTTGCAACCTATCCCACATGGTTTCCCTAACTACGCATGACATTTCAAAATGGATCAAGGGGTTTAACGGTTTGTCAGTAACTATGCGAGCCTAGGAGAACACCCATGTTGGTTGGAGATAGTTTGGAACAATTCATTTCACACCACTTCCACATATTTAGGAAAACCATGCCCTTATCCCATACAGAGTACCTCATTGGAAGTGTTGTGGTGCACTTTTTGGCCAAATGTGTGGCCAAACAATGTGAATTTGTATTGACAGTTTATTTTACCAAATTTATTTTAATTAAATTAATACATCACCTCCCTATTTATTTCTATCCTTTTCTAATGGACAAAGATTTATTCTTCATCATGTGTGATCTCCATCCCTATAATCTATGTATTAATGTAGCTCCTTCAATCAAACTCCAAATCGTTTTTTGTCAGAAGTATTGGATCTACATAAGTAATTACTACAATCCTACTTATTTATATCTAAGTTGTTATTCATATGTTTTGTTCCATTTTTTGTGCAATCTCATTCAGCCTATTTTCATGGAACTGGTATGTTTCATCAATTTCCCCTATTATACATCAAATATGAAGCCCATATTAGATAAGGAGTCATCTACATGCATAAGGTGGGTGGTCTAGATTTTTTAATTAAATGTCAAGTTGATTTCAATGCCTCTATATTTTACAACACATCTCCCTTTGTCATGCATTTCCTTAAAGTATGCGATTATCTTAAATATAATTATAGACATGATTTTATAATCTTGTAGACACATTCCATGTAGTTAAAGGATATATACCTCTTCCATAACCACCCCTTTGGGTGTTCCAACTATAATTTTCTCTCTTATATAATTTTCAAATTGATTGAAACAACTTCTATGTGTTCATATTGGCATGAAAATGGAATTTACAACTATTATATATTTTTAAAATTGGTTGGAACACCTTCTATGTGTTTATCTTGAACATTATTATCAATTTAATTTACTTTATTAATTATATGGTTTGATTATATAGAATGAAATGGGTGAAAAGTATACGCCGCATGTTATATAATTAAAATTGTGTATCGTACAAATTTTACTCCCATAGTGGTTTTTTGTAAATGGTTATGGATTCAATAAAGGTTACCCACATGATATTATTATTATTATTATTATTATTATTATTATTATTCTACTTATATTGGTTTTGGAATGATGATTAAGGGACTTGTTGAGTATTATTTTTCACTCTCCCTTACATCGAGTGTTGGGCATTATGATTGTCACTATTATACTAGTATGTATTTGATGTACTTGGTGATCAATGTTCCCTTTCACTATGTTTTGTTAATGACATATCACCCATCATATATTTATTGTTAAGAATAAAATCTCAAACTGATTGTGAGATTTATTACATGAAACATTTAATAGAAACTGTAAGATTTTTTGACAAGTTATAAACACTGGATTTACAAACCAAGTCTAGCTAGTACCCTGTATCCATGTATATTTATACATACATACTAATTTAATTAATTAATATAGGTTTATATGTTATATAATTATATATATGTACATTTACATATATGATTAAAATATATATGGTTACAAATCAAACACTTCTACAAGTCTATGCCGAAGCAAGTAGAGTCTTCCATATGCCTGGTAGGAACATGAATGTGATGGTATTTGTTTATTTGGGTTTTTATTTTTTTTATACCTAAAATATTCTATTTATATCTATAAAAGATGTTTTATTTTTAAAAACCATTGGAGTGTTCCTATAAGGATTTTATCACATACCTTACTTAGTTCAAATTTGGTACCAAGTAGATTATTTGTCTGCAGGTATGATTAAAAGAAAGCGCGCTGCAACAGATGATTGATTAATTATACATATTGTGAGGTGTATGAGAATAGATGAATGAGAATATACTCTATATTATAGTGTAGTAGTCTTTCCCACTTTGGTATTTTTGTTTTTCTTGTTGCATATTCATGTCACATATTTTCCTTTTTTTGTCTATTTGGATGCAAAAAAATAATTATGTATATGACCCTTAATATGGATATATTATATTATAGTTCACCCATATTTTTTACTTCCATTGATGCTTGATTATTATTATTACTTATTATTATTATACTAAATAGAGATACTAGTTTAGTTTCTATAGGATCTATTAATATATATGCATCAAATATTGGCTTATTATTTATGATATCTTTTATGCCATTACAATAATAGGGTATAAGCTCCACAATGTACCATATTAGAGCCACACTGCTACTCATAAGCCTCTATTATACAGGGTGGTGTTCTTGAGTCAGTATGATCGACCGGATTGAGGATGAATTTATGTGGATCCCAGGTTTGGGTGTTAAATCATTTAGGAGGAAACCAAGAGATTTTTTTTGGAAAAAATCAAAAAATTGGTCTATGATGGTTGGAAAATCAATTTGTTCATTTGCATAAATAGATTTCGGTTTAGTCACGACTAAATTACAAGATATAGTTACATCAAAATGTATTAATCACCCTTCCTTACATATATTCACATTTCAATGTTATGTAATTATATGGTTAATTCTTTCAAAATAAATGAAACTAACATGTCTTGAATAACAATATAAAAGGGAAATTATGTATATCAAACAATTTATTCTCCAAATTATATCAAATATTTTCATCACTTAAATAGAGAAACTAATATATTATTAATACCAAAAGATAGTTATGGAAAATTTTAAACACATAATGTTTTATAATCTAACTGGATCTAAGGTGTTTGATGTTTCAATATAGAATGGATGACCTCCCCTTATAGATCCATATAATCAATAGTATAAGAATTAATGAAATAGTTGGATGCAACAAAATCAAAAAAGTATTATATAATAGTATAATTTAAAATAATAATACCTCACACTACTAAACAACCAGATAGATCCTCAATTATTATCTTCTAAGAAGCATACAATTTTTTACCCACACAACCTTGATCAGAAATTCCTTGTTGATATTTTATTTCTGAATAATGTGTGGAAATACTATAATCACTCTAAATCTCTTGATTTTGAGATTAGAGTTACTCTAGTGAGGTTTTCTTGTTATAGTGTATGATTTCTATGATATATTAAAAAACTCATTGACATTTAACTCTTAAGAGATATAATAACAATGATACATATGTAACATTTAATTACTGATCTATGAAATATAAAGCAGTGATGTACATTCTCACTTCATACCCTAATGTGAAAAACTTATGAAACATGAAGGAAGCATATTTTATTTTGGAGAAATGTTTATAGTTTAGTATCCTAAGCAAGATTTTTGACCGCTCTATGGGAATTTGACACCCTCTTCATCTTATTACCAATATTAGAGTTGCAGCCTATTCTCATAGATACAATCATGTTTTATATCATTGGATCTCCAAAAATTTATATTTCTTCTGTATTTTTATATTAACTATATTTTTATATTATATAATTCATATTATGACTATATTTGATTGAATCCCCAACCATAATGATGGTTATAATATTTGTTCTTTTATGGATGTACATCTAACTAAGTATATAAAAACATAAATAGTGTTCCCAAACAAATCATATTACTATTTACTGATAAGAATAATTATTTTAGGCTATTGAAGTCCATTGTATGGGCTATATTTCTATGTGTGAGGATATAATTTTTTATTAATAAAATTCAATGTATCCCACATAAGAGAATTGTTGAATATAGAATGGAATTCTAAATCCAACTTCTAGAATACAAGATCCTAAGAGTATACATGATTCCAAAATAACCATTATGTCTGTTGATGTCATAAAGAAAACAAAAACCAATTTCATTTATTTGAGTCACACATCCACCATTTCGTGTTTAGAATCACCCGAAAAAATGGATGAATTCTATATCTAAAACATTAGAGAATGATTAATTTTCTATTGTTTTTCATTTTTATTACCATGTTCAATGGCATTTTAATCTTCAAATAATATTTGAACATTATTTTTTATCACCTATACTCAAGTGTAACCACATTTGTTTCAACCTCTCCCAAATAATTTATATGATTTCCACCCAGTTCAATACCCTTTAAATATGAAAATATAACTATTATATATCAATATATAGTGACTAATGTCTTAGAAAATTCAAAATCATCATAAGAAACAAGCATTACAACAATATTTCAAATATCCACATTTTATCCAATTTCAATTGATCTTGAATAATAAAAGGAATAATTAAATTTAAGGGTATTTGACACTAATTATAGATGATATGATATAAAAATATGCTAAAACATGTAGAAGTGTCATAGAACACTTTGTTAACAAGTATACTCAGCTAACATGATGTTCAATATGAAAAGGTTGTCTAAGTATTTTTATGCTACTCATTATATGTTATGTCATAAATATATTATTGCTGATATCTTAAGATGATAGAAATATTGAACATGGATCTCATACAACTTCTATTCACTGAAACACCTCATTGGATTGAGAAGAGGTAGATATTTTAGTAGCATTACATGACATTCCGAGGACAATAAATTTAGGAAATAAATGCCATGGTATTCCCAAAATTTTAGGTAATGTTTTTTCCTAAGGAACTAACAAAACGTAAGGAGTCTTGAATTGGTCAAAAAAATATTAATATAAAGCATGTGTAGTAACAATAGAAATACAAGGAAACCATATCACTATACCAATAGAGTAGTAGTGAAAATTTGATAGATATGGTACATGAAAAAAATACATCCAAACAATGGAACACCAAAGAATCATCACTCCATTGACATCAAAATAGATTTATAGCTACAATATCAAACTGTGGGGGAATTAATCAATATTCACTACTAGATAAATGAAAGAATATTCCATTACCAACATCTTTATATAGGATATCTATAAATTCTCTAACGTTCCAATATAGGGGGTGTGTATAAACTCAGTAATTAATACCCAAAGACTTCAAAACACATGAAACATGGACAGAAATATGTTAGGACATTTTATGTGACATATAAGTGATGAATATGTACAATTTACTATAAGAAACAAATAAGTTAATGTATGAAAGAAGTTATATAAATTCAGTCACAATTTATTACACATGGAATAATCGTCGAATGTTCATACTAACACACACACATGAATGTATACTATGAAACTCTATATACTCGTCAATGTTGAGTCAATATAGTGACCTCAACTCTAGTTTAATGAATCTGATGTTAGTATTAATGAATTGGAATAATATACAATATTCATATCCAAAAGTAAAAATATAGTTTAGTAGTATTTGCATTCTATAAACATATACGATTACCATATTCATTTAAATACAAAAATTAAACATATTATTATTCAAGAATATCGTTATTCCATTTATAAAATCCCTACATATCAATAATATTATACTTCATGAACTCTTGAAAAAAGGAATAAAATTAATGATGATCTCAAATACATAGTATAAGATAAGTACATTAGAAGCTATCAAGAAACAATAAGCATAATAAATGTGTAATCATAAATAATTGAACACCCATTCCATTTAAATAACTTGAATATCATGGAATCTTAATTCATAGTTAATATGGAATAGTAAATAATTAAAAACAAATTATATTTAATGAAAAACTAGGAAGTATATGCATCCAGAGACAATATCATTATAAAAATTCAATGGATAATATAAACTGAAATTTTTATGATGGAAATGTTTATTTATCAGACACCATGACCTCAAGAATCATAATACCTCTCCCATTGAGGCTGTTCACAAAAGAGATAAAATAAATTAGGAATAATCCCATATAATACTTATATATATATATATTTAAGGATAAATTCTTATGCATCGATGGGATATATATAAAACAAAGAACCACTAGTCCCTGCAAGTAAAAAATAATTCCTCATATTTTGAATTATCGATTTAATTCATAAAAATTGTTCCTTATCAACATATATTTATATTGAGTAAAGGATAGATATTTTAGAATATTTCCCATTTTAAAAAATTACCTTAAATGTAAACACCATTCCTATAGATGGTATATCATTTAGAAAATAATCATATCTATGATACCAAGAGTATAGATATTTAAGAGAGATGAATTTTATAAAGGTCCTAAGGGAGTGAATGTTTAAAGGGAATGATATTGGTGACAAAAATTGATCAATAATGTGAATATAAATATTTTACAAGAATAAAATTATCATCATACATCCATATAAATAATAATTATGGTATCAATACAACATATACCCATTTAAGTAAAAATAATTGGTTGTTGTCATTGATTAATTGAAATTCCATAAAAATATCATTAAAATATTCTTTATGATATTATCCTTTTTATTTTGAAAAAAACTTTTTAATTTTTTTTTCACAAAACATTTGGAATATGATGTTCATTGAAATTAAAAAATTAATATTATTAAAGATGTTTTCATACATCAATTAATCATGATAGGTGAAAACTCCATTCATGTTGTATATGTTAAAATAAATATTCATTTTACTTTTTTGATAAAAAGAATATTAGAACTTGTGTGAAAAAAAAGAATGTTAGCTTTAGTAAACATTTTAAAAAATAAAAATGGGTAAAAATTTCATTAATAAATAATTTTTTTGAATGTTAAAAAAATTAATTTTTTTAAAAAACATAGGTCTTGATTAAAATTGTTGGTCAATAAAAGAGAGAAATAAATTCATGTTGTTTTTAAAAATATTTTCTTATTAATTTTAAGTATAAATGAATAAATTATTAGTAAAATAATATGAAAAAATTAGGAATATCTAGATGAGAATAAAATCAAATGGTTTAATTATCCAGTGATTCAAAAATTTCATACAATGAATATTTAATAATAAACAATCTCAATTTAAAAATATATTAGGAAATAAACACTCACAAAGATCCTAAAATTGAAGTCTGAATTAATAAATGAAATAATTATGTGTATCAACTTTAAATCCATGTAATACAATTGTATATAAAAAGTATGATGATAAAAAGTCATTACATACATTATGTAAAGTTATCAATGATGCTGAAGAAGTAATATAACCAAGTGAAATGAAATTGAATTTGAAATACATTACCACTTGGTAACATTAAAGTGAAATATCCTTGCAAGAGGTAAATACTATTGAAATGAAAAATACAATTTAGAATTAATTATTCATGATTTTACATATCAAATTGAAATTATATGCACCATATAAATGATATTAGGTTCATAACATTGTAATATTCCTCAATGATGTGAAATTGAGTTATGTTTCCTTACCACATCTTTATTTTTCGTTGAACATGCTATAACCTCATGTATAGTTGTTCTGAATGAGTTATAAACATAAGAAACCCATTATAATATTTATAATATAATATAATATTTTTTTATAAAATCTTATCACCCTTATGTTAATAATCATTCATTATTTTCATTTTTTGAGTGCTAATTTCCTTGTTTTTTCATTTGTGTTTCATTGTGAATGATCTGATTAATGGAAATATTACACAATTATATCATCTAAATAATAATAATAATTGAATAATTAATATATTTTTAAAATGGTTATAATTTTAAAACTTATCATTAATGATGGTTCTGAAAAATGGTTGATGTCACAATCATGGAGAGGGTAGTCCCCATATAAGCATGGGTAACATTTTTTTTCAATGATCACTATGGAAAGGATGTACGTAATAATTTATATATATATAATTATTTTAATATCATATATAACATATAAACTATTTTTGTGTACTTATATATTTCTTGCATATGCTGCGGTGATGAAAAGATATTCTCATCACCTCCTAAAGGTGGTAGTCTAAATATATTAAAATGATGTAATCATCTTTATATGAGTTAAAAGTTATGAAATAAAATGATATATAATATATAAAGAATTATAAATAATCCATTAATATTATAATTAGATCATTTATATCATATATATTCATTAAATGTATCTTTATAACCTTCTATGTACTATGTCAGTGAAAGAAGAATCACCACACTTCATGAGTCATTTGTTTTCCCTAGAAACAAATGATTTTATCATATCCCCTATGAAATGGAAAGTAAAAAAATGAAAATATTTTTTAATTATTCAATACTTATAATTATTTTATAAAAAATAATATTATTTTATTATATCTTTCATTATCCCTAACCGTGAGGGGTTGTAATTATAAAAAGAATGTCATTAGTTTGTGGGCAGTAGGCTGGCGTACACATGAATGCTGAACTCATAACCCATTTAAGGGAAGGGGTTATGGTTGTATATAATTAATTTATTATAAAATAATGTTAGTATACAAATGATTGGGATTATATAATATCATCATAGATTAATTATAATTGACGTAGGTGGAGGAATAAATAAAATAAAAATGATCTTCATGAATGTTACCTCTTGCACCAAAATACTTCCTAAGATAGATATATAACCAAAATATATATTGGATTATAAAATTTCCTTTTTTATGTTGTATTTTAATTTGAGGAAAAAATTATTGCATGTGTGAAGAAGCGAGGACAAGGGGTTGTGTCTAAAAAGTGAGGTGAGTGACACAATTGTATTTACTGTAATTTTAAAGCTCTTCTTAGGTTTTTAGTATTCAAAAAGGGTTAAATATGAATAATTTTTTGAAAAATAGATTTGCTATTGTTGATATATTACCATTAAATACCTTTTTAAGAGTTTGCATGCCTTTTGATCTCTTATCTTTTTAGTTTAAACCTTGATAAATCTATATTTACCTCATCTCTTTTAAATAAGTTTTACTATTTTAAATATTTATTTTTCTTAGAAATTAGGATAAAATTTTTAGATAATATAATTTATTCTTATTAAAAATATGAAAATGTTTTTTAAAAATTCATTTCACAAAAGTGAAGGAAGATAATTTAAAATTAATCCGACAGACGTAAGGAGAATGCATATTTTCTAAAGAAAAATGTACAAAAGTATAAAATGTCTTCATCTAAAAATTAAATATGATACTGATAGGATGGACATAAATTTAGAAATGTGGCATATAATTGACCTAATTTCTCTTTAAAATAAATTTAAAATATAAATTATATTAATAAAAAATTAAAATAAAATGGCATATTTTAATTAATTATTTTTATTTTTAACTATTTATCAGGATATCAAAATTTTTAGAAAAAAAAATTAAATATGAAGTTATTTTAGATAATTATTCCAAAATTATGTTAAAATTTTAATATAAATTTTTTAAAAGTGGTAAAAATCAATTTTTCATTTGGTGTGCAATGAGATAATATACTTTCTTTTAGAACAAAACAATTTTTCAAAACACATTTCCTTTTATTTTAATGGATTTTTTATTATTTTTAATAAATATATAACCTTAATTTTCATGGTTTAATTTGTTTTATTAATTTCAACTAATTTAATTATCATGTTATAATAGTATACTATATTACGGTTCATTTAGACTTTTGTTCAGATGTTTTATTAGCAATCTAAGGAATTAAATTTTAATTAATATATTTAATAGTGTTTTTATAATTAGCGTTTCATTTCACATATTCTATAAAAAATGTGTTATTATTTTACAACTTCTAGTAGTTAAATTCTCCACATATTAAATATATTATAGTCTCTAGATTTAAACCTGATCTCGGTAATCTAGGTTTGGAATTTGGATATACCATCGTTGAAAAACCAATGTCGTAAACGGGCGAATAAAATATATTCCAAATAAGAGTAAATTTGAGGGAAAATATTCATTGGGAATAATCACATAACTAGGATTGCCTGAAGGATATCCTAGGTGGGAATAGAAATCAGGAACATAGAAGAAAGTACTAATGCCCACATACTAATTAACAATGATAGTTGCCATTGATCACTAAAATGTGTGTGATATGGATAAGGTTAATGGCCACAAAACCATAAAGCAACGTTGTGTAAAAAAGGTAATTGATATAATAAAAAATTAGGATAATTGGACACCATTTTTTCAATATCCTTTTCATGGAGTTGATGGATTATTTTACTCTATATGAATATATGGAAATATAATTACTTTATATGTTTCTATTTGATAATCACAATTTCATAATTTGGTTGTGCTTTAATCAATTTTAAATTTATTTTTTAGTCCATGAAATTTATCTCTAAAAATTATTATTTTTATTTCGAAAGCACTAAATTCCAAATTTAACTATTCTAAAGACCTATGAAAAAGTGATACGTTTTTTCATTGGTCTATAACCATTTTAAAAAAACCAATATGGTTAGAATAAGTCGTCCAAAATAAGTAATTAATCTCTAAACCTAAAAACTAAGACCATAAGTTTATCCTTATTTTTTATTTTCAAAGAATTTAATATAAAAAAATGACATAGTTACTAGGACATCGTGTGGGCTAGTTGTAGCTTCTAGATATTGAGCATCCTACTTTTATGATTTCAAGCCCCATGACCATGCCAAACATGATGGGTATCTACTACATTGTGGGTTAACATTTTTCTAAAACAATATTAATAAAATTTATATAAAATCACATAACTATATTATTATGGGAATCCTTGAAATTATAATACTCATGAAATAGCCATTTTAATACGTTTTTAAATACGACCACCTTTTTACATAGTTTCATATTACTATTCAATGATTATTTCAATTTCATTAAGGACCATATTGACAATGAAGGTTATCAGTTCCTTTAAAATCATGTATATAAAAATTTAAGTCATCCTTCCTTACAAAACATTTCCACTAAACCATATGCTTTCTCTAAATATATCCAAAAATATCCTTAATCTTGGTACAAACCAATCCAATTAAACAAATAAATAGTGGTGTTTTAGACATTTATCATATTATCAATCTTAAAATCATTAACCAAAGATAGTACCAACAACCGTAATGACAGTGTAGACATATAGGATTTTAAAATTTAATAGAATCATTAAATTATTGATCATACTTATTCTGAAGTACTAGTTATAAAAATACTTCGATAATATAAATATATAATCCCAAAAATTACTTCAACTATTTTATTTTAACATAGGTCATTCCTTATTCTAATATTTAACCAATATATTATGGTATTGACTCGGATAATTCCATATTCCACCGCATTAAAGATAATTAAATAAAAATGGATACCTAGGATGTGACTTATATACTAATATAGTACTCTTAATTTTTCCAACAATTATTTTATATATGACCTCCATTTCTATAGATAAGGTATCTTACTATTCCATTATGAAACTTTTATAGGTGTATCCTTAAACATTTATCACATTAATGTAATCATTAATTCTTCCCTCAATGGTTTCCATCACTCATGATCTTATATAACACTATTATTCTCTTTTTGATGAGACTCGGGCTTTATCAACTTATAGGTTTTGAAACACATCTTTGGATAACCAATTATATGTACAATCAAGATATCCTTCACTCCTATCATTATACCTATTGGTTTCTTATAGTCAATGCATTTTATTTCATGTTCAATGTTAACATTATTTGTTCTAGTTCGATTCATTGAAAAAATCACAAAACATGGTGTGAGAAATAATAAACATAATGAAAAAACTATAGAATAATTTATTAGTTGTCTAAATCAGGAAACATTATTTTTAATACAAGGATCCTTAGGTTTAACCTAGTTCATTTATTTTATCATATATTAAAATACATCCTAATGGATTATAATAAAAATGAAAATTACCTTAACCATATCCCAGGAGTGTCAATATAGGTGAGCCATAAGCCCACTTCATTACAAATGTTAGTGATTAGGTCATTCCTAATGTTCCATTTTTAGAGTTATTACCACTAAGAAAATATCTTCTTCAACCATGTCCACATGTTGTATCGATAAGGTGAATTGTTTCTTAGAAAAACCTCCATATAATTAAATTAAAAGAACATTAGGATGATATTATGTACTTATCCCAAAATGATATCAAATGACTATAATATGAAAAATAATATTTTCTGAATCTAGTACACTAATTTTCCACTAATCCTCCTTAGGATACCAATTATAGTTACCCTGAACTGAATATCCTTGAGCTGGTGTCAACATTAATATGTTTCAAGAAGATATAATTATTTTCATCCTGAAAGAAAAAATATAATTGTAGTCATGGTAAATTATAAACATATTTCATTCCCATATTATATTTGATAATAAAAATTAAAAACTCATTTTTTTTCAAAAATACCATTATTCCTACTATAATTTTCATTATTATAAATCATAGTACACTTTATAAAATCCATGGAAACGTAAATAAAAGTGGATTTGTCTCAAATCTTTAGTAAGGGTTTAGTATAGAGGAAGATATCATGGAAAATAATCCTAATCAACATGGAAACTTAAATTACTGAGAAAAAGTGGAATTTAAATTGACTGACTATCTCGATAATATAATGCATTGTCAATGTGGAATTGTGAATAACTAATGACATAGTCCGTTTAATCATTAATCTGAGTGTGAAATTCATAAATTGATAATATCATTTTATAATTTAAGGATAATAATATCTAAATTCTAAATTAAGGAATTGTGTAATTATTGGGCATCGTGATCTCAGGTATCTAGATACCTCTACCATCAATACCTTTTACAAAAACATTTAATACCATTTACTCAAACCCATTTAAAGAAAGCTTATTTATTTGTATCATGACATATAATGATGCACCAAGGGGGTATATAATATTGGGCCCACCCAACACTATAGGCCTAATACAATAATCATATATTAAATAATCAACTTAATTCATAAATAATGTATCCTATCAACAAATATATGAAGTAAGTATAAAATATAGATTTATCTAGATCTCCGAAATAATAAACTAACTTTTAATTTAAAAAACATATTTAGAAAACGTTATACAGTTTAGAAAATAATTATATCCATGATAGAAAGAGTTTGGATATTTAATAGATATGGATTCATCAATAATAAAAATAATGTGAATTTTTCAATGGAATGATAATGAAAACAACAATGAAGAAATAAAGTGAATTAAAATACATTCACTGTAAAAAATGATCATAAAAAATCCATAGAAATAATAAGATTGATATCAATAAAACTTATACCCATTGGAGAAAAAAATAAGTGGTTATTGTCTTTTATGAATATAAATATCATAAAAATATATTGAAAACATTCATGATAAAAGTATCCTTCTCAATTTTAAAATCACATTTTAAATCTAAATGTTCATAATTCATTTAAAAATATTTTCCCTGAAAATTGAAATTTAAAAATATCAATGAATTTTTAAAACATATTGTTCAAGATGACTAAAAATTACATTGATGCTATACACGTTGAAAGAAATACACCTTTTACTTTTTCGATAAAATTTAAATGAGATTTTTTTTAATTATATGCTTATTCGTTTATTTTATTAAAAAATTACACATGTCTAAAAATTTATTAAAAAAATAATTTTTAAATGGTTAAATAAATTTTATAAAACATTTTTTAAAAAATTTTGGTTTCGATGAATACGGTATTATGACCAAAGATATAAATAAATTCATATTATCTTTCAAACATTAACTCATTTAATTTATGTAATTAAGAGTATAAAATTATTACAATTAATTAAAAATTATAGAATACATAGATGAAAAGAAAATGAAATGGGCATATTATACAATGATGAAAGAACATCCTTCAATTTAAATTCAAGAATAAGTAATCTTGATTAATATGAGATTGTTATAAAAACCCCCCACAAATCTCAAAACATTTAGGTGATAATTAATCAATTAAAAGTATAACAACCCTAATCATTATTTCATATTTAAACATTATTTAATACATAAACATGAATGTAATACAATTTTGAAGATCGAGATATCTAGTTTATTTGGGGATTATGAACATTACATAAAAATGTAAAAAATTAAATACACATGATTATTGAAAACATCTTTTACATGGCCACAACATTCCTTTATACATATCATTATGTGGGATAAACTGAGTAAATAAATAGGAAAAGGGTGATCTATAAAGGCCAGTAATGGAATAAAAAAGGTGTAAAATGAAGAATAAAATACAATTTAGGCAATAGGAATATAAATGGATAATAAAAGAAATATGAACATAAAGGCATGATATATTATGATTATCATAACATAAGAATGTGGAAACAGATAAAAATATTTCATAATTAATATAAAGGAATCAGGTAAACCCCTTTCCCAATATGATGTATTATGATACTAAATATTACCCAATGCATTACATCGCTATTAGAAAGCACCCTTTATAATAATTTTAATCTCATGCTTATATGTGCCACATAGATCATATAACATGGATTCATTCAAGATCATCACTTATTCCATGATCAAGGAATATAGAATTCGTATATGTAAGTCACCATTAGATAAGTATATGTTTATAAAGGTGAATACCTTTGATAGTGGAATGAGTATGATATTCACTACATGATGATTTGGGAATGGAAAAACACGGTGAAATTTTTAGAGCACAACAATGTGACATGGACATTCATAAATTGGATTGATAATATAAAATAGGGTCACTCGTAATTTATACATGGGATATACAGTAAAAGGATCATTATAAATAATATCCCATTATGTGAAATAAAATTTAGAAGCCTAATTAAAAAGAAATTCTTGATTAGAAATGAGGGGAGAGGAATCCCTTACAGAATTTTAGTATAGTAACTGGTGGGTTTATACGATCCTAAGAGGATTAATGGGAGTGAAAGGAATATACCATCATGTATACAAAAAATTTGTCATAAGGAGGTATGGAATAACATATCCCAAATCATTTAAATGTAAATTAAAAGGAATGACATACAAGTGGTGCTTGAATGAAAGAGGAGAGGGAGATCCATTAGTTGGATTTGTGACTCCAAATGCTTTGTAAATTATTATTGGGAGATTGGGGTGCCTTGGGAGGACTCTAGGAATTAGGGAAAAAGAGGTTAGTTGATATTCAAAGTGATTTATTGAAGAGGAATGGGTTCTTGGGTGGGTTTTTATAGGAAGGGGGATTCATTGTTATTTTGGTTTGTGACACTACACAGAGAATATTCAAATCCAAAAACCATACCATGTTTTTTCCCATGGTTCCTAGAAAATTGGAGGGGTATAAATTATTTGATAAGTGTAATGGTTGAATATATTAAAATATATCCCTTTGTTATTTGGAGGTGTGGAACAATTTCCAAGAAATTATTTTAAAGTCTTAAAATATTTTCCATGCCATAGAGAATTGACACAGGCTTTATAAAATATATCAAATAATAATAAAATTACATTATTTCAAATAAAAAACATATATTTGGCCTATGATTCCTTTTATAGTATTTTATTACACCACAATTGTGTCATTATGATGTCATAAGACATATTATATACATACGTTATTTAATTTTTACCCAAAAGACAACTATCTTAGAAAATTATGAAAAATTCACTATTAGAAAATTTCAACATGTTGATTCCCAAAATAATATATATTTTATCTAAATAATTTTATAAATATGTGAATTTTCACTTTTAAAATAAAAGTTGACATTTATTCAAAATTGAGGGGTTTTGACAAAAATAGTTTTCAGACCATAATAAAAATTACATTCGACTTTATAGAAATTATACGATAATTCATATTTAATAAATTTAATTTAATAATAATATTTGATTAAAACATTTTTTAATTAAAAATCCATTATTTCATCAAAATATATTTCTTAATTGAATTTGAATATTAACCAAAAATATTATTTCTGATTTAGAAAATCATTTATAAAGATATAATAATAGAATAAATGTATATTCATTATTATATAAAAAAATAATTGTAATGCTAAGGTATTGATACATGTTCCTTTATTACACTTGAGTACTCCCTAAGAGTATGGTTTCAGATGGTGGGGCTTTCTTAGGCCTGCTTGATGAGTATTTTTTGCGTCGTGATCTTGATGAGCTAAAAATTATCCTGTAAATGGTTAAAATCATGCTTAAGATGTGGGATCTGAGTTTGTTCTTGGTCTAAAGAGAACACCAGAAATGATATATCCCTTATAATCTCCAATAAATGAGGTTAATAGGGAGTTATAATACTGGAAGAGGCTATCATGTCATTTTTTATGCCCAAATGATTAGTTAGAACCCTATATTTATATTAGCCATGTTATCATTGAAAAATCACTATATTATCAACAGTAAGGATAAATAATGGTTACTTAAATCTAATTGGATATAATAAAATGATTTGAGTTCATGTGTTTTCAATATCAATAATACATTTAATTAGAATAATGTTAAATTTTTTCATTAATTATTGTGTTATTATAACCTCTACCATTAAAAAATTTCACACATTACATTTTCTATTCCCAAAATAAACAGATTAGGGTAACTCTTCCACATTAATTCCTTTGGTTCCTACATTTCCTCTTCAAACTTGTAGTTTCTCCACAACACTTTTATGAGGTGTATTGTCCAATTTCGTAGAATTTTTCTCTATAATATATGATATTAACTAGCTTCTCTTCATATGAGAGGTCATTATCCAATGGTTCCACCTATGGATTGAGTACATGTGATGGGTCTAGAATGTACTTCCTTACAAGTGATACATGGAATACTTCTTTTACAATAGATATGTTTTGTGGGATTGATAGTTGATATGCCACTGCTATGATGCAATCAAGGCTCTCAAAAGGGTTTATGTACCTTGGACTATGCATTCTCTTATTCCTAAACCTTATAACTCTTTTTTCCATATAGATATGTGGAGGAGGAAAACGTCTCCAACATCAAACTCTAGGTCTCATCGATGATTGTCAGCATAGATCTTATGTAGACCATGGGAAGCTTAAATGTGATGTGGGATAGTCTTAAATTTCTACACCATTTCTGCAACCATTTCTAGACCTTGAAATTTTCCCCCCAAATTCATTCCAACATGCCAGGTTTCTTCATATCTTCCAATAAAGGGATTCATAAGGAGCCATTTGGATTATTGAGTTGAAACTATTTTTGTAAGAGAACTCCAAAAAATGAATATGTTGGTCTAATATACCTTTTATGTCTATTGATTAAGCTCTCAACATGTCTTCAAATGTCTGGATAGTCTTATTAGATTGGCCATTAGTTTTAGGGTGATTGGTCATGCTGATGTTCAACTTAGTGTTCAGAGTGTATTAAAGACTTTTTTGGAAAATAGAATTGAGTTTTGGATCTCGATCGGACAAAATTGATAGTGGTACTCCTGGTAGATTTACCACTTCTTTGATTTATATCATTCCATTTGATCCAGTAAGAAATCATCTTGAATTTCAATTAAATTTCCAGTCTTTGTAAGATGATACACAACAACCTAGATATCATTGTTTCCTTTGGATGTATTTGGTAGTCTGGGGAATAAGTCCATGGTGATGTTTTACCATTTCAATGTGGTTATGGGTAATGGTTTCATCATTCCCTTATACTTATTATTCTAAGACGTCACTTGATTACAAACTAGGAACATGTTGTATATTTAGTTGTCTCTTTATTCATGAACATGATGTATATTTAGTTGTCTCTTTATTAATGTTATCCCACCAATAGTGCTTCAATAGATCTTGATAGATATTTGGGTTTCCTAGGGGAATAGAGGAATCTGAACTACGTTCATCATCCAAAAGTTCTTTATTTAACTTCATATTTGATGAAACACATAGTCTTTACCTAAATATCGCAATTCATCTTTCCTTAACATCTATCTTCTTGTATTTACAATTTCATATAGTTTCCAATTTTTTTGAATTCCCACATCATCTTTTTCAGAATCCTTTAACCTTTACAATAGATACTATTGGGAAATCATTTCTGAAGGGATTGATTATGTTCCCCTGTTTATGATTCCCATGTCCATCTTCATCAAATCCAAGAATATTGGATACATTTCAAATCTTATCAATGTTTGAATTATAGGGTCCATTTTAATAAGAGCATCTTCATCCTTGTTCCATTTCCTAAGGTGGTAATGGATTGAGAATTCGTTATTGTCGATGAGGTCTTACCATCTCCATTTCCTTATATTTATATCTTTCTATGTTAATATATATTTGATACTTTTGTGATCCATATATATTTTACACCTCTTAACAAATAAAGAATGCTGCCATATTTTCAATGAAAATATTACATTTTTCAACTATAGATCATGCGTAAGATAATTTTTCTTAATAAATTTTAACTACCTTGAGACAGAGGAAATGAAGTTTTCATTCTACTTCAACCAACATCTCATGCCATTTTTTAAAGAATCGTTAAAGATTATGAAAGGCTCCCCACTTTTGAGCAGTTTCAGCATAAGGTAAATGATAATCCTTTTCTTTAACTCCATAAAACATTATTTACATTAATTATTCTAAGAATACTTTATTCCACTTTGAGTTATACTCGAATGAGGTTTTGACAATCGTGAGAAATCTATCACAAATCGGGGATAATATCTAGCTATCCTCGGGAAGATACGAATATCCATCATATATTTCATCCTCATCTATCCCTTGTTTTATTTTGTTTTGGGAGGATCTATAGATATCCCATTTCTTGTGATTATATACTCCAGGAATGAGACATCCCTCAAACACAACCTACAAATTTTGTAATTTTCATATTGATTCACCTTTCTCAAGGTCTCTAGCTGAGTGCCCAGATGCTCTTCATGCTCCTCTTTTTTTGGAGTATATTATAATATATTCTATAAATACAACCAAAAAAATTTCTAGGTAAGGTTTAAAAACTATATTCTTAATGTACATGAATATTTTTTGAGCATTAGTGAGTCCGATAGTAATTACTATGAATTCATAGTGCTCATACCTTGTAGAAAATGTAGTCTTAGGGATAACCTCTTTCTACAACCATACTTGGTAATATCCTGACTGTATACCCACCTTGGATATGTATTGTTTACTATGTAGAGGATTAGAAAAGTAATCAATATATGGAGAAGGATGCTTGTTCTTTATTGTGATTTTGTTGAGCTCATGATAATCAATACAAAGGCACATTGACCCATTATTCTTCAAGATGAAGAGGATTGGTTCACCCCTTGGTGAAGCACTTGGGTGTATAGACCCTTTTTCTATATTCACATGTAGTTTCTTATTTTTCTCTTCAAGCACCATGACACCCTTTCTATACAGATTCCTAGATATTGGCAATTCCCCAGGTATAATATCAATTGAGAATTAAATATCTCTTCTACGAGGAAGACCAGAAAATTACTCAAGAAACACATTAGCGAATTCCCTCACAATAGGCATGTCATTGAGGATGGTTAATTCCTTTGACTCCATCATATTAGAAAGATTCACATTATCATAGGTTAGTAATACCCATGATTGAGATGATTGTGATAAAGTAGATTCATCTTCCTCCTTGTACGTTTATAGAATCGGTGGTCAATTCACCATATGAAGAGTGATTTCTCGGTCTTGAGAACTATTGTTGTCTCTATATAGGGAAAGACAATCCATGCCAAGGATTGAATCAAATTACACCACAAGAAGAATTAAGAGGTTCAACAGGGAGTTGAATCCTTAAATTGTGACATGGGAGTAGTCATATGCCTGAGTCTCTATAATTTCCCCATTGTCCATTTTCACTGATATCTCTACTTCCATGATTTGTGGTGGTGTCTGGATTGTTCTACTAAATATCCAGGATATAAATGAATGTGTAGAACTATGGACAATAACGTAAATAGTCACTTTTTGATTTTGGTTCTACTCTAGCCATTATATACTTAGGGTTGAGTATCTTAAGAACTTAAACACATAAATAAGAATTTAATGATATTAAATAGATTACATATAAATTACATTTAGCTCTATAACTTATGAATATATAGTATTCGATCTATGTTATCCATGTTATACTTCCAAATTTTAATTTATATATGGATTTTTATATTCCATTAACAATGGTTTATACTAAGCTTATGAATTAACAAAGAATATCCATTGGGAGTGTCGAACTAGGAGTTCATCAAGGCCTTCTATCATGCACCAGTTCCCATTTGAGTCTTGCTCAAATTGTTGTTTTTGGCTTTTACCCCTACATACATTTGTGCCAGAGCCCCCTATACATTTTCATATCCAGATATGGATGTGTTTTCTTAAAAAAACATATTGAATACTCACCAAAACTTAGGTATTTTTTTTCTTATACATAGACTTATCCCCAAGGCTTTCACTAGAGTTTTCTAGTCCCAATCCCAAAAAACAACTAAACCAATCCTCTGATACCAACTGTAAAAACCCTGATCTTTTTTTCAATTATAACAATGATTTAGTACATAAAAATACACTTAATATAATTCAAAAGATAGAAAGGTATAGTGTATTTGGGGATTAGGAACATTACGTACCAACTTAAAACATGAAATACACATATTTATAGAAAATATCATTTAAAGGACCATAACATTCCTTCACTCATAACATTGCATGGGATAACATGAGGACATACATAAGAAAAAGTTGAGTTATAAAGCCCCGTAAGAGAGTAAAAAGGAATAATAGTAGTATTGCAATAAATGTTATGAAATAGATATATCAATGGAGCACAAGAGAAACATGAACATAAACTCATGATACAATATAATTATCATAACATGGAAATGTGGCTACAACTAAAAATATTGCATCATTATCATAAATAAATCAGGTAAACCCATATCTAAACATGGTGAAAAAATGTCATTTTAAGGAATTAGGTAAACCAATATACCAACATGACATATCATGATACAAAACCTTACTCAATTCATTGGAGTGATATCAGGGAACACCCTTTATACTCATTTCAATATAATGATTAAGTGTCCCACACAGATAATATAACATAGATACATTAAAAATCATCATTTTTTACATGACCAAGGAATAATAAATTCATACATTTAATTCAAATTTTTATAAGTATGTGTTAATAAAGGTTAATACCCTTGAATGTGTAAGGGGTATGGGATTCACTATATGATAATTTTGGCCTGGAAAATCATGGTGCAATTTTGTCAACAAAACAGTGTCATCTAAGAATTGATAAATTAGGTTGATGAGATAGAAATGTGTCTCTAATTATTTATACTGGTGATGTAAATAAAGGGGATCATGTAAAATAATATCGCAACATGTGAAATGGAATTTAGAAGAACAATATAAAAGAAATTTTGGAATGGAAATGAGAAGAGTGAAATCCCATATGGAATTTAAGCATAGTAATGGGGGGATTAAAAGATAATAGAGCGGATAAATGAGAGTGAATGGAAGATGCCACCAAGTATACCTCATATGGAGAGTAAATAGGTATTAAAAAATATATCTGAAATTAATAAAATGAAAATTTAAGGCCATGATATCAAATAGAAGCTTGATAGAAAAGGAGAGAGGGAGATCCCATACTTTTTGGTGTGAGACCAAAGGATTGTGAGAGGATTCATGAAAGATTGGGGTGGCTTAGAAGGACTATTGGAAGTAGGGGGTCAATTGTTTGCCGATATTTCATGAGCTTGAGTGAAGAAGAATGTGTTCTTGGTTAGGTTTATATAGAAATGGTTAGGGAATTCCTTATTATTATTGTTTTGGACACTACTTACTAAAATATTCAAAACCAACAACTACCCCATCGTTTTTCCAATGATTTATATAAAATGGGAGTGGTATAAATTATTTTATAGAGCTAATGGCCAATAATAATAAAATATTTCCTTTATTTATGTGGAGTTGGGTCACAATTTGTTGGAAAAGATTTTAAAAGATTAAAATATTTTATATTTCTTGGAGGATTCACTAAGGCTTTATAAAATAAATCAAATAAACCTGAAATTACATTATTATGAAGAAAAAAATATATTTAGACGAATATACCTTCTATATTATTTTATTATATCACTATTGTGTCATTCTGATGTAGCAAAACACATTATATATTTATACGATATTTAATTTTTACCAAAAATTTTAACTATCCCATAAAAATATGTAAAATAAACTATTGGATAATTCCAACATCCTGATCCAAAAATAATATTCATTTTATCAAAATACTTATATATATATATGTGAATTTTATCTTTTAAAATAAAAATTGACATTTATTAAAAATTGTTGGGTTTTGAAAAAAAAGAAGTTTTCAAACCTTACTAAAAATTACATTTGACTTCATAAAAATTATATGATCATTTATATTTAATAAAATTAATTTTTTAATATGATTTTATTAAAATAATTTTTAATTAAAAACTTTAAGAATTCATCAAAATAGATTTTCAAATTGAATTAGAATATTAACCAAAAATACTATTTGTGCTTTAGAAAATCATTTACAAAGTCATAATTATAAAATGAATGTATATTAATTATTATATACAAAATTAATCATAATTCTAGGGTCTCGATACATATCTCTTCATTACACAAGTATACACCCCAAGAGTATGGTGTGCGATGGTCGGGCTTTCTTAGGGTCGTCCAGTGAGCTTGGTTTGGGTCGTGATCTTGAGGAACTTGAACTTCACTCAAAAAAAGTTTCACTCATGATTATGTTTTAGGATATTGTCGTGTATTTGGTGTAGGGAAAAGCACAAAAATTCTATCTCCCACATAAGCTCCAATAATTGGGCTTCATAGGGTAATATTTTAATAGTTTGGGACATCACTTCAATTTTTTGTGCAAAAGGGATTTGCTAAAAACCTATATTTATACTAGTCAAGTCATTTATATCCAATGGCTAAATTTTCAATAGTAAAGATACTTAATAGTCATTTAATTAAAAATTTAAATAAAAAACAAAAGGAGTGCATATGTTTTCTTTATCCAAAAGACATATATTTAAATGAAAAGTAATTTTATTCATAAATGCTTAGGTCGTTACAAAACTATTTTGTGAATAAAATATAAATCCAAATAAAATAATTTAATTAGAACATATCATGATAAAAATTCATTATAAAAGTATTTTAAGAATGTCATTGATGACAAATAAGTAATATAACCAAATTAAAAAATTTACTTACAAAATTCATTAAAACATGGAATATTTTATTCCAATTCATCATAAAATATGTAATTTAATTTGTAACATAAAATAACATAAATAATTAATTCATCAATATATTACTTTTCAAAGGGTATGTATATAAACTATTTAAAAACAAATTAGGTTCATAACATTAAAATATGCCTCAATGAAGAGAGATTTTGACTAAGTCCCCTACCTCACACTTCCTTTTGGATAAATGTTTTTTAACAACCTATATAAAGTTTTTAAACATTTTATTAACTTATACCATAACCATATTAATATTTATAATATCATATGTGAACCTATTGTATCATATTATTACCCTTCAGTTAACAATATTTTAGTATTACAATTGTTTCCATTCTAAATTGTCTTATTTGTTCGTGCATGTTTCGTTATGAAAGATCCAATTACTGAAAATATTTTATAGTAATATATTATCTATAATGATAACCATGACATAATTGTCATAGTTTTAGATAAATTAAGCTTTTGACTCCAATTATGAAAGATTACCATAATAAATTGAATATTTTTTAATCATAGTGATTGTATATCATATATACAAATGAGTAACATTTCATTTTTTCAAGGATCATTATTGAAATGCGATGTTGATCTCTTTTCAACACCACACCACTTGGGTGATATATATAATTTTATTTAAAAAAATATTGATCTTATAATACTTTGGAATTGAAAAAATTATTATATGATATAATTAATAAATCGGTATAATTTTTCCGCAAAAAACATATACATACTTTAAATATATCATCACACCCACAAATAAGAGTTTGACATAAGAATGATGATTTTGAAAGCCATTTGATGGAAGTGAATATTGTTGTAGTTCCTGATCATATTACCTCAGCATACCAGTATATAAAAGTGAATTACCATATTAGATCATTATGTTTTATAAATAATTTATGGTGGTGGAGAAATATGAAAAATTAAAATTCTCATTTAAAGACGCTACCACTTCTTTTGGTAAACACAATAGATTTCAACCAAAATTTTTCGTAGGTTGGATTTATACCAAAACTAAGGCTTATAGGATGATAATTGGGATTTATAGAAGAGACTAGAGTATTTATTTGATGATAATAATTGGTTTTAAATATTTAATAATATATTATAGGTTGTGTCATTTTACAAGTGTGGTTGCTGACACACATGTAATATTTGGAAAGAAAAAGGTATAGCCATTTTTTCACTTGCAACAAGGGTAAAAAATGTTTTTTTTAAGTATTAGAGATTTTTGGGGTAACATATGTCCATAAAATATATTTTCGAAGATTTTATTAAATTTTTACCATTATAATTTTAGTTTAACTACCAATAAATTTATTTTACCTTAACCGTGATAAGTATTTTTCACTCCATACACTATTCTTATGGGGAAAATTTTAATTTTCCATCAATTAGATAAAATATATTATGATTATTACAAATATGGATTTTTTTAAATAATTTTAAAATAATTAATATATTTTAATTTAAAAACTAACCCCACAAACCTAGTTAGAAATCATTGTTTTTAAAGAGATAATGATCAAATGTTTATAATGTCTTTATATGAAAATTTAATACAAAGATGATTCTAATTGAATAATTTTTTTTATTGATATAAATTTGAACTAATGATGTTATGAAATTATTAGAAATATAATTCAACTTTATAACAAATTTTAATGAAAATGATTTTTCAACTAAAATCAGTATTTTTCACTATTTATAAAAAACAAGGCTTGTTTGGAACAATGCAAAAAATTCACTAAAGATAATTTTAATATTATAATTTCAAAAATGAAAATAATTTTTTGAAATAATGTTTCTAATATTGGTAAAAATTAATTTTAAATTATGTATGAAAAGAGAAACTAACCAATTTTTTTGGAAAATTATGTTTTCTCATAGAAATTCTATTTATAACTTCATTTATTTATAAATTATTTCTAATCAATATATAAAAATATTTTTTATTAAATTAGTTACTAATATTAATCAAATTAAAATAAATGGAATGGGTATAACAGTATACTATGTTAGTTATCATTTATACTCAGGGTTGCGTGTTCTATATGATATCAAAGAGATCAAAATTAAATAAATATATTTCATTGACTCTTTAATATTTGGTTTCTGTGTAGCATAGAAAATCAGATAAAACATTCATATTGTGTAATTTTTGGTGTTATATTCATCATTCCACAGAATCATTAGTAGGTTACCCCCATTAATGGTAGTATAACATGAAAATACTTCATCCCATATTAATGATGGTACTTCCTAACCATTACATATCATATAATTACATGAACAATTTCCACTATATATTTCATGCTATCACACTAAGTCATTTCACAGCAAACATTTATTTTGGAGTGCATTTTCTTAGAATATTTTTATGAAACAATATATGTGCATCATTAAAAAACTAATTTTTTAGCTAAACCATAATAATTTATTCTAAAAAATGTAATATAAATTAATTTAAATATGAATATTTTATGTTTTATAAAAATTAGAATAATTTTGAATCAACATGTGTCACAATGGTATAATACAGCAAGGAATCACACAAGAATGATCTAGATCCTTCATTGAAAATTATTCACTTCAAAATATCAAACATTCAATCATCAAATCCAAAAAAATGGACATATATATATATATTTTCATGCAATGATTGGTGTAATGATAATTATGAGGGAATATTAGATGATATAATGATAATACTTATATATGATAACATTCCCTTTTCTAAGGATATCTATTGTGATTTGGTTCACCAAAAATTACATTATGATCGAATTGAATCACCATGGGAGTCTACAAGAGGAAAGGATTCCAAGATCAAGATATAAAATGAGGAAAATGAGGGATTCATGAACATAATATGAAGAATTTTTTATTCATAAACTAAAAATTTAATGGTTAGACTTCGTTGTTTTTCAATGTGCATGAAACTTTCTGCATGCTATAGTGAAAAATATAGGGATATTCATGGTTTGTACCACATGATTTTAAATAATATGTTCTTTTATGGAGATGATATTGTCTCATGGAAACACCCTCACATGGTTTGGTCTCAATGTTTGACATAAGATGCAAAATCCAAGCTTTTCCCAACACATCTGTTGTTATTGTTTCCCATAGCATGAGCACTATTTAGAGAAACACTATACAAACCATGAACCTACATACTGATTCTTATCATGACCCTTCACATTTTCCAAGATAAAGGGTATAGTTTAGACTAATTTTTCTCAATCAACACATACATTAAAACACATCCAAAATAAATATAAAATTTCCAAAAAACAAATAAAAATCAACCAAAGTATTATATAAGATAATAATAAATAATAAAATGGAAAGGAACCTGAAGCCAGGGGTGTTTAGAGCCCTTATCTGACACCAATAATAAATCCTTGGACATATACATCTAGATCTGATGAATAAAACAAAATCTTTATAATTATATGTTTAATTACAATTTACATAAGTAAATATTTACCGTACATTATTACAACAAAAAAAGGAAATACTTAGAGACTTATATACTAAGGATTATTATGTTTTATGTTTTAGATAATTGTGGATACCCCTTTAATAATCCTAAGTAGTTTTCAAGAAAAGGATTATTTCAGATAATAAAAAATTATTCAAATTCAATGATATGTTTTTATCATTAAATATAAAATTTTACATGAATGAAAGCCTTTTGGATAGAACTTTTTTATTAAAATTATTTCTATATTTGAAAATTGTAAACACAATAATGTTGATCTCCAACACTCAGTTAAGATAAAAATTGGAATTAATAATTCTATATCATTAGTGAGATTCAGATTAAAAAATCGGAAAAATATTAATAAAAGTCTATTATAATAATATAATAGAATATATTCAAATAAAAACCAGGATCATTAAGAATGATTCCTGGTATAATGGTTTAGAATAAGGCAAATCTTGATTGAGTAATGAATCATTATATATTAGAAAACATTCATTGTTTAATAGAACCATTTGATCTTGTAGAATGCATAGTGAAATAGTGTCAGTGTCTTTGGATAATATCTACTTATCATTATTAAAATCACCCTTTGGAATAAAAAAACATGGAAATTATAATCCATTAGGAGTAACCTATAAATAGTATTATTTATCATTTTACTTGATGAATTGAAGAGGAATATAGGGCCCACCAATAAATCAATTAAATATAAAGCTTGCCCATGATAATTAAAAAACGTCACGAACCAAAATACCTATAAAATAAATTGTGTTTAGGATTCTCTAAAATACTGAATGAACTACCTGTTACTACATTTATATACAGATTATATAGTGGAGTAGAATTGGGGTTTTTGGATGTCCAACTAAATTTATAAATATAACCTATCCTGATAAATTATATTAATGGAATTTTTGGAATATATTACTATTGATGAATTTTAATCATTTTGAATATGACTAAAAAGTTAATAAATCTAATATAAAATAATTTTGAAAAATATATATTAAAATTACAAGGAGTAGAATTTTTTTAGAACATTAAATACAAAATTTCATGAAAATGAGAAAAGGATTTCCTGTAAAATATAATTTAAAATTTTCCATGTTTCATAATAATGCATAATTTTTTTGATAACGTTAAAATACATTCATGTCATACATGGTGAAAACAAATTTATATTGATATTGTGTAAAGAGAGTCAAAAGTGAACTATGTGGGAATCATTAATAAAATACCATTAAAAACAATTTTAAAGGGAAAAAAACCAAGGATAATAAAATTATGAGATCATTTAATTTAATAATAGATAATGCTGGAAAATATAATTAAATGTAGTATAATGGTCCTTCATAAAATACTTTAAAATATTTAAAACACCAATTTCAATGGGGGCACTTTATTCCAATTTAAAATCAATAACCTATTTAAATGAATGTACTTGTGGGGAAAATTTAATAACATTATTATAAATAAGTTAAGTTTATTTTTTAGAGGTTGTATATACATTATAAAATTATATATAGAGATATCATTCAATACTATTATCAATGAAGGAATTTTATAATTAGAAATCTTTACAAATTTGGACGTTCTAGAATAAAAAATTCAATTTAATTAAGGAATATTTTATTAATCTATAAAATATTTGATTCACATTAATTAATTGGTATAGATCAATCAATGAGATTTAAATACAATATATTGTTTAAATAAAGGTTCATAATAATAAACATACCTTATAAACTGACATTGAGGCCATGGAAAAAATTGAATCTTTTATATCATTTAAATCAATAACTCATGAAATAGGGAACATAAAAAATAAAAAAACAATATCATTATCAAAGTGTTATCCATTTTAAAATATTTATATATGTAGTATATACACCATATAAATAGAATTGTGTCCATAAAAAGAAATATTTCTCCAAAAAATGTAATTTAATATGGGAATCCCTTACAGTGATCATAAAATTAATATACAATATAATCAATAAATTAATTATAAGTAACAAATTTAAACCGTGATTAAACTTATATAAGTACAACATAAACTACCATAGGACATTACATAATTAATCTTGGCATGACACTATCAATTATATTGAGATAAAACTCAATGAATGTAAATATAGTATTGAATCCCCTACCATGATTCCTAGCATTCGGTATTCCAAAAAATATTTTTTGGAATAAATTTTTTTTATTAATTTTATATACTTTCCAGACCATATTTCATGGTTATTATATTATTATTTTTATTATCAAGTTTCATTCATTAATTGAGTTAAAATATTGAAAACATGTCATTTTAGGGTCACTTAGTTCATAATTGTAACACCCCATGTTTTATTAAAGAAAAACTATGTTCAATTGCATACATTCTACGCTACATCGATCTTAAATGAGAAAATAAATATTATTATTCAAATTTTACCATTATAACCAATTTTTTGGAATGGTAGGAATAAATATTATCAAAAAAATTATAAAAATATGATTAACACATGTTTAAATAATAATTCATAAGTTACCAATTTTATTTTAATTTTAAAAAAATCAATTTAATATAAATGATGTTTTTTAATGAAAACCTATTTAAAATAGAAAAAAATTATTTATAAAATCATATAACTTTTTATGGATTTTTTAGATTTTATATATTCAATGTAATTTTTAAAATTCATCATATATTGTTTCCAGATATAAAATAATAACAAATCCATTTTTTTGAGAAATGATTTATTTTTCAAAAAAATACAATTTCACCACCTTTTGGTGGTGAACCCTTTTTAAATTATTTATTTCACTTATATATGTTCTATTTGAAAAAATTAACATACTCTCTGGAATTAGAAAATCAAAATTTACTTTGAATAAATTTCTGTATTTTTTTTGAAAAAATTCATTTTTTAATGAATTGTGAAAATACTATATTTTAATTCAAAAAATCCTTTTTTGTCTAATTATTTTTATATTATTAGATTAATTGTTTTTCATTTAATCCAATTTTTTTCATTGGAAGTACTTTTACATTTAAATGGAACATAAACACAAGCCAATATGATATTTGTTTATACTTCTTAAAAACCCACTTTCTGGTTTTGATATTTAGAATTAATTTTAAATTAATTAATAAAACTTTTGTGTTTTGAATTTGGAAAAATGTAATCCTTATTTTTAATCATAAAGTAAAAATAATTTTAGTAGGTACCTTTTATTTGTTGGCATTATCATTAGTAACTTCTGTAATTATTCTTAATTACAACAATTAAAGGGTAAATTAGATAAATAAGGGTAAAAATAATACTATAATAAAAAAAACTACCATAACATGTGTTCTAAAATTATAATATGAGTCTTTAGTTACAAGGAAAATCCTTAGTCTAAAATTTTGTAATTTGGGAGCCACATGGGTGTGAAATTGAAATGTTATAATAATTAATTTAAAATAAAGAGAAATATAACATAAACACGTATCCTTTTACTAAAAAGAATTTAATGTTGGATTATATAATTTATCTATTTGTCCATAAATAGTCATTATATATATAAAAATATTTCCTAAATCATGGTATTTTATTTATACTTTTTAGACACTAAATTATAAATTTTATTTATGAAACAATGATGATGCTGTGATTACCTTATTAATGAATGGTTCAAATAAATTATATTATAAATATTAAAATAAATTTAATTTGAAATTTTTTATTCCATACACAAAATTTCTCAAATATTCTGACATATAATAATTGATTTAATGTATTTTTTTGAATCAATCTTGTTTTTATAGGTTTAACAAAAATCAATTACTAAATAGTGTAAAAATTTACATAGATGATATTTAATATTATACAATTTTATTAATTGTTATAATAGTCATGAAAAAATATTATATTCACCCACTTCAATTTGATAATGTTAATTTTTTTATAAAATTTTCACTTGAGGTTCCCTTTGAATTTTATAGTAAATATATTGAACATATAGTGTAATCATATAAGAAGACATGATATGAATTAATTTTTAAAACTAAGGGTTAAAATAAAAAAGATAATGTTAAATATGTGACATAAACATGTCTAAAACATATTGGTTGAGATTATTTTGATTCATAATAATCTTATTTCTAAAACATATCATTTTGGAGATATTATAAATCAAAAATCATTTATAATAAAATAAAATTTCAAAAATATTCTAAAGGTTCCCTCCTCCCTCTTACAAAAGGACAACACCTATACCCTCTTACTCACACCTTTCATGACCCTTGGATCACCCAAATCCAGCTAAAATAACATTCAAAAATCCCTCAATTCCTCCTAGAATCCGTAAATTTTGATTAAGGAAACTCAAGGATGCCCTCAGGCTCAAATCAAAAAAAAGTTACATGATTTAGAGCTTACGTCTTCCTCATGCTCCTTTCATTTATTTTCCTTCTCTAACCCCTAGAACTCTCTTTCTCTATTATTAAAAAAACAATTATACTCAATATACTAGGATTTTTTTTATGATAGGGATTCAACCTAATATTACACACACCTCAATCTAATAGATATAGAATATATTATATCTATGTACGCTGAACTATTGCCTCATGAAATAGTTATTATTCATTTTTATCCTACCACATATCATGGTGGACATTATGATGAAACAATTTTTATATATGATATTTATCATATTAATAGTGTCTCTATTATTCTATATTTTTTTAATACATACCTTTATTCATTCCATAATGCATAAATATGATAATTTCATTTGTTGATGTGTGGACTACTACACCATAAAAGTGATATGACTCATTCATGGAAAACATGGAACATATAAAGGAAGGAGTTAATAAGAATATGTAACATATATAACATATATATTGTACAACATAAATAATTATGCAAATGCTCAATTAAAAGAGGGGGGTGAATTATAAGTTTAAAATCTTGGTATTTAAAATTATGGAAAACTATGTTTAACAAGGTTAAACAAGATAAATTCACAAGATCTCTATTAGTTCTACTTAAACAAACATTCTAGGTTCCGGAATTATTATTCAGAAAATGAAATGTAAGGAATGTTTATAGGGAAATGACTATAACTTAAAGCGTATATAATCTTAAATATCAGAGTATACAAATTTACAATAACATATCATAAGATTATCCTTTCTTTATCGAAATAAAACAGAAATAAACTAGAAACAAAACAATTTACAAGTATGAAATCTTTTATCCCAAAGAGTATGGTATCCAAAAACCATGGATATAGGTCCCTGGATTTATACTTTCAAGAAAGTTTGTCTACCCACACCAGGGTAAGCCCTCGATAAGAATATTAGAAACTGTCTTGCTATCCCTGTTAGCCCTCGAACATTAAGGTAGTTGACACCTCTGTCTTCCAATCCCTAGAAGCCCTCAATTGTACACAACAACAATTAGAGTCACACAAAGCAATCTGAACATGATGTTCAGTATGAACAAAGCATGTGAGTCTCTCTCTTTACAAATCACTTCACAACATGCAATCTCTATAGTGATAAACATCACTAATCTCACTCAAATGACTTCCTTTATATAGGCACTTCTCTAATGGTCGGATCCCTCCTACAATAGTCATATTTTTCCCTGAATCTCAGAGGGACCTATACACATGTCACTCAAACAACACCAAGTTAGAAACAGATTGTACGACATTGTATTATGACTATAGCATGTGTAAGAAAAATAAGGCTACTTATCAAAATCTATTTTTTTGAGTCTACAAAAAAATAAAGTATGGATTCTAAACAAATGATCATTTGGATATTATAAATCATGAATATCCAGATTATGTTTTCTAATGAATTCGGAATCCAGAATTCTGAAGAATTTAGAGTTGGAATTCCAATGAATTCAGAATTTGAATTCTCAAGAATTCTGAGTCTGATTTATGATGGAATTCAGAGACCGAATTATGAGGATTTCAGAATCAATATTCTAAGGAATTTCAATTCTGAATTCTATGAAATCCGAAATCTGATTTATGATGAATTTGGAGTCTCAATTTAGAGGAATTCGAAAACTAAATTTCAGATAATTAAGAATCTTAATTTTATAGAATTCAGAAATAGAATTTCATAGAATTTGAGATCTCAATTTCAGAGAATTTAGAATCTCAATTTCAAAGAATTTGGAACCTGAAATTCAATGATTACAGAGTCTAAATTTTAGTGAGTTCAAAGTCTGAATTCAATGGAATTCATTATCTAAATTATAAAGAATTCAGAATCCGAATTTGGAATGTGAAAAAATACTATATATATATGTATGTATGTATGTATTTATAGGATTCCATGGTTTTATAATTTGAAACTAAACTATTTTCCTTAGTAATAAAAAGAGTTATATTTAGAGAGACTATAAAAAGAACAATGAAAACATGGTAAGAATAAAAATTTACTTGGAGAATGAAAATTTTCCTTATTATTATAATTCTTAAGGAAAATATAATTTTCCTTAAGATAGAGTGTTTGTGAATTTCAAAACATAGTGGAATGGAAAATTCACATGTAAACCTTATTGACTCAATAATACCCCCCTTTGAAAAATAACAAACATCCTTAGGAAAAAGAATATATAGACGTAAATTTTTTTTATGAACATGAAAATAAAAACTCACTTTACATACGAGTCATGGTGAATACAACTAACTCCCCCTTTGGTTTTCAAATCCTGAAAAATTGTATTCATTACTTCCTTAAATAGATTTTTTTTCTTGCATAAGGAAAACTTCTAAGATAAAACTCCAATTAGATTGACTCCCCCTTACTCAAGCAATTCTCTTCATTACATAGTATTATTTTTAATATTGTATTCTCCCCCTTTGTGATTTTAAAATAGGAAAAAACAGAATGGAAAAATCAGCACCTGCAATATTATTACTATATAACAAAATACATGAAGAACAACCAAAATTTCATTATTATTGAAAGAAACTATAAAAGGAAGAATATAAAACAAAAGATCATATTGGGAAAATTTATCCTTCTATCAACATTGATATTAACATCTTAAATATGTATTTCTGCTTCCTAGGTTCCTTAGGATCCTCATCAAAATGCTTGAGCAGCTGACCCTGATCATCATTTTTCATCTCCAAGGCCTTTATCTTTTCTTCCTAATGCTTATGAATTTCTTCTTGAGCCTTCAAATGTTCTTCTTGTTTATTGAGATTCTATTCCAACTCAATTCTAAGATATATTTACCTTTTCCAATTCAATACAACCGAATTAAGTTTACATTTCATATCTTTGTCTTCCTGCTTCTAGGTTGTTTGTTTGTGAAATAGATTCTCCTCAAAACATTTAGTAAGATCATTGATCATTCTATCTTAAGTTTCAAAATCATCATTTGCACTATCTGGAAAATCATACATAATTCTTATCTCTTGGATTTTATTCTTTGAACTCTTTGGAATTTCTATGCATGACCTCCCGTGAGCATCATACCTGAAATAGAAAGATTTGAAATTGGCCTCAATCCTAACAAACATATCCGTAATCATGAATGTATATTCTTATTTTTGATTAAATGAGTTCTGAAGCATCTGGAAACTCAATATATATACAAAGAAATAATGGAATGGTATTAAAAAAACTCTTATATTATTGGACCACAAATTCATGTCCAAGAGAGGACAAATATAAATAAGATTCATTGGTCGGTAGGGATTCCTTCTATATCCAATCATCTTTTCTATTTGACAATCCACCAAAATCATTCATCGCCACCGTGGATTACTTCAGTGTATCAAACAACTTCTATTTTCCTTTATCATCTTTGGGAATGATCTCAACTACTTTTGGTGATTTATGTTCATTATCTGCTAATTGAACTATCATATCTTCCTCATCTTTTTTCCTTTTCAGTATCTTCCACTATATCCTCAGGTAGAACGAATTCATGGTTGTTTATTTCACCAAAAAATGGTTTATTCACTTCTTCTTTTTACCCCTCCTTTTTTTCATGTGAAGGAATTTTAGTTTATTCATCTTGAGATGTTTGGATTGAAAAATTCTAATAAGGACTCTCATTATTATGATATTCTTCAACTTGTATTTTCATATCATATGAACAATTACTTCTTTCTTCTTCTTCTAATTCTACTTCCACTTAAATACCTATTTATCCATCTAATTCTATATCTAGAGTAATTTTTTTTCTTGGAGTCACTTGGAGTGATTATTGGATAAACGAATCTGGTACACGGACTTGTTCAGAATCTTTTTTATCATCCTTGAGAATATATTAAATAATCTCAGCTTCAGACATCTTCTTGTTTTTCTTCCTCTCTTTATTTTGCTTCTCAAAATCCTAAGCAACCTTAATCTTATAGGATTTTTCTTCAGTAGGTTCCAAGCAAAAACTATTCCCCCTTCCTTATTATTCTTCTTTTCTTCACTCCACTTGGAAACCACTTCATCCGGATAAGTCTTTTAATTCTTAGGTTTTGCAGGTGCAAATTGAGTTTTCTGAACTATAGGATATTTTTCATTCTTTTAAGGATCCAAATATTTCTCTTCTTACTAACCTTATTGGAAATCTCATCCACTTCTCGTTTCATTGATAAGGCTTCTATTTCATATTTAGATAGATAAAAAATTCTCTAGATTCACTATTGAATCCAACCTTCATCTTTCTGAGGGTTTCATCACTAAGCAACATGGCCTTGAAATTCATTGTCTTAGAACTGCATGTGATTTTGAATGAATGAGGACAAAGAACATTTATCCTAGAGATAACAACCAAATACATAATGATATGATATTTTAGAGTCCCATTCTTGATAATCATTACTATAAGAAAAATATAATTAACCAAATTTATCTTTCTAGGGTTTACTAAGAAGTCTAGAATATATATATCACTCTTATTTAGGGTATCCTTATCACCTTTTCTAGGAATGAGAAATTCCTAATCCTATAACTCCATGATACAAAATTTTTTATAAATATGATTAATTTTTTGAGTATTCACCCATGATAGAACAGATAATTTTATGGATTTCTCCTTAAGAAAATATCCTGAAACATCTGGTAGCTTGTGAGTACAGAAATTAGCTTCTCCCTCATAAGGATTTCTAATTTTGTTGGACACCATAATGTAGGAAACCGAATAGGTTTTCCCATAACATTAAAAGGAAACATTCTCTCTCCTACCTTCTTTGAAAAATTTTACCAACTCATAAAACTCTACCAACAATATTGGATGAACCAAATCTCATGCCTTCAGTTTTCATATTCACAGACTCTCCCAACTATTCAACATGATATTATTTGAAATAAGATAAACATACTTAGGAAAAAACTATACATATGCTTACCTTTATCTGTATATTTTCCATTCAGATATTTCATTTGCTGACGACATTTGTTTCTGAGGATAAGCTTCCAAAAACTTTCAGATTTAAAGAAAACTAGGAAGTTCAGAATGGGCGTTCAGTAGAGCATCATTTTTTTAGCACACCAATGCATTGAAAACTGATGTTGGACAACCATTTGTGGCCTTTATATAGAATTTTGGATTGATGGTTCATCCTCCCAAAAATATCCAATGGGGAAATCATGCTTGATCAGATCTAACAGTTGAGATAATAGCCAATGAAGGAATTTGGTATGTTCTGATATTTTAATGTTTTTAAGATAAAAAAATCATTATTTAAGGAAAAGTTAATCTGAAAGATTTGCAAAAACATTATCAAAATATAAACATGTAAAAAAATTTATTATAAAAATTTATGATAGGAAACATACCTTCTGGAATTATAGGAAAATTATTAGTAATAAGGAAAATTCTTCTAGAAGAATATTAGATTCGAGAATATTTTCTTATGTAAAGAATTTTTTTTGAAACATAGTGTTTTTTAACTATAAAAAATTGAATATGAATATTTTTATTAATAAAATTATTCTTATGAATATTTTGATTAATAAAATGTATACTATAATGATTTTGATTAAAAAATTTTTTATTAAAATATTTGGTTTATAAAAAATTTTACTAGGAAAACATTTATTGAGAAAATATTGAGTACGAAAAATTTCGATTAAGAAAATTTTGACTATGAAAATTTTGATTAGGAAAATTTTGATTACAACATATTTTGATTAACAATAGTTTGACTAGGAAAATATTGATTATGACAGTTTTGACTACAAAAATTTGGACTATGAAAATTTTGTCAACATAAATTTTGATTTAAAAAATATTGACAATGAAAATTTTGACTATGAAAATTTTTACCTGAAAATTTTTTATTAAGAAAAATTTCTTTATGAAAAATTTGACATATCAAGAAAATGTACTTCCCTTATGAAAAAATGTTTCTTACTCTAAAGAGATATGTTTTCACAAGAAGATATCATGGAATATTACCTTATGGTTATCATTCCTATCTTCTGTTTATTGTATTCAAATCTATCGAATGGTAAATATTTTTGTAAAATATTAGCAAGTTGATCTTGCATTCCGATAAATTAAATAATGATATCTCCTTTTTTGTTTGTGATGACTAATAATGTGATGCCTAATATCTATTGTTTTCATGAGAGTAATGTGCATGGTGTTTAAATAGGGAAATGAAACCAGTGTTTTCATACAATAGTTATCAATGAAAGGTTTTTTCATTTTTAACATGTGTTCTAAAAATTTTGAAATTAGAGAAAGCAATAGATTTTATTTCTAGAAAATATACCCACATAAATATAGTGTAATAATCCACTAATCAAACAAATAATATTTTCCTTCAATGCTTCTAGTTTGTGTTGGTCTAGAAAATACCATAAGAAATAAATGTAATGCATCAGTAGTTGAGACTTCACTGATTTATTTAAAACTTGATTTATGTTTCAGTCCATATTGACAAGGATCACAAACTTTTGATTTAAAAAATCTATGCTCCAGTAGAACCTTAAGTAGTCTTTTATTTTCGATTTTACATAGGTTCCTAAGGATATAGTGTCAAAACCTTCCATTCCATAACGAATTTTGATTATCCATTCCACTAAGGCAAGGTTGATCTTGGCTCCTATGGTCTTCTATGTTTAGTGTGTACACATTCTCTTTCCAATGGAAAGAAAGAATAAAATCATCCTTGGTAATGTGTACTAAGAATTTATCATTCCTAAAATTCACAAGGTAACCTTAATCACATAATTGAATTATTCTAATGAGGTTTTTATTATGAACTTTAACAAATAATACATTTTAAATCAATGATTTTCCAAGAAGAACAATGTTACCTGTACCAATAATTTCTCCTTGAGAATATTCTCTAAAAGTTACTTTTACTCCTTTTGTTTTGAAAATATTTTCAAAGAATTTACTGTTACCCATCATATTCCAAGAACATACACTATCCATGTACTATGTATTGCAGTTGATAATTTCATTATTTTCTTTAAAATAAGAGTGTTAGACCTTCAGAATCCAAATTTTTTGGGTTCTAAAAATTTCTGTAAGAATGATTTTTTGTATATACATTTTCATAAAAAATATGTGTTTTGAAAACCTAAAGGTTGGGTTTTATTTTATGAAATTTTATCATAATTTCCACCACACTAACATTTAGTGCAGAATAGAGTTCTTTGAGGAACAAAATAGTTATTACTGAAAACTGGTTTAGGCTGAGTATACCCAAATCTAGAACTATTCTTTAGAGGTCGAATTTGTGAATACATCATGCCACAATTTTCTTTACCTAGGGTAAAATTTTACTGAAACTTCTTCAATGAAAATATTTCTGAATTTAGTTTTATAACAATTCTTTTATCGTAAAAAACATTAGTTTTATTACTAGAGTTAGTTTCTAAAATAATTTTCTTAGAAATTACATTTTCATGATCCAGATAATGTTTGTCCTTCTCAGAATTAATTTTTTCAATGTTTTTTGAATTACATTCAAAATCAAAAGATTTCTTATTAATATCTATGGAAATATATGATACTTATTAAGTTGAAATAGATAATCTATAATTTTCCTTATTAGGTTTTTCATGAGTTTAGAATTTCTATTCTTAAAAAGTTTAGAAAACCTAAAAACATCTTTATAAGAAGGTAATGTTTTATCTTCCTTAGAAGAATATTCTTCATCTAAAGACATATATTATTTATTATCGGTATAATTTTCATGGAATGGTTTATTAGTGATAGATTCAGCATTATGTACCTTGGCCATTAGACAATGATTTTCAATGGGTAGTTTTTCTAGTAGACCAAGATTATTCTGAGCAGAAGATTCAAACTCATAGGATTCATCAAAACAGTCTCCACCACTGGCACTCTAGGTGTCATTGGATTTCAAAACATTATTAGCCTTAACCTTGTAGTACTTGTTTCTATTCCTCTCAGAATTCTTTTTCTTGCTATCCTTTTTCTTAAGCATAGGATAATCTGGACTGATATACCCTGCTCTTTTTCATTTATATCAAGTGACTTCCAACCCTTTCTTGTATTTTTTTTCTTTCTTCTAATATTTATACTGAAAGTATTTCTTTCCAACAATCTTGTTCATACATCAAGCTAGATTAGCTAGTTCATTATCAGAATGTTCACATTCACTAGATTCATATAAAATAGTAACTTCCTTTGACTCGGATCTTGTAACCCTTTCAAAATTCTTTGCATTAGTAGTATTAAAGGTTATACTTCCATTTCCATTTCTCTTCTTATTTATATCAAAAAGTCTTTTCATTCTTGTCTCGTGTTGAAGAAGATTTACAAAAGGCTCATCAAGAGTAATTTGAGAAACTTTTTTGTTCTTATCAATAGTTTTTATTTTAGATTCCCACTCATTATTCATGATATATATAATATTTTCCACAAGTGATTAATCTTCTAGACATTTCTCACCCATAGATTTTAAACTATTAACAATTGTAATAAACCATTATTTTATCATACAAATAGGTTCTCAATAAGGAAATAAAAATCCATGATATTATTCTCTAAGAATAGCTCTTCTAGTCCCAATCACATTGGATGTACCAAAATGTGTACCTTTTATGTTCATCCAAATATGGTTAGTAGAATCACAAGAAAAAATATAACTATATAAATTCCCTATCATGTAACACAACATAGTATTATGTACCACATAGTTTAGTTGAAATTTTTACTTTTCTTGATTGGTAAACCTTATGAATTCCTTACTAGGAATTTTGTAATATCCAGTAAGAATAACAAGGTTGTCTACGCCATTATTAATAACAAAATTCTTCATTCAGTTTCTCCAATACTCATAATCATTCCCATAGAAAATATTTGGTCTTGTTGGATTTTGATTGTCAATCGAAACAACATTCATTCTTTCCATTCTAGACGAAAATATATTTCCGAAAAGGCCTGTTCATATATAATGTTTGTAGAAAATGGTAATATTATATAAGAAATAAATATATTTAGAACAATGAAATCAGGAGAAAGAAAACTTATATGTGAATATAACTATTTTAGAGAGCTACTCTGATACAAATTGTAGAATCTAAATAAAGATGTAGATACTCAATTACAAGAGGGAGGGTGAATTATATGTTTAAAAACAATATTTTTTAACCATATGGGAAACTATGTTTAACATGGTCAAACAAGATAAATTCACAAGACCTTTTTTAGTTCTACATAAACAAACATTCTATGTTCTGGAAATATTGTTATGGAAATGAATCTTAAGGAATGTTTACAAGGAAAATAATAGACCTTAAAGCATATAGAATCTAACTTATCAAAGTATACAAAAGTAAAAGATGGTATTAGAATATTATACTTTATTACATTATCAAAATATAGTGGAAATACACATGAAACAAAATAAGTAACATGTATGAAATATTTTAACCCATAGAGTAGGGTATCTAATACCATTGGATAAAGGTTGCTTGATTTATACTTTCAAGAAAGTATCTCTTACCAACTCCAGGGTAAGCCCTTGAATGGAATATCAGAATTTTTCTTTCTATCCCTAAAAGCCCTCGAACATTAAGGTAGGTGTTACCTCAATTTTTCTATCCTCTGAAGCCATCAACAATATACAGTTATAATGAGAGTCGCACGATGCAATATGAACAAGATGTTCAGTATGCACAAAGCATGAGAGTCTCTCTCTATAGAAATCACTTCACATCATGCAATATCTAGAGTGATCAACATCACTGAGGTCATTCATATGACATCCTATTTACATGAACTTCTCTAATGGTTGGATCCCTTCTACAATGGATATATTTTTCATTGAATCACAGAGGGACATATACACATGTCACTCAACCAACAGGTAGTTAGAAACATAATTAAGACATCATTGTATGACTATTAAAAAATATATAAAAAATAAGGTTTCTAAAGAAAATATATATTTTTGGAGTATAAGGACAAATAAAGATCATAGAATAACCAAATAAATATTCGTTAATTAAAAATCATGGATTTTAGGATTTTGTTATCCAAGGAATCCAGAAATTTAATTCTATAGATTTTGGAGTCTAAAATCCGGTGAATTTAGAATCCAAAATCTAAAGGAATTCATATTCCGATTTATAATGAATTTTGAGTCTAATTTATAAGGAATTTAGAATCTGAATTTTGAGGAATTCAGAGTCCGAATTTTGAGAAATTTTGAATATAAATTCTAAGGAATGCGGAGTCTGAATTATGAAGAATTAGCAACATGAATTTTAGAGAATTCGGAATCTAAATTTCAGAGAATTCAGAACCTGAATTTCAGAGAATTATGAATCTGAATTTTAGAGAATTAGAAACCTGAATTTTAGATAATTTGGAAGATGAATTTTAGAGAATTCGGAGTCTAAATTCTAAGGAATTCTGAATCCAAATTCAGAACCTGAAAATATAATAGTATATATCTAAATTTTTATAAGATTATAAGGTTTTAGAATTTGACAACAAAACATTCCTTGGTAATTAAAAGAGTTAGATTTATAGAAACTATAAAAAGAATAAATAAAACACGTCAAGGATTATAATTTATGTAGATAATGATGACTTTTCTTAATAAGATACTTCTTAGGAAAAATATAATTTTCATAAGAGAGACTGTTTGTGATTTTCAAAACATAGAAGAATAGAAAAGTCATTAAGAAACCATATTCACTCAATATATACTATAATATAATTATAATATATCTATATATCATTTAGTTTTCATTCCTTTAATATGGAAATGAAATGAAAGTAACGTTCTTGCGTACATATGGCCTACCGTCTCCATTAATAGTTTATTTCATTTCTTAACTCAGAATGTTATAGAATATTATAAATAAAAATATAGTAGATATATAAGATATTTAAATCATGAATAATATTTTGGAGATAATTGAATTTGGACCACATCGACAATTTACATCAAAACAAGTTCATTCTGGACTCATGTACAAAATATCGACAAAACTACTGATATAAGAATGAATAATGATGTAAATTTTATAACATAATAATAAGTGATATGAAACCAATAATAAATATGAAAAAGTATATAAAGAAAGTACAAATTAACCTTTGTTTATTATTCTAGAACTTAACAATTGTACATGACGAGTCAGACTCAAGGTTAAGGAAATTTTAACTCTATCTCATTTCATTGAGTTAAATATCCATGTCATTAGTCTTGATTCCCCATGAATCTATGTGAAGGACTTATGATTTTTTCACAACAAATATCCAATTAAATTTGGTGTATTTATATTTTTCACACATTATTGTTCTATTCATTTATCCTCAATCTAAGAATATGATATTTTTAAGGGATTTCGTCTCAATTTACATTCCATTGTGACTTATTTGTTGTTATGAACCAATTAACATGTATATGGTGTATATTATTCTCTTTGACATATTGTATCAATAATTAATTTATTATCATGATAATATATATTTTTATATTTTATTCTTTAATTAGGTTTATTCAAGTATTTCTCAAGCTGTAGGGGACTCTTAACATAAAACATTTCTTCAAATGTTTTAAATATTTATTCATATAAATAATTATCATTAATATCCATGTTTTTAAGATGGGTTTAAGGATTTATATATATATACATTAATTTTTTAAAATGTAAATTACTTTGAATGTTTCAAAGTTCTATGGGACCTTTTGAATCAAAAATATTATTTTTAAATTTTTTAATGTGTTTTTTTAAATTGGATTGATCATGTTAATATCTTGAAATGATATATTTTGATGGAAAATCAGGAAATATTATTTTCCCTTTAAGATGAGTTTTTATGATTATGATATGGTTATTGGGAATAGTTATTGTATATGAGTGGTTTCATGTTAACCCTAGGGAGGATGAGCTTCTGATAGATCTCTGGTTTATTAGATCATGTTACATAGGTAAATGATATGGTATCTCCAAAGAAATTTAGGGATTATACTGTGATGAGTATTCAAAATGTATCCATTAATGTAACTACTTATGTAGCTATAAAAGTTACAATGTAATTATGATATGGATGCCACAAATTACCTTTATGTGTTATGATTTATATGATGTTTTTTAGGAATATTATGATTACATGATGTAAGCTATGATTTTTGTGTTTTATGGGTGAGAAGTCTAATTTTTTGGAAATATTTTCATGGGTTTTAAATATTCATGGACTCATAGTTTCACTATTTATTTTATATTCCTTGTGGATGTTTTTATTCTCATCCAAACTTTTTTAAAGGTTCTCCACTATGTATAAGGCTGGGAAATAGAAAGAATGATGTCAAGAAGATTTTTTATCGTGAAAAATAAATTATGTTTTTGTTAAAGGGGTTACATTGGTTAAAAAATTAGTCATTGAGTGTAACTATCCATATGTAATTTTTTGGTCTATTATTTTTGGGAATGTTATAAAATTATACAGTTTACTAAAAAGGACCACATGTAGTCTGTGTGACATCCCGTTGAGTCGAAAAAAGATGTGGTAATTGAATCTAAAACCGATGTGTGACTTGGATTTATCAACCACCACTGGCCTATGAGATTTTCCATATTAGTATGACCTATTAGTTTTAGTTAAATCATATTATGGACTAAGAATTAGTTGATTTTTGGAACTTATGTTTTGTCAAATGGATATGATTATTATAAAAAAATGATTTGGCGATTATGTGATAAATGTTATTTTAGAAGACGTTTATTATTTTGGGAACACAATACGCATTAGAAAAATAGAATACTATGGAATTTTTTTTGAGGAGTAATGGCTGAATTTTATATTGGAATAATATATGTTTTTATTTTGTATACATGGAGATTTGGGTTCTTTATAGAATAATTTACCAATCTTAGGGATTATGTGATTATGTTAATTACATTTTAGTACGAGACTTTAAGAGTTTTTTATGTTATTTTGAGATAAATTTTATGATTTAGTATTGATGAATATGTGATAAAATCCTTCTGAATTTTCTGTTTCAATATTAGTCTGTTTTGTTTTGAGGGATTTTATGCACATTTTTCTTGTTGAATGGTCTATGTAGAACATGGGTATTACTATAGAATTTTTTTATTAAATGTAGTCTTTATCGTTATAAGGGATTATCATTTTTGGGGATTATTTAATCTTGTACTAACCATTTTGGTTTTTGTTAATTACAATAGTCAAGGGAAATATATGGATAGTCTTTTTTTAATTATGTGATTATCTATATATTAATTCTAGTGCCTCAGGAGTGACCAAGTCTTCTTAAATAATCATCATTTTGGGAAAAAGATGAGTTTATGGTGGAATTAGATTCCTTGATGAAGCTTTACAGGTCATGTAGGTATATTCTATTATGTTATTATTCCAATTAGTAAAATTATTCATCATCTTTATGATGTTGAACTTAAATCAAAAAGGATTTCCCTTTACATTTTCATACTATGAAATCAAATATGGATTAACCCATTAAAAAATTGTGGTTTTATGGTTGTTAAATTTATTTGCATCATATTTTCTACAACAGTCCATAAAAACATGACACGTAGTTTTTCTTCAATATCCATGTAATTCAACATGTAAATCTAGTATGTGTTATCTCAGATGACATTTGTACTTCACATTCTATCATTTAATGTGAAAGTTTTATTGAAACTTTTTCTAATGTGGGTGTGCAAAAAAGGTGTTTTGAAACTTCATACCCTAGTTACCAACCCAAAATTTAAATTTCATGGAATCATTTTATTAAAGAGGGAGGATGTAACATTCCAAGATGTAAGTTAGAAACACTATATTCAATAGAAAACATCATATGCTACATCGATATTAAAAGAACAATTAAATATTATTATTTAAATGTTACCCATATAAAGTAGTCATTGGAATGGAGGGGTTGAATAATATCAACTGAATTATAAATATATGGTTTCCACATTTTTAAATAATGATTCATTTGTTACTAAAATTATTAGAAATGGAAAAAAATTATTATAAGAGATATGTTTTAATGAAAACTTATTCCAACGAGAAGAATCATCTTTATAAAATCATATCACTATTTGTGGATTATTTATATGTTATATATTTAATATATTATTTAAAATTCAACTTTTATGATTTCTATATATAATATAAAAAATCCAATTTTTTTAGATAAAAGATGCATTTTCCAAAAAAATATTGTTTTCCAACTTTTGATGGAGATTCCTTTTTAAATAAATTTTTTTTCACTATTATATGTTCTATTTGGAAAAATAATCTTATTCTTTAGAATATGGAAGTCAAAATTTTCTAAGGTTTAATTTATTTATTTTTATAATAAAATTTATTTTTTATTGAATAGTGAAAATAATGAATTTTAATTCCAAACTACCTTTTCGTCTAATTTTTTTTGTTATATTGTCATTTTAATTAATTTTTATGTTTAATTGGATTTATTTTCTTATTATTTAATCCAATTTTGGTCATTAGAATTAATTTTACTATTAAATTTTCCATCAACAAATGTCAACCTTTTGATAGTTTTTATTTCTCTAAAACCCACATTCTTGTTTTGAAAACATGAATTAATTTTATATTTATTTACGAAACTTTTGTGTTTTGGATTGGTAAAATTATAATACATATTACTAATAAGAAGGTCAAAATTATGTAAATATGTACCTTTTAGTTTTGGAAATTATGAATAGTTACTTTAGTAATTTATTTCTTACCACGGTTAAAGGGTAAATTAGGTAAATAAGGGTAAAAGTATTAAGATAATAATATAAAACTACCATAAAACATATCATAATCATATTGTATGAGTAATAAGCGACCAAATAAATCATTATGATGATCTTTTGTAATTTTGGAGCCACTTGGGTGTGAAAATGACATGTTATAACAATTAATTTAAAATTATGGGAAATATAACATAAAATTGTATCTTTTTACTGAAAAAATTTTATGTTGGGGTTATATAGATTATTTACTTGAATATAAATACTCAATACAAAAATAAAAATATTTCATAAATCTATGTATTTTTTTATATTTTTTTGACATTATGAAAATCAATTCATATATGACGTATTGCTGATGTAGGGGCAACCTTATTAATGAAAGATTAAAATTAATTATATTATATATAATAAATTATATTTAATATGAAAATTTTGATTCCATCGACAAATTTTCAGGGTTATTATGAGATTTTATATTTTATTTAATGTAGTTTTTTTGAATCAATCAAGTTTTCATTGCTTTAGAAAAAATCATTTACTAAATAGTGTAAAAATTGACATAAACAAGTTTTTAAAACTAATAATATTTTATTAATTGATATAATAGTGCCAAAAACATTATAATTAGAAAGATAACTTATATAATGTTACTAATACCATTAATTATCCACTTCAGGTTATTTTTTAGCTTTATATTAACTATATTGACCGTATAGTTTAAACACAAAAGAATACATGATAAGAGTTTATTTATTTAACTAAGGGTTAAAGTCAAAATATAAGGTTAAATTTGTAACTTAAACTTATATAAAGCATATTTTTTGAGATTATTGAGGAAAATACTTATATCATACTTTAACTTTTTCACTTTGGAGCTATTATATTTCCAAAATCAGTTTATAATAAAATTATATTTCAAGAATTTATTAATGTGCCCCTCCTCCCTCTTATAAAAGGGTACCACCTCTACCCACTTACTCACACCTCTCAAGCCCCTTGGATTTTGAATTATACTCAAATAAGATCTCAAAATCCCTCAGTCCTTCCTAGATTCCTTACCTTGGGTAGAATAAAATTCAAGGAAACTTTTTTTTTCTAAAATCCAATGGAGTTACCCGATTTAGAGGTAACATCTTCTCTCATGCTTCTTTCATTTATTTTCCTTCTCCAACCCCTAACCTCTCATTTTTACATTATTTTAAAATAAATATAGTATACAAAATATACTAGTATTTTGTTTTCAATGGTTTATATCTACACTTACTTACACCTCCATCTGATGGATATTGAACATACTGTCTCTATGTACACCAAACCACTGCCTCAGAAAACTATGGTTGTTTAATTTTCTCCTACCACATATCATGGTGGCCATTATGATGGAACATTATTTATATATATTATATATTATATTTATATTTTATCTATGCATCTGTAATTTTTATTTACACCATACCTTTATTTGTTCCATAATGTGTAAATATGATAATTTCATTTGAGGAAGTGTGGACTACCGCCCCCTCAATGTGATATTGTTCATTCATGCCATAAATGGAACATATAAATGATGGAGTTAATAATATTATTTAACATATATAACATATATAATATAGTTTAATTAAAATATATCTATGTATCATTTAGTTTTCATTCCATTAATATGATAATGAAATTAATGTAGCATTCATCCAAATGTACAACGTACCTTCTACATGAATAGTTCATTTCATTTTTTATCTCAAAATGTTATGGAATACTCTAAATACATATATAATGAATATATATGATATTTATATCATCAAAATTTTCTTGATATGATGTAATTTTGACCACATTGACAATTTACATCTAAACAAGTTCATTTTCAACTCAAGTATAGAATATCGACAAAAATAACCGATATAAACATTAATAATTATGTAATATTTATAACATGGTAATATGTGATATAAAAGACATAATAAAATTGAAAAAGGATACCAAGAAATTAGAAATTAACCTATGTATATTATTCAAGTTCATAACTATTGTACAAGATGAGTCAGACTCAGGTAAAGAGAAATCGTAGCTCAATCTCATTTTATTGAGTTAAATATCCATGTCATTGGTTATGTTTTTCCATGAAAATGTGTGAAGGATGGAAAATTGTTTTATAATAAATATCCAATTATTTTGGGTGTATTTATATTTTACACATATAATTATTCCATTGATTTATCCTTAATATATGTATACGATCTTTGAAATGGATTTAATCTCATGTTATATTCCATAGAGACTTATTTTTTATAGACCAATTCACTTTTATATGGTTTATATTATCCCCTTTGACAAATTATATCATTAATATAATTATTCTCATGAAATGATATGTTTTTTATGTTATTTTTTAATTATTTGTATCCATATATTTCTCATGTGGTGGGGGAATCATTACCTAAAATATTATTTTAAATGTTTTAAACATTTATTTTTGTAAATCATTATCATTAATGCACATGTTTTCCAAATGGTTTTAAGAATTTCTTATATATTCATTAATTTTCAAAAAGGATAATTACTTAAAAAGTTTCAATGTTTTATGGGACATTTTAAATAAATAATTTTATTTTTAAATGTTTTAAATGTTTTATTTTTAAATTGTATTTATTATGTCAATAACATGAAATTATATATTTTGATTGAAAATGTGGAATCGTTATTTTACCCTTAAGATGGTTTTATTTTTGATGATTATGTTATTCTTCTTGGGAATTTTTTTATGTATATAGTTGGTTCCATGTTAAAATGAGGGCTGCTGACTAAATGATTTTTCTCCAGTGCATTGGGTAATGCGACAAAGGTAAATAATAAAGTTTCTCCTAAGATATATAGAGAATATACTATGATGGGTATTCCAAACATAACCCTGAATTTTACTACCAAAGTATCAATTAAGGCTAGAATGAAATTATGATATGAATTCCACATGTTACTAATATGTTTAATTATTTCTATGATGTTTTGTATGAATATTTTTATTAAATTATGTAAGACAATAAGTTTAAATTTTATGGGAAAAAATATAAAATCTCTGAAATTATTTTCTAGGGTTTTAAATGTTCATAGACTAACTATTTTATTCCTTATTTTATATTCAGTAGTGATATTTTTTTATTATCCTGTGTTTTTGAAATGTTTTCCACAAGTCGTATGGATGGGTAAGAGAATGAAGGAAGTTATGAAGAATTTTTGTTAAGAAAAAGAAATAAATTTTTGATCAAAGGGTATCCTTGGGTGAAAAAAGTAGATATTGAGTGTAACTATCAACATGTAATGTTAAGATATATTATATAATAATTATGGACAAATTATTTAAAATTCGAAAACAAAAAATATCCTCAATATTAATTTCTTGACATAACTCAATATTATGTAACATTTAACGCCATGGAATTATAGCTGATATTAGAGGATGATTTGGAAAACATTAGAGATTAATTTTATTTTTTAAGGGTTAAGAATATCATCATAGTTTTATAATTGAATGGTAAATAATATGTTCAATGTATTTAAAACTCTTATTGAGGCTTCGTGATTTGAAAAATAATGGTTAGAAATGGTATTTTTGAGGCATTCACCATTTAAAAAATCAAGGAATATTAATTTTTTTGGTTTGAAAAATAAATTGTATTAGATAACCATTGTGGTAAAATCATGTTACATTTATTTTTTGAACAATATCTTATTTTTTGGAATGTTATAAAATTAAATAGTTTTTAAAAATTGGAATTATGAAGACTATGTGAAAAACCTTCATGTCATAGAAAGCTGTAGAAATTGAACCCCAAACCAAAGCGTGACATGGATTTATCACCTACCATTGTACCATGTGATGTCCCTAATTAGTATGAGTTATTCATTTTAGTTAAATGATTTTATGCATTAAGAATAAGTTGATTTTTCGAACTTATATTTTATTAAATGGATATCCATAGTATATGAAATTGATTTGGTGATTATGTGGTAAATGTTATTTTAGAAGACATTTTCTATTTTGGGAACACTATATACCAAAGGAAAATAGAATACATTTGGAATTTGTTTAAGGGGTAATGGTTGAATTTTGTTTTGGAATTATCTATGTTTTTATTGTGGACATATATGGATTTGGGTTATTTATATAAATAATTAAGCTAAATAGGAGAATAAGTTATTAGGTAAATAACATTTCCTTATGAGACTTTAAGAGTAGTCGATATTATTTAGAGATAAATGTTATGATTTAGTGTGGAAGACTATGTGATGAAATCCTTCTGAATTTTGAGTTTTAATATTAGTTAGTATTTTTTGGTAGAATTTTAATAAAATTTTGTCATTGAATGGTCTATGTAGAACATGGGTATTACTGTTGAATTTTGGATACTAAAAGTTACATTTATCATTATATAGGATTATTCATTTGGGGGTATAATCTGATCTTGCACTAACCATTGTGGTTTCATATAATTCCAAAATACAAGTGAAATATATGGTTTATCTTTTTTTAATTATTTTATCCTATATAAGATAACTCTAGTTCTTCAAGAGTGACCAAGCCATCTTAAATACTCATCGATTTGGGAAAAGATGAGTTTGAGGTGGAAATATATTAATTTATGAAAATCTATATGTCAAGAAAGTAAATTACCTTATTTTATTATTCAAAGTAGTGAAATAATTCATCAAAATTATGAAGTGGATCTTAAATTAGAAATTTTTTTCTTTTACATTTTCCTTCTAAGAAATCAATGATTGTGTAACCCATCACAAGTTTGTGGTTTTCTGTTTGTTTAATTTCTCCTGATCATGTTTTATAAGACACTCCATCGTAACATGAAACTTATTTTTTCTTATATATACATATTTTTATACATGTAAAACTAGTATGTGTTATCTCAGATGACATTTTCACTTCACTTTCTATAATTTAATGTGGGTGTTTTATTAAACCTTTTTCTGATGCGGTTTTTCAATAAAGGTATTTTGAAAAGTCATACCCTTGTAACCAACCCCAAATTCAATTTTCTAGAACACAATTTATTAAAGGGGGGAGGTTGTAACATCTGGAGTTTTAAGATAGAAACACTATGTTCAATAACATATATGATACGCTACATCATGCTTAAACGAACAAATATATATTATTCTTTAAATGTTACCATTAACACCTAGTCCTTGGAATGGAGGGAATGAATTTTATCAACTAAAATATAAAAATATGGTTTATACATGTTTAAATTAAGATACATTGGTTACCAAATTTATTAGAAATGGAAATAAAAACCAGTTGAATATTAATGATTTATTTTAATGAAAACTTATTTAAAATAGATTAATTGTGTTTATAAAACATATAAATATTTATGGATTTTATATATGTTGTATATTTAATGTATTTTTTAAAATTAAACTTATATGTTTTCTATATATGATATATGAACAAATCTAATTTTTTTCAGATAAAATATGTGTTTTTAATAAAAAAATACCGTTTTACAACTTTTTTAAGAAGAACCCATTTTAAATCAATTCGTGTCACTTTTATATGTTATATTTGAAAAAATATTCTTCTTCCGAAGCTGGAAATCAAAATTTTCAATGGATTAATTTTGATATTTTTCTGATAAAATTTGTTTTTTAATGGATTGTGAAAAAATACTAGATATTAATTCAAAAGTATCTTTTCGTCTAACTTTTTTATATAATTAGTTTTTACATTTAAATTTTTTTATGTTTAATTGGATTATGTTTTTATTATTTAATCCAAATTTTCTCATTAAATGAAAATTCACATTTAAATTTTATATAAACACATGTCAATCTATTGATAGTTTTTACTACTTAAAAACTCACTTTCTAGTTTTGAAAACATGAATTAATTTTATATTAATTAAATAGGTACCATTATTTAAATAGGTACCATTTATTTTTTAACATTATGAATAGTGACATTCGTAATTATTTTTATTTACGAGTGTTAGAGGGTAAATTCGGTAAATAAGGGTAAAAATAATATATTAATAATATAAAATTAACCTAACACATGTCCTAAGATTATTGAATGAGTCATGAGAAACCAAATCTAACCTTATGCCAAACTTTTGGAATTTAGGCGCAACTTGGGAGATAAAATGAAATGATATAATAATTAATTTAATTTAATGTGAAATATAACATAAACATGTATATTTTTACAAAAACTATTGTAAGGTGGGGTTATAAAATATATTTATGTGAATATAAATACTCATTAAATAGATAAAAATATTTCATAAATAATGGTATTTAATTTATAAATTTTAGACACTATAAAAAAATTTATTTATGACATAATGATGATGTAGTGATTACCTTATTAATGGAAGATTAAAATAAATGATATTATATATATATATATTAAAATAAGTGAAATTTGAAAATATTGATTCCATCCACAAATTTTATGGATTATTATGACCTGTTATATTTTACATAATGTAATTTATTTGAATCAATCAATTTTTCATAGCTTTAATATAAATCATTTTCTAAAGAGTGTCAAAATTGTCATAAATGGGTTTTTAAACAAAATATTATTTTATTAATTGATATAATAGTCACATAAATTTTTGTTTCATCAAAATAACATATATAATGTAAAAAATATCATCAATTATCCACTTTAGTTTCTCTAGAAACTTTATAGTAACTATATTTACCATATATTGTAATCATATTAGAAGACTTTGTAGGATTGAATATGTATAATGAGATGCTCAAATACAGGGGGGGTTATTGTTTACTTTAAAATTTTAATTAGGAACATTTAATTTTGGTATAAGACTTTCTTAAAGATATTTTCTTATCCTTAAATGAATTTGTTTTTGTTAATGTTAGCTTTTGACATTAAAAAAACATTGTTTAACAATGTTAAATAAAATTCTCAAACCCTATTAAAGAAACCATTTCATAAACATTATAACCATAAGATAAAAACATAAGAAAGATTTTCTTAAGGAATGATTCTACCTTAATGCGTATAGAATCTTTAATATAATCATTGTAATGAAATTATAATGTATAAGAAAGTTATACTTTCTATTATTAACAAATTTAAAATAGAAGTGGAATAAAAACAACTTGAAATAGAAAACAAGTTATAATAAGATTATTTTAACCAAAAGAGAAGTGTATCTAACAACCTTGGACAAAGGTTCCTTGATTTATAATTTTAGTAAAATCTGTCTTACTCAAACCCAAGTAAGACTTCAATATAAAGATCGGTATCTGTCTTGATATCCCTACAAGCCCTCAATTTAGAAGAAAATCATAACCTCTGTCTTCCAAACCCAGAATCCCACGATCAACATAATCAGAGTCTACAAAAAACATGTTTGAACAAGCTGTTCAGGACTGAACAAGTTGTTAATGACATCCAAATGAAGCACTAAGAGTTATAAGACACTCTCTCTCTAAAAATCACTTCACCAGATTTGATTTCTATTCTATTTAATATTCATCATCGATGTTTACTCTTACAATCATCACACCTAGATCATTATAATTTACTCGTATTTATAGGAAAAAAATATCAACGGTCGACTCCACTCTAATGGTCATATTTTCCTAAAATTTCAGCGGGAACTGTACAGGTGTCAAATAGATAACAGTAAGATTATAACAGTATCTAATAAGATAACTAAGAATCTGATATTATTGGAATGATAAATTTTTTCAATTCAAACTATATTAAGAAAACATATTTTAATGAAAATTCAAAATGGATTGAGAAAATGGTATCAATAAATTTGGGTACCCATACCATAAAATCATAATTAAATATGTATCAGTATCGGTATCATAAAAACTGTATGACATTTCTATTGGTATCAGTATCATAAAATAGGTTCAACATTTGTATCAGTATCGATTTCATAAAAACGGTGTTAAATTTGTATCGGTATCATAAAAACATCATGACATTTGTACCAATATCACGTATCCTAAAAAAATGGTATGAAATTTGTAATGTAATGGCGAATCTATAAGTAAAAATAATGTCAAATATATAAGTAAATGTAATGAAAAATCTATAAGTATAATAGAATGAAAATTATGTATGTATAAATGAATGATATTTTTTAGGTAAATGTAATGAGAATTTTGTATGAAAATGTAATTATAATTCTATAAGTAAACATTGTGAGAATTCTATAATTATAATGAAACGAAAATTCTGTAAGAATAATATAATGAAAAATCATTACTTAAGAAAAAGTGTTTGTGATTTTCAAAACATAAAACCATAAGGACTAGAGATGTCATAAGATAACTTTATTGACTCAAAAATCTCCCCCTTTTTAGAAAGCACACACAACTTTGTTAAGGATTAAAATATTGTACAAAAAAACTTATCTCCCACTTTGAATGAGATTTAGGATGAATACGACTAACTCCTCCTTAGGTTATGTTTCCCAAGGAGTGTATTCTTGAACTTTAGCATCTGGTTATCTTTATTATGAAAATATCTCCCTCTTAGATAATATTTCTTTTTAGAAGAAACTCCCCATTACTTAGGCATTATTCTTTTTTACCATACACCCCCTTAATAGATCCTCTCTCTTCAGAGTCTTCATTAAATTATTCTTTCAAAATAAATTCTCCTTCTATGTGATTTTCAAAAATTAATGGAGAAGCATAACATGTACCTGAAAGGGTAAGGAAAAATAATTTTGAAAAAATAATGATATGAAAGAAATTTCTTAATTAAATTTTGGAAATAAGGTTTAGATTATAACAAAACATTGGAATATAAAAAATCATCCATCCTTCTTCTGATCAGAAAACAATTTCTTTATCGAAGAATTGTGTTTCTTCACTATTTTATGATATTCTTAAATATTCCTCAGCAAGATCTTCTATCCTTAATTCTTTTTTTTATAAAAAAGATCATTTATTCTTGAGATCTGATTATATCATCTTGATTATTAATGAACTCTTCTTGAGAGTAATCCTTTTACACTAATTCAGTCTTGACTTCCTTCTCACTGCATACAAACCGAGCAACATAATAGAGTTGGCTAACATTAATAGAAATGGATGCCTTGAATTTTTTGAGCTCAGATTCAAAAGTATAGAAAGCTATATTTGTTGAATACATGAAGTCACTATACTGTCTAATATCTTTATTGATGGATTTGGTGCGGTTGAAAACTTTTTACAAGTTACCTTCAGATCATTATAATTAATCAAAATATTACTGGATTCCTCAACATGATTGACCACTATGTCAATAAGAATATTGGTAGATTCCATCATTTTATTCAAGGCCTCTTGCATCATTTGAGTCTGGGAAACTATATTTGCATGAACTGGAATAGTAATGTCCAAATTTGGTAGATACAACTTGACAAAGTCATGCTTAACATAGGATAAGGATTCAAAATTTGAATCATCTTTTCTTTTCTCAACTCCTATTGGAGTTAAGGAATCCGATTTATCTAGCCTTTTGGAAGACATCTAAGGAGTCTATTTTTCAGATGAGGCAACTAAAACACTCTTTTCTTTGATAGAATTTCAAACTGGGGTTTTTTCATCTGATACTTGAACAACATGAAGATCTACATGTACATATTGTTCCCATTGGGACTCTTGTTCTTGAGATCTTTGTTGTCTTTCTTCTTCCTGGATCTCATCCCCTTCACCACATTGTTGTTCAGCCTCTTCATTCCCTTCTTCTTCCACGTCAATATCAACTTGTTCTTCAACTTCAACTTCAACTTCTTCTTCAATATCATGATATTTATAAACCAATTAAAAAGTATAACTCTTATTAGTTCCAATGTAATCTTTTATTTCCCTAAAAAAATTATCATTGCCTTCTTGAAAGATCCGATCATCAATTTATTGAATTGGCTCAGATATTTCAAGTACATTCTTCGATACCTCGATTTCTAGAGTGGCAAATAGTTTCTTAATAAAAACATCATATTTTAGTACATGAGATTTATTCCCTATATATTTTATTAAATAATGACACTCTTGAGCTTCTGAGGATTTCTTCTTCAATATATTCTACTTCTTTTTGTTCTATGGATTCCCATCTTGATTTATTCTTAAGGAATTAGCCTCGGTAGGATTTAAGCTAATTGAAGTATCCCCTTCCTTTCTGGTAGCTACCATTTCTCTCCATTTTGCAACGTTTTCATCGGAATAGGCTTTTATCTTCTTTATAAGAGGAGGTGTTGATACCAGAACATCAAGAACTAGTGCTGGTAATCATAGTTCTTCAGGTTTCCATTCCGTAGATTCTAATTTTGAAGATTCTGGAATATCATCCTTCTTCTCGACATCCATTTCCACAAAATATTTGCATTCCAGAAAAAATTATACATACATTATTTTAAGAGTATCATCGTTGTGCCAAAAAATCATAAACATCATAAAGAATGATCAGCAAGGGACATTCAGCTCATGAAGGCACATAACAATTATTCTGGAGATAGTTTCCGGATACATAAGAATATGAGATCTGATGTTTCTGCTTTTTACTGATTTTATAATGAGAAATATGTACTTAATCAAGTTGATAATCCTTACATTTACAATAATGTCTAATAGAAATATATCACATATCCTTTTAGATTCCTTATCCCCTTTCCTTAGAATAAAAAAACATTGCATCCATAGGGCTACCAGTTTGTGATATGTTGTATGATTTGTATTCTTCATATTTATAACATACTTAAGACAGAGGTAATCTAGATCCTTGTATTTTTAGAAGAACCTTTCATTAAGTGAAGTCTTTGAGAGCACAAAATAGCCTATCCTTCATAAGGTATGTTGAGAACATTTTCTACCTTTTTATAAGCAACTGTATAAAACTTTTCATAAAATTTGAACATGAATATATCCTTGCCATCATTTGGAAAAAATGAAATGGATGTATAGAATTGTATGACTAGATTATAGTAAACTAGATCCTGATATCTATCCTTACTACACATACACGTTCTCATTCGTTAGTTCTTATGAACATTGATATGAGGGTGTCATACTTTTCAAAGAAGTTAGGGCATACCAAACTTTTCCTAAAGATCAACTAATCCTTTATTTCCTTTCTCATCGACATCTAATTTTTTGTGGATTTAAGAGACATTTGGAGTGTAAGAAATTGCAGAATCGGAATGCATACTTTGAAGGCAAAATTAATTCAGTACAGTGATCAGGGAAGATGAAATGGTGTTCAAAAAATGAAGCACCCCTTATATAGAAAAATATATTACTTTTCAACTACCAAAAGATAATCAAACGATTGAAAATAACCTAATCTAATCTGATGGTTAAGGATGATTGTAGAAAATATGAATTTGGATCTTGTGAGGTAAGATAGACAATGAATTGAAAATCTTGAAATACCAATAATTGAAACATAAAATTAGAAAAATAAGAGTAAAAAAATGTACCTTTTGTAATACTCAGAAGAATTTATTGGTATTTTAATAATTCTCTTTGGAGTTTTAGAAACCATGGATTTTTATTCTGAGAATTTCAATTCTTATAATTTCAATTAGGTTAGTTTTAATTTCAGGAATTTCTATTCTGAGAATTTCAATTCTGAAAAAAAGCTAATATGGATTTTCTTAGAGAAGGATGAGTGTTTAAAAAATTTTCTTAATGAATGAATAAGAAGGAAAAAAAGCTTATGTACTCCCTCTAAAATAAAGACTGACTTAATATTAGAACATGATTTACACAAGAAGTATATAAAAATGATTACCTTATAGTGGTCAATCCTATATTATATTTAATATATTCAAATCTATCGAAAGGTAATGATTTCGTAAAAATATCGTCAAGTTGTTCTTGGGTTCTGATGAATAGAAGAATAATATCTTTTTTAAGTTTGTGATCCCTAAGAAAGTGATGTCTAATATATATGTGCTTTGAATGATAGTGATGTTTAGGGTTTTTATGTAATGAAATAGCATTGGTGTTATCATAAATTATTTGAGTTTTAGTAAAAATCATACCATACTAGGTGAGTGTGTGCTGCATCAACAACACTTGAGCATAACAACTTCCAGCTTGTATATATTCTTCTTTAGTAGTGGAAAGTGCTACAGAATTTTTTCTCATGAAAGACCAAGAAACTATAGAACATCTTATGAAATGAAAAGTTCTATATGTACCTTTTCTATCCATCTAACAGCCACCAAAGTCAGCAAGAAAAAAACATTGAAGTTCAAAATCATTTCCAAAAGATTAAAATAGTTCCTAATCTAATATCACTTTTAAATACCGAAATATTATTTTTACAGCTACTAAATGGGATTTTTTAGTATTTTAATGAAATATTTCTCATAATCATACTAAAAACATTATGTCTGATCGACTGGAGGTTATGTAATGTAAGCTTCCTATCATTACTCTAAAATATGTTTGATCCACATGTTTTCATGCTTCATCAATATCAAGAGTATTAGAGGTTCCGATAGAAATACTTATACTCCTAGTTTTTTCATACCCAAACCTCTTAAGAAGATATTTGATATACATATAAAAAGGTATGTAAGTTCCTTTTGGTTTTTGGGAATTTTTATAACCAAGAAAAAAAGTTAACTCACCCATCATACTCATCTCAAAATCACATTTCATATGATTCGCAAAGTAAATTGTTAAGTATTGATGAGTTGATCTTAAGATGATGTCATCAACATAAATGTGAAAAATCTATAAATCTTTATCAACATTTTTAATGAAAAGGGTTAGATCAGAAGTTCCCTTAACCAAGTTATTTTGAACAAAAAATCATGAATGTCTGTAATACCAAGATTTAGGGGCTTCTTTGAGTCCATATAAATATTTCATACATTTTTAAACATGATAGGGTAATTTTGTATCATAAAAAATTGGGGGTTCATCTACATATATTTCCCATTTATACATAACCATCTAGGAAAGAACACTTTACATCCATTTGATAATTTTTGAAATTAAAGAATTCTACAATGCATAAAAGAATATAGATAGATTCATATCTTACTATAGGATCGTAGTTTTATTCATGGTCTATGCCTTCTTGTTGATTATATACATTCAAAACTAATCTTTCCTTATTTCTAACAATAATTCCATTTTCATCACAGTTATTTCTGAAACCCCATTTTACTCTAATAATATAAGTTTCCTTATTTTTTTCAACCAAAGACCAAACATGATTTCTTATGAATTCGTTGAGTTCATCTTGCATGTCCTTTATCCTATCTTTATCAACCAAGTCTTTTTCAGAAGTATTTGGTTCAAATTGGAAAAGAAAAGCAACATGTTAAACATCATTCCTTAAATAAATTATAGTTCATTCTGGATGATTAACATTAAAAATGATATTATCACTAGGATGATTCCTATTTAATAACTGACATGGGGTCTGAATAACATGTTCATCAACATAGGGTAGAAAATATTCAGGGGTAAATGCCTCAAAAATGTTTTATTAAACATTTTACGTAATAGAGTTATCTTCTATCAAAGGATGGTGATCATTTTTAGAAAATATATCCGAAATATGTTCTAGTTATTGGAAAACAAAAGGATCAGTTTCATCGAATTTGACATGTAATATTTCTTACATTGTGAAAGTGTTTTTATTAAAAACTCTATATGAATTAGAGTGAATGGATTAGCCTAAGAAAATTCCTTCATCATATTTGGGTGAAATTTATGAAAGTTATCTTTAGTACTCAAGATGAATACTTTTAAAAAAAACTTTTAAGTAAGAAATTATTGGTTTTCAACCAGTCCATAACTTGTAAGGTGTTTTATTAGGAAATGGTCTTATTAAAACTCGATTAATAGTATGAAAAGTAGTACATGCAGCTTCAACACAAAATTATTATCTATAGAATATTCACACAACATGGTTCTAGTCATCTCTTGAAGAATACAATTTCATCAATCAACAACCACATTTTATTGAGGAGATCATGGAGATGAAAAGTTGTGAGTAATACCTTTCTTACAACAAAAATATTCAAAATATTAATTTTCAAATTCTCTACCATGATCACTATGCATAGTAATCAACGATAGATTTTTCAAATTTTTAACTTGAGCTCTAATGTTTTTGATATAATAAAAGGCTTCATATTTCATTACAAGAAAATAGACCCATGTAAATCTACTGTAGTCATCAACTAAGACAAAAACATAGTATTCACCTCCACATACATCTAGTTTGTGTTGGACCAAATAAGTCCATGCGCACTATCTGAAAGGAATTATAAGTTGTAATATCACTAATAGATTTATTTCTAGATTTATGTTGCTTTACATATTGACAAAGATCATAGACTTTTGATGAATCAAACCAATGTTCTGGTAGATCCTTAACAATTTCTTTCATAGATAGTTCACTAAGATTCTATAAGATACAATGTCATAGTATTCTATTTCTAATCCATGATTGATCTTCCAATAAACTAATGAAGGGTATATATTTACTTCTATGTTTTTCTAGGTTTTATGAGTACACATTCTCTTGCCAAGGGGCAGAGAGAATAAACTCATCCTTGGAATTGTGAACTAGCCATTTATCATTTTTGAAATTTACAAGGTAACCAGTATCCCATAGTTGTCTTATGTTAATGAGGTTATTCTTAAGGCCTTTTAAGAAAATAACATTTTTAATAATATCATTACCAAGAGGAATAATTTTACCAATACTAACAATTTCCCCTTGTGATTTATCCCATAAGGTTTATTTTACACCTTTAGTCTTTAAAATATTTTTGAAATAGTCTTTGTTGCAAGTCATGTTCAAGGAAGATCCAATATCCACATACCAAATGTTGTTGGTACTTTTTCCATTATCTTGAAAAAGAAATATTTTGGTTTTTAGAATCCAAACATTCTTGGATCTAGAATTATTAGATAATAAAATTTTGGGTATATGCATTTGCTTAGAAAATTAAGGTTTAGGAAACCCAAGGGATTGAATAATATTTATAGAAAAGATCTTCCTCCAATTCTCACCACATTTACATTTAGTGAAAAATGGATATCTTAAAGGAACAAAATAATTGTTTCTAAAGATTGGGTTTCTATGAGAATAACCTAATACCTGATTATTATCTTGAGGTCAGATATGAGAATAAATCTTATCAAAATTTCTCTTACTAGAAGTAAAATTTTAAAGATGTTTCACTAAGGAAAATATTTCAGATTTTAGTATAAGTACTAAATTCTTATATTCTAGAATAATAGATTTGGAGTTATGTTTATCATCTAAAGAATATTTGACTAAAAACAGATTTTGAATATCCTTATAAAGTTTACCCTTCTGAGAATTAATTTTCTAAAGATTCTTAGAAATAATTTTTAACACATAATTTTTCTTATCAATATCTTTAGTATGATTAAAAATTTCGTTTGTTAAAATAAATTCTCTAGAATTTTTTGTTTCATGTTTCTTAGAGACTTTACAAATTTTCATTTCAATAAATTTAGTAATTCTAGAAACTTATTTATTGGAAGAAAAATAAATATTGTTTTCTGATGAAGTGGATTATTTATCTATTGAAAATCCTTTATCATAAATATTTTCAATTAAAGTAATATTGGTTAAGGATTTATCAGTTCATACCTCAGCTATAAGAAAACAATTTTCATATGGAGCTCAGGCTATTAATCCAATATTCGTTTTCTCAAAATATTTATATTCTGATGATTTTCCACCACTTTCACTCTAAGTTTCATTGGGTTTCAAGATATTATTTTGCTTTGTTATGTAGAACATCTTCTTGTTCCTTTCAGAAATCAAGTCATTCTTCTCTCTATTCTTAAGCTTGGGATAATCAGGTCTAATATGACCAGTTCTCTAATATTCATATCATGTCACTTATCCATCTTTATTATCTTTTCCATATTTCATCATTCATATATATTGAATGTTATTATGTTCAATAATATTATCCATTATCGGAGTAAGATTTACTAACTCATTTTATGAAGCTTTACTTTCACTAGATTCATATTAAATAAATTCATGGATTAAGATCTCGTAACACTCTCAAAATTATTGGCTTTCATATGATTCAAAGTAGTTGTAAAAGCAACAATTCCATTTCCATTCTTCTTGTAAATATTATCAGCATCTGTCTTTATTCTGGTTTCATGTTGATGAAGAGTTTCAATCAGCTCATCAAGAGAAATATGATTAACTTTCCTATTCTAATCTATAGATATCCTCTTGGATTCCCATTCATTAGGCATGATGTCTATAATCTTTTCTCAAATAATCTCATCTTCTAAACCATTATCACATATTGATTGTAATCTATTGAAAATAGTCATGAATCTTTGTTGAACCTTGCAAATGGGTTTTCCATAAGGAAAAAAATCATGATATTTAGCTATGAGCACAACTCTTCTTGTTTCAATAACATTAGAAGTTCCAAAGTAGGTTACCTTAAGCTTCTTGCTAATTCTATTTGATACATCACAATATGAAATTATACTATATATATTACTTGTCATGGAACAAAGAAAATTATTATGTAACTTAATGTTCAGCTAGTATTACACCTTTTATGGACTAGTGAAGGTTCTAAGTTCCTTATCAATATTCTTATAATATCTAGTTAACATAATATAGTTGTCTAAACATGTCTTTATCACGATGGCATTCATTCTGTCTCTCTACTACTCATTTTCATTTCAATCAAAAATCGATGGTCTAGTAGGATTGTGATTGTCCATTGATCGAATATGAATGCCTTCTATACATAAAATAAGATTTATTATCACAAAATTTGTTAGAAGTAAAAGTCTGTAAACAATGATTATAAAATATCAAGGAGTTAAGAACAATGAAATATTGGGCATGAAAACTTATATGTGAATATAAGTATTCTGTAGACCTCCTCTAATACAAATTTTAGGATCGAATATGTATAATGAGATACTCAAATAAAAGAGGGGGGTGAATTAATACATTAAAAATTTCCTCTGTAACCATTAATGTTGTTATAGGACTTTCTAAATGAATTGTTCTTGACCTTAAGTAAATATGTTTCTTAAGGTTAACTTTTAACTTTAAGAAAACTTAGTTTAACATAGTTTAACAAAATTTACAAACCCTTTTAATGAAACCTTTTCTCAATGTTTTTAACCATAAGATAAAAACATAAGAAAAATTTTCTTAAAGGAATGATTCTACATTAAAGCATATATAATCATTAATATAATCATATTAATGGAAATAGAATGTATAAGAAAGTTATACTTTCTAACTTTAACAAAGTTAAAATAGTCGTGGAATAAAAACATCTAGAAATAAAAAAACAATTAACAAATAGATTATTTTAAAGTAAAGTTAATGTTATCCAACAACCTTTGATAAAGGTTCCTTGATTAATACTTTCAACTAATTTTGTCTTACTCAAACCCATGTAAGCCCTCAATTCGAATATCGGTACCTATCTTGCTATCCTAGAAAGCCCTTGATTTAGAATGAAATCAGAACCTCTATCTTTCAAACCAAGAATCCCATGATCAGAATCATCAGAGTCTACACAAAGAAAGTGTGAACAAGTTGTTCATGCCTGAATAAGTTGTTTGTGACATCCACATGAAGCCCTGAGAGTTGTTGGAGCCTCTCTATCAAGAAATCACATAACAAGCATTGATAGGTTTTCTATTCATTGTTCATCATCGAATTTCACTCTTTCTATCATCACACCTGGGTCATTCAAATGAAATCGTATTTATAGGAAAAAAATATCAACGGTCGGATCCACTCTAATAGTAATATTTTCATTAAATTTTGAGGGGACCTGGACACGTGTCAAATAGACAACTGTTAGTTTGTAACAGTTTGTATGACATAATTTCATGTATAAGAAATGATGTTAAGTTTAAGGTAAATTTTAAGTATATGAAAATGTAGAATATGATAATTTTTGAATGATACATTAAGAAATTCTAACCATATCAATAAAATAGATCCTTATGAAAATGAAAATGAGATTAAGAAAATGGTATCACAGTATATGGGTACCGGTACCATAAAATTGGTATGAAATTTGTATTGGTATCAGTATCATAAAAATGGTATGAAATTTTCATCGGTATTAGTATCCTAAAAACTTTTGGAATTTGTATATGTATCAGTATTATAAAAATATAATGACATTTGTATCAGTGTTGGTATCATAAAAACAACATGACAATTAAACCAATATTGGTATCTTAAAAAATGGTATGATATTTATAACGTTATGAAAAATCTGTAAGTAAACGTAATGAAAAATATATATGTAAACATAATGAAAAATATGTATGTATAATGGAAGTAAAATTCTATATGTATAATAGAATGATATTTCTGTAGGTAAACGTAATGAGAATTGTTTATGTAAATGTAATAAGAATTCTGTAAGTAAACGTTGTGAGAATTCTGTAAGAATAACAGAATGAAAAATCTAAAAGTATAATAGAATGAAAAATATGGAACATAATAAACAGTTTTTTGATTTTCAAAACATAAAACCATAAGGAATTGAGATTTCATAAGATAACCTTATAGGATCAATAGATATGGAAAGAGTTAATTTATTTAACTATGGGCCCAAGACAGAAGATAAGGTTAAAATTGTGACCAAAACATTTCAAAAAAATATTGGTTGAAATTATTTAAATCTATAATGATATTATCAAAAAAAATCAATTTTGATCAATTATAATTCGAAAATCAATTTATAATAAAATAATATTCCAAGAATTTACAAAATTGCCCATCCCCCCTCTTTTAAAATGCCAACATATCTACCCACTTACTCACACCTATCAAGCCCCTTGTCTCACCCATATTCTACTCAAATAATCCTTGAACATACCTCACTTCCTCTTGGAATCCTTACCCTGGGTAGAAGTCAACTCGAGGAATCTTTTGGCTCAAATAAAAAAGAATTACTCGATTTAAAGGGTGCGTCTTCTCTCATGATCTTTTCATTTATTTCCATTCTACAACCCCCTAACCTCTCTTTTCCCATTATTTTATACAAAAAAATTATAATCCATATACTAGTGTGTTTTTTATTCAACGGGATCTATCTACACTTACAAAAATCTCAATGTAGTGGATATAGAACATACTGTGTCTTAGTTTGTTGAACTACGACCTTACGAAACGATGATTTTTAAATTTTTTCCTACTACCTATCATGGTGGCCATTATGACGGTGTTTTATTGATATATAATATATATTATATTTATATTATCTATATGATTATTTTAATTTTATTTACAAAAACCCTTTATTCTTTCTATAATTTGTAAATATGATAATATAATTTATGGAAGTGTGGACTACCACCCCACTCAAAGTGATTTGACATGTTCCTGACATACATGAAACATATAAAGGGTGGAGTTAATAAAAATATGTAACATATATAACATATATATTATACTGTAATTATACTATACCTATGTAGTATTTAGTTTTCATTCCTTAAAAATGAAATTGAAATGAATGTATTGTTTAAGAGTACGCACAACATACCATCTCCATGAATATTTCATTTCATTTATTATCTCAAAATGATACATAATATTATAAATGCATATATAAAATATATATATGATATTAAAATCATTAATAATATTCTATAGATGATGCAATTTTGAAAACATTCCCAATTTACATCAAAACTATGTCATTTTCAACTCAAGTAATGAATATCGACAAAACAACATATATGAACATAAATAATTATGTAATTTTTATAACAAGGTAATAAGTGATATAAAAGGAATCATTAACATGTAATATATTCATATAAATGTATATATTACCCAATGTTTATTATTTGGGGACATAATGATTGTACGTGACAAGTCAGACTCAAGGTAAGGGGAATCATAACTCAATCTCATTTCATTATATTAAATATCCATACCATTGGTTTTTTACAAGAATATGTGTTAATTACCTCTGATTGTTTTACAATAAATATCCAATTATATTGGCTATATTTAAATTTTTCACACCTAATTATGTCATTGATTTATCTTTATTAATCTAAGGATACCGTAATTATAATGGATTTCATCTCAATTTACATTATATTGAGAATTATTTGTTATTATGAAAAAATTAACAATTATATGGTGTATATAATACCCTTTGACATATTATATCATGAATTAATTTATTTTCATAATAGTATATGTTAATTTTTAGGTTATTATTTAATTATTTATATTAATGTATTTCAAAAGTGGTTGGGGACTCTTTAATTCAAACATTCTTTAAATGTTTTAAATATTTGTTCTTCTAAATATTCTCATTAATTTCCATGTTTGCAAAACTATTTTAAGGATTTATTAATATGGAAATAAATTTTTTAAAATGTTAATTCCATTAAATTTTTCAAAGGGTCATGGGACACTATGATTCAAAATTCATCTTTTTAAAAGTTTTAAATGTATTTTATAATTGGATTTATTTTACTAATATCTTGAAATGATATATTTTTAATGAAAATGTTGAAATGTTATTTTCCCATTAAGATTGTTGTATTTTTTATGATTATTCTATTGTTCTTGGGAATTTTTTAGGTATACGGGTTATTTCTTATTAAACTGAGGTCAGGTGAGCCCATGACAACATTCCAATGAATTGTGTAATGTGATGGAGGTAAATGATAAGGTTTATTATAATATATTTAGGGAATATACTATTATGGTTATTCCAAATGTTACCATGAAGGTAACTCCCTATTTAGGTACTATGTAATTATCATATTCATGCCACAAGTTACCTTTATATTTTATGATTTCAAGGTTTTTTGTAGGAATCATACGATTAAATGATATAAGCATATTAGTTTATTTATTATAGGTGAAAAGTATGCTTTTGTGAAAAAAATTACAAATTTTAAATATTCATGGAATAATAGTTTTATTCTTCATTTTATATTCTTTACGGATATTATAATTCTCATACTACATTTTTGAAATGTTTTCCATAGGGTATAAGTATAGGTAAGATAAAATAATAAGTTATAACGAATTTTTATCGAGAAAATAATTCATGTATAGTTTAAATAGTTTTAGTTAGTGAAAAAAGTGGGTACTATGTGTAAATATCCACACTTATTGATTGGGAATATTATATAATAGGTAGTTTCTAATTCTATGAAACTATAATCCATAAAATATCCTTATTTTTATTTTTTTAACTTAACTTAGGATTATGTAACTTTTATGACTAGGGCCTTAATGTAATACACAAAAGTTTATTTATATTAACAATGGCATACGTTCATTACTCAATGGTTTCAAAAACAAAAAAAAAATTAATGGTATAGGATTTATATAATTGAAAATTTAAGAATAATTAATTGGATATATTTTTTGCTTCTTGAAAATAATCCTTATAGAGACTTTTTCTTTGTAGTGAAAAGTTTTAATTTTTTTGTATATTACATTAATTTTTATAATGGATTAATTAAAAATAAAAAATATAAAAAATTTAATATTAATAATATATTAATTAATAATATAAAATTTTCATAATACCCATAAGAGTAATAAATTTATAAATCTAGCATCTTTCACATAGGTTTTTCTAAACCGTTATAATGAACAAATTTTTTCAGAAGTGTTAAAAAAAGAATAAACTTAAAAAATATGTGTGTTCTATAAAATAAATTTATAATGGATAATATATAATTATGATTAAATTTGAGTAATTATTTTAATTGTTTACTTGTGAGATCATAATTTGTAATGAAATTTCAATCCATGAAAACCCATTATTTTGATATGATAGTGACTTATGGAATGAGTTTTATGAATGGGAATTTTATGTAACATATCAATAAGTGTCCAAAATAAATATAATAACATGTTAATTAAATTAGGAATAAATATTAAATTTATGAATTATAGATATTATTCCATATAAATTTGATATTTGAAATGATAATATAGAATTATGAAAATCATCATTTTGATATTAAGTTTTTTTGTGAAAATTCTTCAATGAGAGGGAGTGAGTAGTCTCTCAGAAAAAAGATAAAATATATAATAACATAATGGATATGTAATACTATAATAATATAAAAATATTATTTAAATTAGATCAAGATAAAAAATACCTAAATGTATTTAGAAGGATTTAGATTTTGAACCATAACATTCCTCTTGAGTCTCCTTTTTATTCAGCATTACACATTCTGTGAAAGTGATTTTCTCAACTAGAAAAGAAAAGGTTCATCAAAAAAATTGAGAAGATATGAAATTATGAAGATATTTGTATACAAAATTCTTATGAGTGTGAGGATAAAAAAGTGAATGTTGGGTTCTTATATAGATCAGGGAGTGGGGTTTTTTGAATAATGTATTTGAAAATTTTACTATTTAATCATATGAAAACATATGGACTATGATACCATTATATTTTTTTATTCTTAAAAAAATTATTTTCCTTTTACACCATAACATTTTCCAAAATCAAAAATAAATATCCATCCATAATATTAAATGAAAATACCCAAAATTAATATTTAGTTTGAATAAACAAACTTATCTTCACAAAATTAAAACAAGGGATCCAAATTCAAAAAAATTAAAAATACAATATTTTAGTTCATAAATATATAATCTCATTTGGAAAATGATTTATAATTTATTATGTTCATATAATATTATAATTATGACAAAAAAATTGTGTTTGAAAAATGAGTTTTTAAAATTTATTCAGAAATAATTTTTTTACACCTAAAAAATGTAATGTATGATAAATTTGTTATTTTAAATCAATAATTGAAATCTATACTATATAATTCATTTTTTAGAATTTTAAAATTTATTTTTTATATAAAAACATGTAATTCACTTAAAATTAACTGAGATAAAATATCAAATATTTCATTTCATAAATGAAAAAATAAAATTTTCTATTAAATTAAAAAAATCATTTATGAAACATAAAAAAAATTAACATAAATAAGCATTTAAATGATGATGTTTTATCATATAAATTTTTTACGGTTATTGATGAATTCAAACATATGAATCCAAACTAAAATATTAAATGATGACATTTTATCATATAAAAACATCCTTAACTATAACATTTTCTAGACTATTTCCCTTATACCATATATATATACTCATACCATTAGGAAACCAAAATTACGAGTTATATAATAACTATCACTTATAATTACATTCTTATTATCCTTTTTTCATAGAATTTAATAAAATTAGAGAAAACTAATACATATATAATGATTATAATAAAAAAATTGGCCACACCCACTTAATATATTTTTTGGCCAAAAATAATATTCATATACTTATCCTTACGTTTCATTCAAAAAAATTTCACCCCTTTTAAAATGAATCATCATGGGGGAAGTATAGAATCTTTTATAGTTACTACTCATCATAAACCCATGTAAAAAATATTTGAAAACATTTGATTAATAATATAATCTGATTAAGGGATATGAAAGTATTGTAATACGTTATTCTAAATTAAAAAAATAAAATTAATAATCATTTAAGGGAATCATCGTAGAAGATTCTCTTAGCATGTGAACTAGTTCATAGATGTTGAAAGAGGAAACCTAGAAGTTGACCTCATTATAGTTCTCCTTCATGGATAGAGATGATTCATCGTACCTCCAATCAGTGGTTGTTACCCCTACACTATAAAAGTGAGTCATGGAGGCATGATTTGTGGATAACAAATTCGAGTCATTAAGTGCTCAGATTTCTATAAATAATATCCCTGATGGATATTGGAAAGGTGGGGAGAATGTCATTCTTGTCATAGGACATAAAGTATTATAAGTGGATGCCAAGAGTGACAAGACAAATCTGGATAAGCATGTGGGTGTCAAGGAAGACAATATTGACAAAAGAACATGTTAAAACTGGGTTTTCGTGTAACGTCCCGACCCCATTTACCTAGAGTCGGAGAATTATTGTGTAACATAGGTATGATCACAAAAGATCAAGTCTCAAATGACCGATTAGTTTAGTATCCTTGGAAACACTAGATACATTCATAATTGTTACGTTACATCATAAAGTGAAAAACTACAATAACATAGTCTCCATATTCCACACCCATATCCCCTTCAGACTATCACTGTAGGTCAGTCATAAATTATTTCTTCAAATCTTGGGAAAAGTAAAACACAGAAAGGGGTGAGCTTATATGCTCATTAAGGATAACAATACAGCGGAAACTTTCATAAATAAACATAAACATTTAAGGCAATGTATAACTAAAATAAAAGACTTTTAATCTTGAACTTTAGCATAATATGAAAAAAGTAGAATGAAATAATGCCATTTACATACTGACATGGATATTCTACAAGTCAAATAATCACATGCAATAATAATAACCACTTTCCTAATGATGGAATCCATAATGCTAGACTATCATAACCACATAGCCAAGGCCTCGTGGAAAGACTACAAATAAGATTTTTTCAAGGCCTCGTGCAAGACACTAGTTTGTCTCATGAGACCTACCGATGCATCAAGGAGCTATAGCGGGCTCCACCCATCACATACTAAGTCCAATGCATTCCTTATATGAAAAGGTTTAAACATATCATAAACCATAACATAATCGTATCACATAAAACAAGCATAAATGAAACATAAAATTTCCACATTTCAATCACAAGATATCAATAAGACAAATTGATATAATAAAAACATTTTCAATACCAAAATAAATGAAAAGTAAAACTTGGTGTTTATTTTTCATTTAAAAAAATTTATGGCTTGTAGGGGAAGTTGAAACTCAAATGATGGTCACGATGGCAGAGAAGTCGTTGTCGCTGCATACGTATGAAAAAGTAAAACATTCCCTTTTGTCTTTTATTAAAACTCTTCGTCTAAAAAAAGATTCCTTTATAATAAATTTAAAAGTCAAAGGGGTTTATACATCGTATAAAAGAATGTCTTGTATTAAAACAAAATATGCCTCAATGAAAGAAGATTGAGATGAAGTACCTTACAAAGATCATTTTTTAGATAAAATAGATCTATTATGTGTATTCACTATATTTACACATAAAGAAAGCACAAATACATGATATGACATAATAATATCATGATATAATTTGAATGTAAGAGATTAACCCAAAGAACGGAAATTGGGTTAAGAAGTTCCTTTACCTCGTGTCCGACTTGACTCGACTGTTCTTTAATCTCCTGAATAATAAACTAGAGTTAATTTCTACTTTTTTAAGAACATTTTTAAAGTTCATTATTCCTTTTATATCATTTATTACCATGTTATTAACATTATGTAATTATTTATGTTAGTAACGGTTGTTTTGTCGATCTTTGGTACTTGATTCAAAAATAAACTTCTTATAATTACAAGTTGTTAATGTGATAAAATATCCATTATATCATGAATTATATTCATGATTTAGATATCATATATATCCTATATATCCATTATTTACATTCATTTATAATATTACATAAAATTTAGAGGTAAGAAATGAAATGGACCGTTCCTGGAGATGGTAAGCCGTACGTACGCATGAACGCTACTTTCATTTCTATTATCTATTTAATGGAATGAAATCATAATGATAAAAATGTATTTTATAATTAAAGTATAATATCATATATAATATAATTTCCTCAATCCTTTATACTTCCCACATATGGCATTAACGATTCAAATCACTTTGAGGGGGCGGTAGTTCGCACTTCCTAAAATGAAGATATCGCGTTTACCCATAATAGAAACCGTAAAGGTATGCCATAAATGAAAAACAAATAAGCATAAAGAAAACATAAACATAATATATATCATATATATAAATAGTATCATCATAATTTCCACTATGAGAGGTGTTAAAAGAAGATTGAACAATCATCATTTCGTGAGGCAGTAATTCCCCACCCACAAAAACAGTATGTTCTTTAACAATTAGAAGAAGGTGTGTGTAAGTTTAAATCAAATACATCACATAACAACATCCTAGTATATTGATTATACTGGTGTTGTTAAAAAATAATTGAATAAAAAGAGTTAAAGGGGTTGTAGAATCAAAATAAAACAAAATAACATAAGAGAATACATTACCTTAAAATTGGGAAAATCTTTTTGATTTGAGCCAAAGGCTTCCTTGGGAAGACTTCATCCCAAATTGAAGCTTCTAGGAGTAATAGAGGGATTTTTAGAGAGTATTTGGGCAGATTATGGCTGAGCCAAACGGCTTTGAGGGTGTGAATAAGGTGGTAGTGGTGGGAGCCTTTTATAAGAGGAGAGGAAGGGCACTCTTGGAAAGTCAAGAAATGTTACTTTATTATATAATGAGTCTTGGATTTTAAAGGTCCCAAAGTTAAATATTTCAAGGATAAGGTGATAAGGGTTCGAAATATACTTATACAATAGGTTTTTTCTAAGTGTATTTCTTAGATTTTACATTATCTTCTCATTTTATTTAAATCGTTAATTAATGAGGTAATTGCTGCATCATCATGATTTCATAAAAAATTTAATTTATTTAGTGTCTAAAAATTATAAACAAAACATCATGATATAAGAGATCTTTTTAGATTTCCAGTGAATATTTTTAGTCGAAAAGTTAACTTATATAACCCCAAGTAATAATTGTTTTAGCAAAACAACACATGTTTGTGACAATTTTATTTTTACTTTAAATAAAAAGTTATTAATGTCATTTTCCTACCCAAGTATCTCCATGGAGTCCCCAATTTGAACCATTTATTTTATTGGTCATACATGACTCATCCAATAAGGGTAGGACAAGTGTAAAGTTAATTTCATATTATTATAACATTATATTTATCTTAAATTACACTAATTACCTTTAAACGCGATGAATAAAACTTAAAAGTTACTATTCACCAAATTTTTTTTCATCTCATGGAACCACATTTTACTTACTAATGACAACCATGTATGTCGGATTTTTTAAATTCAATTCATAGAAGTGGTAAATATTCATTTAAATGAAAAATTAGTTTTTTAACTACCACTTAGTGATTTCATTATTCATCAAAAATTGAAGTTTTTCAGAAAAATAACAAAAATTCACCCTAAGATATATTTGATATTATAAATTCAAAGATGATTTCTTTTTTAACAAATTCAAAAAATATTAGTTTCATTAATTAATTTTATAATTAATTCCCATTGTCAAAACATATATCATGTTTTTAAGAAAGAATATCAATCAAAAGATTAACAAATGTTTATGTCTAGTTTCAATGTGAAATTAATTCTAATGACCACCAATGGATAAAATATTAAAAATATATTCTAATTATACTTTAAAACAACTAAATAATATAATTTATCACTATAAATTATTTTGATTAAAAAAGTTGTTTTTAAGTATTTTTCTACTATTCATCGAAAATTGGAAGTTCTCAGAAAAATACCAAAAAATCAACATAGGATAATTTTGATACTCTAAATCCAAAAATGAAGTCCATTTTGAAATATAAAATTTATATAATTTAAAAAATTGTGTATTACTATTCATAATGGCTATTTTTATTGGTCGTGGTGTACTAGAATCTCAAACTTGCATACAATGCAAGTTATTGCATTACTGAAATAGAAGCGTATCGTAAATGATTGGGGTGTCAAATTCTCCCCTCCTTCAATAAATTGTGTCCTCGAAATTTGAAAATGTTTTTCGAAAATAAAAGGTTGAAAATAGAAAATACCGTTGTGGAAAAACCACATCGGAAATAAGGTTTATAAAATTATAACATTAGAAGAATGAAACAGAAGTACAAAGGTCACCCGAGATAGTCCATACTAGGATTCTATGAAAATATGGATATGGAGGAGAAACAAACCATCAAGGTCTGATGGAGAGTTGTAGAAAACAGGATTAGTAGAATGTTTAACTACAAAAAAATCACAAACATGTGATTGGTTAAATGATCATTGATTCCCCAGTAGGAAAAGTTAACCGACAACATTTTTGTTTTAAGTTACCTTTCATAAAGTTGAGGAATTTATTTAGGAGATTTACTATGAACATAAGGAAATATACATACTTGTCATGTAGACTTTCATTCTTTAATAAATTATTACCACAAACCCATCTTTCACTCCAAAAGGTAATAGAACTCAAAAATATTCTATTTATCCAAATTGTATAAGGTTCCATATATTAACACATACCATTTAGATTAGTAAAACTATTTTTTAATAACCATGGACTTTCTGTAGGCTAGTGGTAGGTAATAAAGGCATGTCTCACTATGGTTGTGGGTTCGATTCCTATATCTTTGTCTGACGCGACGGTATCCCCTGACCTGCAGGTTGTCCTTTTCCTAATAATATTCCAAAATTAATCTTTAGAAATTTTTTTAACCTTAAACAATACCATCCAAAGTTCAACTTAATCCATTCCAACCTTTATAGTTATCCAAAATACCTATGTCCATAATTTCTCTAAAAGGTCTCTAAATTCCAAAATCAAGTGTAACATCAGATTCCCCAAACAAGGTAATGTTTTTCTTATTGTCACATACTAAAAATATGATTACCTTCATCATATTAAAACCTTAATGAAAACAGCAAGTACTACAGTACAATCCTTATATATATTTCACATTATAAATATAATAATTATTTAACTTCATCTGTAGTAACATCATATGCTTGGCCCTAATCCCTTGGCCTTTTCTGAGGGAATTTTCTCTGACACTTAGCACATTCATTTGCATAATGCCCCATTTCTCTACAATTGTAGACTTCGATATTGATAGCCGCTTTCTTTCTCTTGCAATCACGAGCCTGGTGACCTTTTTCTCCACATTTATAACAAACTCCCATTCTTTTTAGGCAAATATCGGGGTGATTATTCCCACAATTATTGCATAATGGAAAATCATTCTTTCAGTTTTTTCCTCTATTTGTCTCTTGTTCCCCCATTCTCTTCTTCTCTTGCTTTTCTTTGTTGTCATAAGACTTGGAGAATTCTTTTTCTATCTTGATAGCACACGAGACAATATCTTCATACGATGAGAAAGATTGTGATACTAAAGCTCGACAGAGAAATGGTTTTAACCCATCAAATAAACAATCAATATTACTTCTTGGGTTACGTATATAATTTGCAGCATGCCTCGCTAACCTTGTAATGTTAGACTCATACTTTGCGACATTCTCATCCTCCTTCTACCTCAGACTCAGAAATTGCCTTTCCATATCTGATTGATGGTCATGTAGAATGTATTTTTCTAAGAAAATTTCCATAAACTCCCTTCATTCCATACTTGATACTTCTTCATCTTCCTTTATGTTTTGAACCAATGACCACCATTGATCGGCATCTCTAGTGAGGCGGTAAACTGCCATGACAACTTTCTCCCCATCGCTACTCCCCAAGGCGTGGAATATTTTCTCTAAGGAGTTTTTCCATTGCTGAGCTACTAATGGATTTGTACCCCCATTAAATGTTCGCGTTTGTTGCCTTTTGAAATGATCTAACATTGATCCTCCACATTGCAGATCAGGGTGCTCCATACGAGTAAGGTTATTATTCATAACCTGAGTGAGTTGTCCCAGTATGGTGATAAGTTGATCAGCACCAGTTGTATCACCAGCTCCACTATAATTATCTTGAGCAGGATGTAAATCCCTACATGGAGTGCATGCAATGATACAGTTTCCATTCCCTCCACTAGGAACCATTTCTAAACAATGTCATAAACTATATGAGTTTATGAATCGAAATACATAATAACAAACTTGAAAAACACTTAACATAAATTGAACTATTTGTGGATATAATCCGTAATCATAAAAATATTTTCATTGAGGATGTATATACTCATAAATCCTTCATAATGTTTTGTAATGAAAATGAGAATTATCCTCAGCATATCCACTAGGAGTATCATAACCAAGAGTGCAGCAATGGCCATTGTCATGCAGCAGTTCCCGTTCGAGTCTAGCTCAAAGCGGTGTTGTCAGGTTTTACCACTAGGTACATCTGTGCCAGAGCTGCCTCTACCTGCTCGTATCCAGATAGGGATGTATTGCTCAGAAAACTCACAAAATCCATACAATACCAAAATTTTAGGACATTCTTCTATACTAATCCTCAAAGTATATCATAGGGCTATGTGCTCTAATAAGAGTTTATCTAAATCTATCTTCCAAGGTTAGTACTAAACTGCCTCTGATACCAACTGTAATTCCCCAACCCCAGTTACCCAGAGTCAGTGAATTATTACATAACATTGGCATGATCACAAAAGAATCAAGTCTCGAAAGACCAATTAGTTTAGTAGCCTTGGAAACACTAGATACATTCATAAATGCTACATTACATCATTAAGTAAAAAACTTCAATAACATAGTCTCCATAGTCCACACCCATATCCCCTTCAGACTATCCCTATAGGTCAGTCATAAAATATTTCTTCACATCCTGGGAAAAATAAAACATAGAAAGGGGTGAGATCAGATGCTCAGTAAGGATAACAATATAGCAGAAACTTTCATTAATAAACATAAACATTTAATGCAATGTATAACTAAAAAAGCATTTTAAACTTGAACTTTAGCATAATATGGAAAAAGTTGAATGAAATAATTCCATTTACTTACTCACATGGATATTCTACTGGTCGAATAATCACATGCAATATCAATAACCAATTTCATAATGATGGAATGCATAATTCTAGATTATCATTACCACGAAGCCAAGGCCTCGTGCCAAGACTACAAATAAGATTTTTTCAACCCCTCTTGCCAAGACACTAGTTTTTCTCATGAGACCTATCGATTCATCGATGAGCTATAGCAGGATCCACCCATCACATACTAAGGCCAATGTATTCCTTATATGAAAAGGTTTAAATATATAATAAACCATAACATAATCGTATCACATAAAACATGCATAAAAGAAAAATAACATTTCCACATTTCAATCACAATATATCAATACAACAAATTTATATAATAAAACCATTTTCAATACCAAAATAAAAGAAAAGTAAAACTTGGTATTTATTTTTCATTTAAAAAAAGTTATGGCTTGTAGAGGAAGTTGAAACTCAAAAAATGGTCACAGCGGTGGAGAAGTCGTTGTCGCCGCATACGTATGACAAAAAAACATTCGCATTTGACTTTTAGTAAAACAATTCATATAAAAAAATATTCCTTTAGAATAAACATAAAAGGAAAAGGGTTTTATACACCGTATAAAAGAAATTCTTGTATTAAAATGAAATATGCCTCAATGAAAGAAGATTGAGATGATGTCCCTTACAAAGATCATTTTTTAGATAAAATAGATATATTATGTGTATTCACAATATGTAAACATAAATAAAGTACAAATACAATATAGTACATAATAATATCATGACATAATTTGAAAGTAGGAGATTAACCCAAAGAATGGAAATTTGGTTAAGAAGTTCCCTTACCTCGTGTTCGACTTGACTCGATCGTTCTTTAATCTCCTGAATAATAAAATAGATTTAATTTATACTTGCTTAAGAACATTTTTCAAGTTCATTATTCCTTTTATATCACTTATTACCTTGTTATGAGCATTATGTAATTATTTAAGTTAATAACGGTCATTTTGTCGATCGTTGGTACTTGAGTCAAAAATAAACTTCTTATAATTACAAGTTGTTCATGTGGTAAAATATACATTATATCCAGAATTATATTAATTATTTAAATAACATATATATCATATATATCCTGTTTATACATACATTTATAATTTTACATAACATTTAGAGGTAATAAATGAAATGCACCATTCATGGAGACGATAAGCCGTACGTACGCATGAACGCTACTTTCATTTCTATTTCATATTTAATGGAATGAAATCATAATGATATAATGTTATATTATAATTAAAGTATAATATAATATATAATATCATTTAATCCATACTTTATACATCCCACATATGGCATTAACGATTCAAATCACTTTGAGGGGGCGATAGTCCGCACTTCCAAAAAAGAAGATATCTTGTTTACCCATAATGGAAAACATAATAGTAGGCCATAAAAGAAAAATAGAGAAGCATAAAGAAAACATAAAAATAATATATATCAAATATATAAATAGATTCATCAAAATGGCCACCATGATAGGTGTTAAAATAATATTGAACAATCATCGTTTCGTGAGGCAGTAATTCGCCACCCCTGGAAACAGTATGTTCTTTAACCATTAGACGAAGGTGTGTGTAAGTGTAAATGATATCCTTATAATAAAAACATCCTAGTATATTGAACATACTGGTGTTGTTACAAAATAAAGTAATAAATAGAGTTAAAGGGGTTTGAGAAGCAAAAGAAAACAAAAGAACATAAGAGAAGACATTACCTTAAAATCGGGTAACTCTTTTTGATTTGAGCCAAAGGCTTCTTTGGGAAGAATTCATCCCAATGTAAAGATTATAGGGGTAAGAGAGGGATTTTGAGAGAGTATTTGGGCAGAGTATGGCTATTACAAATGGCTTTGATGGTGTGAATAAGGTGGTAGTGGTGGCGGCCTTTTATAAGAGGAGAGGAGGGGCACTCTTGGAATGTCAAGAAATGTTACTTTATTATATAATGAGTTTAAGATTTTAAAGGTCCCAAAATTATATATTTCTAGGATAAGGTGATTTTGGGTATGAAATATACTCATCCAATAGGTTTTTTACATGTGTAAGCCTTATATTTTACATTATATTCTCATTTTATTTAAATCGTTAATTAATGAGGTAATTGTTGCATCATCACGGTGTCATAAAAAATTTAACTTATTTAATGTCTAAAATTTTTTAAAAAAATATCATGATATAAGAAATATTTTTATATTTCAAATTAATATTTATAGTCAAAAATTTAACTTATATAACCCCATGTAATAATTGTTTTAGTAAAACAACACATGTGTGTGACAATTTTATTTTTACTTTAAATAAAAAGTTAGTAATGTCATTTTCTTACCCAAGTATCTCCATGGGGTCCCCAAGTTGACCTATGGATTTTCTTAATCGGCCATGACTCATCCAATAATGGTAGGACATGTTTAAAGGTTCATATTATTATAACATTATATTTTCCTTAAATTACACTAATTACCTTTAATCGCGATTAATAAAACTAAAAAGTTACTATTCACCAAAAATAATTTTCATCTCATTGAACCAAATTTTACTATATAATGACAACCATGTATGTTTTATTTTTAAAATTCAATTCACAGAAGTGGTAAATATTCATTTAATGGAAAAATTAGTTCTTTAACTACCACTAAGTGATTTCACTATTCATCAAAAATTGAAGTTTATCAGAAAAATATCAAACATTCACCCAAAGCTATATTTGATATTTCAAATTCAAAGATGATTTATATTTTACCAAATTCAAAACATATAAGTATCATTAATTAATTTTATAATTAATTCTTGTTGTCAAAACATATAGTGTGTTTTTAAGAAAGAATGTGAATCAAAAGATTGACAATTGTTTATGTCCAATTTCAAGGTGAAATTATTTCTAATAACCACCATTGCATAAAATGGTAAAAATATATTGTAATTATACTTTAAATCCACTAAATAATATAAGTTATCACTATAAATTATTTTTGATTAAAAAAGTTTCTTTTAAGTATTTTTCTACTATTCATCAAAAATTGGAAGTTCTCAGAAAAATACAAAAAATTCAACATAGGATAATTGTGATATTCTGAATCCAAAAATGAAGTCCATTTTGAAATATAAAATCTATATAATTTCAAAACGTGGGCATTACAATTCATAACGGCTGTTTTGATTGGTCGCGGTGTGTTATAATCTCGAACATGCGTACAATAGAAGCTATTGCATTATTAAAAGAGAAGCGTATCGTGAAAGCATGGGGTGCTACATTTCTAATTAAAAAAAGAGGGTAGATTGTTTAATATATTTTTTGTTTTGTCAACATACAGTGTCGAGACCCTATTCTTGTAAGGGTGTTTCTTATTTCTTCCATGGGGTTCTAAGAATGGATTGATAAAGGATATCGATGGACTTAGAGATAGGTTTTTCACATACATCTAAGGGACAGAGTACCATCTAGGATATTGTTGACCAAATAACCTTGTCGGTCACTTGTTAGTTTTTCAAGAACACAGTTCCATAGAGATCTCAAGATGCCTCTACATGGAAGAGGCAATTCAACTCCACGAATTCCCATAGATAGTAGTCTCAGATTGAGATGGGTGCATTATATGTAGTGTGTGGAAGGGATTTTAAGAGTCATTGGGGACTCAGATAAACTTGGGCATAACTTTCCACCCACAGACAGACTTCCAGACAGAGTAGACCATTCCGGTCCAAGAGGACATGATACAAGCTTGTATAATTGATTTTGGCCACTTTTCGGAGGATCACCTACAAATGGTGGAGTTATTGTACAACAACACATACCCCTCCAACATTGGTATGGAACCATTCTAGGCCTTATACGGGCAACCCTTCACATTTCCACTTTGCTGGAATAACATCAGAGAGTCAGCGGTCATGGGACCAGAGTTGGTGTAGGATACTACTGAGGAGGTTCGGGTTATCTAGGAGTGGATGACAACTATACATATCTATAAAAAGTCTTGTGTAGATAGGAGAAAAAGACCCTTAGAGTAGTACAAGGGAGGCCATGTGTTCCTATAGGTCTCTCCTCGATGTAGGATATTGATAAATGGCTAGAGCAGAAAGTTATTTCTAAGGTTCATAGGACCTTTTCTGATACTATGTAGAGTGGGTGTGGTGGTGTACCTGTTGGATCTACCTCTATAGTTAGAGTAGGTGCATCATGTCTTCCATGTATCCCAGCCAAAGATATAATTACACGACCCATAAAACATCATTCACTAGGGAAAGCTGGTTTTTGACAATAGGACAACTTTTGCAGAGTTTATAGTGGAGATCATGGACCTACAAGAGATGACCCTATATGGTAGATTGATTCCCGTAGTTCTTGTTCAGTGGAAGTACCATAATCTCCAAGAGACCCTCTAGGAGTGGGAGTCTCAAGTTCATGCTCGTACCCCATCTATTTTTGAATCCCTTGGTTTTCCATTCAGGGATATAAACCCTTAATGTGGATAGAATGTAATGACAATTATTTCCCTAGTTTTTTTTTGAAAATTTCATAGAAATATCCAAGAACAAGAACTAAGACAACATGCGATTATGAGGCACAATGTTCCTAGAATGGTCCATTGAAAAATGTTATGTTTTAAATAAAATGTGTGAGTGGTTTTCTAGACAAAATTGAGTAACTCTTAAATATATTCTTGGATAAGAAATATGAGAGAACCATTGTGTTTAGGATGGCAAATTTATTGTAGTCGTGACATAAATTTTGATGGTGCATGCAACCAGTTAGAAAACCCAAAAATGGTTTAAACATAAATAAAATAATCAAATAGAGTTATTTTATTATTCAAATCTTTATAAATAATGAATGGTGACTATGATTGAAAATCCAAGACCATCATTGAGTTCATAATGGGGTTATTTTCATAGGCAGAGCATAAAACTAGCCAGCACGGGTCAAGTGTGGAAAGTAGTTTTTGAGACGTGACAGTAAATAAAATAATTAAATAAATATTAATTTAATTTTGAATCCTATAACTCATAAATAGTAACTGAGATTTGAAATCTAAGAGTACCATTGAGCTTGTGAGGGTGTTCTTTCCTTTGGTGAGGCCTATACTCAACTAGAACAGGTCAAGGGTAAAAGATAATTTAAATATGTTTTAAAATATAACAAAATAAACTTTAGAAAAGCTTTATTTTATTTCCCAAAATGTTTCACAGTGATGCAATGACACTATTATCCAATAATAAAGAATATGTTTCAATTCATAATAAATAAAGTATGTCGACACTGCAACACATCGAAACAGAGACGCTAAAATGTGTTTCTTCATTTAAAAACTTTATAGGAACAGATGATCAGATTCAAAATCCTTGATAAAATTTTCAAGAATCTCTAGAAAAGATAAAGCATTGGAGAATCCTCTATGTGGAGAATGATAAGTAGCAATGATCAACAACAAATTATAGATCAGGAATTGCAGATCAATGAATGAGGATTGGGAATAAAAGACCTACAGTGTTGCAACTCCATTATTCATCAATGATTGATCTTGTCCATGAGGTTGGGGTTTAATTAAAATTAAATTACTTCTTTCCCAATTCATATATTTGAGAAATAATCATGGATAAACTCATGAATAGTTTGGCATTTGGATCTATCGCGTATCCAGGATGGATTTTATTTTAGGGGTTTGAATTGGGTCTATTAGTGATTCTATGTCATCCTTACCGAGAGATGTAATTCTCCCATCACTCATGAATTTAAATTCTAATGCAAAAGGATAAGAGAAAACATGAACACGAATTGGACCCATCCATTTTGGGCATTCTGTCTTCTCCTTTTCTTCATGGCATGATGATCCAAGCCACTTTCTTGATGGCCAGTCGTGACAAACACCCGCTGTCTAGGTGTAACTACAACAGTAAATTAACATATAGGAGGAGGCCGTGTTAGAGGGTTGCACTAGGCGATTTATCTCTGGCATGGGATCCAGAAGTGGTGGAGGGTCATGAACAGAAAGGAAACAATGGTAATGGAAGGGGATAACGCGTAAGGTTGGGGTAGTAGTAAGGGCCAATGGTGGGCTTTTACAAAAGCGACAGTGAGCCACTGTCCAGGTGGACAGTGATGGAAGGACCCCATGGTGAACCTTTGGCTGGTTTGGAGACATGGAACCCATTGTGTCCTAGGGAAATCAAACCAGTCGGCATCAGTAGGCTAGGTCCACCACAACTAGTTTGGGTCGTGCCTAGCTGTTGTGGGACATGGCAACATAGTGGGCCAGGGCAGGCCCGATGGGCCATGTCACCCCTATGGGTATGGTCGCACCTGCTTGGGTAAGGTCAGCAAACCTTGGGCCAAGTCAGGTCGGGTTGGTCTCACTGGGTCCAACTAGACCCTAACACAACCAACTACATTTCATAAAATGGTTCGTAACATAAAAAACAGACATCCAATTAATGATCAATTTTGGAGTTAGGACCCTCGTGATAAAGAGGTCATTTTGATATACTATAAGTGGGTTTTAGTAGATGTTGAGATATAAAAGATGGCTTGAGTAGTAGATTCTCCTCGAATCAAGAACACTATTATTAGGTATCATGCGGCTGGCTATGAATAGCAGGTCTAGGTGACCTAGTATGTCTAAGTGATGAGTAGGTCTAGGTGACCCTACAGGCTTATGTGACAAGCAGGTCTAGGTGACCTAGAATAACTAAGTGATCAGCAAGTCTAGGTGACCTAGTGAGGCAAATTGACTCATCAGGGATGAGTTCCTCAATAATACATGGTGTTTAGGTTTTACGATTTATAATATTTATTTTCATAAATTATATTTATATATGTGTGATCTGACTCTAATGAATCTCTTGACTATACTTATTAGAGTCTACACTTCATGTACCATCTTTTGCAGTCTGCTTTCTGTTTTTCATTGTGGTATAACATTGTGATTTGGGGTCCCTATTGAGTAATTTTTTACTCACCCTTGCACAGGCTTCACCCACACGTGTCATATCTTTTGTAGAATATGGATGCTTTGACAAAGTCCATGGTGGACCAGGGCTTGGTAGTACTTAGAGTGAACTAATAGATGAGATTTTCTTCTTCAGATTCAGACATCTATTTCTATGCCTACCCTTCAGGTAGTTTTTTGTACGATGGATTCCCAGAGAGTTTTACTTTCACTTATCTATTTCAGTTGGGCTTGAATTCTTGATTTTTTTACCTTTAGTTTTATTTTTCTATTGTATATTTTGTTTGTTTACATAGTGTTTTCACCTTCCAACATATGTGGCTTAGATCTGTGTGCATGTATACAGGTACATCAGAAAATACCCTCCATTTTTTGGGATATACCAATTCAGCACTAGCTTCCAGCCCCTGGCTTATGTTAGGTGGGCTTGGGTTAGTCATGACACGAGCCCCGGGGGACAGGTCATGACATGATCACCCAATAATTCTTTATATTTGGACATCTCACAATATTTTTTATAGGGATCACTCCATTATCATTATGAATCTATGAAGATAATCACTATTATGGTATGTCCACATATCCTTTCTCAAACCATCATTCCTTATGTTATTCTCCTATAATTTCTCTTCATGTCAACTTCTCCTGATTTATCTCAATGTATTGTTCATTAGTGATGTATTTTATTGATATTAGGGTCTAACACTAGAATTAAATAGGGATTATAAAGGTTCTGTCATTGAGAATCTCTTAATGATCATCTTCAGATGGTTAGATAGTGTTGTCTCATGATAGATTACTAGTATATGTAACCCTTATCATGAATATGATATATTAAATGATTCATGTGTTTTTTATTTCCCACAATTATATTTTATAATTTTATTGATGATAACTGATGGTGTTATGTTGATATAATAAATTTAAAATTTCCGATCACACTAAAATTTTGGTGACATAATGAGCTCTCCTGTATTAATGGAACAATGGTTTGCTTAACATTTTATTGACTAATTAAGTATAATAATGTGTTTTCTTACCTTAAAGACATCATAGTATATACAATTGTGATCATGTTCCATTTATTAATGAATATTATCACTGGTTTTCGTAAAATTTATGTATTTTTTTTTCAAATGTATCATTTGAATAATTTATCATAATTATAACAATGAACTTTTATAATGAAGAATTAGAGGAATTCATGGATAGAACTCTAATGATTTATAATGATATTTATATATTTCTTATTAATAATTTCTTTATTTAAAGATCTATTCTATTACTGGAGCTTTACCTATTCCACTAAAATTCCATAATATTTTACTCTTTAAAATAATTGCAAATGAATTTTTGTAATGTTTTTTTTAATATATTAAATTGTCATTATTTTTTTATGATAAGTAAATTTCTTTAGAAAGTATCTGATCTGTAGAAAATGGGTTAATTATTTATACTAGAATAACTTTAAGATATGATTAATAAAATTTTAAATTAAATTCCATGGAAACTATGGAATTTGTTGACAGTCACGAGAATCTAAGTGTTTGTGGGGCTCAAATCAAGAAAAGATATAGGGTTGTTTTTACCTGTTTGAGAAGGAATTTCCTATCATCCATGTGAACATGGTAGATTATTTTATTCGATAGATAATATATACATTATTTTTTTAGTTTTTTCTATAATTTATTTATAGTAGATAAAAACCACTAGATAACTGATCATTAATTCAATACCTTCCATGCTAGGTTATTATTCATTTTTAAAAAAACTCTCTTTCAATCGTTGTGTGGGAACACATGAAAACATGACATTGAAAAATAATTTTATAATCACATTGTAATGGTTTTTCAATTACATGTTAAAATTAAATTATTGGATCTATATATCATATTGAAACTAAATTTAATGATATTTTTCACATGTATTGGGTCTTCAATGGTGATATCCTCCATAGTTTACTTTGCCTTATCCAAGACCTGAATATTCTCTTTTATACGTTCCTTTATATAATTAAACCTATAAATAAAAATATTATTCTGGTATTTTATCTATTTTTATTATTCTATATTGGTGGTAATTTTATTCTCTATATCATTCATCTTGATACCCTTTTACTTTGGTTTAGTGATGATAAATTTCCTTTCATATATCTATTCATAAGAGTAAAATAGTACATGTATAATTAATATTTGGTAGTTTTTTTACACATTATCCCTTATTGAAATCCAAGATTTTTATAAATTATTAGTACCTATGTCTTCTGTTTTAAAACATTATCAATTCCCAAGACAACATTGTTCATTACATGAAATGATCATTACAATTTCAACCACTTTATTTGATGGGAGAGGGTCACCATCATGTTTGAATTATTCATTTTTACCAAATATGTAATGCGATGATGGTTATATTATAGGATCTTAGCCAATTTATTTTTACCAGCTTTTCACTTCACAAACTATTTTAATTGGTACCCCTAAACATTTTAATCGATTTCTGTTCTAGATAACCTCATCGGTATTGGTTTTAGTAAAATAATATACATTATTCACTGTATTTTTTTCTTCCCTTTGATGGTTTAATACTCCCCTAAATCAATTACACTTATATTTTCATTTCTATTTCAAGAGATATAATAAATTTCATCATTAATTACTCCTCCCAATGTAAAGAGAATTATAATTTTCAATATCAAATGTTATAATCCTATAGCAGATATCTTGCATGAAATTTTCTAAACAAGGCTTAACAATATCTTTTGCAAAAAAATCACATTTATTTCTTCAACATCCTCATAATCATTTTCTATTTCCAAAACATAATATTCAATATGACTAATTCAACATTACCTATTTTTTTAAACTAGTTCTTCACCCCTACCCTTTTTTAGATCTATTTTTCATCAGTCACTTGTTTAGTGACATCCTGATATATTAATATATGGTTACCTTTTAAAAAGTGAATGTGTTCGATAACATTCTCCACACGCAAAATCAATCCTAAAGAAAATCATGATATATATGTATTATATATATATATATGAATAAAAATTCAAATATAGATTTTTTTATTATCATTAATTAGTAGGGGTAAACTATTTATGAAATATAGGTATAAATTAATTATATAATACTTTTAATTTGAATAAAATTAAAATATAATTAAAAAACTGAATAATAAGACCATTTAATCTTTATAAAAGTATTTTTCTATAACATACAATTTAATTAAATATGATTTCAAATTTTATAAAATGGAAGATTAGTGATAAAAAATTACTTTTTATGTTACAAATCAGAAAAAAATTATTTTTAAATGATATAAAATAAGAATAATAAATGTTAATATTTTAAAATATCATTTTTCAATAGAAACAGTTTGTAAATATATTTTAAAATTTTATTTCAAAAACTAATTTCAAAATTTCAAAATTTTAGTTTTATAAGATAGAAACTATTTTTTGGATTTAGAATGAAAATAAATTTTTATAGTGAAATTTAATTTTTTTTCTCAAATTATAAGTTTTAGGTCCAAAATTATAATTTTACTAAAAAATTTATTTTGTATGCTTTTATACTTTTGATAGCATATCCTAAAAGTTTAAACTAAAATGTTTGTAATATGAAAACATTTTAGAAATAAAGTCATGAACTTTGATATATTATTTGGTCTTATAAATCCTATGTAAAACTTTTTTAGTATTAAATTAAGATGATTTTCTAATAGGAATATATTAATATTTATTTGTTTTAATCATGTATTTTGAAAGGGATATTTGGCATCAACATACTATAAAAACATCATAACAATAATTTTATTTAGAATGACTTAATGTGTTTTCTAGAAGTGATAATTTTATGTATATAGAATACACATAAAATTTATTCTTAAAAGAAACTCTTTTTGTCAAAAACTCTTTTTAAGGATTATATTAGCTAATATAAAAATTAACATTTCAATAAAGTGGAATTATTTTATTAAAATTATTTCCTAAAATGAAAATAATACTTTTCAAATTATTTATGTGTTCTTTTATTTATTCAATATTATTAATTAATATGGAAAACAATTAATTACCATTATAAAAGGAAATTGGTGAAACAATTAAAAATGAAAAATCTCAAATCTGTAGAAGTATAAATGTTGTATCAGAAATGTGTTATTATGTGAGTTTCAAGCAAAAACCTTTTTAAACTCATCTTTATTCCATTTTTGATCCATTGAATATGAGATAATAACATTTCATTATCGAAAATGCTAAGGGTTGTCCTAAATCTCCCCTTATCTTCACATGTAACAGGGAAATAGTTCATCCAATTTAAGACTCTATATACCATATGAACTTGAATATATTTAGAATCTATATTTTAATTGTCCCACATCATTATCAAAAGCATCCAATCATCATTAGTTACCACATGGACTTCAAATAGTAATATAATTCAAAAAAAATAATGTTCAAAATGTGTGAATTATTAATTACATTGATTTTATTTGTAATTATCTTCATGAAAAATTAATAATATTAATACTAATATTGTAATTTTAGAATCATTAAAATACATTAATATTATTTTTTTATGGTAAAATAATTTTTTTATTTGTATATCTCATCAACAAAAATATCTAAGTTGTCGTTCTTCTATACATACAGACGACGACTACAATGAGATATTAAATTCATATTTTATCACTGCTCATAATTCAAGGTTCATATAATGTATTAATTAAGAAATAATTTTTTGTGAAATAATTTAGTTTTGAGTTTGATAAATTGGTAACCCTTTTAATGATATGGTCAATAAAAAATTATTGTTAATTCCATCATTTATGGAAAGCGAAGAAAGAGGGAAATTTTAATTTTTTTCTGAGTAATGAAATTATATAAATTATGTAACCAATATATTTATCTACATTATTTATATATGAATATAATAAAAACTAAATAATATATTTCTTCTTCATGTATAATTATATTATAACTAAACCATCTCATAATAATCGATTAGTTTTGGTTGGTCCATGTCGGGGTTGGTTGGAGATCCCCATTGAAAAAACTATAAATTTTTCTGACGGATGAAAATTATAGCTCATTTATAACTATAATATAATATGAATATGAAATTAATTATTAGTTTTGTTATTGTATCATTATATAATTATTTAACTCACAATTTGAAAAAAATAATCATTTAGAACCACTAAAACGTAATCACTTTCAATTGCACATGCATGGTTCATAAAAAATGACATTACATGAAATTATTGATTTATAAAATCACATATATCATCTATTATAGTAACTTATACTTTCTAGTTGTTGTGGAAATTGTACATATTATATATACCAACATGACTTTTATGAAGCTAGTAAAATTTGATATATATTATATACACTATTGTAAAAAATAAATAAATAATAGTTTATATGTAGATTGATTATAATTGAGGAGTATAAAAGCTTATATTTATGAATATCTTCCTCTGGTATTTTGATAATTAATTTAAATTAATTATTCAGTTTTTGGTGCATGTATAAAATGAATTGTGGCAGAGGTAATGGTTTTTATCTAAATTCTTCTATTTGACACATGTTTTGTATTATTCAACTAATTTCAATTTGGATGTGTATATAATTTCTATTTGAGATATAATATATTTATTAATTTATTAATCATATCATTTTCTATGAAATTAAATGAACCCCCGTTCAATAGGTTTAGAACATGGAAAATCATTTGAGACCACTTTTATTTTATTCATCATGAACCCCCATTCAATGGCCTTGACATCATGTTTTTTATGTCTTTATGTGAAAATTCCATTAGTATGAGTCATTATTACTGATATCCATTTTTTTATATATTTTCACTTATATATCATGATCTGTATTTTAGTAAATAGTGGAATTATTCTAATTATTTTTTCTCTTCATCTTATGTATATCATGCTTATGTTTTTGAGAGATTCAATTATATTTTCCCTTGTGTGGAATTTGTTATCATCCCTTTATTATCTTTACAGTCATTTGGTAATGGATAAAAGAAGTACAACTAATTTTTTAATAAGGATATGACATGTGTATGTATTTGTGGGTTATGTATGGGATTTATTTTGGATAATTTAATTTCATATTTAGTTGTAGAAAATATGATTCAGTTGAAAAAGACATGGGTTTGATAGATTAATTTTTAATAAAATTATATAAATCTCCTGGACTAAAAGGTCATGTGGATTTATATAATGAAATATTTTTTTAATATTTAATTATGTGGTAATAATGTTTTGAAATCCATATTTGGTTTTAATAAAACAATGTAAATATTTTTTTATAGTAGGAAATCTAATATTGTGGGTCTGGGGCATTATAGTTATAATTGAGAGCATTGGATGAAACATGATCATGTCTATAAGGGTTATATTATTACCTATAAAAGAGGATAATTTATCTGCCTATTAGAAATGATCAATTGGGATACCTGGACACTAATTGGATCAAAAAATATTGAAGAAAAAATCTCATGAGGCATACAAATCTCAACCCATGATTTCATATTTTGGTTAACTATATACACAGTTCAATTATTATTTTTGACTCCCTATATACCAACACCCTACAAATAATATCACCATCAAAGTGGCGTATTAACTTTATAAAATAGAAGAACATAAATTATTTTTAATTGAAAGGTTTTTATTGGTGTTCCCCTCACTATAAACATTTTACTCATCCAAAATTCTTATTATTGGAATAAATCAGCTTATATGATGACTTTTCTTAGATGAATGATTCCTCATTTTTATATTAGGTAAAATTCAGATCAAGACTCATATAATATTTCATATTTGGTTCAATAGTTACCTTTAATTAAAATTTGAATGATATATATGGATGCCTATGATACATCAACCTCTACAATGGTAATAATGATGACAAAATGACACAAGTATTTTTGTTCTCTAAATTTAAAAATATAATTTAAAAATATAATTTACAATTATTTTCTTAATGAAAGGGTTTATAAATGAAGAGTTATAAATGGATGTAATATCCATTTATATATGAGGATGAAGCCAAATTAATGTTAAAATTATAAGACCATATCTAAAAATATAATAAAATAAAATTAAAAATACTAATAACTCTACACAACCCAAAACAAAAGTCGTCTTTATTCAAAATATAATAAAGAATTTACAGAGAATCAAGTAGGAATATAAAAATAGGATTCCAAATATCGAATTCATTGAAATATATATCCAAGGCATAAATAGTGGGAAAATGAATTTTAAATCACGTGAACCGGGATATTTTTAGAAATGTAAATTCTTTACAATGTTATGATTAAGCTAATCGAAAAGGGGGACTTTAATTAATAATAATTATGAATTTAGAAGAAAAAACACCCAATAAAGTGGTATGTATTGAGGGTCAATAAAATGAATAAACTATTGAGGTTAAGTCTCAAGTTACCAAGAATTTTAGGGTAGGTGTTGACTCATAAGAGTCACTATGGAGTGTCTCTACCCATTCCACAAGTTAGGGGACAAAAGAGAATCAATCACATACTCCATCACCATCATTTCATGAACTATATCATTGAGGTCTATACAAGCTGTCATGCATAATTTTGTATGTTTCTAGAAAATTTATTTATTTTCTTGTATTATAATTCCTTATGTATCTACTAATTGTAATTTTATTGTACCATATTCGGCAGCGTTTGTTTCAGTTTTATCTATATAATTACATGGAATCTTCACTAAATTACCTTTTAACACATTTAAAGGCTATTTAATTCTTTTATGTCATTCAAATAAATTCACCGTTTGATTTTATATTTTATTTAATGTGTGGAGAATATTTTTTGTTTTAAATGGGATTCATAAAGTGTACATTCCGAAATACTTATGGTATTGATTTACTCTCAAGTGAAATACACCTTCTAGTAGTATGTTGTCCTCACTGAGTTATCCTGGTCTATTTTAGTTATAGATTACATTACATATTATTTGGGAATGAGACCATTTTATCTAGCTTGTAGAAATGGAGGTTGTGTCTTGAATAGGGGTCATGATACACAATAGTGTATTAAAAATTGATTTTAAATCTAGTTGAGGCATGTATTATTTATATACATTATTTTATATATCTATGTTTAGATTAAATATTACCTTTATTTTTTAACAAATTTTTATTAATTTGATATTGTTTATTATTCTTGTTTGACAATTAATTTATTATAAATGGAAATCCACTTATATCCATTTATGATAGACATGGAAAATGTTTTCGACTAATGATGATCAAGAGAATAGTTTTTGAAATTATAATGTTCATTTTGGTGAAGTGTATAATACCTGGGAATGGTATGTGATATAATGAGAAAATTATAAGGGGTATTGTGTTGGAATATACCACAATGATTTTTTGCGGTTCACCCAGTTTATCAAGTCATGAAGGTTGATGGGTGAAAAATTGCATATAAAACTGTTAAAACAAGGCAGTACACCTTCATGGACTTAGTTAATGAGAGTATAGGGTTCGTGATAGTTCTTATGATAGGTTTAGTTAATTGGAAAAGGTCCACCTGATAGTAGGGTGAATCCACCACTGGTATGAAATCTAATTACAAGATCATTAACAATAGAAGAAGTTGTTATCGATATAATTATGGTACACAAATTCATTTAGACTTAGCCTACTAGTTAAATATGTTGAGTATGGAGTGTCTATTGTGGGTTGTATCAAAATAAACCAAAATGGGTTTGTCTTCATAGTAAAAATGAATGTTTAGTTTATGCATTTACATATTTCTGAATTATTTGAACATTAAAAATTTGAAGGATGAATGTGTCTTTTTTGGGAGGATCAACTACGAAGGGGGAATTTTTTATAATAGTATATTTTTCACTAAAATTTATATGGGATTACCCCCTAGGTCTAGTATAATACATTATTGTTTAGTTGTTATTTGGAAAACAAGTTTTTTAAATTTTATCATATAATGAAACAAATTTAACCCCCACTACATCAGGATTGATGGTCTTTTTTACCCCAAATAATTTCATATATAACTATACATCCCTCTGCTCATGTTATATCCTATTCTTATTTGATTATATTTTCATTAATTTTATTATTGTTCCTATCATTCTCCAAGGTATATTTCATAACATTCATATATTTTTATAATATAAATTTATTTTTAGTAACAACCTTAATCCTATTTTTCCATTATATAAGCATTCTAATCTCACATTTCTATTTATATTTCTACATGTATAGATATTTTGTATTTTTATTAATTAATTAATTGAAGTTAAAAACCATTTTTTATATAGTGGAATAATTTTCCATAATTCAAAACTATTTTTCTCTAAATTCAATACATTTATGGATGAATGTAATGAGATATTTAATGGGACCAATCATTTATTTGTAATCCCATGGAGTATATTTTGATATACTTCGATAGGATTAACCTTTCCTCCTCTCATACCTATAGAGATTTAGCCTCATTATGTTCAATGTATGTGTTAACCAAAATAATTTATATGTAATTATAATAAATGGGTTTTCTCAAAAATAGATGTGAATAATGGTTGTAATTATGTAATTCTTTATTGTATGTAGATTTACCCTGTTTCATGTGTTACATGTTTTATATAAATTGTTTTATAGGGTTTTCTAGGAATACCTTATACTGAATTTGAATGGACTACGACATAAAATTACTAATCTCATGTAGTCATTAATACCTACTTTTAATTATAATAAGGGCATGATATTTGATAATTAATGCCCTATATTATCAAAAAAATGGACCCAACTCTTGAAAACTCAATAATAACATTTTATAAGTTATATTATTATATATATTTATATATATGGTCTTTTCGAGGTACCCCTTCAAGTTTTATAGTTTTCAGACCAGTGGTTGGTGATTGGACCTAACTACCAACATGAATTAATTGAGTGATATTGGATTTTAAGGATATGATTTATTAAATGCATTAGACCTTCCATTGTATGGGTTTCAAGAATATGCAAACTATACATTCATTATTTCATCTCTGACTCATCACCCAATCATTTATTCTTTTGAACATATCTACTCATATAGGTCAGTGTGATGATTACATGCCTGAGACAGTTATAGGTATCCACTTTCTACACATAGGTAATATATTATTATATCAGCATTGATACCAAGATTTGTCATAAATACTATATGTTTCTATTGTATAGTCACATAGGCTTAACAAACATAGATATTTCATCATTTTATATTAATGTAAATCACATTAAAAAAAATACATTCTTGAGGATTGTAATAATTTAGTGTCTTTGGAAACATGGAACACATATCATCCCACATGGTGAAAGAAATCCAATATATCTCATAATGATCATACTCTATAGTAATCCAACTAATATTGTTTTCCATAACCTCGGGAATGTAAAAATATGAATGTGCAATATCATATGCTTAGTAAGGGTAAACAAGTAAGATACATAAACATAACATGACCAAAATCCAATGAGGACATAAAACAACATTCAAAGGTCATGTTATCCATATCAATGATCATATACATGATTCAGGGCATAAATATTGGTAGTTCATAAGATAAGAATAATAAGGGAATTAGGATCACTATCCACGAAATAATAATAAAGGAATAAGACCTAAAATTTCTGGCATACCCATAAGTTAGTAAAAATCATTCCCAATATGTCATGAAACATTTCAAAAAATTATCTGGGCACTTCATGGGGGATACACCTACTGGAAAGGACATACCACAATCCCAAGTACCTTCCCATTCCTTATAGTGGAATGGGTTCACTCCAGAAATCACCTTAGTAGACAAGGGTTGGTCCTAAGACCATCTTAGTAGTCAAGGTTCAACCCCAATATCTTATTTGTAGTCAAGGTTCATTCACCAATAAATCATACTGGACAAAGTCCTTTACTGATTAGAGTTCACTCCCCATTCCAGTCATTCTATTATCATGATATATAAATATTTACCCAATGCATTTGAATTATATATACGTCCCACCCATCTCATCGTAAAATCCTACATATGTGTTCCATAAGATCATATACAATCATATCATAACCATTGAAATTAAAATGGTATCATAAAAATATCATCATATAATAATATGTGGAAAATAGATAGGTTTCATAATAATTTTATGAAATCCTAACCCATGAAATGAAGATGGGTTCATAATAACATGACCTGACAAAAGAACATGAGATTAATAAACATATAATCTATGAAAGAGAAATTGGTTACATAAACATCATTCCATAAAACCATAAACCATTTGGGGAATGAATAAGAATAGAACCATTGTATCATATCCAAAGTATGCCATGAGTAAAACCAATGGAAATCATCTTATATGGAAAATAATATTGAAAGGTAGTTTAAAAATATTTCTCTTGAAAACATAATTTCTATTAAAAATAATTTGAACACCCTTTTCATTCGATATATCCTTTTTGATAACATATAAATCAACATTTTATAATAATTTAAAAAATATCATGAACATTTAACATTTCTCAAAACAATTTTATTTGAATATATTTTTGAAAATATATAAAAAAATAAATAAAATCACTGAAATCATTTTTTTTGAATATAACCATTTTAAAACATATAAAGGCATATTTTCAATTCATTTAAAATTGTTTTGAACAAAAAAATATTTTTGGAAACAATTTTATTTGGAAATACATTAGATAAAATATAAATGAATCATTTAAATAATTGAATTAATAATTCTTGAAAATTAAATTTTGAAAAAATATAAAGGAATATTTTAAAAATATATAAAACAATTCATGAATAGGAAAAAGTTTCAAAAACTTTTTAGTTTAAAATATTTTTAAAATCATATAAAATAATCATTGAAATCATTTTCTTTAAAAATAACATTTTAAAAAATTATAAATGATAATTGAATGCATTTTTCAAACATTTTGAAAACGTAATATATATTTAAAATCATTTTCATCAAAAATGAATTCAAAATATCATTTAAAAATATTTTTGAATTCATTTTTTGTACCACGGGTATTAAAAAAACAGATTTCTGATCGAAGAGAGATATAGAGTGGGATTTTATAAAAAATATATCTCAATTATATTAAGTACCATAGAGTGGAAAGATAAATCTACTACATGAAGATATCTTGAAAAACTAATGTAGAAGAAAATTAATGAGAATTATTGATATAAGTATCTTAATATTCCATCAATATAGTCTAAATCATAAACAATCCAGATAAACTGTGATATTGTAGTAATAAACACTTACAAACTTAATCAAATTGAATCATAATCCCAATGAAATAATAACTTTACATAAAGCATAAATTTTAACTAAATTAATAATATTAATGATATCGGATGTATGACATTAGTATAAACACCTTTTAAAATAATATTGTTGCATAACAAAATCATGTCTCTCAAAGAAGTAAAATTGAAACCATATTTCCGTACTGATTTAGAATTGATTTTACCATAAACCCAAATAAAATATAGATCATATAATGGAAATTTAAATTAAAATATAATTAAATATAGGTATAATTGAATAAAAGAATTGAAATTATATACACTATACAAATAAAACAAGTAGTGAATAAGGCATAAGTCTCACAGAATCAAAAGTGGGATTAGAAATCCCATTACCACTACAGTAATTATTAAATCATGATATCCATGAAATAATAACATCAACCAAAATATTTATTGTCATTAATTAAATTAATTAGATGATATATCATTTCTTAGGGATGTATATACATCTCACAACAAGAATAAGTTGTTAATATAACAAGTATCTTAGAAACATAAATATGAGATGAGAAAAATGATACCTTAAGTAGTTTCTTTTTTGGTACATTCTTCAAAACACCTATATATTAAGTAATATTTTAATATAAATAAAAAAATTAATAATATTATTATATAACATACCATTTATGACTTTATTAGGACTTTATATTACCCATTTATTAATAATTTCATGTTAATGTTACATTTCTGGTAATAATGGTTTCCTTTCACATATATTTTGACTTGTAATTCATGATCCGATTAAATAGATCATGATTTACATATTTCCATAATTTAAATAATGACATAAGTACAATATATATTCACTATATAATTATTTATAATAATATACAAAATATTAAAATATTAATTGGAATACATCGTTCATAAGAAGGGTAGGTCATACGTATGCATGAATGATCTTTCCATTTTTATAGCATACTGAAAAGAGAATATAAATATATATATATATATATAATTTTGTTATGATTATTATTTCATATATAAAATAAATTTTTACTAAATACATCTTTAACATATTCCATGTATTGTGTGAACAAATCACATCCCTTTGATGAGGCGGTAGTCCACAAATCCACAAAATAGTTAACATATTATAAAAAATGGAAACAATAAAGGTATGTATATATAAAAATTCTTGAATCACAAATAAATAATATATATCAAATATATATATATATATAATATAATGAAATTCAGTTCATTATTATTAAAAACCTTGAAAGGTTATAAGGGAAGGATGAATACCATCGGTTCCTGAGGCGTTAGTCCCCCAAACACATGAATGATGATTTTGTACCCCATTTGATGTAAGTGTATGTATATGTTGGAATAAACCATTAAATAAAAATATATGAGTATAATTATCATACTTATGATATTATATAATATTCTAATAATATGAATTTAGGGGGTGGAGAAAGAAATTAAAAAAAGTGCTTGATGATGGCTATTTCCTATCTTTGGGTAATTACTTTTGGATTGCACCAAAATAATAACTTGGTTTGATTTTTAGAAATAGGAAGGCTTATATGTTTAAGGTATGGAATTAGGGAGGATATTTCGAGAGGTTTTTACCAATAAAAATGTATTTATATGTTTTAATATATTGAGAGAGTTGTTGGCTTTTTATGATGGAGGGAGAGGGAACACTTCGTATTTTTTAAATGAAATTTAAGTGTACACACAATTCTATATAAAAAGGGTATTCAAAAACATAAGAAATTCGGTAATATATGGGGTAAGACCAAAATATTTCCATAAATATGGATTTTTAAAAAATATATGACAATTTTAACACCTTATTATTTAATTTCAACTACTAAGTAACCTGATTTTTACATTGATCACAACAATTAATTTTAATTTTTCATTATAATACGTCCTATAAAAAATTACATTTTTCAAATTATAAATTATGATCATTAGAAATATAGAATCTATTTTTCCAAATTTAAATCAAAAAATTACTAGAAACTAATTGAATATTAATCCAATGGACAATACCCTATAACAAGTTTGTAATGTGAAAATGTTTAAAATATTGAAATTTATTTATATCTAATATTAATGTGAAATTATTTAAAATGACATAAATTGAATTAATAGATATACATTTTATACAATTATTCTCTATTTAAAACTTAATATACAATTTAACTTTATAAATAAATTATACAGAAAGGAATTGTAAAATTAATATTCAGGGTTTTTCACTATTCATCTAAAAAAATTTATAAAAACAAATATAAAAAACCATTGTAACGTAACTCCAAAATTAAACATATGAAAATAATTTTTATTTTATCAAAAATAATTTTTAATATTTTTAATGTTTATATTCAAAATGGCTATTTTATTAAAAGATCATATAATTAAAATTTTAAAAAATATATATGTTTATGTGTAAATTTTTTTTATTCTTATCTCATGACTAGAGAACACTGATGAAGAAGGATAATTAGTTTAGTTAATAATATATATATATATATATATTAAATCAAATTCATTTTATTTTTTTCATTCATTTATTTAGGGTAAACATTTTAGATTTTATAAATATAGTTTTCCGGAAAAATATTTTCTAAATTTTGAAAAGTGGTTAATTTTCATTTCTAGTTAATTGATCACAAAATTTTTCTTCTTATATATAAATATATGTGTGTGTGTTTCAAGCATATTCTGATTATTGAATCCTATTCATATTTTTACAAACTCTTCAAATCTCTTTTGATCATGCTTTAATTGGGGGTTGTCTGAGTTGTTTTTAGGAAGAAATTTGAAAATATTGTAAGGCATTGGGGTTATTCAGGGATGGATCATAGTTTTCCCAAAGCAAGTTTCTTACATGTAAAAAAATGTAGACACGGGTTGAGAAGGTTTTCATGGTTTGTGTACAACTTTAAAAACCCTACGCCCACATAGTAAAAACCATGAGCCTATTTTAGGGGTGCACAATAAGGGTACATGGTCTGGAAAATAGTGTGGTTCTACACTTTTCTTAGTGCATGTGGGTTTTAATTATTCTTAAAATTTATAAAAGAAATTGAAACCAAAATTTAGCTTTTAGGTTTCCCCAACTCCTATTTCCTCCATTTCCTACGAATTAGAAGCTATCACGGGACTATTTGCGCTCATACAAACTCTTTAAAAAATAGGATTAAAGCATGGAGAATGTAAATAAATTCCTCAATAAGAAGGTATCTTCCACCATTATTTCCCTCCAACCCTCTTCATCTATCCTTTTTAGGTATTGATATATTTTCATGAAATTTTCGGATCTAATTTACACATTTTTAGAACTTGAATCTTGGTTTGATTCTTGGATCCTAATTACCTACAATCTTCTTTGGAGTATACTATTATTGGTGTTCCATAGGATATCATGTGACCCTGGGTAGGAGGTTAAATGTAAAATTGGTAAATTAATTAGACATAAAATTCATTGATTCTTTTAATTTAATTAAATTAAATTGGGAAAATCCAATTCAGTGATTATTGGTAGGGTATATTGATTAGGTAATAAATTTGGGGGAAGCCCCCCAAACCTAATGAATTTTTGTATTATTTGGATTGGATTAAAATTTATGAAAATGACAAATTGATTTGGAAAATATATTCGAAATTTTTATTTGATAAAAATAGATTAAATTGTATTGATTTGAACCTTTTATTATTTTTATCTTTAAAAATTTATGAATTTATTAAAAACCCCTTTATTTATTTTTGATGAGAAATTTTCATATCAAAATGGAAATGGGTTGTTTTATTTTGAACAGTTTTGAAATAATTCTCCCATTATGATTATTTCTCGTGAACATGCTAGCCTAGGTAGTTTGTGAGTGTTTTGGGACAAACATGATACATTAGAATCTTTAAAAACTAATATAAAAATAGCTTAATCGATCTTATTCCTACTGGTATATTGATTATTCTTAATTGAATAGTGTATTAGAGACATGTGTACATATATTATCGAGATAACCTATATGATGGTGTGAGGATCCCATAACATGGAACTGTCAAACCTCTTGGAACATAACAATTATTCTAACATGCGATTATTTTGATATATTTTCTATTGTTTTTTAAACTGATTTAAATATTCCTTATGATTATATATAACCAATTTTATATAAATTGTTTATTAGTCCATTGTCTTGAGATTTTTCCATCTATTGAAATGAAATGCATATTAAATTTTATGTATGATCTTGTAATGAAATTACAATTTTTAGGATTGAAAATGTAATTTGGTTAATTATTATGGCATGTTATTTTGGAATCCTTGGTGAGACCCTATTGGGATTTCATTGTACACCATACCTTTTCCATTGGGCATCTATAGATTTCCTTTTACAATGATAAAGAAATGGGAAATCACCACTTATATGTATTGATTATAGATATTTGTATTTGGATTTCTATTTTTATTGGGACATGGGTTTTTTACCATTAGATTTTTGATATATTGTTGTAGTACTTTGGGATTATATAAATGTTTTACTTCTGGTACAGTTCTCCCACTATATTTTCTTTTGATCACACTGAATTGTATATATTTTTTTCAAAATTTAGTTTAAAAAATTGTTCCAACCTTTATCTAGTATGATTTCAAGAACTAATCACCAACCCCTAGGTATTAGGAACACCCTTTAGGCCATGTCAAGATCGTCTTGGTTATCAGAGTTCTAGGGAATCTATGTTGGTTCATGAAAAAGTGGTATTTACGGATCATGTCTAGCATATTTCATTGATTTCACTATGTATTTGTGTAAAATTATCTGGATTTAGGTGGTAGTTATGATATATTACCTAAGAAGGTCTCTCCATAATGAGCCTTAAGTCACCAGGGGTGGTTTTAGAAAGGCATATTTAGGATTAGTTCTATCCTTTCCCTAATTCTGATTTGAATGTACTAAAATACAATTATTGTTTGTCTATCTATTGGGATAAATTTCCCTACTAATATTGAGTGAGTTAAAATATCTATAATGTTCTAATGACTTCAACTTTGTTTTCTGTTGTCATATAGAATCAGGCCTCTGGTAAGACATGTGAACTAGTTCTATAAAAAATATATAGATAAACTACACTGAGTGAATCCTCACCTTGACCAAAATATTTTTTTGGTTGTAGTGCATGTTGTCTAATGATTAGGAAAGGCACCTATACCTGTGTACCCTACATGATCTAGTTGTGGAACCTCATATGGATGAATTCAATATTTGTTGTTAACAATTCCTTTGCCAAAATCCATCAATATTCCGTGGCTCAAACGATCCTCAAAAGGCTAATGATTGGTTGATATGTGTACTTATTTTTAAAATTCTTGGAAAGGGTTGATTCTATAAATATGAAATACTCCACCTTGAATCTAGCGGGACCTTGATGGAGGTGGTGGGAAAAATGGTAACTTAAAAGAATCCATAGGGATTAGGATGAAAGTAAATTAATGGTAATTTCTCTGAACAGTTATATCCATAGTCTATGGTGCTAGCCAAGGCTAGAGTGTTTTTATAACAACATAAGGATTAAAAAACCAGGAAAGAATACACAAATCACTTTGTTGAGAATGGTAAATACACACATGACATTGTATCGAACAAGAAGATGAAGACATGGAAGTTTGATATGGGAATCGATATGATATTTATTTTCAGGATTTCTTGTTGAACATACCTTCATATTTTGATATGATAAATAGAGCATTGAGATAGACATAAATGTTATGTAATGCTTGAATGGAGTTATTCTTTCTCCTATTCAAACTGCTCTAAGTCCATTAAATGTAAGAGAAAACATGATGAATCTCATGGTGGTTCTCAATATAAGGGTTATTATAGACATCCTATAATTCTCAACAGAGTCCCTTTTGATTTTTAGTGTAGTAATCTTGGCCAGTTAAAAAAGTTTTTCACTTAGGCACCCAATGTATGTGTTTCTTGTATTGGTCCATGTCACATATGTAATTATTTGTCTACTCCTCTCTATGTAGTGGTACAAAATCATCAACACCAAAAAGTACTATATTTCAAACTGTTGCTTCCCAAACTAATTTATTCTAGCATCATATATCTCAAATGAAGATTCTTCATGAAGGGGAAGAGTCTCCATAAGAAGATGATATGGTTCTAATGACAATAAGAAGAACCATCACTATTTATTCACTATTAGGATCTTTGTTATTTAATACCGGTGGAGGTTATTTTTTTATTTAAACTTTTTTTTGAGTATAATAAATTTTATTCTAGATCTTTTATCTTAAGTGATAGGTTTTACAACCACCCTTGGAATAAATATGGACCAAGTTCTTCGTTTTCTTGTTTTTTCCTTTCTCTATTTGAAATTTATCATCCTTGTATTTTTTGGATCTTGAAATGAAACCTATTTTTTTCATATTTAGGATAGGTTTTCTCATTTCTAATAATGATCTAATTGATTTCTATCTTCAGTGGTATCTTTTAGAACACTAAATAGAGAGTGTAGTATCATTAATGTAGAATGGTGACTGAGGTCGAGTAGAGATTCCCCTTTAAAAATAGATTCTTTAAAAGTGATATATGCGTTTTATTTTGATCTAACATGATAATATTTGAACTGTGATATCCATCCAGTAGTTGTTAGGTTTTCTGATATATTTTCTTTTTGAATTCACTAGCTTTCCATTAGTATAGGATTTTGATATTTCTATTGATTTAGTACTTATTTCTCAAATATTTCTTATTCCTTCTTACCATATAGTACGAGATGAAATGAAGGATTTATATACTTATTTATATGAAATTTAAGATAAATTTATTCTACAACTTGGTGTTTCACCCAAGGCAACATTAATTCTCTTTTCTATGAAAGATGATGGGTAGCTTCATCTTTGTGTTGATTACTGAGAACTCAGTCAGGTAATAGTAAAGAAAACGTTTCTATTTCCCCAAATTGATGATCTGTTTGACTAGATGACATGGTTAATGTGGTTATCAAAGATTGATGTTCAATCTGGTTGTCACCTGTTGTGAATAAAAGAAAATAAAATTCCAAAAAACTACATTATGAGGTACGTATATAAATTATGAGTACATTTTTATGATATTTGGTCTAACAAATGATCATTTAGTCTTTATGGATTTAAGGAAATGAAATTTATATGAGTATCATAATAGATACGTGGTTGCCTTTGTAGATATCATATTTGTTTCATCTATGTTAGAGGAGGATTATGTGTAGCATCTAAGTGCAGTTATGGAATTGTAAAAATGTTATTGAATTTATGATATGCTATCAAAGTGTGATTTATTTATTTGTGATGTGAATTTATTAGGGAAATTCAACCAGAACATGGTATCTCAGACGATCATGAGAATGTTAATGTTTTTATGACAAGGGAACAAAAATATAATGTTTCCACTGTTCATATCTTCTTTGGTTTAATTGGATGCTATCAATGGGTTTTAAACGGACATATCAATGATGGATTCACTAAGGGCTGGTATATCCAGGAAGGGAGTATGGTTTTCTTAGGATGATAAATGTTAGAGTTATTTTGTTGAGATGAAACACCTTTTGAAAACTACACTAGTGTTGTCTGTTCAGAGAAAGATCAGGGATATATGGTATTATGTGATGCATCATGTTCAGGTTATTGATGTGTTCTTATGCATGGTGATCACATCATTGCCTATGGATCCTCTTATATTAATAAACAAGAAAATAATTACACTATACATGACCTATAAGTTAGGGTTGGGATGCATGTTCTTAATATTTGGGGATTATCTTTTAGAAGAAAGGTGTACCATGAAATCTTACCATAAGATATTAAGTTTAATATTTTCTCGAAATGACATGGATCTATTATAGACGTAGTTTGTGGAATATCAACAATATTTTCACTTTGAAAATGCCTATATCATGTGGAAATGGAATATCCTTGCTGATTATTTGAGTAAGAAACATCCAACATAGACTGCGAAAGAATTATCAGAAGAGTGGAACTCAATGACTCTCTTCTCATAGATGTATATTAGAGTCTAGGAAACATGAATGATATTTCCTTTTCTAGTTTTCAATTTTTATCCACTATTATCAAGATGATTTATTAGTTAAAATAGCTTTATATTGAGTTTTAAAATATTAGGAACTCTCTACATGGTGGGGAGACCATTTCTAACTGTCCATTCTCCATAGAGGGTTTTCTCAGATTTCAAAACTAGGACACTATACGATTGTTTTTGATGAATTATGATATGGATTATATCCATAATTCCAAATGGGTAGTGCACCAAAGAACCATGATGATTTTTTATGACATGTACTATTGATTTTGGTGGCCAAGAATGAGACGTGCACTGTGGATTTTTTCTCTCATTGTTATAAATTCCATCATGTCATGGTCATGCACAATAGACCATTAGGTTTTCTTATACCCATTCAATGAAAGCCTAGAAGTGGTATGATATCTATGTGGTCATTGTTTTGTTTGGTTGGTACCTAGATAACGGAAAATGTTATATGGGTTGTGTTTGACTGGATGACTAAATCAACTCACTTTATACCCATCAATGATAAGATCAATGTTGGGAGATAGTAAATTTCAATGTTAGATGAATTCTTCATTTTCATGGAGATCAATCCAGTGTATTCTCTGATAAAGACCCCCATTTAACATATTTCTTTTGTGGAGGCTAGTAGAAGGCACTGAGATTTCATGTTTGGTTGAGTAAGACATATTATCCACATCCAGATGGCCATACATAAAGCGCTATATATATTCATGGGGATATAATTCATGATGGTGTTCTTGACGTTAATGGGTATTGGGGTTAAAATATTTTGTCGGTTGACTTTTCATATAAAAATAGATTTCATTATGTGAAAAGAATGGATAGTTTTGGGGCCATGTATGGATGACCATATAGATCTCTGTTGTGTTGGTTAGAGGTTGGTTAATATACGTTGGTTTGATGGAGTATGACTCAAGACATAACAAAAAAATTTCATTTCATTCATTAGATAATTTTTATGACACAATGATGGTATAAATATTATTTTTATCTTTACTATAGGCCTTTTGAATTTTTAGTTGGTGATCTGATGTTTGGAATGTGTCACCTTGTTTTTGGACTCAATAGATTGAGAGAAAATTAATGAAACTCATGGTTTCCTAGGGCTTGTTCAGTTTGTTAAAAAAGTAGGGAGACTTTCTTATCATTTATAAAATATAACATATATTATAGATAAATAAATTATTAATTGTATCCCATCTAAAAAATTATATTTCTGGTCCATATAATGTCTTGAGATAGAGTGATCTTGATGTTGAGGCTAATTTATCTGTTACTGAGCATCCAATTGGGGTAGTTGATTCTAAAGAAAGGTTACTTCATAAGGGGATGAAACCATTGGTTTGAGTGATATTTCATCACTATTTTTTACACTTATGAGACATTGAATGGAGATACATTGATGGAAGAATATTTGTCCCATTTTTAGGCATACAGACATCAGAACATGATTTTTTGTGATAGAAATTTTCATTGGTGAGGAGGTTGTAAAAAATTATTTTTGTTTTCAGTTAATCCTCAACCCCTATTTTGATCATTATTTAGTTGGGGTTTTTCTCCACTAGTTTTTTGAAGGAATGTGAATATTTTGGAAGTCTTTTGGGCAGTGCATGACTGGTGCATAGTTTTCTGAAACCACGTGCTCTATTATTTCTAGTCATGAATACCCAACAAATGAGGATTTATAGTATTGGTGAATGGTATTAAAAATTATTCCCTACCTTGTATAAAATGGTGACCCCTTCAGAGCGGAGAACCATTAGGGTTTACCATTTTTTAAAATATGCAACACTTCCATGCTAACCATGCAGACATGTTTAAATTATTCCAAAAATGTATAAAACATTTTTCATAAACACTTATATACCTTCTCCTCAGCCCCAAATCCTATTGGATAAATTTATTAGATCCTATAATCTACCATGGACCCATATTGGATCTTGAAAATCCATTCTATGGATGATTGAATATTTTTTTAATGTCAATTGATTCCTCTCTAGAAAGAGATCTAGACACTTTTTTTCTCTCCCAATCTCCTCATATCCCCTCCTTTCGGATTTTAAGTTATCTTTGTTGGTATAGTGTCTATTCTACATTGTTTTAGATCATCAGTAGAGGATTTAATCTCAAATATTTATTTCCAACATTATTGGGTGATATTTCTCATTGGAGTTGTTGTGATATGTGATCCATTGATCCCAATGTATGTTGTTCCATATAAGATTGTAAAATTAATATAAACTAAAATTACTTTATATTTTTATATTATTTTAATAAAATTTTGAAAATAAAATTTGGTGTGAATTGGGAATTTAAGTAAAATTGTCCTGAAATTAGAGAAAACCACTGAATTCTGTTGAATTTCAGTGTGATTTGGATATGATGGAGATTGATGGAATTGTGAAATTGATTTAAAATCAGTAATTGAGAAAAATGGAATAAATTTTCTTTATAAGAAAATTTTATTGGTTTTATGTGAAAAAATACATGAATTGATTAGAAACCCATATATTGGTTTTTAATGAGAAGTTTCCATATTAAAATGGAAAACAGGGCAGTGGTATTTTGAACTGTCTTGAAATAATTTTCTAATCACAATGATTGTATTTGAACCTGAAAGTTGAGGTATTTACAAAGTTATTTTGGGAAAACTGGATTGATGTAAAAATATTTTCATGTTTTCTAATATGAGTTAGTGAGGCTCCCATAACCTAGAAAAATTGTAACTTTTATAAGATGACAATGTTGTTTGTTTTTTATTATTTCAATATATATTCCATTTTTTGTGAAACTTCATTAGATATGTCATATGAATATATATAAACAACTTTATATAAAATGTTTACTAAACAACAATTCTGAAATATTTCATTCAATTTAAATAAAAAGAATGTAATGTTTTAAATATGATTTTTTAACTTCCATTCCATTATAATTTAAAATTTAATGTATTATTTGGGTAATTATTGTTGAATCTTATTATTGAGTCCTTAGATAGACCATAATAGTCTTTTAGGTCACAATATACCTTTACCTTTGAGAATTTGTAGATTTCATTTTTTCCGTGATCAATTAGGGAAAAAACACCACTTGGAGGAGGTGTTTATTGATTATTAGGGTTTGAGTGTACTATACATTGGATGGTGGTCTATTTACTATTATTTTTTGATACATTATAGTTGTAATTTTGGTTTATATACCTGTTTGACATATAGTAGTGTTCTCAATGTGAGATTTTATTTTGATCAAATCAACTTGTATCTATTTCTCCAACTATTTGTTGTGTAAAAAAATTTTCCACCACTATAATTTATGATTCTAAGATCTATTATTCAACTCATTAGGATCAAGAATTCCCTTTGAGATTCTAAAGATTAAGTTCATGTATTAGAGTAATAGGGTATTTAGGCAAGTTTTTAACATTTATAATTTAATTAATCTTATTAATAACATCAATTACAATGGATATGTGAAAACTATAATAATAATTTATTAATAATATTAATAATACATTTTAGTCTGGTAAAACATGGTCTTGTGTGGGAAGAAAGTTATCAAAGGAACATGTAAATTTGTGTAACAGAATACAAACATTGTGTTTCACATATCATTTGGTAATATATGTTTTTCATGTTACATAATAAAGAAATGGTGTTTCATAAAAATAAGGTATAACTTGTTTCGTTCATATAAAACAAGATATATTATGTTTGGGTTGAAATTGAAAATATTGAAAAGTTTAAATTAATTATAGAAAAATATATTTCACAAAATCTTGAGTTGTTATATTCTAGACCCCTTAAATTTAATTGCACTAATGAAATTTTTTTGTGTTATCAAAGGTTTAATACTTATAAGTACATTTCATTGAATCCCGAATTCTAAAAATGATTACAAAAATTCAATTTAAAAAATTGGAATAATAATGTTTATATAATGTAACTCATAACATAAAAGTTGATCAGAGGTTGTATGTAAAGGTTTCACAAAGTTGGAAATCCAAAATAATTATATTGAGGTATTAGGAACACTTATGACATGGATGTGCATGTTTAATGGATTTTTAAGCACCTCGAAACCAAAAATCATTGAAGATTTATATGTATGTCAGTTCAATAGAAATATATGTATTAGGATAAATATTTTTTAAAATAATTTTCCTAGGGATGAGAATTTTTTCTCTAGATTATATACATACATGATTTCATTCCATTCCATATGAACTATATCACCAATTTGCTTTGAATTGATTGATTATGATGAAATCACTTAATCCATGTAATGATTTTGAATTTTTTATTTGTGAAAAAATAATGAATATTGAGTTTGAAAAATATAATGACCAGTCATTCTATATCTATTTAGATAACATTATATAAATATGGTTGACACATGTTATCCAATATGCAAAAATCCTTATATTGAGATATAATACTTTAATTTATAATACATCATCTAAAGATTAATTTAAACAATTCTTTATAAGGTTAACCCTATTAACAATCCGAATATGAAATTCCAAGAAATTATAAAATAGGTCACTGAATTTATCAAAATTATCTTAACATTGATCCCTATATATCATAATATTTCTCATGGTTGACATATTCTAAACATGTGAATTCCTTCATCAGGTATTTTCTTAAAACATTTTAAAAACACAAGTTATTGTAACTACTTATTTTAATAATAAATTATTTTTTATTCCAATTATCATAGGATATATTCCTTAAATTCAAAAATTCAATAAACATTATCAACGGTAGAACAAACCACATTGTCAAAAAAAATAATTGGTTATGAGGTCATAAATTCTATCCAATTTAATTAAACCATATAATAATCACATTATCCATACTAGATATCATCTTATCATCCTTAGGAATACATTAATGGATATTTTCCAATAATCAAAATATAAAATTTACATTAAATCACATTTAAATGATTTTAAAACTAATGAAAATGTCTTCTCAAATACCAAATGAATACATATATTGGAAATACTTATATAATTCCTGATTTATATAACATAATCTCATAATTCCAAAACATATACATTTAAATCATCCATCTTTATTTATAAAACATTAATAAAACATCATCATCTTTTTCAATAATAATCATTTCCTAGAATATGACATATAAATCATGTATTTTGATTTATAAATATGAATCTAATCATTATTCATATGTATAACATAAACAATAATGTTAGAACACCCATACCATTCACATGCCATTTACAGTCTTGTTTTCATTGATACTATTACAATTACTCTTACCTCCTTCCTGATTCTCTTTATGATATTTTCACATAGGAAATAAATGTTTATAATTCGCATGCATTATGAATATAAATCATTCAAGTTTAAGAAAGTTCCATCTGGTTTCCACTATAGAATAAGACTAGAAACTATAGTTTAAGAAACACTTATTATAGTAGGAAATTATATAATAATGAAAACTTACTTATATTACTCAAAAACTGTGAAATCTTATTTTAAATATATGACACCATTGAATTATCATTAGAGAAATTTCTATATATATCTTTCGAAATATAAATAGGGATTTCACTAATGTATTCTAATCTTAGTTTCTAATGGTTAAATAAACCATTCGTTTGAAATCAACTATAGTTATCCATGATTATAATAATTGGATATTACATCATTTTAGATAAATATTTATCGCATTTCAAAAAACACTCCCACGAGAACTACTAAAGTTGAGTTTATATGGAAAGATAGAAAATAATATCTTCTATCATGGTAAAATATCATCAAAGTATCTTACAATGATCTTCCCCTTTAATAATCATACATAAAACATTTCATCATAACCTAGTTGATGGAAAAAGAAGAAAGGTTGTTCTTAGATTCTAAGTAAGGTTAAACAATTATGCTACATAAATATAACATTAATGTAATTGTATTATAACTTGATAATTAAATTATAGATCATACCATACATATAAAAGAACATATAACAGAGTTAGGTAATAAATATTGGTAGTTCATATGACAAGAGTCATAAGGGATATATGATCACAAAACAAGAAAGAATAATGATGATACAATACCTAGAATTTGTGGAAGACAAAATAGTTTGAAAAATCATTACATATTATTAAAGTCATTTTGAAAAAAAATTCCAAGGCAGTTCTTGGAGTATACACCTACTATGTGGGACACATCACCATCCCCAGTCATTGACCTTCCCATGTAGTTGAATTATGTCAATCCCTAATCCATAAAAGTTGTTATGGCTCACTCCCAAGACCATCTTAGTAGACATTGTACACATCCAAGAACATATTATCAGACAATTTTCTTTACTAAAACAATTTCAATCCTCATTTCTACCTTGTATATCTCCTGATATATAAATCAATAAAAATTTATTGGATATATATATAGGATCCACCCATATCATAATGTAATCATGCATAATTGTACCAAAAGATCATAAACCATTATATCCTAACCCATGAAATGAACTGGGTATCATAAACATGATGAGACACACTTATCGTAGGTTGTAAAAAAAGAATATTTATATTCCTAATACAGCACAATGGCTGACTAGGGTCTTGTCACATGAGGAGTGTTATAGTTGATTTAATAACTAAATCTATTTTACCTAATCAAACTATTTTTGGTTGTTTTTTATAATATAATAAAAAAATAACATTTTGGTTATGGAAAAATGTGAAATTAAAATAATGAATGAAAACAATAAATAGAAAATGCAGATGCAGTTTCATACAGAATGAAATTATGGAAGAATGGTCTTGGACATAGGGTTGTAAGACACGAGTTCATTTATCATTTTTTAAACTCTATTAGATAATTTGTATTGTGAAACATCATTAATTAATTACTTTCGCATGATTTATTGGGTGTGTGATTTTAGAATTCATCCAATACACCAAGCCACAACTCCTCCAATAGTCAATTAGGGTAACACCTCAATCAAGAATGTTATTCCTACAAGAGTAGTCTCCACCATATTCCATTTATACCCTAATGGAAACCCCAACTCCACCATATGAAGGTGTATCCTAAGAGAAGAGAAGGAAACTTATTAATTAATGCAAAGAAATGTAATTGAAAATATTGCCATGGTGATCGAACGTCGTACCCTTGCAATATTGTCACCTCCGCCAAAAATAGATTTAACAGATTTTAAATTTGAAGTGTGATAATAAAGAACACTATGAAAACCTCCCCCCGGTCTAATCCTATATTTATTCACCATCCATAGTGAAGTGCATAGATTTCAAGATGGAAATATGGAAGAGAGGGAATGAGAATGTAATTGGAAGAGAAAATTGGTGGAAGAAGAAAGCGGAACACATTAATTGAAAATAAGAATGTGTCATAATAGAAATGAAAATGAAAATAAATTAAGATAAACAAATGAAAATTAAAAAATCTACCATTTCATTCACTCCTTAGTTCCCTAGATCGTGTGGAGATGGGAACTAATGATTTGAGGGGTAGGATCTCCTCTTCTTTTAAAGGTAGTACATGTCCGTTATATATTGTGGCATTTTTGACCCATTAATTTGACGATTCACGTATAGACCCCTTAATCCACTATGTGAATAAATTCATTGGCTGTTCAGCATCTAAATTTCAGCACATTTGGCCATTTGATGTATGTGTTAATGGTTTTTCATTGGAGGTATCTTTTTTTATACATAGGTTCTCGGACGCGTCCTTCAATAATATAGCGTTCAATGAATATCTTAATGGATTTAAAACTTCATGGAATTTTATTTAAAAATGATCCAATGTATCCTTGTTCTGATCCAGGTATAATATCCTCAATTGACGGTGTATAGGCTGAGATGGACTTCTATTATGATAGTGGGGTCTACGCTATCCTCCTAGAAAATTTATCAACTTCATTGATTTTTATGGCCTCTTGATGAAAGAATCATCACCCTGTCCAAAAGAGAATGTTAAAAGAAATAAAATAAAAATTATATAAAAAAACTAGTTACTCAATTTGAAATTATTTTTTTAAGGAAATTTATAGAATACACTTTACTTAAAAAACTATACGAAATCAAAAATTACGAACTTTTTTCCATTTTTCTCAAAACACATAATAAATCCAAAATTGATCCATATAAGCTCAAATTGATAATTTTGGAAGGTTAAAAAAAATTAAAATGCATATAATATGTGGGATGTATTAGCTTTATCAATTCCACCTACACTTAAACAGTGCTCATCCTCAAGCATAAAATCTCAACTTGGAATTGGGGTGATTCCAATGTTACTAATATTCAAATTACAAAGTAATAAAATTAAACAATTTTTAAAGTCGAATTCCATTTTAAAAAATCCAAAGAAAATATCAATTTAATTTAACAATTATTAATGAAAAATCATTTCATATATTTTACTTTTCCCCTGGCAAAAATGATGGAATATATTATTTCATTCATTCAATACTCATAATTCATTATTATTATATATTCTACCTCATTATTTACCTCACCTTTGAATTTTGAATCTCATATTTGATGATAAAATTCATATAGAGTAATTCTTATATCATTAAAACATGAACCTTATCAGTAATATTTTAAAACAATTACTTTCCACGCATTGTAAAGAAAACAGGAAAAAAAAAATTTTAGGAATTTTTAATAGAGTTTCAAATAACTATAAGGCTTGTGATTGGTAGGATTTGATGATTTAAATATTAAGGCTCCAGGAGGATGTTTATCTCTTAAGTACATTGAATGATAGCAAATAGTGTAATTAAATTCTCCCCTTCAATGTAAAAACATCAATTTACACTAAAAAATAATGTAATATCCTGATCAAAGTAACACATAATGAATGATTAATGCACCATCTTGATTTTTTTTTATTTTTTTATTTTTTTATTTTTTTCGAAAGTTATGATTAGATAAAACTTCACATCCATCACATAACCACATAAAATTAGAATATTTTTAGTATGAAAAATGGTGATTTTTGGTTCTCTAAAATTAAAATCCATTTTTATCTCTTTTTTGGTTCATTTTGTTATTTTTTCATTTATTAATTTAATAGGGGAAAACAATGAATTACAATGAACGATTCCACAAACTTCTATAATTACAAAAATTGCACTCCCAAAGTTTTTCCTTATAATGTATGACATCCCTTCCACCGTGATTCCCTTCACCCCCAAACTTCATCTTTAAAATATCGTTCAAATACCCAGAGTAGGGTATGAATAGATAAAAATGGTTGAAAACATGGATCATCACTATAAAGGGAATTCATGGTCTCTTTAGGCAAAAATAAGTATTTATGTAAAGATGGTATTTAAGGATAATGTATTTTAAAAATATGCCTCAATAATTTTAAATATTGTTTTTACAGAGTCATATCAATGACAAGTTCAAATGCATGTTTTGGCAGGTGACATGTCCCAGGATCACTCAAAAAACATGATGAATATAAAATAGGAAGTACTTAGTCTCGAAATATTATTGGGAATAAGACATATTATATTGGAAAATTTCTTTAGTTCTACATTATAATAACAAATAAATTCACATGAATTTCTGAAATTCAAACCATGAAAAATTGTAGGGAAGATTCATTACATAAATCATCTAATTCCCTAAAATCATGATTCATCATTTCAATATCCATGATTCATTTTAAAAATTCAATTTTTCATTTTAATCATTCTATCTCATTGACATTTAAATCTAAATCATTCAATCACAGAATTTCTAAGAAACTCATGTATCCTAGGAAAGTCAAGTAAATCAATAATTCAAATATGGGCATGAAATCCTTTCAAATAAATCCCAAAACATGTTTTGGACAAAAATTTAAAGATATTAAAAGATAAATATTAAAAGTGAAATTCCCTTTGAACTAATGCTTCAGTCCTCTTCTTCCAATGTTTGGGGTGTCCTTATGCCATCATGATCGTGTAATATTAAGTTACTCAATTAATCATAAGGATCGCTTCATTTAAGCTATAAATGAAAAGAGGTAGTGGGACATATACAAGATTAATATAAAAAGTAAATTTAAATTTAAATTCATACAATGAATTATAAATAAAAATCTTGGTATGATCCCCCATGTGGGATTGGAATTTTTACTACTTCCAGGGGTTGTACTTGCTGTATAACAAAGTCTAATGGTGGATGAATCATTTTTTTCTTAATCCACCACATGTGGATTTACCCAACATGCATTGTTTTTTTCTCACTGAGGTAGATTTCAAGGATACAATACACTAGATCCACCCCATTCCCAGTATCGTAAAAACTGCATGGTTGAGATATTATGAATAATATCACACCTCATACGTTGATTATACTTGAGAAATATTATCTTTTACTTCTTTTACTACCTATAGTGGATATTAAATGTATTTTGGGAGGTCAAAGTCTTCCTCATTAGGGGCATGTTTTTTTCATCATCATCCTCTAATGAATAGTTAGAGTAAGAAGATTCTTAAAATTCAAATAGGTTAGAAGTTATACTTAAATTAGTTTCAATAAAATGAAATGATTTTGATTTCAATGTTGTATCATCTCCCTTAGTCGGTTTGACTTTTATCTCATCCTTAGTTGACACTGCATCTGAGAGTCGATCTTCACTAGATGAATGTAGGTAGTCAGGCTCATCTAACTCGAGTTTTTCCTCATCTTCTTGGATATCTTCAGTGAAATGTGGAAAGACCAGTGTCACATCTTTCTTGGTCTGGAATCATTGCAAGTCGCCTTGGAATTCTTCAACAATATTCATCAAAACATTGGTTGATATCCATGTCTCTAGGAAATTTTTCAACTGTTTGAACATTATCATAATGGAATCACCTATTAATTAAAGTTCCTCCTTAGTATAACCTATTTCATATTCTTGCAACTGTGATTAATCGTTACCTTAATTGAAAATATGGGTTTTTGAAAACATCATGGAAAAATATATTTTTCAATATTTCATTAATGAAGAAAAAAATATAACAATATGTGAATCCAAAAAGGTGATTGAAATATCTGTTTAGTTCCATTGAAACGAAACCAGTTTTGACTCACAACATTAATAGGGTGTGGAAAAAAATATATATATTGCAAAATTTGTACAAGGGCTGACAAGGTTCTTCTCACGTGAGAAGAGTCAAAGATGATTCAATCACTACAATATAGTCTACCTAATCTAACTCTTTTTGTTTGTTTTTTATAATTTAATAAAAATGATTATTTTGATTTTGAAAAAATGTGCTATTAATATAATGAAATGAAAACATTAAATAAAAATATCGATTTAGATATAGACATAATGAAATTATGGTAGAACGGTCCTCCTCCTAGGGTTAGAAAATAAAATTCCATTCATCATTTTATTTTTTTGTTTAAATATGATTTGATAATTTATTTAGTGAATCGTCATTAATGAATTAATTTCCCGTGATTTTGTGAGTGTGTGATTTTAGCATGCCTTTGGCACACAAAATCATGCCTCCTCCAATTGTCAAATTGGGTAACACCTCAACCAAGAATTTTATTCCAACAATGCCCTACTCCACCTTATGTCATTTCAAACCGTATAGAAACCAAAAATCTACCATATAAGGGTTTTTAATATTATATGTAAGGTAAAATGATTAATAAATAAAAAGAAATAGAATTGAATATAATGACATGGTGGAAGGCCACCACCCCCATGTAATATTCCCTCCCCCACCACAAATATATTTATAACAATTTCAATTTGAAATGAAATAATGAAAATGAAGGTTAAAACCTCCCTCAGGTCCTAGAATTGAGTTAGTCACATGCCAAGCCAATGTTCATAGAGATCACATTGGAAAATGGATGATAGAAAATGATATTGATATTTGAAGAGAGAATCTGTGGAATAAGAATGGAGGACACATTAATTGAAAATAATCACCTATTACAATAAAGATAAAAACTAAAATAAAAGTAAAAGAAATAAACGAAAATTCCAAAATGACCCTTTCCCTCCTCTCATTAGTATCCATAATTTATTCAAAATTCCATGTAATTTACTTAGAAATGCATACATGTATTCATGTTCTTTTTTAGGAATAATAACTTCAATTTACAGTTTGTAGGTCGATATGGACTTCTATTAGGGTTGTGGGGTCCACCCTGTCCTCCTGGAAAATACCTCAACTTCATTGTTTTTTACAACCTCTATATGTTCAAATTAGTACCTGGTCTAGAAGGAAAACTTAAAGAAAATAAAATAAGGATTCTAAAAAAATACATCACTTGATTTGGAATAATAATTTTTAAGAAATGACTTTAATACCCTTGAAGAAAAAATCAATCAAAAATACAAAAGTAATAAATTTTCACCAATTTTCACAAAACACAACATAAATACAAAATAGATCTATATAAACTCAATTTTATTATTTGGAATGGTTATAAAATTAAAATATATACAAGAATGTTGGAAAATATTTTCTCTATCACATGCCATCATATCATATCTTGTAGAAAATATGAAAGTTTAATAATTATTTCATCAATGAATAACCTATGAAAAGAATCTATTTTTATAATAATTTAGCACATGAAAGAGAAATATGCTGCATTAAAATATATCCCATGAAAGAAAAATGGGTTTCATAAACATCATTCCATCAAAACGTAAACAATGTAAAGAATTAATATGAATGGAACCCTTGGATACAATCCACAATAAGTAAACACTAACACCAATTAATATCATATTTTATGGAAAATAATTTTCGATGTTATTTTAAAAAAATCACAAGAGAAATAGATTATCTTCGAAAATCATGTTGAACATTTGTTTCTTTGAAAATATCATTTTCAAAACATTTCAAAGAAGCTTTGAAAATATTTTTAAACATATCATAAATATAAAACATTTTTGGAAAACATTATACTTGAAAATAGAATTTAAAACACATAAAATATTCTTTTGGAATCATTGAAATCATTCTCCTAAAATATAACCATTTAAATACATAAAATGAATGATTTGATTTTCATTTAAAACACTTATTAAATATAAAACCTTTTTGGAAGCCTTTTTCTTTGAAAATTTATTTGAAAACATGTAAAAACATTTTTTTTAAATATGTTAAATAATTTTAAATGAAAATAACAATTTAAAAACATGTAATTGATAATTTGAAAAGAATTTAAATCACTTCATAAATATAAATCATTTTTAAATCATTTTTATTTCAAAATTGGACTGAAATAATATAAAATAATATTTCATATCCTTAAAATAATTTTCATGGAAAACTATTTTTTGAAAACATTTGACAAAAGAATGAAACCATTTTTAAAACCGTTTTAAAACATAAAACACATTCAAAATACATATCATAGAAAATAATTATAAAATAACTTTTAAAAACAATTGTAAGAAATTTTCTGAAGCATGGTTTTTGAATAAAATAAATTTCTAACTGGAGAGTAAAATAAAATAGAATTTTTTTAATACATTTTTATAATTATATTAAGTAAGAAATATTTGAAAAATTGCAAAATTATTTTATGATATCAAGAATAAACATAAGAGAATAAAATTTATGGTAATTATCTATATATGGATCAGAATATTCTATTAATAGATGCATAATCATATACAATCCTAATGAATGATTAGATTGTAGAAATAAACACTGACCACTTTGGAAAGGTTGTATCATAATACACATCAATGAATAACCTTAAATGAAGATTAAAATATAATTAAGGTATGTATATTTTTTATTAAATTTTAAATGCTATTGTATATACCACATAAAAGAATGTTGGGTCATAATAAATCACATGTATCAAAGAAATAAAATAGGGAAGAAATTACACTACTGATTTAGAGACTTTTGAATAGTAAAACCCAATGAAAAAAAGAACATTAAGTGTATATGTAACTAATAATAAATTTGAGGATAATTATAATAGAATGTGTTCATGGTAAGTATATAAAAATCACAAAAGAAACTACGGGTGATTAATGCGTCTATCTTGCATAAATAAAATTAAGAGAATAAATCCCCTTATAAATTGAGTTTCTTATAAATAATTAGATCCATGAAATAAAATAATAAATTGAAAATTTTAATATAATTATATATATTATATATATTATATTACATTTAATATGGTGGTATATACACCACAAAACATGAATATGTGGTGAATATAACATGTATGTCACATAAATAAAATTTTGAGGAGAGACCATGTACATTAAGTCTTGAAATTCTTTGTACATATTAAATCCTATTATATAATAAATATATCTCAAATATACATTCACCATTGAAAAATATTTTCATATATCATTCCATATATGACTTTATTATGACTATATAATACCCATTTATTAAAATTATCATGTCAAAGTTATGTTTTTTGTAATTACCATTTTTATTTTCATATATGTTTTGACTTCTTATTATTGATCCCCTTATATTGATCATGATTTAATTAATTAAATGACTTCGTAAAATGACTTAAATATCATATATATTGTTTATATATTAATCTAAAATAGTCTAAATAATCTATAAATATTAAATGGAATATACCATTCATGGAGATGAAGGTAGTATGTACGCATGAAAGATGTTTTGGTTTTCTAATATTATTGAATGAAATAAAGTAAATGAAATATATGTATATATAAATATATACATACATATTATTTTTAAATTATTATTATTATGTCATATATATCATATAAATTTAAAAAATACATCCTTAATACATTCCATGTAAAGAGTGAATAGATCACACAGCTTTGAGGAGGCGGTAGTCCACCCGTCTAAAAATAAAAATATCATTTTCCTAAAAATAAAAATCATGAGGGTATGTGTTATATAATAATTCTAAAATCCTGAATACATCATAAATAATATATATATAATATAAAAAAATTATTTACATTATTATTCACAATTATGTAAGGTGGTAATGGAAGAACGAATGACATCGGTTTGGGAGGTGGTAGTCCGACTTAAACCCTTACGATTATTGCGTATCCAATTTGATGGATGTATGTTTTGGTTTATGTATAGACCTTAATATAAAAAATATAATTATACTTAGGATAAAATGTTTATTATATAATGATGGAATATGAATAATTTAGTTGGTGGACAAATAAATAAAACAAACTATCTTGTTGAAGGTTGTTACCTCTTCTTTAGTTAATTCCATTTGGGTTACACAGAAAGATTCACATGGTTTTACTTCTTCCAAAAGTGAGGCTTCTAGATGATGGTTGTGAATATGGGAGGATAATTTGATAGTGGGTGGAATAGAAAAATTTATTGAGAGGCATGAAAAGAGGGGAGAGCTAGTGTCGTTTTATAAGGTATGGAGATGAAAAACTTGGTATTTTTTGGAAACGAATATTAGGTGTAATGACATTATTACCTAGCATGTGTATTATAATAATATATTATAGAGGTTTTATGCATAAATATGAAATTACAGCGTGTTTTTTAAAAGTATTCATCCATTTTTACATCTTAATCATTACGATTATCTGGTAAGCAATCTGATTTTTTTACTTAATCAATGTAATTAATTTTAATTACTTTCACTAATATATTTTTATGATTTTTTTTAAAACTATTATACATTATGAATCAAAATTAATAGAAAAATTAAATAATTTTTTAAATATTATAATCTCCTAATAGGAAAAATTTATTTATAATTAATCTTGAAGATGGGACGAGCAAATAGGGTTTAAAAGCAAAAAATGTGAAAAAGTCTGAAATTCATTTATATATAATATCAATGTGAAATTGAATAAAATATCCTAAATTATATTAATATATATTATATTTATCTAAATATTTTATAATTAAATTTTAAAATATAATTTAACTATATAAATAAATAATAAAAAAAATGAATTATTAATTAAAACACATTGTTTTTCAACATTCATCCAAAAAATGAAACTACTGAGAAAAATTCAAAAAATTCATCCTAAGATAATTTTTACAATCCTATTAGAAAAAATAATTTTATTTTATCAAAAATAATTTATAAATGTTTCAATATATAAATTTAATATTTACACTTTATTGAAAAGGTGGTAACATTTATTTCTAAAAAATGATATATCTTTATGCGTAAAATTAGTTATATTATTATTTTTTATCTGAAAAACACAAAATATGAATATTAATTTGTTGAATTAATAATATATATATATCATTAATATAATTTATAAAAAAAATTAAATTAATTTATAGATGTAAAATATCTTTTATTGCATACATATAGATTTTCAACAAAAGGATTCCTATATTTTCAAAAGGGTTTTATTTTTATTTATAGTTATTTGGAAACAAAATAATTCCTCTTATATTAATGTGTAATACATATTTTAATAACATAATTAATGTTATTCATATCCACCATTATGATGGATGGTTGAAAAAATAATGTTTTTATAATATTATTAATAGTACACAGATGCTTGGTAAAGCTAGGTCTTGTGTATCACACATGTTATTGAAGGAACTCAACATTGTGTTTAATTCAAGGAAAACATAGGGTTGTGGGTACTAAAAGATATTCTAAGTGATTCATGTTTCACAAGATTATCTTGGTGTTGTGAACAAAAAAATAATGACTTTATAGTTTCATATAACATAAGCTGTATTATTTTCTGGTGTGAAATAAAAAATATAGAGAACCCGAAATGAATTTTAAAAAATCCTAAAATCAAGGTGTGTAACATATTGACACACAAATATTATGGAGTTACATTATATTAATAAAATAATTTATAAGTTCTAATAGTCTCTATATATTTTTTATTGTCATTCCTATATATTTTCATGATGACCAGAAACCACATTACAATGTCAGATATTGTCACGGCTGCGGTGGTGAATGCTTGTCGAGTTATCTTATTCAATCACATTATGTATCCCTCATGGGAAAACTGTTTTTAAATTTAATATTTATTATGGTAAGGGGATGGAACCTGACAAGATAATACTAACACACACATGGAATATAGAGCAAGAGTATTTCTTTTTAGGGTTTTTGATACATACACTAGCCAAGTGATCATGGGTTATCCCAGATTCTATGTTTTGGAGGATTCAAACATGAGATAAGTAAATTTTTTCTTTTCACTTAGTTTTTAAAACTCAGTATATATATATGTATTTATATATATATCAATTTGATTGACAATTTTATAACAACTTATAGTTGTATTTTCCTTAGTTATAAATTGTTAATGTAGAAAATATCTTATTATTGATTTTGGTTGCATAAATTTTTTCTTATAACTAACTTTAATTTTTAAATGTTTTCTTCTCTCCTCCAAAATATATATATACCTTAGTTGGTTAATATATCTAAATATATTGAAAATTATCTACTATATTCATGTTACAGAACCCCTATAATATATAGAATCCTAAATTGATTCGGATGTTCACAAGAGCTATTTTGATTATGTGACACATGATCCATACTGGGTTTTATGTAAAAAATGATATATATTTATATCAAATTGAAAATTATAGGATATTAGGTATTCCGATAAGGATTATTCAAGAGATAATATTTTTGGTAAATGAGATATATCCCATAAATATTCATGGCCAGTATAATTATGTTGGAAGCATTAGATTCAACATAATGTTTTTATTTATTTTTATTTAATTTCCAGGAATTAGTTTAAAAGTTTTTAGTGTCATTTATATGAACCTATAGGTTGGTATGAATAGGATACTATGACATAATGTTTCCCTGCATATCATTGTTTTCGATAATTATTCTAGATCTGGATGACCACTCATACTAACATAAAATAAGATGTTATATAATTTTACATTATTCATTAAAAATGTGATATTTTTTCAATTTTTGAGATTATGTAATTTGACATGAAATTTATAGATGATTTTAATGGTGCGAACAAAATATTGGTGCAATTAGGAAGCTACGAATTTACTGATAGATACCATCAAAAATCAAGTAGATCTATTTAGTATAGTATTATTCTGAAACTAATGAATTGATGGATTCCATTATCACTTTAGTTGGACACCAATATTCTTGTATTATATATATATATATATACATACACAACCACACACACACAAACATATACATATATAAAAATGAAACTAATGAATTTGAGCAATTTGAATTGGATTGCGACTTACCTGTATACTATTTGGAATTAATGGTGTAATTTATTTTTAAATGAAACTATTAATATAAATCATTAATATATGATTTAATGATTCACTGATATGACCAAATTAAAATTAAATTTATTCAATTTTGTACAATGATCTACTAATGGATTATTAAGGGCAATAACCTCAACATACATTTAACCCTCAAATCTTGAAGGGTCTTGACTAAATTCATCACATATCCTATCAATGAGATCCTTGAAAATTTTCAATGGCATATGAAACCATTATATAATTTCAATTTTATGACCCTATAACTATTTTGGGAGATTTATCTCCTCATGAAACTGAAATTTAGTTCTAATATCTCCACCATGCCATTGAAATCATCCAAAGACCCAATTAGCGTCAGATTCAAAAAAATAATTATAAGCTAAAGGGTGTGGTATGTCATTTCTTGGTTGTGATTACTGAGTTTATAGTAGAAAATGGTCACATGTATTATTGGTGTTATGATCTCATCCTTTCTACATTTTTCCTTGAAACCTTGTGTCAAATTATATCAAAGGAGTATAATTCCCTATTTAGGGGTTGTTTTCGGTCATGAATTATTTATCTAAATATAATACACTTATATTATTTATATTTGAATGGGGATGAATATTAAAATGAAGCATTTTTTTATATTTTGTTTAGTTATCCACTATTGACCAATGTTACCCCCTTAAATTTTATAATAGTTTCATAATTTGATAAAACTTCCATTATTTATAGACAGTAGATCAAAAGGTTATTCCATAAATGGATGCACTCCTTATGGTGAGGCCCAAATTAAACGATCATAAAAAAAGAAATATAGTTGTATGAGGGTAGTATTTTTTTACCCCATTAGGGGAACTAAATTAGAGTTTTACATTCGTATCATACTTTTGGAATATCCTCTATTTAATGAATCTAATGTAGTTGACATTTCTAGATCAAGCCTACTAATTATATTAAGGAAAATATGTGTCACTCATTTATATAATATATATAACTCCACATGGTTTTATTTGTAGTGTATATTTGAGAATTTTTTATAATGATCATAATAAAACTATTCATACACATCATAGTTAATTGTACAATAAAATGAATGTATTGTAAAACGATCTAGAGGATCTAGTTGGACATGCCAAAATGTAAATTAAATCTGATTAGTGGAAAAATAGTTATTTTGGATGATACTTCCACTTCATGCTTAGTGTGAGGAGAAATGATTTGTATATACAGTGAGGAAAAAGATGTTAGACTATAAAAAATGACATATTATATTTTAGGTATCATTATTATATATTATTGTTTGGCCTATCATTTAACTAATAGTCGTGTTTCACATTCAATCATTTCTAAAAATTTGGCATTACATCTTACAATTAATTTATAATCATGAACATTGATGTGTTAATTAATTTTCCTTTCAAGATAAGGATAGAAAAACGTGGAAATTTCAACATTTTCATTAATAGTGGCTACAATAGGAAAACTCTAAGATCTCATGCATCATACCATGTAAACCATTTGATTCAATTTTGTAATGAATTGTGTAACTCAATATAGAACATACATTGATTATTATTAACATATAGTACTAGTTTTACCTCAGTTTTATGTTCATTATATTATCACTTATGTGTGATAATTCATATAATCAATTGATGATATATATCCAACTCTTTTTCATGAATAGTAATCATTTCATCCACCAAAACTAGATGTGGGATTTACAACCAACTTGGTGTATGAAATAATTTATATTTCCATCCTTAAACATCATATAACTCAAAATGAGTTAGTTTCTTTAATTATTTAGGTGGAGGATATTGAATATAATGGATTTGTTTCAACCATGTTTCTCTTATTATGGTGATATAATCCTCTTCACCACAATAGAAAATGGAAATTTACACTTATTTCCATGCTATATGATATTAAATCAAGTCTTTATTTGGACTGTACACCCACTACAAAAAATTATTGACCACATAGATTATTTAAAGTGGGTATCTGTTTTTACTTTATTTAAAAATTATGAGGTTACCTTTGACTTTTATGAAGACCATGTGATATACTAATGAAGATGTTTCAAATATGATATGGTATTTTTAATGATTTGTAAATTCTATTTCAATTGATAAATTCACCTACTATTTTAATGACATTATTAAAAATGATTTAAAATCGATTTCTAATCAACTTCATCACTGTTTTTTTGGATGACATCATCATGTACTATATATCACATTCAAAACATAGTTTGTGTGTCAGTATTTTCTAATAAAAAATAAAAAAAATTTGCTCTTTAAAAAATAGGTAAAACATTTATTATGTTTGAGAGATAAAATTCATAAAGAAATATATATCTAAAGATTGAATCTTTATGATTTTTTTGAAGGGAAGTCATTAATTAAATTTATTATTGAAAAGATAATATTAGGTTTCCAAATTTTTATAGGATCAAGAAATATTACTAACAAGTCAATTATGTATTTTTATTCTTTATAAGTTTCATTAATAATAATAAAAAATAATTATTTACAAAATGTTTTGTAATTCCAATCTGTGTTTTTCATTAATGAGTGTTATGATTGTTTTACCAAAACATTTGTTTTTCATCCTCATATTGGTGAGGTTGTTGAGTTATATTATGAATATTCTACAATTGTAATTGGTTTTGTTGTTATATAATATATTCATGTAGTAGAATATAGTTCGAAATAATTTTATGATCCTTAATGTTACTACCATACCCTTAACCTAGAAATGTCTAATGTTTTTCATTAAAATATGTGATAGTGATACCATAACTATAGAAATATTAATATGGTTTTTATGAAACACAAGAGGAAAAAATGTATATACACTATACAGTGTGTTAATATTTGTAATAAGAATTGGTTGTAATACATTTAATAATTTGGTATTAACATTTAGTGTATTTCTGGAAACGGAACAGTCCTTACAAACTACAATAGTTGAAAAGTTATTCCTATAAAGTGGAGAGAGAGAAAATATGTAAAATGCTTAATATATATGTGCAATATATTTATCCAGGTTATTCCAGTAACCATAGTAGAATAAGGAAATTTCATATCAAGATTACATCTTAAATCATTGAAAATTTTAAATATTATCCAAACTCAAACCCAGATTATGTAATTATTTTGGATAATCTTGATGGTGGAGAGGTCAATGGTTTCTTATGTTAGGAGTCATAATATATCATATATTTTTATGCAATATTTTTTCCCCAAATGGTATGAGAAAAATATTGATAAGTATTTTTCATAATTCTTTTTGTGTTATGCATCCATGAATTAAGAAGATGAACACGAATTTTATCCACAAATTTGGCTGGTCATGTATGAAATGTATTTCATTGGGTTGATTTAGAATCCTTATATGATAGAAGGATTTAGTGTAATAATATAATCATTTTGAAATTATCCAGTTACCTCTGTATATATATATAGTATAACATATATGATATTGTAATGGTCTTAATGAAAAACTTCAAATCAACAGTGAAGGGTTGAAAATCATGTAGTGATTTTTTACTAACATACTATAGTTTCTCATTTCATAATAATCAAAGGGGCCACTTCACTTGAGAGATCAGAAATTAATATATAATATATATGGAAAATCACCATGACATTAAATTTATTATAATTTATTTTGGGGATAAAAAATTTATATAATTGTTTTTGGAATGGATATAACCTGCCATGGGTTTATTGTTAAAACTGTGTAGATAATTTATCCCATATATTTATTCTAATTATAAATCAATCATTTATATCATAAAAAATATATTTTATTAATCGATTTATAAATATAGTGTCTCATGGGTTAAATAATTTTTATTGGTTGAACATTCCAAAAATAATTTGTAACATACATCTATTCATATGGATATGATGTAATATATATATGAGTTTTCATGTTGTTAATTTTATTCTATATAAATATTTAAGAATTATTAATTATTTTTCCATTTGTTATAAATGAGATGCGAAAATTGGTAAATATGATATGAAATATTCTCCTAACTGATAATAGATATTATAGTTACATTATAATGTTTTTATTTTGGTAATTATAAAGTTTTAGTATCAATGGGTGGGAATGAATTTAGAACTAACTCTACATTATATCAGTATATTCATGATTCTACCATAATTTTGGGATACTACTAAGCCACTATAAATTTTTACTAAATTTAACTCCATTTATAACTCTTTCCAAATAACCTAGTGAAGGAACTATGTTTAGATCATTGAATTATGATTTATATAGTGAAGCATAACATGGGGAAAATTTCATCTATATAGATTTTTATGTTTCATTTTCAGTGACTTCCAAATGAATTTGGGAGAAAATAATTAAACTAGTACAAATGTTTTTTTTTTGTAAATTCCATAATAATATATAAAAGAATAAAAGTAGTGGTAAAAGTAAATTACTTGGAGTTAATCCTTCTTGTAGATGGTTGAAATTAATCCTAGGAATAAAGCCTAATAGTTGAGTGGTTGTAATGGAATTTACCCAAATGTGTTAGTATTCTCATTAAAAATGTATTTTGAATGATTTTAATTTTATATTTATGAGATATTTTTAATATTAAATGAGAGAAAAGCTCTCATTACTATATCATAGGTTATGTTGAACAATAATTTTATTTATAGGATCTATAACATTGAACTTACTTCTAAAAAATAATATTACATATTCCTTATAAAATTATGGTCAATTGTTTCCCCAAAAACTATAATTTTATTTATAAAGGAATATATAATTCTAATTTTTTGGGATGTGGTGATTCTAAACACATGGAGTGGGGGGAAAATTTATATGAAATACATTCTTACAAGGAAAATTATTATATCACCTGAAAATGGATTTCTAAAACACTATCATTCCCACTAGATTTAAATAGAACAATTCATAAAGAAGTCCATGGAATCAAATAATTTAGAACTATGCAAAAATATATTCAAACACTAAATAGTATTTCAAATTATTTGTGTTTTTGAAAGAGTCGGTGAAATGTTATACACTATTTATAGTGAATGTGCTATTGAATGAAAATTTATTCAGAGTAGTAGAACCCTACAATATGTATAGTGGGCGACCACTTGAATTACAATGGTTTTAATAGAGGATACTTCCTCAGTCACTAGAACTACATTGGGATTATATTGATGATGTAATGATATTATATAGTGTTTTTTTAAATAGTAAAAAAATAAATTTTAATTCATCAATAAATCTATATTGATCAACCCAATTAATGATATATATTATATTTTCTCATATTAGAATTCCTACAAATTTCACGGTTTTCACTCATTGATTTATCATGATACAATTTTTTTAATTAATATACCGTGAATCAATTTAGATATAGAATCAGATTATTAACAATTTATATTTCATAGAATCCTTTTAATCCACTTCCTCTCTTTTTGGAAAATGAATCGTAGGTCTGGTTTTATCAAGATTTCATGTTTTTAATATCATTAAACCCTTCAATATTCCACATTAATTATTGATTTTGATACATTGACCCAATGTATCATATAATTGAACAAATATTCATTACCTATAATCCATTTCTATAATTTTTTGATATGTTTTCCTAAATCCAATCCATTGATCGTTTTTAAAATTCATCCAGTTGGTGGGAACACTCTTATTTCATGAATCCTAAGGAGAAAATATGAATTTAAATTGGTATATAATCCCATTTTTCATAACCCATGAAAAAAAATAAATATTCTAGATGTGCTATAGGTTTGAGTAAGTAAAATTTAAATCATATAATAAACAAGTTTTCCAAATTCATACGTGTTAAAAAGGCATTGTTTTGTCTTTTTTATTCATACATGATTTCTACTATTCCATGTAATACATTTGAAATTTCTATTATAGTATAAGTATTTGTTAATATTCCAAAATCCTAAATTTAATGTCTTAAGAAATATTAGGAATTGTTTTGTTTTCTGATGATATTTTATTTATATTTTTCTGTGGAAATGTTTTTGTGTTATTTTTACCATTACAATTATAGTAGATCGAATCTAAAAATTTATTTATATAATGAATACATTCGGTATGGTTTATGTGTATAGATTACGATTTATATGATCAAACATAGTTACTCCCATAAATTCATATAGGTTTCTCATTTGGGATAGAAGATAGTATGTAATTACCAATATAAATTAATGGGGTGGGATGAAAACAAAATTATAAAACATTTCTTACCCATATCCTACTCTCTTAGATGGTTTTCATGAATACCTTGATTGGAAAAATCTATTTCCTACCACGATTAGTCTCTAAAACCAAAACTTATTGACACATATATACCCATATGTGTTGATAAATATGTGTACATGTGTTTAATATTTATTGGTATCACTATTGTCATCCAAATGGTATTTACTAATCTATCTTCATGAATCGCAAGTTGATGTTTAATGCTGACATATAGGTATGGACCATCCCATAGTAGTTATTTTAATTTTTTTAAAAATGGTTGTGTACAATATATTTATTGTTAAATTTGTTTAATACATTATTAATCCTCATCATTTGTAACATCCTTAGAAAATGCAGTATCTAATGAATAATTCATAGGATGGTGTGAATGATGATATTTTTTTAATAATATAAAGGATTATAGGCCCTTATCATAATGTTTATAGCCAATTTTATTTATGATTTATGTTAAGTGGTTATTATAGACTACTGGAGACCGACACACACTTGGTGTTTTACTTATGCTGTATTTTATATTGATTTATCAATAAAAACAAAATCAAGTGTGTAAGGGATGTACCTAACACTATTTTGTGAGGATTAACACATAGGGGAAATGTCTTGGGTCTTTGACTCATTTTTTCCACTCAATAAATAAAAAATGATTTTGAATGGATTCACATTCTCATCCTATTTTATAAATATATATGGAAATATTTTGTGTGGGTATGAAATCAAAATCATATTATACCTTTTTATTTTTTGAGATGTTCAGTCACTTTAGATTATAAGTTGTGTGGTATTGTATTTCATTTGACCACATGAGGTCGACCTTAAATTGTTTTTAGAGGCTTATAGGGTAAAATATATCCCACATGGGCATTATGAAAACCAGGAAATTTAATTTGTCCTTTGGTAACTGGGATCATGTTTTAGGTGTCTAACGACATTATTTAGGCACTATATGGGTGACTAGTTCTAGAATGTTACACATAAAACCACCAATACACCATTAATAATTTTATTCAAAGATATTATTAGTTGTTCCTTATCTATATTTATGATTTTTAGTAATATAAATATTTGTGATTAGATTATATTGGAGATTTATTTCACGAGGTTACTATTTTAATAGAATATATTACTATTTATAGTGAATGAGAATTTGATACCTATGATGGATTCCTTATACCTCCCTAGTGGGTGTATTTTTAATCCTTACTTTGGAATATGGATTATAGTATGTTTTTTCATAGTAATATTTACATTTTTCTGAATGATCACATCCTTGTTTACTAGTGTAGTTTTGATAGATGAGGATGTTATGATACATCATGCCATTTCACTTATTTTCAATTAGTATGTTGAAGTTTATTCTATATATTTATTATGGTTCCCACCATGTGGGGATAAATAATTTATAATCATTTTAGTACAATATATAGATTCAATATATACCAAAATAAAAGACAAAACCTACTGAGTGGATGGAGATGAATGTATAGATATAAGACATTGGGGTGAAATAGTTCTGAAGGCGATGGACATCACCCTAGGGTACTCATATTTTATTGTACATGTTCGGTGGTGATAGATTTCATTTATATATGAGTTACCATACATTGAAGGGACTAATGATAAAAAACCTAGTATCTACATCCTCATATTATTGAACTATTGGATTATATTATAGGATAATAATGATTCTCAAAGTTTTATTGGAGGAAACCATATCACTTTATTTAGATGAGGATATAAATTTTCTACAATATTATTATAGGAGTTTGTATTGTATATATGAGTTTCAAAAGAGCATTCCAATTTAAAAAGTATTGAAATACTATCAATCACACAAATAGATTATGATATTTGTTATTATAATTATTTTTTTGGTCATGTTTAATGGATGAACCATGTTATAATTGAAAGTTTTTATGGATAATTATTATTAATTATGGATATTTATTTGTACATTCATATAAAATTAATTTAATATCATTATATAAAAGTTTAACATTGACACTAGTGTAATGAATATATTTATTCCACAAATATATAAGTGTAGTGTCTAATCAGAACATGAAATGATAAATATAATGGTATTAAGGTGTTCCCCATTAAATTGACAAATTTCAATAGATACCTTGCTTTTTTTGACACAAGAAATGATTAACATGATACTTCTAAAAATCACATTAGTCGATTATAGCCTCTGTGAAGAAGAGTTTCTTGTTTTATAAATATAATAAATGTGAGATATCCTTTTAACCTTTAAAATCCCAATTTATTACCACCTTGATCATAACCAAATATGACATATTTAAAGAGAATAAAGTATCTTCAAATGAATATAACATTTTTCTTGGAGATGTTCTGATACTGGCGGGGTGGGTAGTCACATATGGCTGTTGGAATCGAAGGATGCAAGATTTTAATGTCTTAAAATGTGATCTATAACTGAACATAATTTTTCATTCAAAACATATTTCGAATAACTTCTTTCTAGGTGATAGATTTTTTCTATTTATACTATAAATCACTTCAATATATATTATCTCATTGAAAAATGAATCATTTTATAAGAATCTAGGTTGATTGCATAAACAATCTATACATTGATATTGGGAAATACCTAATTAATGGGAATGTTAATGTAATTTTTCCATATTGGGTAATACAAAATGAAACTAGTGAAATATGAAACCATTTAGAGGTAATTTATAATCCTTGTTTTGGATTTCAATCTTGATGCCTCTATGTATCATTGGAATGTTAGACTATAGAAATTGGATTATCTGATATGGAAGTTTTATTAAGTGAGGGATATATATTTTGTATTCTAAAATATCTAATAGATAAGGAAAAATATAATTATAGGGTTTCCGGTAACATATTATACATTAGATGTGGATTGATTTATATAATTCAATGGTTGAGTTCCAGTCCTCAAAAAAATATAGAATGTGATGATATGGGATTCATTCACATTCATATGGGTGGTTTACCAAGGAATACTTATGATGTATCACAACAACTAAGGGCATTACTGGTTACACAGGATGAAAAATGATAAAAATATGAGTTAGGTTAGATTTTTTTTTAAATTTATACTTAATTTATTTTACTAGAGTCTTGTTGGTATTCATCATGCACTTCTCATTCCCATATCAAATTTGGTTGATTTCACTATATATTTTATAATAGGGCATCATAGGTTTCCTCATGTTAATGATTTTGTTTGTGTTGTTATATAGTTTTTACCATGGTATCCCATTTCCATATTATTATAGATAATGTGTACATTGAACATTGTTTGTTTTGGAATAATAACAAGGTTTTACACTTTTATGATCATTAAATGAGTACATTTTCAAAATATGGTTGAAGGTTCATTTCCTATTTCCAACATGGGATAAAGTGAGCCTTAGATCCTCATGTTAATTTTTTTATCCATTATTGATTTTATATATGATCATTCCATCAATATTATAGAGGACATACTTTGAAAATAAATCTTGGATATTCATTCATCCTAGGATTTTTTTAATTTTTTTTATTTTAGTTTTAATATGAGAAGTATTTTTATTTTCAATTTAGATGATTTCATTCAAGGAAATGTATAAAAATCCATGTAGATCACCACTATACTTGAAAAATGATGGATTTCAACAATTTTTTAGGTTTAGTGACATTTCTTAAACAACAAAACATATTTATGTTGTCATAAAGAACTTATATATCACTAAAGATATATGTTAATTGTATATAACATGACATTGTCGATATAATGAACTTTATGGAGGTGAGTAATGTACATAAAAGCCTCTCATAGGTTGGAATTTGGGATATTATAGAGGTATGTGAATTTAACATGATCATTTATTAACAACTTTTTATCATAGAGAGGATTAATATACTGTCATACTAACTATCACATCCCTTGAGAAACAATGTGATGAATGATGTCTTCTATATTAGTCAACATCTATGTATCAAAAATACACCAATAATTCAATAAATGTGGATGATATTGAGATTCATTTGGATGAATCACATTAAGAGTTATCACTATTTATTGTATGCCAATGTAAATAAATCCTACTTTGGAAGCCTAAATATGTATTATGTGTTTAGTTTTTATGTAGATGTATATCGGAAGAGACATGAGAGGGATCAAAACATTTAAATCATAGTTTTTGTAGGTTATCATCGATGTGGCTCATTTATGGATATTAAGGGGGTGAAACTTCATGATGGTGATATTGTAATTATTTCCATATATATTTATATTAGTGATTTTTTAATATTTATTTGAATATTATATAAAATTAAAATTAATTAATGAACATATTATTTATGTATTCTCTAGATTGGATAAGGAGGATTTAAATTGAGTTAAAAAATATTCGATAGGGCTTATTATACACTGAAAGCTTAGGGGAGGCCCATATACATCCATGGGGCTTGGAATTTTAGGTATGAAGGGGAAAAATTCATCATACATACATTCTTACTACATTATTTTTATGAAAATCATACATAATTATAAAACAAAAAAAAATTGTTTGGTTTAGTGTCTTAGGAAAACTATTCTCTTACAACACCAATAATGATAAAATACAAACAATTATTTATATCTTTATACATATACATCATAAAGGATTTTATAATCCTCTAAAGAAATATAATAATAATAACAAATAAATAAAAAGGGTGTGGTAAAATCATTATAAGGGGAAGATAAAATAGCATGGATATAATACAGTAATCAATTTCAGTGCATTAGTGAGTATAATAACTATAATAATATCCAAAAAACCGGATAATAAGAATTAGAAATTATAAATCAAATTTATTTTACATTGAATTTGGAACAATAATAATAGTGAAACCTCATAACAATATAGGCTTATCTCACTCCATCATTCCCATATGAAAAATGTGAAGAAATGTTACATCATGTTCAAAAATCACACATGTGTGAAGATACTTGTATCATGTTAAAAAATAGTAATTTATGTTCACTCATAATAATATCATGATATCTATATATATCACATAAACTAGTAAAGTGGAGAGACATAATACTTCATTCCCACCATTCTGATAAAAATATTTTTCCTAATCATGCAAGCCACGTAGAAAGGAGGCTTATATTAATCATAAAATTGACTAAATCCCATCAGTAAATAGTGGATGTGATACAGTTTTCCTAAATCTTATATTGGTGATTAAAAAAATAATTTATCATAATATTAATGGGAAAAGATTATTTTTTTATTAAATGCTTCCATTTACAATTTAAAGATATTAGTTTATGATGTAGAAATAAAAACTATAATAAAAATTATTGAGTCCATTTAAGAAGAACACATTAATCAATAATAAAAAAATATTGGATATGAATTATTCTCAATATAGTCCAAATATTAATACTTATCTAAGAATTAATTGTATGTTTAAACTAAATATATTTATATCATATTTATGTGTAATTATTAATTAATGATGTAAAACTTGCTGATAACCACAAAAGATAACAAAAGGGCTGGGGTCCACTAAAATTATGTCCAAGTTTGTTTCATCACTTTTAATTGTTCCCATTTATTCATCATATGTTTATTCAATTTTATATCCATAACCGTGTAATAACATTTTTTGTGATTCTTGATAAATTATATATTTTATAAATTAATTATTAATTCAATTAATAAAGATGAAATAGTCAATGACATGTATCATTGCATTATATATATATTTTCTTTAATTATTTTGGATTTTTTTTATTAACATATAAGTTAATTTTTTCATATAATAATTAATATAAAAAATTTATAAATTATACATCATTTGAATGGAATAAAAAGAATCGGTATTGGTAGTGATAAGTAAATAATTAGCAAAATTCATATCTATTTTTATCATACCATTAATGAGATGTGGCAAAAGGGTTAATGATAGGTAAGAAATATAAATTATTAATAAATTATTTTAATATTAGGTTTTTTAAATAATAATTAATTATACATAATATAAACCAACCATCCATATATGCAGTGAATCATAAAGAATGTAAATCATCCCTATATGTGGTAAACTTAATATTAATGGAATGTTCTCAAAGATAGCGACCAAGTTGATGGGTGAGAGATATTATGTATTCATATATTGTCAATAAAATTCATATATTATCTTAAAATAAAATTTATAATGTTAATATATTAACTAATTTATTTTATATGGTCTAAACAAGTAATGAATATGTTGATAGATATACATGACATGATATTGAAAATAAAAATTAAAGCATGTTACCTTCTAATTGAAGATGATTATAATATATGCCCCATCATGACTTGATGAATTTTTGTTGAGTAATAATAGAATGTATCTAACGATATATTGAGTATTATGAGAATGAAATTTGATATGTATTGGAAAATTAGAATTATTAGTAAAGTGATTTTTCAAGATGGTGAGATGGTGTATTTATACATAAAGGGAGTGGTATCATTTTAAAAAAAATGAATACAAAATAATTCCAATGATAAAATTTTTTATAGTTGTATAATTATTGATTATAATTAATATTTAATTGTAAATAATATTTTATGAATATGGAACCCACTAATCAAAAATCGAATTAATTTATAAAAAATAGAAGTAAGAGAAATTAATTCTTTTAAAAAAAACATTACATTATTTTTCAGTCATTTTAAATTTTTTTATTGTTCGAAAGGGAATTATGTTTCATGAAATGAAATATTTATCTTAATAAATATTTTCATTGATTAATTACAAGTTATTGAATCTATTATATAATTATTACTTCATTGTTATTCCATAAAACATGAGGTATTATAAGAAAGGTAATTTTAAAATCACATGAAAAGTCATGGTTTTCATAAAATTACAAAAAAATTACTAGTATAATATTTATTTTTTCAATTTAAAAATAGATTTCATTTATTTGTAATATAATTAAAACATTGTAATTTTAATTTTTTAAATAATAATATAAATATTATGGTTTATAAAAAATAATTGAAAACAGGTTTTGATAAAAATATATAACTGTACTTTCCTTAAGATTCATAATTTATGTTTAAATATTATCATACTTTTATATTTATATTGAAAATTTTATTAGAATAAATTATTACTTAAATGACATTTTAAGACTCCATTGTATTAATTAATCCTCCAACAATTATATTATTATCTTAACTATTATTAAATTATTCAAAAACTCATATTGTGATTACAAAATTCATATTACAAGTATAATTATAATAAATATATTTTATTTCCTTCCTTCATCCTTAATATTGTCTCCTCTCATGTCTAAAAATATCATTTTCAAAAAAAATATATTTTGTTTTGATTTCTAGTTTCTATATTTTCATCATTTATGATATTTCTAAGAAATTATTGACATGTAGATATTAAAATATTTATAATGTTATTAAAATGTTTGTATTATCCCACTTTAATATTGTTAATTTTATTAGGGATACATATTCTCTAAATTTAAAATTCTGAAAGAATAAAATAAATAATTTCTAGTTTTTATTACATGGTTCTTTTTTATATTATACCTTAATCTTAAATATGGTACACACACACATACATATATATATATATTAAATAAAAATATTATTATTAAAATATCTATGTTAGAATAATATTCTTCCCATTAAAAATTACATCCGTAAACATGGAACATATATCATCCGTCTATGTTAGATAAATCAATTATTTTTTCATTCCACTCTTTTGGTCCCAGGATTATACTTGAAATATATGTTATAACCAAGCAATATTGAAAAGTTAAATTTTCTTATTTAATAGAACCCAGTATTTTTAATTCACAATATTCCTTTTTTTCATTTTTAGTGTCCTTGCTCTTATTTCACCAACTCTAGATGTAGTATATGTGAGGGATCACACATATTCATTATAAACAAATATTAATAGATCATGTTAGGTGCATGATTCAGGATTGGTGGAAGATTCAGTTGATTTTTGGTAGCAGTTATATGATCAGGGATATCAATAAGGAGAATTTTCCTAGATAAGAGCATTCTACTAATTCAAATACACATATCTATCTTCTCGTGTGAAATCTAAAGGAACACATTCTCTCTAAATTTAATCTCTAGTAATGTTAAATGATTTTGAAAATTTAGTTTCTATTGATATTTTTTATACTTAAATGTTTCATTTGATAGAATTTACATTATTTGTCTTTTCTAATATATGTTTCGGTCCAAATAACATATATTCATAAAATTCATCCCAACATGTTTTTATTCTAATCCTCATTCCATATAGATATAAATATATGGTTAATAGAATACTATAGAGGAAAATAATATTGTATAGATATTAAATATTGAGAAATTTTTCATCCCTGTCTCATTTGAAATCTATAGATGATGACATTATTATATAATTAGGTTTATAAATAAATATTTCCTATTGACCATCATTCTAACAGTAATTGGGTGTACTTATATTCAAATTATTATTTAGATTATATTGATACTCCTTTAAAATACACATGGGAAACATTGATTATTATTTGATTTGTTGAAAAATGATTTCCAATGTAGTGAAAATACATCCTTTATTCATATAATAGAAATTTTATTCAGTGAAAAATATTCTCTAATGATAATAAATTCATTATTCATGGTGATTTAATCCACCATAACCCATATAGTTTTATTACCAACAAATTTCTATATATGTACCTTGAATATATTTTTGTTGATATTCTCCATTTTTTATTTTTTTGGGAAATGATTTCAGAATATATTTAATCTTTCAATTTGGTACATTATCTTTCTATCATACCATTCACTTTGGGTGATACATAGTAATCAACTTCTTCTGATTTTTCCACCAAATGTTTTCTTTCATATCATAATAAATCAAGGTATATAATGTATGGATAGAGAATAATATTCTGTGTTCTTAATATGGAAGCGCCTATTTTTTAATTCAATTTTTGATACCATAATGAGTATTTTTGGAAATACATATTTTTTAACTTTATTTATGATGAAAACCAAAAGAATCACTTAATTTCTTTCTATCACTATGGTTGAAAGCACTAAATACACACTTAGAGCCTCCATGATTCTCATTGGATTTTATGGTTAGAAATTAAATTTGTAATGTATTTATGTCTTCCTTTTCATTAGGATTTCCATATATATTATATATTTATCCCTTTATATGGGATATTTTTCAATCTTTTTAATCGATATCATAACATGTTCTTTTAATCTATGAACATTGAATATCATTTTTCACATTATTAGATATTATTGTATTGAGAATTATATAAAGTTGAGTAATTAATTTTTATTAATTAAAACATTTTGAGCTCATTAGTAGTGAGTATATAATTTAAAATCATTTATTTATTATATGTATATATAAATATTGTAAATGCATTAAAATCATCAATGAAAAGATAATAGTTGTTATATTGAGATAATATATTATTTATTTCATGATTGAATAAATTATAGACATATGGGAACTTCCAAAAATATATATGAAATCTTGATAAATTAGTTGTTACATTCCAATAAAAATGTTTTTGAAAACTAGAACAAATTTTCCAAATTTTTATGTTAAAATTAAAAAAAACAAAATTTTCATTTTTCCAAATTCAATTTTAATAAAATATTGAATTGGAATTATATATGGGTATAAATTTCAAAAAATAATTATAATTTTCCATGGTTAATAATGTTAAAATCCCACCATTAAATGGGTCTACTTGGAAAGTGTATTTTATTTAGCACTTTATCTCAAAAATATTGCTCTCTTTATGTATAAATTACCCATATCCCTCACCTAAGAGAGCCACATAAATTCAAAATTCGATAGAGAAAAATATAGCAAATCACACTTTAATAAGCCTCTTGTAATCTCTTAGGTTCTTATGGAGTAATAAAACTCCCATCAATCATGAATTTTGTGAAATTATAAAACTAATTTCATAATGAAAGAAGTATTATCCTTTTATCTCTTTATATAAATTTTTTTTTTCAAATTTCATGTCGTTCTTATCATTAAAAACTCAAACCATCTAAAAACTATTAAAAAACATGTTAACATTACCATGACAACTATAATATAAAATCAAAATATTCTTTTTTTAATAATAATATATTATACATATCGTGTATCCTCATTGGAAAATACCTCATTGAAGGTTGGGTAACCACCAATGATGATATTTACAATTAATTTATTATATCCAACATTAAGGATGGCTATAAAAAAATTTGTATCCAAAAATTTATAAAAATATGTATTTTATGATTCAGTAATTAGTTATAATTATATATATTTCCTTGAAAAAATAAATAAATTGTTGAAAAACGACACATTTTTATGAAAAGCATGATATAATGATTCTTGAAATTCAACAATGAAAGATAATAAATTTAATAAGATGATTATAATTTATATATAGTGACTAAAATGGTAATAATTATATTCCACTTCAATGGTTCAATAAAATAATGAATATTATTTAGTAGGTGTAAAAACAATGAAAGATTATGTAATATTAGTAAGTTGATTTTACCACCCAAATTCATTATTATTGATTAGATAAAATTTTACAATGATTTGAGTAAGAATGATCATCTTTTATCCTAAATATTCCTTTAAATATTATTTATCTTCTCTTTCTGGGATATACATGTTTCCACCCTTTTAAATTATTTTATATGAAAATTAGTGTCCTTTTTCAAAACTACGTCGATTTTCAAAACATCTCTTGAATCATATTATGTAGTTCCTCATTTGAAAAAGAAAGGAATGTTATGTTCTTATTTTTTATATCCCTCTTTCATTAGATAATCCTATTGATAATTTCATGATGTATGATATGAGAAACGTTTTACCAAACATATTTCTTTCTAGAGGGTATGTAATGACTTCGATTGTCATCCTTCCTTATTAAAACCATGATTTCGATGAGCATTATAAAATGTGATGGGTGGGTATAGAATTTTATTTCCCCAAAATGAGTTGGTTAATGTGATATATCTCCTATGATAGCGTTTATCATTCATTAACATTATTTTATCTTTGATAACAATGATGATTTTATGATTTGTGCATAGATGTTATGTGTCCACATGATGCTATCTTTAATTAAAGCTATGTGTTATATTTCAACATTATGTCATGATGCCTCATTTTTATTAAGATTCCCAATTACATGCCTTTATCAAAGGTTTATCTCATTATATTCATTATGCTGCTAAATTTATGATATTATGATATTGATTATTTATAGCCATGGACTATTGATTGATGTCCCTTATTCAAAACTTTATTAAGAATTTAGCAAACCCCATTCTTTTTTATACATATTCATGTTAGTAAATGTACTATACATATTAAGAGATCATTAAACAAATAATGCATATTAATTTAAATAATTTTTAAATTTTATTATGTACTATTTATGTATGATAGAATTTTTTACGAAGATATGAAACCTTTGGATCCTGGATGGATCCGCTATTATGTTACTCATATTAATAAAATTGTAATTTCATTATATAAAAATTCCAAGTCACATCAGTTGGTGTTAAATATCAGTTCAGTTAATTTGGGAATAAAGATTTGAAAATTTTCCAGAACCCATAATTATATGCATATTCATAGGTAAAAACCCAAGAAGAATAATTTTAGAGAAAGGATAAACATAAGGATCCCATATGATATGATGTTAAAGATATTATTCAAATAATAATGAATTATTTATTTATTATTTATTGAAAAAAGACTTTCTCAAAAATATATATTTTGTTAAATGGAGGGATGTTAGAAAACCCATACTAACAAAACGTGTGAGGGAAAATTTAACAATTGTTAGAATGACATCACCAATGAATTGGGATATGGATATCAAAACATCATGTTGATGGTTACCTACTTATCTAAGTCTATAAATAATAACCTAGACCACAATGAAAATATACATTCACCTAAGAAGGTATAATTATCCATTGATTCAATTATTTGGAAATGACCACTGAGATTTAGTTGATCTTTGGATCCACTTTTCAACAAAAATTATTTTAAATAAATGGATAATATATTCATTGTGATCCACTATTCTATGATTGATAAGGTGGATCTAGTCGAATATCATTTATATGGTGAATCTGATCAATTATGGGAGTTGATATATAAATATAAGACATTATATAAAAAGGAAGATAAGGATTAGGATGCCATTAATAAAATATTTTTTAAACTTGATTTCCCCATCACTCTTTAACAAGGACGGAGATATAATTATTATATGCAAAGAAAAATGAAGGTGGATATATCATGGATTATGAGACAATATTCAAAATTATGTCAATATAAAAATCATTATTTCGTACTAACAATTATATAAAAATAGATATACTCATTAGGGATCTTTAAAAACACCATTAAAGGGATCTTACTATCTCATAATTTAAGATATATGTAGATGTTGTTCCATGTTTTATTAATATAGATATGGATTTCAGAAAATTGTCTTATGGATATGGAGACAGAAGATGATAAATAAGATAAATGATAGTGGATCAAATTAAAATGGATGAAAGAGGATCAAACCATAGAAATTTCCAAGATTAGGGAGGAAGAATCCTTGCAATTTCATAAAAGGGATAGGGAAATTCTTAACGTGTGAGAAAGAAGGCCTCTAAAAGAATTAATTTCGAATAGAAAAGAAAAATATACCCAACATGATGGAGGAAAGAATGTTACCTCCTAATAAACTACCAATGGTTCAATGCATCAACTATAGGGTGCATTTACACTATGCAATAGTGGGAACCAAACCACATGTTCTTGTAGGTAATCAGTGTGAGAAACCCAAAAATACTAATTTGATAGTAAAAACATATGACATAACTATTACTAAGGTGGTGTGTGAAAATAAAACCATACATGTACACTTCATGTTCGATCATAATGTTAAATGTTCAATTTGGTTCTAGACTTACAAAGGTTTTTATTACCTGTATTTTTCAATGATTTTTCAATCAAAAACCTAATACATTGAGGAAGATAAATATATAGAAACCCCACTTGGTTTGATCATTATAACCTATGTGTTTGAATATTATCCCATTATAATTTGTGGGTTGATTATTCCATTGAATCTCATAATCCTTCCCCTAGGAGAATTTGACACTATACTGGGCATGGATTATCTCTCATTATATATATAACACATAATTTATTTAAGAATAAGAAACATCATTCTATATATTGAACCATCCCATACACCACTACAAATATAATGAAGAGCATGAATCTCCCTAAGAAATTTCATCTATGGTTTGCCTAATGATACGATGCAATGAAGAATTTCTTTCTGATATTGTTAAATTTAATTAAATTTCCAACCATGAAGAAATTTCTATTATAATAAAATATACTATGGTATTTCTTAAAGAGTATATTGGATATATTGTAAAACATTTGGTTGATTCCTCAATGGAATTTATTCCATATTATACTCATATATCAAAATTCCCCTATAATATAGCCCCTATTAAACTAAAAGGAAATAAAGAAGCAACTGATATAACATTTGGAGAAAATAATTTATATAGACCAGTTCATCACATTGGGTTTCACAAATGTATATGAAAATAAAAAGTATAGAAAAGTGTGTATTTCATTAGATTACTGAGAGATAAAGAAGACCACCATAAAGAAAAATTATTCACTTCCAATGATAGATGAATTATTTGAGCAACTACATAGAGTTGAATAAATTCCAATCTGGGGTATTCATTCTAAATATCATTAATTGGAGGTAAAGAAGGAAGATATTTAGAAGGAATCCTTCTATACAATGTATGGACACAATGATTTATTATTGATTCCATTTTAACATACTAAATCCTCTGTAATATTCAATGATACGATGAATATAGTCTTTAGTAAATACATAGATTTTTTTTATTTTCATTATTAATATTATTCTCATTTTTATAAAGAGCATTAAAAAATAAAGAAAGTAGTACATGAAGGGAATGATTCAGAGTTTTACATAATTGAACGTGTTTTAATTTGATCAGGAACATGAATTTTTATACTTTTATCACATGTAATAAAGAAGTATCTATTGGTTAATGTTCATATATCATCTTTCTTTTTCCATCATGGATGTAACAAGATATACCATGATTAATAAAAAAATTCTGGCAGGTGAACATGATGATGTTCTCTAAGTATACTTTAATATTCATGGTATGTAATCATGTTAATTATGTGTAATAGATTTCTAGGGGATGCTACAATTATTACCTATACCAACATAGAAATGTGAGAACCTCACTAAGGAATTTATCATTACTCTTCTAAGAAATCCAAATGAAGTAAATATATATGGGTTTTGGTGGATCAACAGACATATACATCCCAATTTATACCTATTATATAATAGTTATTAGTTTAACAACATGACATGTTTTATGTATAATGGTGTTGATTTGTGGGGTACCAGTTCTGATAATTTATTATCATGATTCATTGTTCATTTCGAAATTCAAGTGTATTCATCCATATTCTATGAGTATTTCATTTATTTTATGCACAACTTATCACACTATAATTGGCATCAAATATAAAACAATAATTTTTACACCAAAGGAAATTTTAAGGGCCAGATCAATGAAATTTAGTAAATGGTGGTTTAAAAAACTCCCATTAGTTGTGTTCCCATAAAATAATAACTTCTAGTCAAGTGTTGAAATTTCTCCACATGATGCAATATATAGTAAGTGATGTAAAAATTATACTTGTATGTATTAATTTGGGGAATGACATCTACTTGGACCTTATTGTGTGAAATAGATGACATATAAGGCCCAATCCATAAAACAACATACAAAATCTACTCTGATTCATCCAAGGATTTATTTTTAAAAAAATAAAAAGGGCATAGAGGTTTATTTTAGAGAGAAAATATTTCCTTCAATTAACCCCATGGAATATGTTCATCTTGTTTGGAAATAAGGGGAAGATTATCTCAACGTATATTGGCCTTTCTAATATCATATATTTCATAAGAGTAATTGCCTATTATATTACACTTCCACCAAATATTGATCAAGTTCATTATTATTTCCATATATCTCTTTTGAGGATGTACATTACTGATCCCCCACATGTTTGGAATACGATGTTAACACAAATATAGAATAACATCTCCAATGATGATATTAAGTGGTTGATCTTGGATGATAGAGGTAGATTTCTATGCAACAAGACACCTGACCATGTGAAAATTATTCAAAACAATCCAAATATGAAGAGGAGGTGTGGGGAAAATATGAAATATTGAATGAAATAAACCCTCATCTATTCTCAATAGAGAATATGAGTTGAAATTTGTGGCATCATGCCTTTTCATTGCAAAATATTTCATTAAATTTTACAAACACATGATCTTTAATGTTTAGTGTCTTGGAAATAAGTAATATAATACATGAAAAAATAAATTATTATTCTAATCCACTTATAATAATTCATCATAGGTTCATACTAAGTTCAAATACTATATCCCATAACTTGGGGACTTATATAAAATGAGAGGGTGAGAAGAATGCCCAGTAATGGAAAACAAGGGAAACAATTTACTTGTGATATTAATAAGAACACGATGCAATACATAATGAAATGAGAAATAGAAAAAGAGTAATACAATAAAAAAATAAAATGAATCATAACATGAATATTTGGATACAACATTTAATTTATACATTAATAATAATATCACCAAGGTCCATCCCCAAGGTGTCATAAAAATTACCAAGGTATCATAAAACTTGTCATCCATATAGATTAATTTCATTAACCAATGCATTAGAGTGATATTATGGAACACAATTAAATTGTATTTATTTTCATGTTATCCACAAATATCATAGTGAAACATTTCATAAAAAATCGAAAAGAGGTTAAAATAAATGGTTTTCATATCAAAACCACGATGTTTAAAAAATTCTTAAAAACAATATCATTAGGTCATTTATATCCCAAAGAAATGGAATGAGTGTTTTATGTATGTTAATTCTAGAATAAATTATATAATTATTATGTATTGATTAATATCCTGGAAAATGGTACGGTTTTGGGTAATCACATAAATAATATAAAAGAATTCCTTAAGAAAAAGAGAGAGAGTTTAAGAGGAAAATTCTGTAGCATAATTGCTTTGCAACATGGTATTATAAAACATTAAAAAGAGAGGGTAACAGGGTGAAACATTCATAAATGACTCATAATATATTATATGGAAAAAATAAAATTAAAATAAGAACATGGTATGGAAAAATGAATGACACAAAACATTAAAGAAATCATGAAAGGAAAAGATAAGTTTGAGAATTTCCTTACAATGATGAGTATATTATAAAACACTAAGATTGGTACGTTGGGTGATTGAGGACATCATTGGAGGTGGAAATAGAATAAAAACATGGGGAATTATTTTTTAATAAATGTAAATGAAGGAATGGATGGGTATTTATATGGAAAGTGAGGGGATATTTTATTAATTTCAAAGGACACCTCATTAGTGGTATTTTCTAAACCATTGGCTTTCTCATGGGTTTTCCCATGGTATTATCCCATGGGACACATAATATTATATTTTAGTCCATATGAGTTGACCATAATCTTATCTTACTAATTACATCATTATGAAATAGTTATGATTTCATTAATCTTACCGAAAACAAAAACCTGTATTTTTACTATTTACCAAAAATTTAACTATCTCAGAAAAATACCAAAAATTCACCCTAAGCTTTTTTCAATGTGTAGATTTCAAAAGTTTACTCCATTTTATAACAACTAATTACATTTTAAATTATATTAAATAAATAAAATACAAATACAAATCTAATATTTTCTATTATATTTAATTAGTTATATTAAGATATAATAATATCACTTTACCAATTATGATGATTAAAATATATTTATTCGTTCGTTTGTTCTGTATCTATTCCATTGGATAAATTATCATTCAGATGGGTAAAATTAATATTCCATAGGGTAAAGTTATTATTCATGTGATTTTTTTGATATTACGGAACAACATTTTCCCCCCAAATTACAACCATGTATGTCTGATTTTCAAATATAATTTCATAGAAAAAGTTATTTAATAATAGAATATTTGTTCACTGTTTTTCAAAATAAAACTATTCATCCAATACTACTAAACAAAATACACTATTCTTTAAATTGAATCATCATAGAAAACATCTAAAAATTCATCCTAGGTTAATTTAGACATTTGTAATTCAAAAATGATGTTTATTTTTCCATAATAATTCTCTATGTATGAGAAATCAATGAAAAGTACAATTTTTATTTATATAATCAATTTACCAAATTTATCTCAGTTAACCATATACTTTAATAATCAAATATATCATTAAAATTGGTGGTATGAAATAACTTTTTTATTTAAACCATGGGATTACACAAACTAACTAAGGCCTCATTATATAACCCCTTATAATGCCCGCATATAACCTAATACTAAGGTGTGTAATGGTGATAAAATCATTAGGTTGCTTCGAAAACATTTCCTGTGTAGTGAATTTTATCAACATGAACTTCTCATATAAGTGATTATGTTCATGCTTAACATGTTGATGTTCAGAATAGTCTTTGTATAGAGTAAAGCCTTCCGACACCACCTCCTTCCCAAGCTCTGAAAAATGGGCTTCGAATGGCCCGAGTCTACTTGATGAGGCCATAAAATCTTCTTACTGAAATAATAAACATAATCATTTCTATTTATAATCACTAATCTGAATGTTATGAGTGTAGTTTTCAACTGGGATATTGACTATTGGCCATATAACTGTCAAAACCCAACAGTCTTATTTCAATTACACTTAATTAATAAATAAAAGGATATATATTTATTGATTGAAAATTAATATAACACACATTTTCAAAAATCAATTATTATTAAAAAAATTAATGTCGTTACATTATCCCCTTTAAGAAATTTCATCCCTAAAATTTCAATTCTTACCCTTAGAAGAGAAAAAGTGGGGGTAATTCTGCCTCATAGTCTCCTATGGTTACCATGTGGATTATACTTGTTTTTGGTTCCTCCATAACACTTTAACAAGGTGGGTAGTATTGTTGTGTAGAAAATTGTCTCTATGATGAAATATTGCCACTGGATTCTCCTCATATGATAGTTCATTTTCCAGTTGCAACACCTTAGGATTTAGTATATCTGAAGGGTCACATATATACGTCATCAAGAGGGATATGTTGAATACATCATGAATTTCATCTAGATTTGGAGGAAGTGGAAGTAGATATTTCACTTCTCATATGAAATTATAGATTTCATAGGGGTCAATGTACCTGGTGCTGAGTTTCCATTTGTTTCCAAACTATATTACTCTCATCCATATAGAAATTATAATGAATAAATTTTCACCAAAATCAAACTCCAATTACCTTCGACTGTTGTTATAATAGATCATCTTCTGACTATGAGAAGCTATAATATGTTGTAGGACTACATGATCATTTTCTGTCACCTCTTTCACAAGATCAGGCCCTAGAATCTTTCTTTCAATAGCTTCAACCCTACAAGTATGAGTTCTACACTGCATTGTTATAGAGATTCATAGGTTTCCATTTGAATTGTTCTACATAAGTTATTTTTATAAGAGAACTCAAATAATGGTAGATGATGATCCCATCAACCATTAAATTCCATTGGTCATGTTCTCACTATGTCCTCATGTATCTGAATTGTCCTTTTAGATTGGCCATCAGTTTAAGGATCATAGGTTATTCAAAAATTCAATTCGGTACGCAAATCATGCAGCAGGCTTCTTCAAAATTTTGTTTTAAACCTTGGCCCATGATCAGATAATATGGATAGTAGTACCCCATGCAGCCTTAGCACATCCCTATGTAAAATCCCAGTATGTTGATCAAGGGATAAATCTTCTCGAATAGAGATGAAATGGAATGTTTTGGTGAGATGGTCCACTATATCCCATATTTCATTGTTTCCTTTTCACGTTCTCAGGAGATCAGTGAAAAAATATACGGCGATATTATCCCACTTACATGCCAGAATGGGTAGTGGTTTTAGTATCCCTTTATGAAGTTTCCACTCTTCCTTCACTTGCTGACACACCAAGCTCCTTGTAGTGTAGTCAATAATATCCATTTTCATGTTATCACACCAATAATTATCAATAAGGTTTTTATAAATTTTCAGGCTTCTAAGATCTATAGAGAATGTAGAGCTATGAGCTTAATCCCTAAGATCCTTATTTATATCAAGAATCGATTGGAGACATATTCATGTATGAAATTTCGGTACACCTTCATGATCAATATTGAACTCATCATATATATCATTCTTTAGAGCCTTGAACATCTTCTGTAACAAAGGGTCTTCTTTATCTGCTTTATTGATCTGATATAGTAATGATGGTTGAAAAATAACATGGGATAGGTTTGGTTATTTCCCTTCCCTTACGATTCCCATGTCCAGTTTTACTAGTTCATTGATCAATGGATCACTAGTGCATGAATCATTTTTAAAGGTAGTTATTTTTTATTTTCTACATCATAATTTTTCCAAATTTATAACAAGAGATGCTATAAACATTGTTTTTTATGTCAGTAATTTTAAAACCGACATAAAAACCAAAAATCCGATGTATTTTTCACATCGGTTCATAGAAATAGGACGTCGAAAATGCTTCAGAGTCATGATTTATTACATCATTTTTTAAATAACCGGCGTTTTATATACTCATTCACATTGGTTATATAATAAGAAACAAAATAAATTACGCCTCCAATGTGTTTATAACGTTTTTTATTGAATAACTGACATGAAAAACAAGTATATCACAACAGTTATTTACATAACTGACATGATAAACCAGTCTGCCAAGCATTTTTTCATGTCAGTTAAATAATACCCAATGTGAAACCATATATACAACATTGTTTATAAAATTAGCTACTTAAAAAAATTCCATTCCATTTATTACGTTGGATATTAAATATCCAACTTAAAAACCCATTCCCATTTATTTGTTAGTCAGTTTTCAATAAATGGATGTTAAAACCCATTCCCATGAATTTTTTAAGTTGGTTATAAAATAAACAACATAAAAAACAAATTTTTTAATAAAATCGTTCATCCACAACTATTCCATGAAAAAGAAGACTTGAAACAGACCAAAAAGTAGACCAAAACCAGAACAACATCCCCCCCCCCCACTAGACAGCCCAACCAAACCCCTTGACCCCCCACCCCACTGGAGACCCCCACACCCCTGGACGACCCCCACCCTCCTGGACAGCCCCCACTCCGCTAGATATCCCTACCACCCTCTTGGACACCCTCTCATCCCCCATGGACACATTGGACACCCCCACCCTAGTGGATAACCCCCCCCCCCCCCCACACACACCTCTGGAACCCCCCCACCCCACTAGACACCCCCACCTCTGGACACACTCTAGATATCCCCCCATGGACAGCCCTCCTGACATTTTGGACATCCTCCCACTCCCATGGACACCCTGGACACCCCCACCCCACTGGACAACCCTCCCACACCCTAGAAACCCCCACCCCCAAGACACCCCCCACACTCTTGGACACCCCCTGGACAGCCGCCCAACCTCCAGGACAGACCCCACTCCCCTGGATAGCTCTCCCACCCTCTTGGACACCCTCCCACCCCCACAGACACCCTGGACACCCCACCCCACTGGAGATCCCTCCAACTCAACGAGAAACCCCCCACCCTACTGGACACCCCCACACCCCTGTACACCCCATGGGCAGCCCCACCTTCCTGGATTTTCCCCATCCACTAGACAACCCTCCCACCCTTCTGGACACCCTCCTTCCCCCATGGACACCGGGGATACCCCCACCAGACAGGGTAGCCCTCCCACACCCCTAGAAACCCCCCAGCGCACTAAACACCCCCACACCTGTGGACACCCCCAGGAGAACCCCCCCCCCCCCCCCCCACCCTCCTAGATAGCCCCCACACCTAGATATCCCTCCCACCCTCTTGGACACCCTCCAATCCAAGGGACACCTTGGACACCCCCACCCCACACACACCCCTGGACACCCCATGGACGGCCCCCGCCATCCTGGATAGCCCCCACTCCCCTGGACAGCCCTCCAACCCTCATGGACACCCTTCCACCCTCGTGGACACCCTAGACACCCCCACCCAATAGGACCACCCTCCCACACCCCTAGAAACCCCCACCCCTCTGTCACCCCCACCCCCTAGACACACCCTGGATAATCCCCACCCCTCCTGCAAAGTCCCCCCCCCCCTGAACAGCTCTCTGACCCTTTTGTCCACCCTCCCACCACCATGGAAATCCTGGACACCCCCACTGGATTTCCCTCTTACACCCCTGGAAACCCCCACCCCACTAGAATCCCCCCTCCCACACACACCACTAGAAACCCCCTAGAAAACCACCCCCCCCCCCACTCTCTTGGACAACCCCCCACATACCTGGACATCCCTCTAAACCTCCAGGACACCCTCCCACCACCATGGAAACCATGGACACCCCCACACCACTGGACATCCCTCCCACACCCCAGAAAACCAACCCACCCACCTGGACACCCTCCACACTCCTAGACGCCCCCTAGATAGCCCCACCCTCCTGGACAGCCCCACCCCTAGACAACCCCCCACTTTCCTGGACACCCTCCCACCCGATGGACACCTTGGACACCACCCACCCCACTCAACAACCCTCCCACACCCTTGGAATCCCGCACCGCACAAAACACCCCCACTCCCTAAATTCCCCCAGGACAACCCTCCCACACTCTTGGACACCCTCCCACACTCTTGGACACCCTCCCACCCCCATGGAAACCATGGATACACCCCACCTTACTAGATAGCCATCCCCATCCCACTGAACACCCCAACCCCAAAGGAAATCCCTCTAACACCCCTGGAATCCTCCCACCCCACTGGACACCCACACACCCCTGGATAGCCCCCCACCCCACCCTCCTAGATAGCCCCCACCCCCTGGACAACCCTCACACCCACTAGGACACCCTCCCAACCCGATGGACACCCTAGACTGCCCCACCCCACTAGATTTCCCACCCACACCCTTTGAACCCCCCCCCCAATTGACACCCTCACACCCCTGCCCCCTCCATAACAGAATCCATACCAGAAAAACCATCAAAACTAGACCAAAACAAGACGCAGAGAAAAATTAAACATTCACATATTTTACATTCAAAACATAAAATGTCAAATAAAAAAACAAAATCCAACCTTAACAACTAACCAATACCCAGTTATAATGGCAATCTAAAAAATTACATTTTACACTACGAACAAACTAAAATCCAATCAAACCTATAAAACAATTTGACCATTCTAATTGTAAGTGTTTGACCTATTGATAACTATAGGGTTTAGGGTCACCAAATATATACAAATTAAAAGGATTCTTGTTGACATGTATAATGAATAAATGAAATAAAATATTATTGTAATGTTTAAAAGGAAATCATACTAGGTCAATGTTCATAAGTATTCCAGTTTTAATTATTTCATACATAAATCTTGATATATAACATATTCATTTGATGATTCATTGTTGTTCATGAAAAGTATATTTAAACGAGTGTAAATTCAAAATAATATTTTTACATAATACATCCTTAAGTAGAAATTATAAATGGATATTAACGCTTAATTTTACATATTTGACCTTCGAACTTCTTTTCATTGTGTCTTCTGGAAATTAGACCCATACCCTATTAGAAAATAATACGAATGGGATAAATTTAAAATTAATTATAATATATAAAACTATTGATAAATTTAATCTTACTTTTCCAACATATTCTTAAAACATTCCTGCACAATTCCATGGATAAAGCATATCCAATAATGAGTTTTCTCCCTTGGTCAAAAACTCCTAACATCCAGTGATCATTGATAAAACAAAATCTAAGGTTAGTGGTTTTTTATTTTAAAATATAACAAACTATTTTCCAGAGATATGTTTCATACCTCTCACAAAATAGAATCATCCAACACTGTGTGATTATATTCTGTTCAAATCATTCAGAAATATAAATCCTTCATTGTTCCTCATCCAATTCATGTGCTTTAGGGGAAATCAAATGTGGATTCATGAATCTATATAAATATGTCTGATAATTCTTATCACACATGTTATAATGAAACCTAATATAAAAATATATATATATATATATATATATTTCTAATAAATATACTGTAGGGAAAAGGTGTTAATACTTACATTGAAAAAACATTCACCACATTTATACCCAACTTATCTCTAGTAACAAGCTTAATGATATCATTTTTCACAATCCCCATATTTATTGCACATCCAAAAACATGATCTTTTTTGGGAAACTCATAATGATCCAACAATAAATTTAAATATCTTGATAATCTGTCAAGACTACTAGAATCTGTATCTGATGTCATAGCCATTTTACTTTGTTGTTTCCTTTATAGCATTTATTTACCTTTGAAGTATTCCTATATAAATAAATATAAAAATACATTATATTTCAAATGTTAAATCAACTTTAATTAAAAAATAAAATAGAAGATAAAACATACATGCCTTTATGGTATTGAGTCGCAGAATTCTGGATGGCCAAATTAAAAAATGGTTGAATCTATATCAAACAGTCATCGCCTCATCTGTATGTAGTGGTACTCAAGCTAATCTATCTATAATATCATGTACATTGACCCTATAATCCTCTACCTACAACTCACAACAAGTAGGATGTTGCGACGATGGAGTAGGATAAAAATGGGTTATGCTGGCCGAGGTGGGGGAGTGGGAGCTACTGGTGGAGGTGGAGGATAAATAATGTGGTCTGTAGGGGGCAGTGGAAAAGTGGGAGATGTAGTCTGAAATATTCTTTGCATGTCTATAATAATATATTATACTGATGCTCTAATATTTTCCTCTATCGTCACATTAATATTTTGAACTTTCCCCTCCAAGGAATCTATTTTGATTTTATAAACACCCTCAATTTAAGAAGTTTAAGAATGTGGAAACAGTTTTCTTATTGATACACACGTAGGATATCCTCGTACAAATCCAAGATTTTCGGGCTATCCTAATGCTGTAGATAAAATTTCTTGCCTCCCAACAGTTGTAAATACCCTCTGTTAGCTTTGCTCCTCAAGATAATCCTGTATTAATTAACTGAACATTTCATTAATGATTCAAATTATATAAATAATATAGTTAATTTAAATTAAAAAAATATATTTTACAATCCTATTAGCTACTATTTTCGAATATTCCAAAAGATATTTTTCCTTTCTACCCATCCGAGATCTCTTTCATTTTTTATGTCTAGATGGAGGGGATGGATGGGAAACCTTTCAAGATATTGAAGACATAACTCTCTATTTTTGTAATTTTTCTTCCATTATTTGTTCTTCCATTAATGTATACCCTCCCCAAGATAACCTATGAGGGAATATATTTTTAGATATGATCTTCTTTATGAGATATCCTTATTTGCTATAAAATAATAATAAAAAATAATTAACAAAACATTAACAAGATCATTTACATAAGATAGCTTATAGAATATTACATTTCCCTTACCAAAAATGAATCATTTATTCTAATTTTAATGAACTGTCTTTATGTGTATTCATCTATAAATGGATATATATGACATGGAATATCAAGAATCCAATGGCCAAAAATGAAATCAGATGTGAGGGTTGATTTGAAATCCCGACATCTCATTGAAACCATCGATAAACATTTCTTCCTGACTTCTCTAGTGTCAAGAATATCAAATGTCATATGATAAATAAGAGATAAAACATATTATAATAGAATAATTTAATTAATAGGCCAAAAAATTACAAAGATCTTGCTAAAATCATCTCCCACAATAGTGAAATTATCTATTTTTCCACACTTCTCCAATCATCATACACAATGCTTACTGTTCTCTTACCCTGAGTGGATAAAAAACTCTTATAATATTTTACATTTGTACCTCTTTGAATATTATTCTCATCAAAATCAATGAGTATCCTCTGGTCTTGTGTACGTGAAAGTGATAATTTTGGTAAATGTGTGCACCCACCTTTACCCACTCTTGAACTCTTTTTTGTCATTATGGGAGCAGATGAGGAAGATTGGAGGACATCAAGAGGATCATGTTAAAGTTCCTCAAGAGAGGTATGATCATTAGGATCATCTCCAGAATCATGTGGTTGATCAACTGATTGATATGTCACTATCCTTCAAATAATGAAAACATTGGTTCACAAATATACAAATTCAAATATTACAATACTAATGTAAACATAAAATGAAAAATTGAACTAAGTTATGTAATATTAAACATGGTTAATATTGTAAGCATGTTAAACATTGGTAATGATGGTAAATATGGTAAACATTTTAGTGTAATTTTCATTCAACAAAATCAATAAATATATAATATACGTAATGGTAAACAATGGTAAAATATAGTAAACTTTGTAAACATGGTAAACATGGTAAACATGTTAAACATGGTATACATGGTAAACATGGTAGAATAAGTACACAAGGTAAACATGGTAAGGTTATTTTCATGCAACAAAAATAATAGATATATAATTTAAGTAATGGTAATCATGATAAACTAAACTAACCAAATATAAAATAAACAAAAACATCTACTAATTTGTTTTAATACTAGTTTTAATTAATAATAATATTACAATATCTAACATTTTATGAATATAATAAAATAAACAAGTAATATACATATGTTTCATATAATATCAATAATTTACAAATGGATTGTTTTCCTAAATTCAATCATCACGATCATTCCTTATGGCCCAAACCAAGTCTTCAACATGCTCATCATTATGTTCTGCTAATATTTTCATGGAAGTATGGATTCACATAAATCTGCTTACTCATCAAGTTGATCCTCACCAACATATTGTTTTTTCCATTATAAAACAACATACTACATCATATCTGATTGATAAACAAAATAGAAAATTTATTTTTTCAGTGTTTCCATTATAAAAGAATATGATGTGTCTTCCAATATATTAATATAAAAAAATATAATTCCAAATTAATCATCTCTGAAACTTTTTTTACTGATAAACCATTTTAGTTAAAAAAAGGAACATAAATTTTAAAGTAATCAGCATCTCATATTTCTTCAATGACTCTATAATATACACTTGATGCAGTAATTGGGTTTTTATCTTTAGAACTTGAAAAATGTTTTGCTTCTATAAAGAACAATACACCACAAATCCTAACTACACTTTTGTTGTCCTGAGATTTCTTATTAAATGTATAGCCATTAATTTCATACACAAACCATGTTATCACATTTTGACATGGACCTCCCACTAACCATCTTAATGTATCTGATACTTTTGATCTAACATGAATGGTATTTTTAAAACATAAAAAAATGTTTCGTTGTGCTCATTCAAATTCCAAATTTCATTCCTTTTTGGACGAAATTGTTTCAACTCATTAATATCCAATGTGGTATACAAATTTGCACCAACTATGTTATTAAATATGTATAATTATAAATTCTTTATCTATTCAGCTGAGAATGATTTGACTTTAAATCCTTTAATCCCCTTTACTTCATTATTAACTTATTCATGGCAAGATGGAGGAAAACCTATATGTTCCGCTATAGCCATGTAGCTTGTACAAAACTACGCAACCTCCTTAGAAATATACTTTTCAATAATAGAGTCTTCAGGACGATATGGATTCTTAACATACACCTTAAATATTTTCATATAACTTTCAAAAGGATACATCCAACAAAGATATACAGCTCCACAAAGCATTATTTCTTAATCTATATGAATCATTAAATGCACCATTGTATAAAAAAATACAGAGGAAAATAGATTTTTAATTGAAAAAGATTTAAAATTGCATCCTTTTCAAAAAAAAATCAATGCATTCACATCAATCAAATTATTAAAAATTTAATTGAAAAAATAACACAACATCATTATTGTCATTATTACATGGATGGGAAATATTAGACACAATGAAATAGGTATATGATATTGCATCATGATGTGAAAATCATGAGATTTCATACCTATCAACATCAAATCCTTCAATGAGTCAAAAATATTATCATTTTAGGAATTTCCTTGAAGAAATTTGATATCTTGAAGACACTGAAAAAAAATTCCCCCTCTGAGATAATGTCTGAAAAGTCGGGGGATGAAATTTTCATCTTCCAATAGGAGTTGAGCTAGCTCCAAATGCATTCCCACAAATCATAAGTCTAATATTGCATTCAAACCATATTTTTTATTTAATTTAATATATAAAATTGTTCTAATAAAACTGTCACATATATTAATATCAATGTGCATGTCATCAATATTATATTTCACTTCATGATATCTCCAATATGGTAGTGCAAAAAACATTGACCATTTCATCCAAACATATATATCATTACCAGATTTCTGTGTCTTTCCTAATGTCACATCAAGGTTGTCCACCCTCTCAAAATACAAATTAAGGTATAATGGTTTTGGAGCAATATCAAATTCTTGTGAGCCATTTAATGCCTCTTTTATTCTTCTATAAAATTGATCCATAGGAAAAAACTTTTGATGAACCATTTATACTATTTTCCTCCCATGATTTAATTGACAATATAATTTTTGTTATTCTCAAATTGGACAAGATTTATTCCCCATTCCATTGTAACCAGAAAAATTTCCATTTTTTGAGAATTAATTTATAGTAAACTTAAGAACTGCATGCTGTTAAAAATATTCTATTTTATAAGAATCATACACCTAAATATCATCCTTCAATAAAAGATTCAAATCATCAATCAATGGTGATAAGAAATCATCAATATCATTTCTGAGTTGCTTGGTACAAGATATCAATATACTCAACATGACATCTTTTCGCTTCATAGAAACTTCAGGGGATATGTTGAAAATTACCAATAAAATAGTCCATGAACTATGTGTGCTACTGAGGGTTCGGTATGGATTCATTCCATCTATGCACAACCCTTGCCTAAGATTTCTAATTTCATTCCATAATGTAGCATACTGCTAATAAATTTTCTACCATTGTGGAAAATCAGCTGGATGACTTATTTTTCCATCACATATCCACTCATTAGCATGCCATCTTAATATTTTTGCATCATGTGAATTATCCAATTATCATTTTAAATGACAAATTATAAGATAATACCAAAACACCTTAAAAGGTATCTTTGTAATCTCTACATCAGCATGGGAATTTTCTTTCAACTTATAACATGATGTCCCACATTTTTGACACTTTTATAGAGATTCATAATCCTTCTTATATATCATACAGTCATTGGGAATTGAATTTATTTTCTTGTACCCCAATCCCATCAGGCATAATATTTTCTTGGCCTTATAATGTGAATCTAGAAGATCTTTGTCTTTTGGATGAATGTCTTTCAAGAATTGTAGCATCTATGAAAAAATTTTATCACTCTATACATGTTTTGACTTCAGGTTAATCAATCATAACACTGCTAAAAAGTATTTTAATATTTACAAACATGATACAATGGGTTTTTAGTAACACCACATAAATGCACAACTATCAGTTCTATCTCAATTTGTTCTGCTACAATATCACGAACCATTTCTTCAATTTCATCGGAGTTACCATCTTACAAATCATCAACATCAGTATATCTAATATTCTGTCTAGTTTCACTATGCCAAATCCAAGGTCTATAAGATGGATTAAAACCATGAATAATAGATGATCTTTGGTCTCTCTACTTTTCAAATTCTCTATATTTAGACATTTCTGGAATAGACAGAGAAAAATGTCACTACATGGAACATTTCACTTAGAAAATTCCAAAAAGGCATCAACACCTTCCTCATATTAATTACTCAATAGACGTTCCGTAATCTAACTTTGACTATTAACTATTAAAAATATCAAAATTATATGTCTTGTTAAGATATGAAAAATATATATTTATATTAAAAATATCATTATTTGAATGTAAAACAATTTTGAAATATAAAACAAATCTATGAATATCAGAAAAAAATGAATGAAAATGATTTTAAATAGAAAATATAGTTAGATAGAACTATTTTATAGTCATCTTGGTTCCTTTCTTCTTAATGTACACAAATAATAAATCATGGTGAAACTGGATACCAAAATCACCCTTTAGTAAAAAGGATATATGAAGTATAAATATTAAAAATTGAATATATTCAGTACTGAAAATTACACATATCCCAACGATTTGAAACCATTGGGATAGCCCCTGAAACCATTGGGATAGAATACCCCAACAGTTTCACACACTATTGGCATGATGGTCGTTTTAAGAGCCCTATACCAAGGATTCTACTGGAACCATTTGTATAAACTACCTGAAGTCAAAATATTCCATTGGTTTCAATGAATCTGTTGGGATATATATATACTTAGGGGGTGTCCAAGTGGGTAGGGCTATCTAGGGGGTGGGGGGGGGGGCTGTCCAATGGGGTAGGGGATATCTAGGGTGTCCCAGGAGGTAGGGGGTGTCTTGGGGGTGGGGGACTATCTAGGGGGTGGGGGTCCATGAGGGTGGGGGTGTCCAAGGGGTGGGGTGGTGTACATGGGGGTGAGGAGGTTATCCAATGGGGTAGTGGGTTTCTTGGGGGTGGGAGTGTCCAGGGGTGGGGGTGTCCAGAGGGGTGGGGGTGCAATTTAGGGGTTGTGGGGGATGTCCAGGGGGTGGTGATGTCTAGGGGGTGTCCAAGTGTGTGGGGGTTGTGTCCAATGAGTGGCGGGTGTGCAGGGGGTGGGGCAGTCCAGAGGGGTGGGGGTGCTATTTGGAGGGTGTGGGGGATGTCCAGGGGAGGTGATGTCCTGGGGGTGTCCAAGGGGGTGGGATTGGTGTCCAATTTGTTAGGGGTTGGACAACCCACTCACCCCTGGTGCACCACCCCTACCCCCGGACACCCCCACCACTGGAAACCACCCCCACCCTACCCCCTTGGACACCCCCTAGACACCACACCCCCTGGACAACCCCCTCACACCCTAGACACCACCCCACCCCTTGGACTCCCCTACCCTCTTGGAAATCCCCCTCATATCATAAACACCACCCCCACACCTACCCCATTGGACACCCCCTAGACACCACACACCCCCAGGACATCCCCACATCCCTAGACATCCCCCTCACCCCCTAGACACCAGCACCACCCCCTAGACACCCCCACCCCCTTGGTATTCCCCCTCACCCCTAACCACCGCCCCCACCACCTAGGACACCCCTTGGACACCACCACCCCCTTGGAATGCCCCCCAGCACCAGGACAAGCCCAACCCATCTAGACATCCCCAACCCTGGACACACCCCACCACATGGATAACCCCCTCACCCCATGGAAACCAAACTCACCACCTTGGACACCCCCTGGACACCACCACCCCTTGTAAAACCCCCACCCCTTGGATAACCCCCAAACCCATCTGGATAGTCGCACTGAACACCCCCACCCCCTGGACAGCCCTCTCACCCCTGGATATCACCTCCACCCCCAACCCCTAGACACCCCACCCCCTTTGAAGGCCCCCTCACCCCCTAGACACAACCGCATCCCTCTAGTCACCCCCAAGACACCACTAACCCTTGGACAACCCCGACCCCCTGGACAGCCCCCCAACCCTCTAGACAACCCGCACCCCTGGAAACCACCACCCTCTGGACACCCCCATACACCCTTTGGAGAGCCCACTCACCCCTTGGACACCAACCCACCCCAATGGGCACCCCCCACCCCCTGGACACCACCCCGACCCCACCCCCTTGCACACCCACGTGGACACCCACACCCCCTGGACAGCCTCCTCACGACCCTTGACACCACACCTTCCACTGGACACCCCTACCCCCTAAGAAATACACCTCACCCCTTGGACACCACCCCACCACCATGGACACCCCCCAGACACCACCACCCCCTTGGAGAGCCCCCCCTCTAATTAGCCCCACCCCATGAACATCCCCCAACCCTCTGGATATCCCCCCACCTGCTGGACCACCCCCACCATTCAGGACAACCCTCCACCCCTGGACACACCTACCCCCTTGTATATCCCACTCCCCCCTGAACACCACCCCACCCCTGGACACCCCTACCCCCTTAGACATCTCCATCACCCCCATGGAGACCACCCCCACCCCCTTGGAAACCCCCAACCCCTTGGACACCCCCATACCCCCATGGACACCACCCCCATCCCCTTTCACACCCCCTAGACACTCCACCC